>CM040117.1:201315832-202005414 GCA_022559845.1 Amorphophallus konjac
AGGTAAAGATAGGAATGTACAGACTTTGTGTTGAGCCGATATACAGAGTTTATGAAGCCAATGGATAGACTTTGAGGATGTACAGACTTTGAGGCTTTGAGGAAGCCAATGTATAATAGACTTTGAGGATGTACAGACTTTGTGAAGCCAATGTATAGACTTTGAGGATGTACAGACTTTGAGGCTTTGAGGAAGTCAATGTACAGACTTTGTGAAGCCAATGTATAGACTTTGAGGATGTACAGACTTTGAGGAAGTCAATGTATAGACTTTGAGGATGTACAGACCTTGAGGAAGTCAATGTATAGACTTTGAGGATGTACAGACTTTGAGGAAGTCAATGTACAGACTTTGTGAAGCCAATGTATAGACTTTGAGGATGTACAGACTTTGAGGAAGTCAATGTA
Organism: Amorphophallus konjac; assembly: GCA_022559845.1. Classification (NCBI taxonomy): domain Eukaryota; kingdom Viridiplantae; phylum Streptophyta; class Magnoliopsida; order Alismatales; family Araceae; genus Amorphophallus; species Amorphophallus konjac. Next base: position 201,316,240 of record CM040117.1, read on the forward strand.
TAGACTTTGAGGATGTATAGACCTTGAGGAAGTCAATGTATAGACTTTGAGGATGTTACAGACTTTGTGAAGCCAATGTACAGACTTTGAGGAAGCCAATGTATAGACTTTGAGGATGTACAGACTTTGAGGAAGTCAATGTATAGACTTTGAGGATGTATAGACCTAAGTCAATGTATAGACTTTGAGGATGTATAAACCTTGAGGAAGTCAATGTATAGATTTTGAGGACCTAACGTAGGTAAAGATAGGAATGTACAGATTTTGTGTTGAGCCGATATACAGAGTTTATGAAGCCAATGTATAGACTTTGAGGATGTATAGACCTTTAGGAAGTCAATGTATAGACTTTGAGGATGTACATACTTTTTGAAGCCAATGTATAGACTTTGAGGATGTACATACTTTGTGAAGCCAATGTATAGACTTTGAGGAAGCCAATGTATAATAGACTTTGAAGATGTACAGACTTTGTGAAGCCAATGTATAGACTTTGAGGATGTACAGACTTTGAGGAAGTCAATGTATAGACTTTGAGGATGTATAGACCTTGAGGAAGCCAATGTATAGACTTTGAGGATGTACAGACTTTGAGGAAGTCAATGTATAGACTTTGAGGATGTATAGACCTTGAAGAAGTCAATGTATAGACTTTGAGGATGTACAGACTTTGTGAAGCCAATGTACAGACTTTGAGAAGGCCAATGTATAGACTTTGAGGATGTACAGACTTTGAGGAAGTCAATGTATAGACTTTGAGGATGTATAGACCAAAGTCAATGTATAGACTTTGAGGATGTATAGACCTTGAGGAAGTCAATGTATAGATTTTGAGGACCTAACGTAGGTAAAGATAGGAATGTACAGACTTTGTGTTGAACCAATGTACAGACTTTGTGTTGAGCCGATATACAGAGTTTATGAAGCCAATGTATAGACTTTGAGGATGTATAGACCTTTAGGAAGTCAATGTATAGACTTTGAGGATGTACATACTTTGTGAAGCCAATGTATAGACTTTGAGGAAGCCAATGTATAATAGACTTTGAAGATGTACAGACTTTGTGAAGCCAATGTATAGACTTTGAGGATGTACAGACTTTGAGGAAGTCAATGTATAGACTTTGAGGATGTATAGACCTTGAGGAAGCCAATGTATAGACTTTGAGGATGTACAGACTTTGAGGAAGTCAATGTATAGACTTTGAGGATGTATAGACCATGAGGAAGTCAATGTATAGACGTTGAGGATGTACAGACTTTATGAAGCCAATGTACAGACTTTGAGGAAGCCAATGTATAGACTTTGAGGATGTACAGACTTTGAGGAAGTCAATGTATAGACTTTGAGGATGTATAGACCTAAGTCAATGTATAGACTTTGAGGATGTACATACTTTGTGAAGCCAATGTACAGACTTTGAGGAAGCCAATGTATAGACTTTGAGGATGCACAGAATTTGAGGAAGTCAATGTACAGACTTTGAGGATGTAACAATGTATAGACTTTGAGGAATGTACAGACTTTGAGGATGTAACGTAGGTAAAGATAGGAATGCACAGACTTTGTGTCGCAGCAACATAGGTAAAGATAGGAATGTATACACTTTGAGGAATGTACAGACTTTGAGGGTGTAACGTAGGTAAAGATAGGAAGGTACAGACTTTGTGTTACAGCAACGTAGGTAAAGATAGGAATGTACAGACTTTGTGTTGAACCAATGTACAGACTTTGTGTTGAGCCGATGTACAGAGTTTATGAAGCCAATGTATAGACTTTGAGGATGTATAGATCTTGAGGAAGTCAATGTATAGACTTTGAGGATGTACAGACTTTGTGAAGCCAATGTATAGACTTGAGGAAGCCAATTTATAATAGACTTTGAGGATGTACAGACTTTGTGAAGCCAATGTATAGACTTTCAGGATGCATAGACTTTGAGGAAGTCAATGTATAGACTTTGAGGATGTATAAACCTTGAGGAAGCCAATGTATAGACTTTAAGGATGTACAGACTTTGAGGAAGCCAATGTATAGACTTTGAGAAAGTCAATGTATAGACTTTGTGTCGCAGCAACATAGGTAAAGATAGGTATGTATACACTTTGAGGAATGTACAGACTTTGAGGATGTAACGTAGGTAAAGATAGGAAGGTACAGACTTTGTGTTGCAGCAACGTAGGTAAAGATAGGAATATACAGACTTTGTGTTGAACCAATGTACAGACTTTGTGTTGAGCCGATGTACAGAGTTTATGAAGCCAATGTATAGACTTTGAGGATGTATAGACCTTGAGGAAGTCAATGTATAGACTTTGAGGATGTACAGACTTTATGAAGCCAATGTATAGACTTTGAGGAAGCCAATGTATAATAGACTTTGAGGATGTACAGACTTTGTGAAGCCAATGTATAGACTTTGAGGAAGCCAATGTATAGACTTTCAGGATGCATAGACTTTGAGGAAGTCAATGTATAGACTTTGAGGATGTGTAGACCTTGAGGAAGCCAATGTAAAGACTTTAAGGATGTACAGACTTTGAGGAAGCCAATGTATAGACTTTAAGGAAGTCAATGTATAGACTTTGAGGATGTACAGACTTTGTGAAGCCAATGTACAGACTTAGAGGAAGCCAATGTATAGACTTTGAGGAAGCCAATGTATAGACTTTGATGATACACAGAATTTGAGGAAGTCAATGTATAGACTTTGAGGATGTGTAGACCTTGAGAAAGCCAATGTATAGACTGAGGATGTACAGACTTTGTGAAGCCAATGTGCAGACTTTGAGGAAGCCAATGTATCGACTTTGAGGAAGCCAATGTACAAACTTTGAGGAAGCCAATATATCGACTTTGAGGAAGCCAATGTATAGACTTTGAGGATGTACAAACCTTGTGAAGTCAATGTTGTTTAGACTTTGAGGATGTATAGACCTTGAGGAAGTCAATGTATAGACTTTGAGGATGTACAGACTTTGTGAAGTCAATGTTGTATAGACTTTGAGGATGTATAGACTTTGAGGAAGTCATTGTATAGACTTTGAGGATGTACAGACTTTGTGAAGCCAATGTATAGACTTTGAGGAAGCCAATGTATATACTTTGAGGATGTACAGACTTTGAGGAAGCCAATGTATAGACTTTGAGTTTCCTAGCAGCCAATGTATAGACTTTGAGTTACGTAGCAAGTTGCCTAGCAGCCAATGTATAGACTTTGTGCTAGCAGCCAATGTATAGACTTTGAATTGCCTAGCAGCCAATGTATAGACTTTGAGTTGCCTAGCAGCCAATGTATAGACTTTGAATTGCCTAGCAGCCAATGTATAGACTTTGTGCTAGCAGCCAATGTATAGACTTTGAGTTGCCTAGCAGCCAATGTATAGACTTTGTGCTAGCAGGCAATGTATAGACTTTGAGTTGCCTAGCAAGTTGCCTAGCAGCCAATGTATAGACTTTATGCTAGCAGCCAATGTATAGACTTTGAGTTGCCTAGCAGCCAATGTATAGACTTGTGCTAGCAGCCAATGTATAGACTTTGAGTTGCCTAGCAAGTTGCCTAGCAGCCAATGTATAGACTTTGAGTTGCCTAGCAAGTTGCCTAGCAGCCAATGTATAGACTTATGCTAGCGCCAATAGACTTTGAGTTGCCTAGTAGCCAATGTATAGACTTTGTGCTAGCAGCCAATGTATAGACTTTGAGTTGCCTAGCAGCCAATGTATAGACTTTGTGCTAGCAGCCAATGTGTAGACTTTTAGTTGCCTAGCAAGTTGCCTAGCAGCCAATGTATAGATTTTGTGCTAGCAGCCAATGTAAAGACTTTGAGTTGCCTAGCAGCAATGTATAGACTTTGTGCTAGCAGCCTATGTATAGACTTTGTGTTTGCTAAACCAGTGAACATAGGTAAAGATAGGAATGTATAGACTTTGAATGTATGGAGCACACGGGTTCTGCAGACTTGGTCCGAGAGTGTATAGACTTTGAAGTGAAAGATGTACAGAACTAGTGTTAGGTACATGAATAGTGTCAGTTTTATTTAAAGAAAATTTTGAGAAATAAATTTTTCTAAAAAATAAGAGAAAAATATAAGGATCTTAACCATGAAATTTCATAAACTGATTCCATCAATTTTTAAAGATAAAAATCTCTAAAGTTAGATACGGAGTTTCGGGTTGAATTTTTTTCTGACATATTTTAATAAAATAAAATTTTGATAAATATCAGAAAAGTCTAAGGATCATAAAAATATAAAATTTACTATTTCTATTAATATGTTTCATTAGATATAAACATTTCTAGATGAGGTAAATAAAACCACCCTCTCACGTCGCCATTATTTTCCCCCCAGACATGTCTTATCCCTAACAGCCTGTACCAGTTGGCATCCCACTAAGATCCTATTTTTATGGATCTTGCTTCCCCTCCCGTCGACTCAAACCTTATAAAACACATGTCTAATGAAACAAATCTCTTTAGTTCAAAGGTTTGCTGTGAAGGAGAGGCACGTCCAGAGGAGGAAGTTTTTCCACCTGCTACAACTTCTGTGGAGGTATGTGTTCTCAATTTTTAACTAAACTAGTAGCTAATCTAGGATGATTAGTCTAGGCAGTTAGTCTTAGGCTCATCTCCATGCGATATTTCGTATTTATACAGCATGTGTTAGCCTCATAGTTAGCATGTATTAGCTTTAATCTAAGAAAAGTAGTAAAATTAGTAAAGTAATTAGTTTCATAACCAGGATAATTAGCATGCAATAGTTTCAATCTGGGACAATTAGTAAGTATTAGACTCATGCCCCAGATAATTAGCATGTATTAGCTTCATTAACTAATCTATTAGCATACCTAATCTATTAGATCTAATCTATTAACATACCTAATTAACCTGTTGATCTACAAATCTATAGCCCTAGTGTCGACACCTCCAAGCTAAATATTGACACCTCTATATATACAAATGTCGACAGTATATATATAACACCTCCATTAATTGTATATATAAAACACCTTCATTATATATTATTAGACAAGAATATATATATAACTAATGTCTACACCTCCAGTATATGCTGTTAGAACTAATGTCTACATCTCCATTCTCACCGAATATATATATATATATATATAGAACAGAATATAATATAAAATGGACTCCTCCATTCTTACAGAGTATATAGAACAATGTAATATATACAGAATATATATAGACCAACGTAAAATATGTAGATATACATATAGAAAAATATATAGATATACAGGAATATACAATGTAATATATACATAATAGATATAGACCAACGTAAAATATGTAGATATACATCTAGAAAAAAAAATATAGATATAGATATACATGACTCTCTCTCTCTCTCTCTCTCTATATATATATATATATATAACTAAATGATATAACTAAGTGACTATTGTACATGATATCTATATATATAGCTAAATGTAGACACCTCCCTACACCAAATAGGAATATATATATAACTAAATGCCGACACCTCCCCAAAACCTCCTTATATGTAAATGTCGACACCTCACTATATATATAAATGTATATAAATATATATAAATGTCGACACCATATAAATAAATGTTGACACCTCATATATATATATTGGACAGAAAATATATATATCTATAACCTTCATTATATATATATAACAGGATATATATATATACATATTGGACAAAATATATATATATATAAAACTAATGTCGACACCTCATATAATTGGACATGAATATGTATATATATAGTGAGCATATAATTGGACATGAATATATATATATATATATATATATATATATATATATATATATATATATATATATCGAGAGAGAGAGAGAGAGAGAGAGAGAGAGAGAGAGAGAGAGAGAGAGAACTAATGTCGAAATCAAGTATCGACATTTACATTAAACAGATTGATGTCACCATTTACTATAAGAAGGAAAAATTAGAACGAGTGGAACAATAAATAAACAAAGTTAACCTCACCAAGGACAATGGCAAGACAAAATGGGTTATGTGAAGTTCTGAAATTCTCAAAGTTTCCTCTATATGTCTGTGGACACCCAAAAAAATGCATACCTGGATATCCTGCTCGGCCTCGCATTAACAACGACGCCGAGTGAAGAAGCCCCGGAGAAAATCAAGCACAAAAGGCCCCGCAGCCCATGGGCCCCAAAGAAAATCAAACGGGCCGCAGCTCGTGCTCACAGTGGGCTCAACATTGCCCATCTGGCCCCCCAGCGGCACGGCCCAATGGGCCCTTCAGCGGCACAGCCCCCACTGGGCTGTTCAGCGGCACGGCCCCAATGGCCCTTCAACGGCACACCCCCCTAAGGGGGGGGGGGGGCTTCAACGGTACACCCCTGTGGACGCACTTTTCATTTACTTGTTATTCTCTCGTTGTTTGTTTATTCGTTTATTGAGTGCGTGGGCGTGCCAGTCACAAAGTGACAATTTATTCGGGCTCCGAAGAGCCCATGGTGCGCTTGATCTGACTTCGTCAGTCGATTGTGTGGTTCGTGTCGGGACCGAAACCCGCCGTGCCATAAAGGTCACGGTGTCATTTACATCCCCCATACGAGAGAACACCCTTGATTAATCACCGAGATTCAGGGCCTCATGGCCAAGAAATTGATTGCATGAAAGGTCTATTACGCGGCATTGAAATCCTCACACGAGGGCGAGAAGAAAACCATTCGCGGTCATGTCGGTCATGTGTTGACCGTTTAATGTTCGGACGAATGTCCGGCTCGATAAAATCGCGGTTGTCGCGGGAAAACTGGAGCGTATGTATGCCGGTATATGGCAATTTATTGTTCAGAAGAACGAAAAATGTTCGGCTAAACCTCGGCTGGAGCGGTCAGAAACCGGTAAATCTGTTGGCCCGGTGCAAGAGCAAGCTGCGACCATACTGCGGTGGGCCCCCCCCGCGGTCGAAACAAGACTTGTACGAGCGTCATTGATATTTCCAGTGCAAAGGGAGGCGACGAGGGAATATCCCTTGAATCGGCTGAAAAGCCCTATGTCCGGAGAAGCGGGCGTTCTAAACGTGTCGGTCATCCAGGAGACCGTTTAATGTTCGGACGGGTGTCCGATATTGGGAATATCGTAATCGTCGCGGAAAGACCGAGAATGTATGTGTGCCGGGACACGGCAAGTTTTATTATTCCGAGACACTGAAAACGTTCGATTGAATCTCGGCTATTATATCCGAAAACCCGTGAATCTATTGGCCAGTTGCGAGATCGAGTCGGGACCATGCCGGGGGCGCCTCCCGTGATCCAAACGGGACTCGCGTGGGCAGCGTTAATATTTCTGGTGTCGGAGGGCAACGGGGAAAAGTCCCGGGACTAGGCTTCGGAACTGAAAACGTGTTCGAGAGGAACATGCTGTAGACCGGAGATATGAGCCAAATGATGACCATGATCGGGACGGGCCCAAGGTCTAAATATGGCCCACGGAGGTCTTATTGATATTCCCATGGGAGAAGTCCAGGGGTGGCGAGAGCCGTCTCGTTCTATTCCGATTCTGTTGGTCACTTGCGGGTCTTTCCATGTTCGGGCGAGGGCCCGTATTGAGAGCGTGACGGGGGTGGAAGCGACCCCGTACCAATGTATGCCGAGTTTACGGCAATTTCGATGAAAGAGCGGGAGCAAATCCCGATAGGAACGGGTCAACGTTGGTGAGCTATTGGCCCGGGGCAATGCCTGCTCACAACCATGTCGGGGTAGGAGCCACCGGCTATGAAGGTCGCTTACGGACCCTTTCGTGTTCGGACTTGGGTCCGTAATAAGAGCTCGACGGGAATCGAAGTGAACCCGTTCAAATGTCTGCCGAACGTGTGGCAATTTCAGTAGCGGCTCGAAAGGGGTCCGGCCGGAGAAACGAGTCTGGTTTAATCGGAATGTTAGCCCGAGGCGAAGTCAGGCTATGGCCATTTTGGGATGGTTCCCTAGGCTCAGGCCCAACTCGCAAGGGCGGTATTGTTGTTCCTTCGGCACCGGGTCGCGGGAGAGACGCGGTTGCGAAGCGGATCTTATTGTTTTATTATTATTTAAGAAGCGGTATCGTTATCATTTGTAGATTTATAGATATATTTGGGTGGGTTCTTTATTACCATTTATTCATTTTCCTTGTGATTGATTCGTTTGTTATGGTTAACATTAGGTTTGTTATTATTTTGTTCGTTTTGTTATCATTCATTTACTTGTCATTTTTGTTGAGTCGGTTATTATTATTTATTTATCTTGGTTATCATTTACTTTGTCTATTTATCGTTATCATTATTTCTTTTAACCTTACTATTATTATTACTTGTTTCTTTATCATCCTTATTTATTTGTTCTTTTTGGATTTGCTATTTTATTATTATTATTATTATTACTCATATTTTCTAGAGAGAGAATGGGCCATTGGAAGGTTAAGAGAAAGGTGTACCGCTGAAGGGCTGGGAGCTGTGCCGCTGAAGGGCTGTGCCGCTGAAGGGCTGGAAGGGATGTGTCGTTGAAGGGCCTGGGGTTGTACCGCTGAAGGGCTGGAAGGGCTGTGCCGCTGAAGGGCCTGGGGCTGTGTCGCTGAAGGGCTGGACGGGTGTACCGCTGGAGGGTTAAAAGGGTGTACCGCTGAAGGCCAGGGGCGTACCGCTGGAGGGCCAAGGGAGCGTGCCACTGAGGGGCTGAGGGAGGCGTGTCGGGGAAGGCCCGTAGGGGCGTGCCGGCGAGGGGCTGGCTGGAGCGTGCCGGCAAAGGGCCAAGCAGCCGGGCTAGGGGCGTGCCGGCGAAGGGCGTGGGGAGCGTGCCGCTGAAGGGCTGAGCAGCCGGGCTAGGGGCGTGCCGGCGAAGGGCGTGGGGAGCCCACTCCTCCTCCGTTCTTATGTCTTTTCTCTTTTCCTTTTCTCTCTTGATTTTATTAAGTTTGCATGGGTTTCTTCTCTCTTTCTCTTGATGATCTTTCATTCTTTCTCTTGCGAGGGTGGATGTTCGAGTTGCTTAGTCGTTATTCGGTCTGGTTCTCTTTGAATTGATTGCATTGTTCTTCGCATTGGTTGAAGCATTTTGCCGTTGTTCTTTTTGTTTGTTTGTTGCTTTTTTTTAGTCCTTTTAATGTGTTGTTGTTCCATTTGCTAGTTGCTATCTTTTATCTTTTTAATATGTCATCGTTTCTAACAAAAATTCGGCAGCATCTCCCCTTGACCCGAGCGTAAGGGAGATACAGGGAACGCGCCCACAAAGAGTGGCGGAACCCGGCAACTGGAGGTGGGCGCCCGAGAGCGGCAACACCTTTATAAACCTTGGAAAACTCGGAGGGTACGGCGAGCGGGAGACACTCCTAAGACTAGTTGAGACGGGAATGCACCGGGCAAGAAGGAAGGGTGGTGTGCCGGCGAAAGGCCTAGCTAGGGTGTGCCGGCGAACAGGCGGCTGAAGGTGTGCCGCTGAGGGCCAAGGAGCGTGCCGCTGAGAGCAGTTGAAGGCGTGCCGCTGAGGGTGGCTGAAGGAGTGCCGCTCAGGGCGCACGGGAGTGCGCCGCTGAGGGAAGGCAGGGTGTGCCGGTGAAGGCCCGGCAGGGCATACCGGCGAAGGGTCAAAGGAGGGGCGAGCAGCGTGCCGCTGGGGCACTTCGGGGCGTGCCGCTGGGGCACTTCGAGGCGTGCCGCTGGGGCACCAAAAGGGGTGCACCCCCCCCCCCCTGGGGGGGGGGGGTAAACGGCAAGCAAAGGCAGGCTAAGACAAGCGGTTAAGGCCAGAGGCCTCATGGAAAGGGCCAAGACAGAGGGTGAATGGCTAAGACGCACAAACCACGCATGGTAGCAAGACCCCAAAAGAGGGATTCTCATTCATGGAAAGAAAAGGCCACAGAGGGCCAATACATCATAGGGAAAAGTAAAAAAGGGAACAACAACAAAAAAGGAAAGGGAAAAGGGGGAATGAAGATACAAGGGGGAAACGGGAACGGAGCATGGGCTCCTCCTCCCCTCCCAGACCTCACTCCTCTCTTCTCTCACTCTTCTTCTTCTCTTCTCTCTTCTCCGGTGACGGTGGACGGGGCAGCCGGGGGAGCCTCTCCCTCTTCTTTTTCCTCTTCTCTTCTTTTCTTCTTCTCTTCTTCTCTTCTCTTCTTCCTCTGTGTGTCCGTCTGTCTGGATGCCCCTCCTCTGTCGAAAACGAGAGTCTTTTATACTCCCCAGTAGTGGGGGGTTTGGCCACGGCCATCGAAGGCGGGAAATGGCTTGTGATGATGGCATTTGACCTTCCCCGTCCTGGGTGTCAGTGGGGTAGCCTACGTGGCCCAATGATCGGCTGACACCTCAGACGGCTTCACTGCGCGCCAAGGATGCGTAGGGCATGGGCTTCACGTCGTTTGCCATTGAAAAAGCCTTCCGCTGTGCCGTTGGCGGGCTGAACAGGCGTGCCGTGGGGGAGCCAAAAGGGCGTACCGCTGGGATCCCAAATGGGCGTACCGCTGGAGCCCTGAATGGGCGTGCCGCTAGAGCCCTGAAGGGCATACCGTTGGAGCCCTGAAGGGCCGCGCCGCTAAACCCCCGTGTGGTGTGTGCCGCTGGAGGGCTTGCTGGGCGTGCCGCTGAAAACCCTTTGGGGCGTGCCGCTGAACCCCCCGTGGGGGCGTGCCGTTGAAACCCCCCCAAAGGGGGGTGCACCGTTGAGGGGCCTTGGGGCCGTGCCGCTGGGACCCAGAGGGGTTGTGCCGCTGAAGGGCTCCCCAGGGCGTGTCGCTGGGGCCTTGCCAGGGTGTGCAGTTGAGGCCTCTTGGGGTTGGGCGTGCCGCTGAAGGGCTCTCCAGGGGGTGTGTGTACCTGGGGCTGTTCTGAGCCCGTTGTGGGCATGAGTCGTGGCCCGTTTGATTCTCTTTGAGGCCCATGAGTTGTGGGGCCTTTTGTGCTTGATTTCTCCGGGGTTTCTTCACTCGGCGCCGTTGCTGACGCGAGGCCGAGCAGGATATCCAGGTATGCATTTTTTGGTGTCCACAAATGCCCCCCACCCATGGGTGGCGCGGGCGAAGGATGAGCCGGGCGGTGCCCGTGGGTGTACTTGTCTCTTTTCTCTTCTTCGGTGCCGACGGGGTGTCGAGAGCCGACCTGGTTTGTTGTTTGTTGGTCTCTTTATTAGTGCCGACGGGATGTCGGGAACTGAAGCAACATATTGGTCTCTTCGTCTTTTCATCAGTGCCGACATGGCGTCGGGAACTGAAGCAGCATATTGGTCTCTTTGTCTCTTCATCAGTGCCGACATGGCGTCGGGAACTGAAGCAGTATATTGGTCTATTCATCAGTGCCGAGGGGTATCGGGAACTGAAGCAGCATGTTGGTCTCGTCTTCTCTCCTTTTTTGTTACTACCGACAGGGCGTCGGGAGCTGCAGTAGCATGTTGGTCTCTTTGTATCTTTGTCAGCGCTGACAGGGTGTCGAAAGCTGACCTGGTTTGTTGTCTCTTGGTCTCTTCGTTAGTGCCGACAGTGTGTCGGGAGCTTACCTGATATGTTGATCTCTTGGTCTCTTCGCCAGCGCCGACAGGGTGTCGGGAGCTGACCTGGTTTGTTGGTCTCTTTGTCTCTTCGCCAGTGCCGACAGGGTGTCGGGAGCTAGCCTAGTTTGTTGATCTCTTGGTCTCTTCGCCAGTGCCGACAGAGTGTCGGAAGCTGGCCTGATTTGTTGATTTCTTGGCCTCTTCGCCAGCGCCGATAGAGTGTCAGGAGCTGGCCTGATTTGTTGATTCTTGGTCTCTTCGCCAGCGCCGACAGAGTGTCGGGAGCTGGCCTGATATGTTGATCTCTTTGTCTCTTCGCCAGTGCCGACAGAGTGTCGGGAGCTGGCATGGTTTGTTGATCTCTTGATCTCTTCGCCAGCGCCGACAGGGTGTCGGGAGCTGGCCTGGTTTGTTGATATCTTGGTCTCTTCGCCAGCGCCGACAGAGTGTCGGGAGCTGACATGGTTTGTTGGTCTCTTTGTCTCTTCGTCAGCGTCGACAGGGTGTCGGGAGCTGACCTGGTTTGTTGGTCTCTTGGTCTCTTTCTCTTTCTTTTCTTCTCTCTCTTCTCTTCCTTCTCTTCTTCTTTTGTCATCTCTCTTTTTTTGTTCTTTTGTGGTTGTTTTGTCTCTCTTCTTTTTTTTTCTTCTTCTCTTTTTTTCTTCTCTTTTTTTGAACAACTCCGGGTGGCTGCTGGCGTGGGTGCCAATGATATAAGAGCTTTCGGCGCGGCGGCCGATGATTGAAAGCTATGGGCGTGGGAGCCAACAAGTGAAAGCTGTCGACCCGAAGGTCGATGACTGAAAGCTGTCGGCCCAGGGGTCGATGATTGAAAGCTGTTGGCATGGGAGCCAATAATTGAAAAGCTGTCGGCTCGAAGGCTGATGTTTGAAAGCTGTCGGCTCAGGGGCCGATGATTGAAAGCTGTTGGCATGGGAGCCAATAATTGGAAAGCTGTCGGCTAGGAGCCGATGTTTGAAAAGCTGTCGGCGTGGGAGCCAATAATTGAAAGCTGTTGGCATGGGAGCCAATAATTGGAAAGCTGTCGGCTAGGAGCCGATGTTTGAAAAGTTGTCGGCTCAGGGGCCGATGAGAGAGAGAGACCAGAATAGTCATGGCTGGAAGCGGGCTGCGGGAGCCGAAGTTGGGAGATTAACGAGCCGCGAGGGCCAGAGGTAGGCCGTGGGGGCCAAGATTGGGCTGTACGAGCCATAGCCGAGAACGTAGGCTTCGATGGCCGAAATTGAGTTTATTGTATACCCGCATTTTTATTATTTATTTATCATTTCATTTCATTTTTATTTATTCTTTTTTTTATTTTTATTTTTTTAATTTATTATATATATATTTTTAAAGCATGCAAGCACTCATTAGCAGGCATAACATAGATATAAGTAAGGTAGCTCCCTCTATCGGGGATAGGATAGGGACATCGCCAGTAATTCGTAGATGCGGTGTGGGCCGCGAGGCACAATCGAGGGGTGGTACACCCGTTAAGAGGATATCGCACGTCTTGCATGCATAGCCTAAATTCACGCATTTCACCCGAGGCAATTTTATGTGGCGTGGCAGTGCAAATGTATGAACAAAGAGCCCTAACCACAGGGGTATGCAGGTTTTCCTGGTGACACTCGAGGATCACACTAGCGCCTACACCTATGTTTCAGACTTTTGACTTTCGGTAGCTTCACACAGCCCCCATCTGTTTATTTTGGTAGCGGATTTCACCGTTCAGCGCGAGTCTCCTCATGTGTCTCAATGGGGATTCCCGACTACTAGGATTCATCCTCATTATAATTCTATTACGGATTCCACCGTTTGACGCGAGTCTCCTCATGTGTCTCAATGGGGATTCCCGGCTAATAGGTTTCATCCTCATTATAATTCGCTTCACCATTTCGCGCGAGTCTCCTCATGTGTCTCAATGGGGATTCTCGGCTACTCGGATTCACGTGTCTCTCTCTTTTCTTTTTTTTTCTCTCTTTTTTTCTCTTCTTTTTTTTTAGTGGGGGTAGGCAGCTTTTTCCTCACGATTGCCTTTCACACGAGTGCAGGAATTCGAGCCTCCGTAGAGTGCTAAGAAGAAATTTGGGCAATCCCTGTAGTCGATGGCTTATTGAACACATTAAGTGATAAGTGTGGGAGCGTTGCCTCAGGTTTATTTTGTGAGTTGGGCTTAGCGATTCAGCCATGACTCTTCCCCTTGACGTGTGCACCTGCCATAATTGGGTTCCCTTCGAGCGTATGCCGTGACGCGCGTGCATCTGGAATCGGGGCGATATTATTATTTAGCAAGGAAACACGGTCCTATAAAATTTCAAGGAGATGTATTATTATATATTAAGCAACCATGCAAGCAGGGCAATCATGCATTCTTCTTTTTTTTTATTTTTGTTGGTGTTGTTGTTTTTTTTTGTTTGTTTTTTTTTCTTATAAGAAAATATTGTTGTTACGTATAAGTGTAGTGGTAGTAAAGGTATTAGGGAAGCAGACCGCGAGCGGCTGAAAGGGTATTAGGGAAGCGGGCTGCAGGAGCCGAAGACATGGGATGCGGGCCGCGAAGGCCGAATTTTGGGAAGCAGGCTACGAGAGCCAGACTTGGGCAGCAGGCCACGAAGGCCAAAGGTAAGCAGGCTGCAAGAGCCACAGCTGGGAAGTAGGCTGTGAAAGCCGAAGGGAAGCAGGCTACGAGAGCCAGAATTGGGAAGCAGGCCACGAAGGCCAAAGGTAAGCAGGCTGCTAGAGCCAAAGTTGGGAAGCAGGCCACGAGGGCCAAAGGTAAGCAGGCTGCAGGAGCCAGAGTTGGGAAGAAAAGCCAAGGGGAAGCAGGCTGTGAGAGCCAAAGTTAGGAAGCAGGCTATAAAAGCCAAGGGGAAGCAGGTTGCGAGAGCCAAAGTTGGGAAGCGGGCCACGAGGGCCGAATCTTGGGAAGCAGGTTACGAAAGCCGGGATCTGGGAGGCCTTTGTCGGTTTAACGCCCCGTCGGCGAAAGATCTAATCGGTTTAACGCCCCGTCGGCGGAAGATCTAGTCGGTTTAACGCCCCGTCGGCGGAAGGTTTAGTCGGTTTAACGCCCCGTCGGCGGAAGGTCTAGTCGGTTTCTATTTGTTGGATGGCTAGAGGTCGGAGGTAAAAGTTTGCCTCGTGACCCTTCTTTCTCTTCTTCTCTTCTTCTTTTGTAGGGAGGCAGGTACGAAGACCATGTTCGCCTCATGACTGTTCTCTTTCTCTTCTTCTTTTCTGGAGAGGCAGGTGCAGAGACCATGTTCGCCTCATGTCTCTTTTTGTTTCTTCTCTTCTTCTTTTGTAGAGAGGCGGGTGCGGGGACCACGACTGCCTCATGTGTCTTTTCTTCCTCTTCTTCTCTTCTTTTGTGTGATGAGGCGGGCTCGAAGACCAGTTTGCCTCGTGACTCCTTTTTTTCTTCTTCTTTTCTTTTATGGGATGAGGCGGGCTCGAAGACCACGTCTGCCTCGTGTGCCCCCTTTTTTTTCTTTCTTTTCTGCTCTTCTTTTCTCATTAACGCTTTCATGCTGGAGTGTATTTCTCTTAATATGCCCCCAGGTTGGGGTGTAGCTTCATTCGGTGTGCATCCCCCCTGAGGGGTGTGCTTTGCCTCTTTGCTTCTGTGCCTCCAGGCAGGGTGTATTTTTTTGGCTTCTATGTCCCCAGACCAGGGTGTGTTTTTTTTAATGCCCCCAAGGCGGGGTGTAGCTCTCTTCAAATGCCCCCATGGTGGGGTATACTCTTCACGGCTTCTATGCCCCCACGTGGGGTATGTTTTTTCTTCATATGCCCCTAGGCCAGGGTGGACCTTTCTTCATATGCCCCTGAGCCGGGGCGTGTTCTTTGTAGCTTCTATGCCCTCGAGGTGAGGTGGATTTCTTTCTTTGTATGTCCCCAGTCCGGGGTGTGCTCTCTTTTCATGTGTCCCCTGGTCGGGGTGGATTCTCTTCTTCTTATACCCCCATGGCGGGGTATGTCTTTTCCTTCATGTACCCCTATGTCGGGGTGTATTTCTTCTTCAAATGCCCCTAAGCCGAGGCGTGTTCTTTGTAGCTTCTATGCCCCCCCCGGCGGGGTATGTTCCTTCTTCAAATACCCCTAGGTCGGGGTGAACTTTTCTTCAAATACCCCTGAGTCGGGGTGTGTTCTTTACAGCCTCCAGGCACTCGAGGTGAGGTATGTATCTTCTTCATATGCCCCTGGCACGGGACGTATCTCTCTTCAAATGCCCCCGAGACCGAGGTGCATCTTGTGCTTCTTATGCCCCGCCCTGAAGCCGGGGTGTATCTTTTGCTTCTTACGCCCCCCCCCTGAGGCGGGGGTGTGTCTCTTTACGGCTTTTGTGCCCCCGGACGGGGTATGTCTCTTCTTTAAATATCCCAAGTCGGGGTGTATTCTTTTGTTCTTTATGCCCCCAGGGCGGGGTGGATTCTTCGTCAAATGCCCCAGAGCCGGGGTGTATTCTCTTCACGCGCCCTTGGGCGGGGTGTGTCCTTCATGGCTTCTATGCCCCCAGACGGGGTGTGGCTTCTGCTTTTTGTGCCCCGGAGCGGGGTATGTTTTTTTTGCTTCTTGTACCCCCAAAGGGAGGTGTCTTTCTCTTCATACCCCCCGGGCACGGAGTGTATCTTTGCTTTTTGTGCCCCCAGGCGGGGTGTATTTTTTTTGCTTCTATGTCCCCGAAGCAGGGTATGCTTTTTTTTTTCTAATGCCCCAGAGGCGGGGTGTAGCTCTCTTCAGATGCCCCCATGGTGGGGTATACTCTTCACGGCTTCTATGCCCCTAGATGGGGTATGTTTCTTCTTCAAATACCCCTAAACCAGGGTGGACTTCTCTTCGTATGCCCCTGAGCCGGGGCGTGTTCTTTATAGCTTCTAGGCCCTCGAGGCGAGGTATGTTTCTTCTTCATGTGCCCCGGGCACGGGGCGTAGCTTTCTTCAAGTGCCCCCGGGACGGGGTGTATCTTTCGCTTCTTATGCCCCCGTGAGGCCGGGGCGTATCTCTTTATGGCTTCCGTGCCCACGAAGCGGGGTGTGTTGTTTCTTCAAATGCCGCTTGGGCGGAGTATATCTTTCTTCTCATGCTCCCAAGGTGGGATGTATGTCCTTTCGCTTCTGTGCCCCAGGTCAGGGTAGATGCTTCTGCTTCTTATGCGCCAAGGGCGGAGTGTATTTTTTGTGCCCCCAGAGCGGGGCAGGTGCTTCTGCTTCTTATGCTCCCCGGGGCGGGGTACATTCTTTGCTTCTCATACCCCCATGGCGGGATGTGCTTCTTTCTTCAAGTGTGGTGCGGACACCCGAGCAATTGAGCGGCGTGATACGCCGAGCCACCGGTACCGCACACGGAGCACGACTCGAGCCACCTCAGCATCCATCTGGCTCGGAGACAGCCTGGAGACTCCGCCTTGAGCCTCCCCATTTATCATATTTAGTTAGCCTTTATGTGTGTATAGTTTATGTTTATTTCATTTTATACGGTTTGCAATTATGAGTGTACGAGGGGTTTATTTGTAAAATGGGACCCTTGGGCCCTACGGGACCCCCAAGCCCCTCCCATTGATCCACCTCAGCCCATGGGCCCCATGTGGGGTCAGTCAACATGTCAAATGGAGACATCTAGAAGTTTGAATGGTAAAAGGCACATGGGAGACAAGTGGACTTCAAAGTCCAAGGTGGCTACCAACTTGTCCCCCCTTGCCACCAAAGTCAATAGGGCGCCCCCTTCCTTGTATTTTTTTATTTTAATTTGTGTGGATGGTCACATGCTATCCCAGCCCTCCATCTCACACCCCTAGATCCAACGGTTGAGGGTTGATTAGACATATGACCTATATATGCTTGTAATTTTCGATTTTGATGAATTAATGCCATTTGAACTTGGAAAATTACTTGAGCAAAGGCCTAGGCCTCCCCTCCCTCTCCCCTTGCAGCTGTGAATGTTGCCTCTGGAGGTGTGACTCCTCCCCTATCAGTTCCGGTCATCCTCGCCGCCGCCACGAGCCGCCACCGCACCGCCATCGCCTTCATCGGAGTTCTGCCCGCGCAGTACCATAGCAGCCTCCACGAAATTCAGCCATCAACCACGAGCTAAGATCAACTTAGGAATTTTACTGGAGGTCCCAGAGGTGTCAAGGATACCCCATAAATTTTGGTTTGTCATTCAGATCCTGTTACACAATTTTTGATTTTCGTCCACCCTTCCACTTTGGTTCTGCCAAAATTATGTCCAGGTTCCCATCCGCCATGAGTTTCAAGTCTTAGGTCCTATTTTTGATTTTCTTTGGTTCGCCCAATTTAACTGGGTGTTCCTCGCATCAATCCCTTCATCCACCATTGTTTTTAATTTTTGGTTCATCCATTTCATATTTTATAAAAATCGTTCTCAGTCCAAGCTACAGTTCTATTCCCCAGTTCCCAGATCCGACCACCAGCCACTCCAAAAATCATATCAAATCGCCACGACCTCCAAATCCAATTCCAAAAATATCCCCAGTTCCGTGGTTTGATCGCCTACAATGTTGAAGAATAACTGAAGAGCTGAATCGGAGGTTTACTAGGCAGTCAACGGTGGTTCTCAGAAAAGTACCTTGTAAAACTGATGTTTCGGTTACTGTATAACAGAGATTTGTAAATTCATTAAAGCCTAGATCCGGATAGATCCATCAGATCTCTCTGAGTCTCGATTGAATAATTTGAAGAGAGCTTTCCAACAATAGCTCATGCGTCCCGATCCGACGTCGGGATCGACCGCAGCGGCCGTTTTCGCCGGAGCGCGCACCTGAAAACAGCAAGCAGAAATCCGTGGGCAGCATTCCAAAAGCTTGGAGATCGGAGTTGTTCGGCCACCGGTCGGTGATCCCGGCCGACCGCCTTCCATGGAGGCGTGCCACCAGGGGTCCCCACCACAGTGGGACCCACTCCTGCAGATCCGGAGGACAGCGCCACCCGTGGGCCCCACGGGCCCGCAGAACCCGCCGTTCGAAAGGCACGAAAACGCAGAGTTCGGCACCGCCGGGCGACATCAAGATGCTGCCCGTCAACCCAATTAGCGTGATTCCCGGGCCTTACATGTGACCTTTTACCTCCCTGCGTGGAGTGGGTCAAATTATTGTATTTCTGTAAAATTGTGTTGACCGGGAGTCCGTGATTGGCCGGGGTTGTCTTCGCCACGCCGGGTGCGTGGAGGTAATGATCCGAACTTCTTGGCGTTACATTGCTTAGCTAGTATACAGTCGTTGCCGCTGCCGAGAGTGTAGGTTCTAGCCCGTGTGTTCATGTCACCACTGTGAGAGTGAGAGTGACCCGTCCCGCGACTCGATCCGAGTCCGGAAGTTGAGTCGGACTACCCTTGACCTCCGCCGGTTTCTTAACCGCGCACGGTCCGCGCTTTCCCTCGCTTGGGACGACGAGTGAGCTTCTACTTTTTTTAGCGACGTTTTGCCACTAGGAGCTCGTAGTGTCGGGCTTAGTGTCTCCCTGGTGTGTATTGCTGGTCGCGTCTTCATCTAGAGTCCGAGGGTGGCACCTAATAGTGTCGCCTCCCGTGTCCGTCCCGCATCAGTTTGGTATCAGAGCAAGTTGAGTCTAGGGTAGTCATTGCATAAGTCTTGCATGCATCATGGTCTAAGTCAAGTCTAGGATCATCATCATTTTCAAAAAAAAAAAGTGTGTTTTAAATTGCATTTCATCCCGATAATTCGGTATCTTAAAAGGTGTTGTCCGAACATTAGGCTACGCCTACCGGGAGGTCGCACACTTGCGGGAGTGATCTTCGGATCGATTAACTCCGCCCCATACCGGATGTTGGTTTAGGTCTAAGTGCATCATTTAGTGTGTGTTTGCATTAGTCGGTGTCTTCTAGATCGTTTGTCAGTTGCATGCCCACCCGTCAAGGTACCCAGTACTTGCCACCACCACCTATGGCGGAGTCCCGAGCCCGTAGTTCCGATGCGTCTTCCACGGCCGAGATGTTTCGGGCTATCATGGATCGTTTAGACACGCATATGGATGGTCTTAGTACGCTTATGGATGGCATAGGGACGCGTCTAGAAGGGCGGATGAAGGTCCTCGAGGATCGGGCTGGAGTTTCGGAGCAGTCCATTCAAGGCCTTGTTGGGAGGATTGCCGTCCTAGAGAGGGGCCCAGTAGCGGCGCAACCCGCACCGACGAACGGCCAACAAGAGCCGGTGCAGCAACCCGCTGTGCCAAGGGCTCAGGTGGAGGATGTCGGGAGGCAACAGGCGCCTATAGTGGATGATTATGTCTCCGACAATGATCACGGGGGTAACGGTCGTCGTCATCAACGACGGAATCGTGATGACGAGGATGACGACCGCATTCTTAGGGGTGTGCGTGCGGACCCTCCCACTTTTAGCGGGTCCTTGGACCCTAGGGTGTATTTAGATTGGGAGGCCGGCATAGACCGGTACTTCGAGTGGTTTGAGATGACGGACCACCGAAGAGTCCGATACGCAAAGATGAAGTTGCAAGGGTAGGCCCAGACTTATTGGATCAATGTGGAGAGCTTGCTCAACCAGCGATATCAACCCCAGATCGGTACTTGGGATGATATGAAAACCAAGTTGAGGGAGAAGTACCTTCCCGCCTCATATCACCAACGTCTCATAGACAAGTGGCAAAGCATCTCCCAAGGGAACCGATCCGTGACCGAGTACACCGCCGAGTTCGATGAGTATTACTTGCGGTGCGGGGTCACGGAAGAGAGCACCATGACGATATCCCACTTTCGGAGAGGGTTGCGGCCCAATTATCAATATGAACTCTTTCGCCGCAATGCCACCACTTTGGAGCAGGCATATCAGATTGCTCTTGAATTGGAGCAGTTCGAGGCCGAGTTTGAGTCACCCCATCGGTTGGGCTCCTTTCCCCTTCGTAGTGTCGAGTCCCGTGGCTCATCTGGCACGTATCCGAGGGCCCCCATGGCACGACCTCAGGATCCCACTCGCCCTGAGCCCTTTGCTCCTAGGCCTCATCCTCCACTCCCGAGGGACCTTCCTCATCCCCAGCATCTTACGGCCCCACCCATAGCCCGTCCACCGGCACCCGCACCTCCTGCACGTCCTTTGTTGCCTACGCCTCCTATCCGTCGGGAGGATAAAGGTAAAGGACCTATGATTGGGGAGCCTAGTGGATCACGGCAGCAGTGTTATCACTGCAATGGGTTTGGTCATTTCGCCAACCAGTGTCCACTACCCATCTCTTCACATTGGGGACACACAGGCCGAGGATACCACCCCTACGGGCCTCGAGTTAGTCAGCTATGAGGCAGATGAAGAGCTAGCTGACGAGTACTATGAGATGGGAGGTGAGGCCCAGGATGTCCAGCAGTCAGACGATACCCACGTGGGGGTCGTCAGATGTATCCTCACCCAGCCACAGGTCAGTGATGACTGGCGTCGGACCACTATCCTTCAGGTATTCTGTAGGCTGGGAAAGCAAGTTTTCAAGGTGGTCATCGATAGCGGGAGTTGTATCAATGCAATCTCCACGAACGCTGTCGCTCGTCTTGGTCTCACACCCGTAGACCATCCTTGTCCCTATCATGTATCATGGGTGGATACCACTTCCATTTCGGTCAGGCTGCGGTGCTTGGTCCCGCTGCAGCTCCACTCCTACCATGACGAGATCTGGTGTGATGTTCTCCCCATGGAAGTGGGAAGTATCATTCTTGGTAGGCCATGGTTATTCGACCGAGACGCCACACTCCATGGTTGGTCGAACACCTGTACCTTCGACCACGATGGCCAGCGGGTCACTCTCCAACCCGTTCGGCCCAGGAGCCCATCAGTCAGGGGTCCTACTGGCCCTAGCACTCCGAAGCCTTCCGTACCCGGGCCCAGTACTCCACCCCCTGCTCGGGCTATGACCGTTACCTCTGGCCCAGGAGAGCCCTCGACGAGAGTCAGGGCTGTCCGGTGTTTGCCATTACGGTCCGAGAGGTGGAGAGGGACTCCGAGGGTGAGCTCCCACCCGAGGTTGTTCCCATTCTGCAGGAGTAGGCTGATGTCTTTCCCAATGAGCTTCCCGAGGGACTCCCACCCATGCGGGATATTCAGCATGCCATCGACCTTGTTCCGGGCTCTTCTTTGCCCAACCTTCCTCATTATCGAATGAGCCCCACGGAGCATGCCGAGCTTAAACGGCAGGTCGATGAGCTTGTGCAGAGAGGATCTGTCCGGGACAGCATGAGTCCTTGTGCTGTACCCGCATTACTCGCCCCGAAGAAGGATGGCACGTGGAGAATGTGCATTGATAGTCGTGCCATCAACAAAATCACCGTGAAGTACAGGTTCCCTATTCCTCGCCTTGATGACATGCTGGACATGATGGCAGGTGCCACTATCTTTTCGAAGATCGATCTTAAGAGTGGCTACCATCAGGTGAGGATTAGGCCAGGTGATGAGTGGAAGATCGCATTTAAGACCAAGGACGGTCTATATGAGTGGTTGGTCATGCCTTTTGGGTTGACCAATGCCCCTAGCACTTTCATGCGGCTCATGACTCAGGTCCTTCGACCTTTCATTGGAGTCTTTGTAGTGGTGTATTTTGATGATATCCTTATCTATAGCCGCACCACAGGGGACCACTTAGACCACCTTCGGCAGGTCTGTATACTTCTTCGGTGAGAGCAGTTATTTACGAACCCACAGAAGTGTGCTTTCATGACATCTCAACTTACCTTCTTGGGTTTCATTGTGTCTAGTACTGGGGTCTCCGCCGATCCGGAGAAGGTCCGAGCCATTGTTGAGTGGCCGGAACCCCGTACGATTCATGATGTCCGCAGCTTTCATGGCCTTGCGACGTTCTATCGTCGCTTCATCCGCGGATTTAGCTCCGTCACCGCCACGATCACGGATTGCATCCGTAAGGGCACATTTGTATGGACGAAGGCCGCATCTGCTGCCTTCAGGGACATCAAGGAGCGCATGACCCATACACCTATCCTTCAACTGCCTGATTTCTCGAAGGTGTTTGAGGTCTGTTGTGATGCGTCTGGTGTTGGGATAGGAGGAGTTTTGAGTCAGGAGTCCCACCCGATCGCATATTTCAGCGAGAAGCTGAATGATGCGAAACTACGATATTCCACGTATAATAAAGAATTCTACGCAGTTGTTCAGGCTCTTAGGCATTGGAGGCACTATCTTTTACATCAGGAGTTTGTCCTATACTCCGATCACGAGGCATTGACGTACCTCCATTCCCAAAAGAAGCTTAACTCGCATCACAGTCGTTGGGTCGAGTATCTCAAGTAGTTCACCTTTGTGCTTAAACATAAGGCTGGAGTGGAGAACAAGGTGGCTGATGCCTTGAGTCGGCGAGCATGTTTGCTTACCACCATGAGTGCCGAGGTCATAGGGTTAGAGAAGATGAAGGAGGCCTATGTTGATTGTCCTGACTTTGGTCAGATTTTTGCCACCCTCCAGGCCGGACCCTTGAGAGACCTTGATGAGTATGTGCTTCAGGAGGGTTACCTCTTTCGAGGTAGCAGGCTATGTGTTCCCCGAACTTCGGTTCGAGATTTCTTAGTGTGGGAACTACATGCGGGCGGTCTAGCCGGTCACTTTGGTCGGAACAAGACTATTGAGGCAGTGGAGCATCGATTTTATTGGCCGAGCTTAAAGCGCGATGTTGCTAACATCGTGGCTCAGTGCCGTACATGTGCTACGGCCAAGATGAAGAAGCAAAGCTCAGGCCTTTATACGCCTCTTCCCGTGCCTGATGCCCCGTGGCAGGATGTTAGTATGGATTTTGTTTTGGGATTGCCACGTACCTCTAGGAAGCATGACTCGGTCTATGTTGTTGTTGACCGTTTCTCGAAGATGGCCCTCTTTATCCCTTGCTCAAAGACTTCGGATGCTTCTAGGGTAGCCCGCCTTTTCCTTACTCATGTGGTGTGCAAGTTCGGGTTGTCTCGCACTATAGTGTCTGACCTTGATGTTAGGTTCACTTCCTATTTTTGGAAGACACTATGGCATATGATGGGTACGCATCTTAAATTCTCCACTGCATATCATCCCCAGACAGATGGTCAGACCGAAGTGGTCAATAGGAGTCTGGGTGATCTTTTGAGGTGTCTTATTAGGGATCGCATCGGGGATTGGGATCTCATCCTACCCATGGCTGAGTTTGCATATAATGATTCGGTGAATAGGTCTACCGGCATGAGTCCATTTGAGATTGTCACAGGTCGTAGGCCTAGGAAACCCGTTGACCTTGTCCCCATGCCTATCCATGCTAGAGTGTCGGAGTCGGCCGAGTCGTTTGCTAGGCATGTTAGGAGTTTGCATGACGACATCCGTCGTCACATTGAGGCCAGGAATGCACGGTACAAGGAGTTAGCCAATGCCCACCGACACCACCGAGAGTTCCACGAGGGCGAATACGTCATGATCAGGGTAAGACCTGAACGGTTTCCCTCTGGAACCGTTAAGAAGTTGCAAGCTCGCGGAGCCGGTCCATTCAGAGTGTTGAAACGCGTTGGATCCAATGCGTACGTTGTGGACTTGCCCGAGGAATATGGTATAAGCTCTACTTTTAATGTTTCAAATCTAGTTGTATATAGGGACCCAACGGTGATCTCTAGTGAGCCTTTCGAGCCATCTCCTCCCCTTGAGAGTGATCCCACACCTGAGTGTCCACCTCCAGCCCCGTTGTTACGGCAGCGTGAGCATATAGATCATATACTGGATGAGCAGGTGACAGTTACCAGGAGTGGATCTTACCAGTGCTACCTAGTGCAATGGAGAGGACGGCCCGCTACTGAGGACACATGGATCACACATGGCGAGTTGCAGCGGATTGATCCAGACCTTCTGGAGCGATACAGGAGCGATGTAGACCCTTACTCGACAGGGTCGAGTTTCTCCCACCCGGGGAGAATTGGTGCGGACAACCGAGCAGTTGAGCGGCGTGATACGCCGAGCCACCGGTACCGCACACGGAGCACGACTCGAGCCACCTCAGCATCCATCTGGCTCGGAGACAGCCTGGAGACTCCGCCTTGAGCCTCCCCATTTATCATATTTAGTTAGCCTTTATGTGTGTATAGTTTGTGTTTATTTCATTTTATACGGTTTGTAATTATGAGTGTACGAGGGGTTTATTTGTAAAATGGGACCCTTGGGCCCCACGGGACCCCCAAGCCCCTCCCATTGATCCACCTCAGCCCATGGGCCCCATGTGGGGTCAGTCAACATGTCAAATGGAGACATCTAGAAGTTTGAATGGTAAAAGGCACATGGGAGACAAGTGGACTTCAAAGTCCAAGGTGGCTACCAACTTGTCCCCCCCTTGCCACCAAAGTCAATAGGGCGCCCCCTTCCTTGTATTTTTTTATTTTAATTTGTGTGGATGGTCACATGCTATCCAAGCCCTCCATCTCACACCCCTAGATCCAACGGTTGAGGGTTGATTAGACATATGACCTATATATGCTTGTACTTTTCAATTTTAATGAATTAATGCCATTTGAACTTAGAAAATTACTTGAGCAAAGGCCTAGGCAGCCCCTCCCTCTCCCCTTGCAGCTGTGAAGGTTGCCTCTGGAGGTGTGACTCCTCCCCTATCAGTTCCGGTCATCCTCGCCGCCGCCACGAGCCGCCACCGCACCGCCATCGCCTTCATCGGAGTTCTGCCCGTGCAGTACCACAGCAGCCTCCACGAAATTCAGCCATCCACCACGAGCTCAGATCAACTTAGGAATTTTTCTGGAGGTCCCAGAGGTGTCAAGGATACCCCATAAAATTTGGTTTTTCATTCAGATCCCGTTACACAATTTTTGATTTTCATCCACCCTTCCACTTTGGTTCTGCCAAAATTCTGTCCAGGTTCCCATCCACCATGAGTTTCAAGTCTTAGGTCCTTTTTTTGATTTTCTTTGGTTCGCCCAATTTAACTGGGTGTTCCTCGCCTCAATCCCTTCATCCACCATTTTTTTTAATTTTTTGTTCATCCATTTCATATTTTATAAAAATCGTTCTCAGTCCTAGCTATAGTTCTATTCCCCAGTTCCCAGATCTGACCACCAGTCACTCCAAAAATCATATCAAATCGTCACAACCTCCAAATCCAATTCCAAAAATATCAGCAGTTCCGTGGTTTGATCTCCTACAATGTTAAAGAAGAACTCAAGAGCTGAATCGGAGGTTTACTAGGCAGTCAAGGGTGGTTCTCAGACAAGTACCCTGTAAAACTGATGTTTTGATTACTGTACAATAGGGATTTGTAAATTCATTAAAGCCTAGATCCGGATAGATCCATCAGATCTCTCTGAGTTTAGATTGAAGCATTTGAATAGAGCTTTCGAACAATAGCTCATGCGTCCCGATCCGACGTCGGGATCGACCGCAGCGGCCATTTTCGCCGGAGCGCGCACCTGAAAACAGCAAGCAAAAATCCGTGGGCAGCATTCCAAAAGCTTGGAGATCGGAGTTGTTCGGCCACCGGTCGGTGATCCCGGCCGACCGCCTTCCGTGCAGGCGTGCCACCAGGGGTCCCCACCACAGTGGGACCCACTCCTGCAGATCCGGAGGACAGCGCCACCCGTGGGCCTGTGGATGCACTTTTTATTTAATAAAATCTTTGTTTATTTGTTTATTGGCGTTTATTAAGTGCGTGGGCGTGCCAGTCACAAAGTGACGATTTATTGTGCGCTCGATCTGACTAATCAGACGATTGTGTGGTTCATGTCGGGACTGAAACCCGCCGCGCCATAAAGGTCACGGCGTCATTTACATCCCCTCGGAGAGAGGAACACCCTTGATTAATCGCCGGGAAAAGGGGCCTCATGGCCGGAAAATTAGTTACGTGAAAAGTCTATTAGGAAACATTAAAATCCCCGTGCGAGGGTGAGAAGAAAGCATCCGAGATCATGTCGGTCGTATGTTGACCATTTAATGTTCGGACGAGTGTCCGGCTTGTGAATCGCGTAATCATCACGAGAAAACCGGAGCATATGTATGCCGGGGGTACGGCAAGTTTATTGTTCAAAGGGACAGGAGACATTCGGTTGAATCCCGGTTAGAGTGATCGAAAATCAGCGAGTTTATTGGCCCGGCGCGAGATCGAGTCAGGACCATTTCGGGGGCGCCTCCTGCGGTCGAAGTCGGGCTCGCGTGGGCATCATTAATATTTCCGGTGCCGAAGGACAGCGGGAAAGTGTCCCGGGACTAGATTCCGAAACAAAGATTTGTACAGAGATGGCCGATTATAGGCCTAGGATGTGGGTCAGGCGATGACCATAGTTGGGGCGAACCCGAGGTCCAAATGTGACTCACGAAGGTCTTATTGATATTCCTGAACGTAGGGTTCGGGGAAGACGAGAGCCGTCTCGTTCCATTCGGATTTTGTCGGTCATACACGGACCATTTTATGTTCGGACAAAGGTCCGTATAGAAAACAAGACGGTGACGGGAGCGAATCCGTGTAAATGTCTGCCGTGAGTACGGAAAGTTTAGTGCAAGTGCGGGGCTAGATCCAGATATATATGTCGGTCACTAACGGACCATCCAGTATTCGGACGAGAGTCCGTATTCGAAGCATCGAAGACAACGATAAAGACACACGGATGTCTGCCGTAGGTGCGGCAAGTTTAATGTGGGTGCGGGCTCGGATCCCTATGAAGATGGGTCAAGCTGATGATCTATTGGCCCGAGGTGGTTGCGGACTATGGCCATATCGGGGTTTTCGAGGAAAACGCCCGATACCACAAGGCATCATTGATTTTCTCTTTGCACCCAGTCCGGGGGAGTGAATTGTTAAGTATGGAGCCCGAACTCGCCATCGTGCGCCCTCGCACGCGGATCGACCTCGGATCATACAAGGGGATGCCAAAGGAGAGGAGGGGCGCGCCGGATAAGGCCAAGAAGGGAGGCGCGCCGGAATAGGGATCATACAAGGGGAGAAAATGAGCGCGCCGGGTAATGGGGATCCCATAAGGGCACGCCGGAATAGGGGTTGAACTGGGGGGCGCGCCGATTTACGTGTGTTGAGAGGGGGGTGCCATGGGTGCGCCGTTTTAAGGGTGGCAAAGGAGAGGCGCGCCGGAATAGCCTTGCAATGGAAGATGGGCACGCCGGTTAAGGTGTATGGAGGAGTGGGAGTGCGCCGTATTAAGGCCATTCGAGGGGAGAGGGGCGCGCCGGTTTTAAGGGCGCCGGATTAGAATCGAAAGGGGTTTCGAGTGTGGGTTAAAACGGCGCGGGGGAATAGTGACCGCGCCGGATTACCCCTCCCGAGGGTTTATTGCTTTTGACTGTGTGTCTTCTTTTCTTTCACCCGTGGGTGGATCTTATGACACGTTTATTCATCCATTTGGTGGATTAGATAGGTAATGAGGTGGGGTTTAAGTGATTTGTTCGAAGGAGTTTATTGTGTAAGATTTTAGGGGTTAATTCACAGAGGGTTCACTGTGTGTTCTCAAAGGGGGTCTTGTTCATTCATTCTTGAGTGTTCTTAATCCCCTGGCGAAAATTGGGCAGCATCTCCCCCGGATCAGGACTTGTCGGAGAGACGCGAAAGCCACCACACAGATTACTCCCGGGTAAACTCTCAAAATGCGGAACGGCCTCACGGCGGTCCGTTAGCCCAAGTGTGAGTGTGGAACGCTCGAGGGCCAGCCTACGAGAGCGACCATGACTCACGGGTGATGAGTCTTCGAAACGGGACAAGTGTTTGCCACCGGAGGGGCATGAGTATTCATCCGTCGATGGGTCACTTTGAGGGCCATGCCATGAAGAGACAAGCCTCAAGGACCCTGGATGTTTGGAGAGGGAAGAAGGGAGGTGGAGGGATGTAGAAGAACACCGTAGGTTGTAAAAAGGGCTTTTCTTTTTATTCATTTGCAAAGAGAAATACAGCTGGGAATCTACCCTAAAGCAAGAAAAGGAGAGAATACAATAGAGGGAAAGGAGGGAATACATCGATGGAGGAGGGGGAACGGAGCACAAGCTCCTCCCCCTTCGAGCTCACCTCTCACTCTCACTCTCCTCTCTCTTTCTTTCTTCACCTCTCTGGCGTGGATGGGTGGAGCTTCCTTCTCTTCGGGTGGCCTTCTTCTCTTCTTTTTTTTCTTCTCTTCACTGCATACAGCCGAGGGGGTTCGAGCAGCTCTCCTCTTCCTTCCTTTTTTTTTTCCAACCTGTGGAGCAGGTGGAGTATATATGGAACGGACAGTAGGGGAGATAACTCCCGCCACCTCTGCCTTGTTCGCAACAACGTTGTTGTTGTGCTGGGTGATGTGATAAGTGTCCATTTCTTATGACAATTCATTGCATGTACACTATTTTATGTGCATATAATTAGGCAATTATGCATATTTCATAGTTAACCTCAACTCCGCATTTAAATTGGAGCTTTCACGTAAATTGATTAATTCAATTGTCTTATTTAATAATAAATTAAAGTTGAGGACCATGAGAATTAATTCTCCATTGCATAATCATGAGCATTTGAGATTGATATGCACATTGTGGTAATTTTTATGGACTAAAGTGCAATTATATGTGTGTAGGACACCGAAGGTAATTACAAAAGAAGCCGGGGGCAAAAAAGGGTCATCACCATTTTGACCAAGTCAAATAAAGAATTCAAATTATTTTGATTAGAGGGAAAGGAAAGTTCAAATTTTCGAATTCAAAGTTTGAAAAGGAGGAATCCAAACTTTAAGTTTGGAAAGGAGGAAAAGGACATCCAAAATTTGAATTAAAGGAGAGACATGATGAGCCTTGGGAAATGGGGTGCCTAAAGTCCAAGAAAGGGGGTGCCCACCTACTTTTACTCTTCCCTATGCATCATATTCCATTTGAATCTTAGCCTTCCATCTCCTTTTGATATAATCTCCGCCCTCTATCTACCAAACTTTCCCTATAAATAGCCCATGGTAAGGAGGAGAAAGGGAGTCTTTTTTTTGGGCAATCTTTCACTCTCCCTCTTTCTCTCCCAACCTTAGGCCTCCGGTTTCTCCCATGTAAGTTCATTTTTTCCTTTTGTGTTCTTCATAAAAGTTCTTCATTTTTAATTCCTCTACAATTTCTTCTTCTTGCTCAACTTCTAATTCCTTCTGGTTTTCAAGCTATTTCGTATTCTTCACTGTGCTGTCCTGTTCATCTGTGAAACAGTTTTTGTTCTCTGTTCTTCCCCTTATTTCTCCCTCTTCTAGTCATTTTCTGCTCTATCTGTCTTCATGAAAGTTCTTTGTTTTTAAGTTCTCTACAACTTCTTCTTCTTGCTCATCTTCTAATTCCTTTTGGTTTTGAAGATATTTCTAGTTTTACAACTTGCTATCCTGTGTTTTTACTGTTCATCCGAGGTGCTAGCTTCGGTTATGTCTCCATTTTGAAGCTCTTCTTCTCTTCTTTTCTCTCTGAGTTCTTCATTAAAGTTTTTCCTCTATTCCCCCTCTTCAACTTCTTCTTCTTGGGCATCCCCTAATTCCTCTTGGGTTCAAAGTTATTCACCCTCCAAAGGCAGCTTCAACGACAAAGGTGACTTCCTCCAGGTGTGGACGACATCTTCCACAAGGTGGTTCGTGATCCAAGGTCAAGAGAGGACGGCACCGTCATCACCATTGCGGCTACCATCTTCACATCTCAGGCTCCTCTTGTTGCTATTGCTTTAGTTTCATTTTACTTCATTGTAATCTCGTCACATCTTTATTGTAAGCTCGTCTTGCACTTCATGTAATCGTTTCTTTATGTTAATGAAAGAAGTGTTCATTTGATCTAGAGTTTGTTCATCTTCCCTCTCTTCCTACTTTTTCTACCTCTTCTTCTCAATGTTATGCAATTATTTCCCATGGCATAGACTCATAATCATAGTCATTTTTGTTGGAATCATTCTTTGTTTAATCATTCTCTTCAAGCTACAAAAAAATCACAAACATGATCTAAAAGGTTACAAGGTTTTTAACTCTAAAAGTATCTTCTTCCCTGTGGATTCGACCCGTGCTTGTCATAGTACTACGCTCTCCTTTGATCATTTTGTGCGAGTTCGGTTTTAAGATTGTTATACGCGTGTTTTAAACGACGAACTTTCACGTTATCAATTTTTGGCGCCGTTGCCGGGGAAGAATGATGATTTTTGACTTAATAACTTTGTTTTCCTTGTGTTTATAGTGTACTAATAAAGTTCTCTTTTCTTATTTTTTTCAAGGTGAAAAAAAAGGGGAGAAAAAGCAACTTGAAAACTCAAAAAAATTAGAGGTAAGTTTGCCTTTCTTTCTTTCATCTTTGTGATTTAGTCATTCATTTCAAAAAAAAAAAGGAACGAGGGAACGCTTTTTAAGTAAGTATCCAAACTTTTCCTCTTTCATTTCAATTTCATTTCTCTACATTTCATATCTTGTGGTTAGATATGTTCATTAAATAAAAACAAAAAAAAAGGCATCACTTGAACTTCAATAAAAATGTCCATTGCAAGAGTAGAACCCACACTTCCATGTTTTAGGTCATGCATCATTTAGGATAGACTTTATTTTTCCTTATTGTTTAATTACTGTTAATTGCATTATTGAAGATTGCGGGAGGCAAGGTGAGTACTCTAATTTTTTTCAAAAGCATGCTCATGCATTTCCATGCTTGCATAGAACCCCTTGTTTGAACTTGGTTTGTTGCATATCATTTCTAAAATATTCTAAGGGCAACACCCATAAACAAGATAAGGTGGGGATTTCATCACCCTTCCTTAGCCCACAAACTATAATTCCCTTGCATCTTTGCATCACCCAGACCTTAAATAAAATTCAGTAGACATTGGCCCTAGGTTCACACTGTGGTTCTTGTGTTATTTGGGCTTACCCTCTTGTGAAAACCGGTGCCTAAGGCAAGACGGTAGGACGGCAAACGCCTTAAGCGGGATAGTGGTTTGGCATAATTAGGTCCCTACGAAAGTAGGGAGAACCTCCCACTTCCCCACCCCTTACCTGGCCGGTGGAAACATTGAGGGTGAACTTAAGTTTCACTTTAATCATTTTGTGAAACCCAATTTATAGGTCTAGGTCACATCTAGGTCATTAGGAAATTTGTGTGATAACTTATTTGTGATTGCATAAAAAAATTAAAACAAAAAAAAATCAAAATTTTTTTTCTCCTCTTCTCTTTCCTCATCCTATTTTGTGTCAAAAAAAAATAATAAACAAACAAAAATAATAATAAAAAAAATCTTTCATTTCTCTCTTCGTCCTAGTTAATGCAAGGTAGAAGATCTCAACATCCAAACCTACTAGGACCCATTCAAGAAATTTAGAGAGTCTTGTATCCAGGGAACGATCTCCAACAAGATCTCATGGCCGAAAATCAAGGACCTCACCACCAAAATCTAATGGCCGAAAATCCCAATCCTCCAAAGAAAATGAAGGATTATTTCTTGCCCAATCAATACCAACCATCCTTCTATGTCCAAGCACCTCAGAACCAGGTGGTTCATTATGAAATCAAGTCTAGTACCATCCAAATGTTACCGTCTTTCTATGGAAATCCTAATGAAGACCCTTACAAACATCTTGATGAGTTCCTTCAGATCTGCTCAACTGTTAAAATCCAAAATTTCTCTGATAATGCTCTTAGGCTAACTCTCTTCCCATTCTCTCTCAAGGATAAAGCCAAATATTGGTTAGGAGCCTTGGGTAGAATCATTGATACATGGGCAGAAATGCAAAAAGAATTTTTGAAGAAGTTCTATCCCATAGGGCGAACCAATACCATGAGAAGAGCAATTACTGGATTCACACAAAACCCAGGGGAACATATCCATGAAGCATGGGATAGACTAAAAGATTTATTGAGGAAATGCCCCCACCATGGGTTATCAAGATGGCAAATTGTACAGGCATTCTATGAGGGTTTGGCGGAGAATTATAGACAGATGGTGGATGCATCATGTGGGGGAGCATTCATGAGTAAGAGCGAGGATGAGGCTTATGATTTATTCGAAATGCTTAGTGAAAATTCCATAAGCCATACCTCGCTTTCATCATATGAAAGAATGATTGGGCCTTCTAAGAGGGGTGGACTTTATGAAGTTAAGAGCCAAGGTGAGTGTGAGAACAAGATAGATATTAATGCCATAACCCAAAAGTTGAATAAAATGGATTTGTTGGCGCAAAAGATAGAGAAGGTCGATATGGTTGCCCAAAAGCTAGACCAGTTGTTGTCCATGTCTAGACAGGAACCCCCTTTCCCTTCTGCCCCTCAACCTCAACAAATCTCAACCCCAAGTCAAGAAGAAATATGTGCTTTGTGTTCGAGCCCTAGCCATTCCGTGATTGGGTGTCCCACAGCAGCCCAACTCCCCCCATTTATCCAAGAACAAATCTTTGCTGCTCAAGGTGTCTCCAAGCCCACATATGATCCTTATTCAAACACTTACAATCCGGGCTGGAGAAATCATCCAAATTTTTCTTGGAAGTCTAACCAAGGCCCATCCACCCAATCTCATCCCTCACACCATCCAAATTCGAAACAATCATTTTCCATGCCAAGTCAGTTAAACCAAAATCTCTCTTATCAGCCTCCTTTCCATCAACAATCACATTCCCATCAAGCTCAGGCCCCATATCCTCAAGCTCAATTTACTCAGGGCCAATTTCAGCAATTTCCTGCACACCGTTCACATCAACCACATTATCAACCACCTCCTACTCAGCCCACTTTTGATGACAAGTTTGAACAACTCCAACAACTCATCCTTACCCAAGCACAATCCATTTCCAAGTTGGAGAACCAGATAGGGCAACTTGCTGCCAATAACATGAGAAGAGAGGTAGGTCAGCTCCCTAGCCAACCGGTGGCCAACCCCCGCAATCAACAACCTCCAGGCTTCCCTCTAAGAGCTCCTATTCTTCCTCAACCTAACCAGCCGAACCAACCTCAGCTGCCCCCTCATATAGGTCCTCAGTTCGAGAATGCCAAAGCCATCTCTAGCCTTAGGAGCGGGAAAATTCTTAATGACCCTTATCAAGCTAAGGATGTGGGTAGTAGTTCGGGCCAAGATGCCCACGAGGATAGTGATAGTGAAGATGAGGAGTCAACAATTTTACAAGAAAAGAAGAGGCAAGAGGGGGAGAAAATAAGCTGGACAAAGGGAAAGCAAAGGTTGATGAAGGACCTCGAGAATATGTTCCTAAAGTCCCATTCCCTGATGCATTGAAGCCTAAATCTCAACAGAGAAAATCGGTACAACAAGATGAACTAGTGGAATTGTTTAAACAAGTGAACATCAATATTCCACTATTGGATGCGATCAAACATGTGCCAGCGTATGCAAAATTTTTGAAAGAGCTATGTACACCAAAAAGGGAACCAAAGGCAGTAACACAAAAGGTCCGCTTGTCTGAAGATGTCAGCGCAGTTGTCATGAATCATTTGCCTAAAAAGTTGAAGGACCCTGGAGCTCCACTGATTTCTTGTGACATAGGTGGAATTACATTTGATAGAGCATTGCTGGACCTTGGAGCAAGTGTGAACTTGTTACCCACCTTTATATATGAGCAGTTTGATCAGGGGAGTTGAAACCCACATCTATAATCCTCCAACTGGCAGATCGATCTGTAAAGACTCCAAGGGGACTATTGGAAGATGTGATTGTGAAGGTGCATGAATGTTATTTCCCGGTGGACTTTCTTATTCTGGATATGGCCTCATCCCAAGAATTAAAGCACACACCTATCATTTTGGGACGTCCTTTTCTTGCTACGGCCAAGGCCAATATAAATTGCGCCACGGGGATGATGGATATTTCTTTTGGAGGAGAGAAGGTTTCTCTAAATGTGTTCAAAGCATCTCAATATCCGAACCATGAGGAAGAATGTAGTGTCATTGATGTTTCTGAACTAATTGAAGAAAGTCTGGATGTTTATGAGGAATGTCTAGAAGAGGGTAGCATGCTCCAGGATTCTCCACTTTCTAGTGCACCCTACTCTAGAGTAGAGCCACTCCCTCCACTTCAAGCTGAACCCATTCTTCCATCTTTAGATCAACCACCCAGTCTAGAATTGAAGCCTCTGCCGGATCCTTTGAAGTATGCTTATCTAGGTCCTAACCAAACTCTGCCCGTAATCATTGCTTCCAACCTCACCGCTGCTCAGGAATCCCAACTCCTAGATGTCCTTCAGAAGCACAAGAGGGCGATAGGTTGGTCAGTGGCCGATTTGAAGGGTATCAGTCCGGATGTGTGTATGCATTACATTTACTTGGAGGATAATGCCAAGCCGAGTAGAGAGATGCAGCGTCGGCTGAATCCAAGTATGAAGGAGGTAGTTAAGAAAGAAGTTGTCAAATGGTTGGATGCCGGGATCATATATCCCATTTCTGATAGCAAGTGGGTCAGCCCAACTCAAGTTGTTCCCAAAAAGTCAGGGCTGACAGTTATAACAAATGATAAAGGAGAAGAAGTTCCCACACGATTATCAACTGGGTGGAGAATATGCATTGATTATAGAAAACTAAATTCAGTCACGAAAAAAGTTCATTTTCCACTCCCATTCATTGATCAGATCTTGGAGAAACTGGCTGGGCAGAAGTATTATTGCTTTCTAGATGGCTATTCCGGGTATAACCAAGTTGCAATTTTCCCGGAAGATCAAGAGAAAACAACCTTCACATGCCCCTATGGCACATTTGCTTTCAGAAGAATGCCTTTTGGGCTCTGCAATGCCCCTGCCACATTCCAGCGATGTATGATGTCCATTTTCTCTGAAATGGTGGGGGAATGCTTGGAAGTTTTTATGGATGACTTTTCAGTGTTTGGTGATTCATTTGATGATTGTTTGGGAAATTTGACTCGGGTATTGAAAAAATGCATTGAGTCGAATCTAGTGTTGAGCTGGGAGAAGAGCCATTTCATGGTAAGAGAAGGGATCGTTTTAGGCCATGTAGTTTCAGAGAAGGGAATAAAGGTTGACCAGGCCAAGGTTGATGTGATTTCTAATCTTCCTCTCCCTTCTTCGGTCAAACAGATCCGTTCCTTTCTTGGCCATGCAGGATTCTACCGCAGATTCATTCAAAACATCTCCAACATTGCTCGACCACTTACACAATTGCTTGCCAAGGACACTCCCTTTCATCTTAATGAGTCATGTCTAGATGCGTTCAATTCTTTCAAAGCGGCTCTCATACAAGCTCCCATTCTCCAATCTCCTGATTGGTCGCTCCCTTTTGAGATCATGTGTGATGCCTCAGACTATGCTGTAGGAGCTGTCCTAGGTCAAAGAATTGAGAAGAAGCCTGTGGTGATATATTATGAGAGCCGCACCCTCGCTGATGCCCAAATGAACTACACCACCACGGAAAAGGAATTGCTAGCTGTTGTGTTTGCCCTTGAAAAGTTTCGATCATATCTGTTAGGGGAGAAAGTCATTGTTTATTCCGATCACTCAGCATTAAAATTTTTGATGTCTAAGAAGGAAGCCAAACCCCGTCTCTTACGATGGATTTTATTACTACAAGAGTTTGATTTGGAAATAAGAGACAAGAAGGGGTTGGAAAATGTTGTAGCTGATCACTTGTCCAGGACTGTAATTCCTGAAAGTGCTCCTATGTCTGATTCCTTCCCTGATGAACAAATTCTTTCCATCTCTCACACAACAACCCCTTGGTTCGCTCATATAGTCAATTACCTGGCAGTAGGGCAGATTCCCGAAGGGTGGTCTAGACAGGCAAAGGATCGATTCTTTTCTAAGGTAAGGCACTATTTTTGGGACAACCCAGAGTTATTTCATATGGGTCCAGATCAAATAATAAGAAGATGTGTCCCCGAGGAGGAGCAACAATCTGTTTTAAACTTTTGTCATAATCTCGCTTGTGGGGGACATTTCTCAGGTAAGAAAACTGCTGCTAAGGTCCTGCAAAGTGGGTTCTTCTGGCCCACACTTTTCAAGAATGCCTATGAATTTAGCAAGACATGTCTAAGGTGTTAAGCTGTGGGGAATAATTCTAAGAGAGACATGATGCCACTCAATCCCATCTTGATTGTTGAAATTTTTGATGTTTGGGGGATTGATTTCATGGGACCATTTCCAGCATCATTTGGAAACGAATACATTCTTGTGGCCGTAGATTATGTGTCTAAATGGATAGAAGCAATAGCCACTCGGACTAATGATCATAAAGTTGTGATGAAATTTGTTCATAAGAATATCTTCTCTAGATTTGGGTGTCCCAGGGCTATCATCAGTGACGGGGGTTCACATTTTACTCACTCCCAATTCCGAGCTTTACTTAAGAAATATGGGATCACTCACAAAATCGCCACCCCCTACCACCCCCAAACAAGTGGCCAAGTGAAAATATCCAATCGAGAAATCAAAAACATCCTGCAAAAATCTGTTCGGCCCGATAGGAAGGATTGGTCTGAAAGATTGGATGATGCTCTTTGGGCCTATAGGACTGCCTACAAAACTCCCATAGGTATGTCCCCCTATAGGCTGATTTTTGGAAAAGCCTGTCACCTACCAGTCGAGCTAGAACATAGGGCGTACTGGGCAATAAAACAAGTGAATTTGGACTTGGCCCAAGCTGGTTCCCATAGAGCTCTCCAACTCAATGAGTTGGAGGAGCTACGCAATGAAGCCTATGAAAATTCCAAGATCTACAAAGCTAAGACCAAAGCCTTTCATGACAAGCACATTTTGAGAAAATCTTTTCAACATGACCAAAAAGTTTGGCTTTTTAATTCAAGGCTGCAGTTGTTTCCTGGAAAATTGAAGTCTAGGTGGGATGGTCCATTCATTGTAATCAAAGCTTTTGACCATGGTGCTGTCAAATTTTTAAATCCTCAAAATGGTCACATTTTCACTGTCAATGGTCAAAGATTGAAACCTTATTTGGAAAATGATCAGTTGAAAAAAGAATCCATTATTCTAAGTGGTCTGGAATAAAATCTTTGTAAACTCTCATGCGTCTGGCTGAAGATGAAAAATTTAGCGCTTCTGGGAGGCAACCCACAGTTTTTGTTATTTTGACGTTTTTGTTTGAGTGTGTTTTAGTAGTCAGGTTAAGGCCAAGGAGAGGAAGTCATCACCGCCTATGACATTGATGGAGGTTTCGTCCCGCATATCCGGTTGTCTCTTTCCCTCTCAGAAGTATTTATTGATACATTATTCTTTTGCTTTCAATTCTACATGCCATTGAGGACAATGTCATTCAAGTTGGGGGGAGAGAAATTTTCATGATGCATATAGTACAACCTGATAGGAGTTCTGTCTTGCATAAAGATGTAAACTCCATTTTGAGTTTCATGATTCATACTTAAATTAAAAGTAATTCTGGAATAGAAAAGGCTAGGGAGAAGGATGATGGAAAATTTAGTCAATCTAGCCATGGAAAACTGATATAAGAATCCCTTTAAAGTTCATGTGCACTAAAAAAAAAAATTTATTACATTACACACTAATGAAACAAGCAAGACAAGCCCTCTGCTATTTTAGGTATATTGTCTGATATTCTGCACTTCTTAAGAAAAGAGATATTTATACAAAGCTTTCTGCCAAATTATCTATCAAATAAGTGCAATGGCACTGAAAAAAAAAGAGAAGAAGAAAAGAAGAAGAAAGAAAGAAAAATACCATGAAAAATGCCCCTAATCTTAGTAACCAGGCCTACTTCACCTAAGACGTGTTGAGGTTCGCGTAAAATGGAAAAGGGAACATGGATCTGCGAAACTGGGCCTGCTTCTCCTAAGGCAAGAGTCGAGGTTCACGTTGAGCAGTGAAGGGTAGTGCAGCATCATGTGTAAGATCCCAAAGGGACAAAATAATAAGGCAGGCAAAAAGCTAATATACTTAATGCTCTGATCTAAGAGGTGCAGGGTTAAAAGACATTTACTTGGAATAGCGAATGGGGGATGCAATTGTCTAAGCTGTGGATTTGGTAGTTACACATGCACAAGTGCTATTGAGCTTTAATTTGAATTCTTAATCATGTACTATTAAATTCCTACATAAGGCTAGTGTGCATTAATGATTCTAGATTCCTAATCTTTGGTTGATTCTATGAAGGGATAACTGGATATGAGAGCATGAATCTTACAAACTCTTGTTAGTCCTAAAATTCAATTTATTGGCATTGCTAAGGGACTAACAATGAGTAAGTTGGGGGGTGTGATAAATGTCCATTTCTTATGACAATTCATTGCATGTACACTATTTTATGTGCATATAATTAGGCAATTATGCATATTTCATAGTTAACCTCAACTCCGCATTTAAATTGGAGCTTTCACGTAAATTGATTAATTCAATTGTCTTATTTAATAATAAATTAAAGTTGAGGGCCATGAGAATTAATTATCCATTGCATAATCATGAGCATTTGAGATTGATATGCACATTGTGGTAATTTTTATGGACTAAAGTGCAATTATATGTGTGTAGGACACCGAAGGTAATTACAAAAGAAGCCGGGGGCAAAAAAGGGTCATCACCATTTTGACCAAGTCAAATAAAGAATTCAAATTATTTTGATTAGCGGGAAAGGAAAGTTCAAAATTTTAAATTTAAAGTTTGAAAAGGAGGAATCCAAACTTTAAGTTTGGAAAGGAGGAAAATGACATCCAAAATTTGAATTAAAGGAGAGACATGATGAGCCTTGGGAAATGGGGTGCCTAAAGTCCAAGAAAGGGGGTGCCCACCTACTTTTACTCTTCCCTATGCATCATATTCCATTTGAATCTTAGCCATCCATCTCCTTTTGATATAATCTCCACCCTCTATCTACCAAACTTTCCCTATAAATAGCCCATGGTAAGGAGGAGAAAGGGAGTCTTTTTTTTGGGCAATCTTTCACTCTCCCTCTTTCTCTCCCAACCTTAGGCCTCCGGTTTCTCCCATGTAAGTTCATTTTTTCCTTTTGTGTTCTTCATAAAAGTTCTTCATTTTTAAGTCCTCTACAATTTCTTCTTCTTGCTCAACTTCTAATTCCTTCTGGTTTTCAAGCTATTTCGTATTCTTCACTGTGCTGTCCTGTTCATCTGTGAAACAGTTTTTATTCTCTGTTCTTCCCCTTATTTCTCCCTCTTCTAATCATTTTCTGCTCTAGCTTTCTTCATGAAAGTTCTTTGTTTTTAAGTTCTCTACAACTTCTTCTTCTTGCTCATCTTCTAATTCCTTTTGGTTTTGAAGATATTTCTAGTTTTACAACTTGCTATCCTGTGTTTTTACTGTTCATCTGAGGTGCTAGCTTCGGTTATGTCTCCATTTTGAAGCTCTTCTTCTCTTCTTTTCTCTCTGAGTTCTTCATTAAAGTTTTTCCTCTATTCCCCCTCTTCAAATTCTTCTTCTTGGGCATCCCCTAATTCCTCTTGGGTTCAAAGTTATTCACCCTCCAAAGGCAGCTTCAACGACAAAGGCGACTTCCTCCCGGTGTGGACGACATCTTCCACAAGGTGGTTCGTGATCCAAGGTCAAGAGAGGACGGCGCCGTCATCACCATTGCGGCTACCATCTTCACATCTCAGGCTCCTCTTATTGCTATTGCTTTAGTTTCATTTTACTTCATTGTAATCTCGTCACATCTTTATTGTAAGCTCGTCTTACACTTCATGTAATCGTTTCTTTATGTTAATGAAAGAAGTGTTCATTTGATCTAGAGTTTGTTCATCTT
Source organism: Amorphophallus konjac (assembly GCA_022559845.1). Lineage (NCBI taxonomy): Eukaryota > Viridiplantae > Streptophyta > Magnoliopsida > Alismatales > Araceae > Amorphophallus > Amorphophallus konjac. Next base: position 201,356,358 of record CM040117.1, read on the forward strand.
CCCTCTCTTCCTACTTTTTCTACCTCTTCTTCTCAATGTTATGCAATTATTTTCCATGGCATAGACTCATAATCATAGGCATTTTTGTTGGAATCATTCTTTGTTTAATCATTCTCTTCAAGCTACAAAAAAATCACAAACATGATCTAAAAGGTTACAAGGTTTTTAACTCTAAAAGTATCTTCTTCTCTGTGGATTCGACCCGTGCTTGTCATAGTACTACGCTCTCCTTTGATCATTTTGTGCGAGTTCGGTTTTAAGATTGTTATACGCGTGTTTTAAACGACGAACTTTCGCGTTATCATGATGCTGATTCGTGGAGTACACTGGCGTTCATCCGAGGACGGGACGTTCGCGGGTTTGCCAGGAGGATCTGCTGCCGCTTCTCCACCATGGATGCTTGTCTTCACCGTCGATGCAGCTACGTTGTCGAACGGAGGTGGAGATAGGGCTCCAGAGCATTGAATGCCCATGGAGACAGGGCTTCAGAGCATTGAATGCCCTCTAGGCAACATGCTGATGCAAAAACAGGGTATCGGCTGGCGGAAGGGATGGGTTGATTGCGCGCCGGGGAAGCACTTCAGAGAATGGGATGAGGGGTTAAAACGGCGCGATGGGGCAGGGGTGCGCCGGATTAAAGCTATTCGAGGGGGCCACGCCGTGTAAGCATTGCAAGGGGGGTGGCCTTTCCTTCAAATGAGCGCGCCGGGTAACTTGTGCATAAGGTGGCGCCGTTTAAGCATCAAAAGGGGGAAGGCCCCTTCGACAGGAGCGCGCTGGACAGCCAAAGAGAAAGGGGCGCGCCGTTTTAAGGCGCGCCATTTTAGGGCTCCTTCGTGCCGTTTTAAGCACTAGACGGATTCTTCTCGGAGTCGCGGCCGTTTATATGAATGTCGGCATTCCCAGAATGTTCCGGTTGCAATGTATGGCCTCCACAATTTTCCATTCGCAGCCTTCGGGACTCAGTCCCAAATTCTGCGTAACTTTCTGTGCATGCCGAGATTGTGCCGGAGCTCCCGACTTCTCTCTGACTCAGCTCTCGGCATGGCCGGTCGGAGCATTGTAGCTAGCTGTATCTTCTGCCTGGGGGGCTTCCTTAGTAGGTAGTGGACCACCAAGCGAGTTCTCGCCCTGATCGGGCGAGGCATGAGGTTTGTTCGGCATTCCCATCTTCGGCTTGCTCTCTAATGTTGAGACGTGCATGCCGTATGATCCTCATCAACATTTTTTGGTGTCCACAGGGCCCCACGGGCCCGCAGAACCCGCCGTTCGAAAGGCACGAAAACGCGGAGTTCGGCACCGCCGGGCGACATCAAGATGCTGCCCGTCAACCCAATTAGCGTGATTCCCGGGCCTTACATGTGACCTTTTACCTCCCTGCGTGGTGTGGGTCAAATTATTATATTTCTGTAAAATTGTGTTGACCGGGAGTCCGTGATTGGCCGGGGTTGTCTTCGCCACGCCGGGTGCATGGAGGTAATGATCCGAACTTCTTGGCGTTACATTGCTTAGCTAGTATACGGTCTTTGCCGCTGCCGAGAGTGTAGGTACTAGCCTGTGTGTTCATGTCACCGCTGTGAGAGTGAGAGTGACCCATCCCGCGACTCGATCCGAGTCCGGAAGTTGAGTCGGACTACCCATGACCTCCGCCGGTTTCTTAACCGCGCACGGTCTGCGCTTTCCCTCGCTTGGGACGACGAGTGAGCTTCTACTTCTGTTAGCGATGTTTTGCGACTAGAAGCTCGTAGTGTCGGGCTTAGTGTCTCCCTGGGGTGTATTGCTGGTCGCGTCTTCATCTAGAGTCTGAGGGTGGCACCTAATAGTGTCGCCTCCCGTGTCCGTCCCGCATCAAAGTGTCCCCAAGCCGGGGTGAATTCTTTTCTTCTTCCCAGACACACCCGGGGGGATGCTTGCTTCTTGTGCTCCCAAGGTGGGGTGTATTGTTGCTTTTGATGCCCCCAAGGTGGGGCGCATTGCTGCCTCTGATGCCCCTATGTCGGGGTATATTCTTTCTTCATGTGCTCCCAGGTCGGGATGTATGCCTCTTCGCTTCGGTGCCCCCGGGTGGAGGCGTACTCTGTCTCTTTACTTCTGCGTCCGCCGGGTGGGGTATGTTTCTTCTTCAAATATCCCTAAGACGGGATGCATTCTTCTCTTTCTTATGCTCCCGAGACGGGATGTATCTTCTTCAAATACCCCTAAGCCGGGGCGTATTCTTCATGGCTTCTATGCCCCCTGGCGGGGTTTGTTTCTTCTTCAAATATCCCTAAGACGGGTTGCATTCTTCTCTTTCTTATGCTCCCGAGACGGGATGTATCTTCTTCAAATACCCTTAAGCCGGGGCGTATTCTTCATGGCTTCTATGCCCCCTGGCGGGGTTTGTTTTGCTTCTCGTACCCCCAGGGGTGGGGTGGAATTCTCTTCAGTTACCCCTGAGTCGGGGTTGAATCTTATGCCTCTTATGCCCCAAGGTGGGGTGCACTTTTCTTCATATGCCCCCTAAACCGGGGTGCAACTCTGCTTCTTCTCATGACCCCAGGCTGAGGTAGTCTCTTCTTCTTATGCTTATGTGCTCCCGCATCGGGGTGTATTCCTTTCTTCATGTGCTCCCCTAAGCCGGGGAATATTGGGTGTTCTGCTTCAGATGCCCCCCGGGGGGAGGGGGTATATATATATGTTACTTCATGGACCCTGAGGACGGGATGTATTCCTTCTTCGAATGCCCCTAGGTCGGGGTTGATTCTTCTCTTCTTATGCTCCCCGGGGCGGGGTTTGTTTCTTCTTCAAATATCCCTAAGACGGGATGTAGTCCTTCGCCTTATGTGCCCCCGAGTCGGGGTGGATTCTCTTCATGTGCCCCCATGGCGGGGCGTATTCTCTCTATGTGCCCCCTGGAGCGGGGTTCGCCTCTTTATTTGTGTACCCCCGGGTCGGGGCGAATTCTTGCTTCTTATTCCCCGTAGCATGGTATGGTCTTGGCTTCTTATGCCCTCATGACGAGGTGGATGCATGCTTTATATGCCCCCGTACCGGGGTATATTTCTTCCTTGAATGCCCCTAAGCCGGGGTGTGGGTTCTGCTTCTTATGCCCCGGAGCGGGGTATGCTTCTCTTCATATTCCCCTAAGTCAGGGTGTATTCTTTTGCTCTTTATACCCCTAGATCGGGGTGAGACTATGTTGCTTCTTATGCCCCCAAGGCGGGGTATGTTTCTCTTCATGTGCCCCACAGTCGGGGTATGTCTTCTGCTTCTATGCCCCTAGACCGGGGTATGTTCTCTTCTTCGAAGGCCCCTGAGCTGGGGGGGGTAGCTCTGTTGTCTGTTGTGCCTCCGGACGGGATAGAATCTCTTCATGTGCCCCCAGGAGTGGGGTGTATCTTCTTTTCCCAGAGTTGTGGATGCACTTTTTTTCGCTTATTATTGTTCTCTTGTTGGTTTATTCGTTTATTGAGTGCGTGGGCGTGCCAGTCACCGAGGTGACAATTTATTCGGGCTCCGAAGAGCCCATAGTGCGCTCGATCTGACTTCGTCAGTCGATTGTGTGGTTCGTGTCGGGACCAAAACCCACCGCGCCATAAAGGTCACGGCGTCATTTACATCCCCCATACGAGGGAACACCCTTGATTAATCGCCGAGATTCAGGGCCTCATGGCCAAGAAATTAATTGCATGAAAGGTCTATTACACAGCATTGAAATCCTCATACGAGGGCGAGAAGAAAACCATTCGCGGTCATGTCGGTCATGTGTTGACCGTTTAATGTTCGGACGAATGTCCGGCTCGATAAAATCGCGGTTGTCGTGGGAAAACTAGAGCGTATGTATGCCAGTATATGGCAATTTATTGTTCAGAAGAACGGAAAACGTTCGGCTAAACCTCGGCTGGAGCGGTCAGAAACCGGTAAATCTGTTGGCCCGGTGCAAGAGCAAGCTGCGACCATACTGCGGTGGGCCCCCCGCGGTCGAAACAAGACTTGTATGAGCGTCATTGATATTTCCGGTGCCAAGGGGGGGGGGGGCGACGAGGGAATATCCCTTGAATCAGCTGAAAAGCCCTATGTCCGGAGAAGCGGGCGTTCTAAACGTGTCGGTCATTCAGGAGACCGTTTAATGTTCGGACGGGTGTCCGATATTGGGAATATCGTAATCGTCGCGGAAAGACCGAGAATGTATGTGTGCCTGGACACGGCAAGTTTTATTATTCCGAGACACTGAAAACGTTCGATTGAATCTCGGCTATTTTATCCGGAAACCCGTGAATCTATTGGCCCAGTGCGAGATCGAGTCGGGACCATGCCGGGGGCGCCTCCCGTGATCCAAACGGGGCTCGTGTGGGCAGCGTTAATATTTCTGGTGTCGGAGGGCAACGGGGAAAAGTCCCGGGACTAGGCTTCGGAACTGAAAACGTGTTCGAGAGGAACATGCTGTAGACCGGAGATATGAGCCAGATGATGACCGTGATCGGGACGGGCCCGAGGTCTAAATATGGCCCACGGAGGTCTTATTGATATTCCCATGGGAGAAGTCCAGGGGTGGCGAGAGCCGTCTCGTTCTATTCCGATTCTGTTGGTCACTTGCGGGTCTTCCATGTTCGGGCGAAGGCCCGTATTGAGAGCGTGACGGGGGTGGAAGCGACCTCGTACCAATGTATGCCGAGTTTACGGCAATTTCGATGAAAGAGCGGGAGCAAATCCCGATAGGAACGGGTCAACGTTGGTGAGCTATTGGCCCAGGGCAATGCCGGCTCACAACCATGTCGGGGTAGGAGCCACCGGCTATGAAGGTCGCTTACAGACCCTTTCGTGTTCGGACTTGGGTCCGTAATAAGAACTCGGCGGGAATCGAAGTGAACCCGTTCAAATGTCTGCCGAACGTGCGGCAATTTCAGTAGCGGCTCGAAAGGTGTCCGGCCGGAGAAACGAGTTTGGTTTAATCGGAATGTCAGCCCGAGGCGAAGTCAGGCTATGGCCATTTTGGGATGGTTCCTTAGGCTCAGGCCCAACTCGCAAGGGCGGTATTGTTGTTCCTTCGGCACCGGGTCGCGGGAGAGACGAGGCTGCGAAGCGGATCTCATTGTTTTATTATTATTTAAAAAGCGGTATCGTTATCATTTGTAGATTTATAGATATATTTGGGTGGGTTCTTTATTACCATTTATTCATTTTCCTTGTGATTGATTCGTTTGTTATGGTTAACATTAGGTTTGTTATTATTTTGTTCGTTTTGTTATCATTCATTTACTTGTCATTTTTGTTGAGTCTGTTATTATTATTTATTTATCTTGGTTATCATTTACTTTATCTATTTATCGTTATCATTATTTCTTTTAACCTTACTATTATTATTACTTGTTTCTTTATCATCCTTATTTATTTGTTCTTTTTGGATTTGTTATTTTATTATTATTATTATTATTACTCATATTTTCTAGAGAGAAAATGGGCCATTGGAAGGCTAAGAGAAAGGTGTACCGCTGAAGGGCTGGGAGCTGTGCCGCTGAAGGCCTGTGCCGCTAAAGGGCCTGGGGCTGTGCCGCTGAAGGGCTGGAAGGGATGTGCCGTTGAAGGGCCTGGGGCTGTACCGCTGAAGGGCTGGAAGGGCTGTGCCGCTGAAGGGCCTGGGGCTGTGCCGCTGAAGGGCTGGACGGGTGTACCGCTGGAGGGTTAAAAGGGTGTACCGCTGAAGGCCAGGGGCGTACCGCTGGAGGGCCAAGGGAGCGTGCCGCTGAGGGGCTGAGGGAGGCGTGCCGGGGAAGGCCCGTAGGGGCGTGCCGGTGAGGGGCTGGCTGGAGCGTGCCGGCAAAGGGCCAAGCAGCCGGGCTAGGGGCGTGCCGGCGAAGGGCGTGGTGAGCGTGCCATTGAAGGGCTGAGCAGCCGGGCTAGGGGCGTGCCGGCGAAGGGCGTGGGGAGCCCACTCCTCCTCCGTTCTTATGTCTTTTCTCTTTTCCTTTTCTCTCTCGATTTTATTAAGTTTGCATGGGTTTCTTCTCTCTTTGTCTTGATGATCTTTCATTCTTTCTCTTGCGAGGGTGGATGTTCGAGTTGCTTAGTCGTTATTCGGTCTGGTTCTCTTTGAATTGATTGCATTGTTCTTCGCATTGGTTGAAGCATTTTGCCGTTGTTCTTTTTGTTTGTTTGTAGCTTTCTTTTAGTCCTTTTAATGTGTTGTTGTTCCATTTGCTAGTTGCTATCTTTTATCTTTTTAATATGTCATCGTTTCTAATGAAAATTCGGCAGCATCTCCCCTTGACCCGAGCGTAAGGGAGATACAGGGAACGCGCCCACAAGGAATGGCGGAACCCAGCAACTGGAGGTGGGCGCCCGAGAGCGGCAACACCTTTATAAACCTCGGAAAACTCGGAGGGTACGGCGAGCGGGAGACACTCCTAAGACTGGCTGAGACGGGAATGCACCGGGCAAGAAGGAAGGGTGGTGTGCCGGCGAAAGGCCTAGCTAGGGTGTGCCGGCGAACATGCGGCTGAAGGTGTGCCACTGAGGGCCAAGGAGCGTGCCGCTGAGAGCAGCTGAAGGCGTGCCGCTGAGGGCGGCTGAAGGCATGCCGCTGAGGGCGCACGGGAGTGCGCCGCTGAGGGCAGGCAGGGTGTGCCGGTGAAGGCCCGACAGGGCGTACCGGCGAAGGGTCAAAGGAGGGGCGAGCAGCGTGCCGTTGGGGCACTTCGAGGCGTGCCGCTGGGGCACCAAAACGGGTGCACCCCCCCCTTGGGGGGGGGGGGGGTAAACGGCAAGCAAAGGCAGGCGAAGACAAGCGGTTAAGGCCAGAGGCCTCATGGAAAGGGCCAAGATAGAGGGTGAATGGCTAAGACGCACAAACCACGCATGGTAGCAAGACCCCAAAAGAGGGATTCTCATTCATGGAAAGAAAAGGCCACAGAGGGCCAATACATCGTAGGGAAAAGTAAAAAAGGGAACAACAGCAAAAAAAGGAAAGGGAAAAGGGGGAATGAAGATACAAGGGGGAAAGGGGAACGGAGCATGGGCTCCTCCTCCCCTCCCAGACCTCACTCCTCTCTTCTCTCACTCTTCTTCTTCTCTTCTCTCTTCTCCGACGACGGTGGACGGGGCAGCAGGGGGAGCCTCTCCCTCTTCTTCTTCCTCTTCTCTTCTTTTCTTCTTCTCTTCTTCTCTTCTCTTCTTCCTCTGTGTGTCCGTCTGTCTGGATGCCCCTCCTCTGTCGAAAACGGGAGTCTTTTATACTCCCCAGCAGCGGGGGCTTTGGACACGGCCATCGAAGGCGAGAAATGGCTTGTGATGATGGCATTTGACCTTCCCCGTCCTGGGTGTCAGTGGGGTAGCCTACGTGGCCCAATGATCGGCTGACACCTCATACGGCTTCACTGTGCGCCAAGGATGCGTAGAGCATGGGCTTCACGTCGTTTGCCGTTGAAAAAGCCTTCCGTTGTGCCGTTGGCGGGCTGAACAGGCGTGCCGTCGGGGAGCCAAAAGGGCGTACTGCTGGGAGCCCAAATAGGCGTACCGCTGGAGCCCTGAATGGGCGTGCCGCTGGAGCCCTGAAGGGCGTACCGCTGGAGCCCTGAAGGGCCGCGCCGCTAAAACCCCCGTGTGGTGTGTGCCACTGGAGGGCTTGCTGGGCGTGCCGCTGAAAACCCTTTGGGGCGTGCCGCTGAACCCCTCGTGGGGGCGTGCCGTTGAAACCCCCCCAAAGGGGGGTGCACCATTGAGGGGCCTTGGGGCCGTGCCGCTGGGACCCCGAGGGGTTGTGCCGCTGAAGGGCTCCCCAAGGCGTGTCGGTGGGGCCTTGCCAGGGTGTGCCGTTGAGGCCTCTTGGGGCTGGGCGTGCCGCTGAAGGGCTCTCCAGGGGGTGTGTGTACCCGGGGCTGTTCTGAGCCCGTTGTGGGCACGAGTCGTGGCCCGTTTGATTCTCTTTGAGGCCCATGAGCTGTGGGGCCTTTTGTGCTTGATTTCTCCGGGGTTTCTTCACTCGGCGCCGTTGCTGACGCGAGGCCGAGCATGATATCCAGGTATGCATTTTTTGGTGTCCACCCAAGGGGGTCCTTCAACGGCACGCCCCTGGGGGACTTCAACGGCACACCCCCTGGGGGCCTTCAACGGCACACCCCCTGGGGGCCTTCAACGGCACGCCCCAGGGGGCCTTCAATGGCACACCCCCTGGGGGGGTCTTCAGCGGCACGCCCACTGGGCTATTCAGCGGCACACCCCGTTTAGGGTTCAGCGGTGCACCCCAAAGGGGTCTTCAGCGATACGCCCTGAAGTCCTTCAGCGGTACATCCTCCAGAGGCTTCAGCGACAAGCCTTTTTGGCTCCCCAGCAGCACGCCCATTTGAAGCCCTCCAGCGGCACGCCCTCAGAGGCTCCAGCGGCACGCTTGCTCAGCCCGCCAGCGGCACAGCGTGAAGCTTTTCAACTGCAAGACGACGTGCAACCCATGCCCTACGCTTCCTTGGCGCGCAGTGAGCCGTCTGAGGTGGCAACCGTCCATTGGGCCACATGAGCTACCCCCTGACGACCCAGGACGGGGCAGGTCAAATGCCATCATCACAAGGCCACTTCCCGCCTTCAACGGTCGGGCTGGAGGGCATCGGCTGTTGGAGGTATAAAAGACCCTCCGCTTCAACAGAGAAAGGGGACACAGAGGGAGAGGCTCAGACGGCAGGAGACATACACAAAGAAGAGGCAGAGGAAGAGAAGAGAAGAGAGGATAGAAGAAGAAGAGCTCCAGGATAGCCTCCTCGGACGGCCACCGGAAGGGAAAAGTAAGAGTAAGGGAGAGGGAGAGAGTTCAATGTAATGGGGGAGAGGGTTAGGGACAGTGGCCAGGGCTTTTGGGCCCCAATGTTTTTTCCCCTTTCGTATTCCATTCCTCCTCCTGTTCTTTGTTTTGGGTTTCTCTTTTCCTTTGTCCACGGCCTCGTCTTGGGCACTTCCTCTGTAATGTGCGTATAGGGCTTTGGCCTTTGGCTCCCCATAAATGAAAGTCACCCTCTTTGGGTTTCTCTATGAGTTTTATTGGCTTGCACTAGTGACGAGGACATCAAGAGCTTATGAGTTGTATTTTGTGTATTGGCTTGGATTGGTGTGTATTATGGGTTGTATTGGCTTGAAGTGTATGTAATTTTTGATTTCTTTCATTTGGGCCATCCTTGTAAGGCTTATATCAAGCCAATGGGCCATTTTTTATGTCAAGTCCAAGGCTAGGTTGCCATTAGTAGAGTCCATTAAGAGTGTTACTTCATATTGGGTCATTAAGGTACTTAAGGCCCAAATTAGGTTCCACTCTCTCATGGGCCATCTAAGTGGGAGTGGCCCAAGACTAGCATGATCTTATGGGAGGCTCTTGGCATATGGAAGGGGGTGCAAGCTTCCTTGTCTTATTAGGCTAGTTAGGTGTGGTTTAGGTGGTGTTTGAATAGATTTAGTCCAAGGTTGAATAAGTATGGTCAAATTAGATTAAACTAATGTATTAAATGTGTGATTCACATTATTTCCCAGCCCTTCAATCCACACCCCTAGATCCAAGGGCTGAGGTTGAGTTTGGTTGGCATCCTATATAAGGTTGTATTTTTCATATTGAAGGAATTAATGATGAAAAAAAAAGGCATTTGCCCCCAAGGAAGCTTGCGCCCCTCCCCTCTCTCTCCCTGGTTCCTCCACCCCCTCTCCCCTTTCTAGAGTGTAATCCCTTCCCCCTTGATCCCCTCCAGAATCTGAAGCAACTCCGGTGATCGCCGCCGCCATCGTCTCGCCGCCGACGCGTCGCCGCCAACGGTTTCGGTGTTCTGTCCACTCAGGATAGATCCTTCTTCTCCGAATTCCTGCTGTCACTCCCTTCATCTTCTGAAGCTCAAATTTTCAGGGTTGGTTCCCCTCTATAACCCTTATCTCCACAAAAAAAATCACGTCCAAATTCATCCTTTTGCTATTTTTTAATTTTCGTCCAAGTCCAAGTTCCAGATCTGTCCTGGTTCTGTTCACTGTTCATCAGCCCTGAGTCTACCCCATTCGAACCAACTTTTGATTTTTGTTGGGTCGCTCAAATTTACTGGGACTTCTGTCCACATCCCTCTACCACCAGGAATTTTCTTAATTTTTGGTTCACTCACCAAGTATTTTCCAAAAACTGTCCAAGTTCCCAAGAACAGTCTTCCCACAGTTTCCCAGATCCGACCCAGGTCTAGTAAACAAATCCCAGAAAATCCATTTCTTATCTAATCAAAAAAACAAAAATATTCCCGGATTCCTCTCTCAGAGATATTCAACTTTGATGAAGAAATCATTGCCAGATTCGGAGGTCTTCTCCCCGGTCAACGTCGATCTTCAGAGAAGAAAGATCATGTCCCTACAGTTCTTATCCGAATTCAGCAAGCTTGTAAATTCAACAATCAGAAATATAGATCTGATTATTTTTCTTGAAGACCTCTACGTCTAAGTATTTTGAGTCCTCTTTCCAATGGTTCTGATTTCATCGCGTTCCGACGACGGGGCTGATCGCAGCAGCAGTTTTCTCCAAGTCGCGCGCCTGCAAACAGAATTTTCAGATTTGTGGCCGAGTTCCCCGCGAGCGTCGTCCGAGGGCCGCCCGGCGTCCGGCGGTCGTTCCAGCAGCTCGCCACCCCAGGGGAACGCTTCCCAAGTGTCTCCACAACAGAGGAGTCATCAGGCCCCACACGACCCTTCCGGTCAACACGTGGGCCCCCACTAGCACGAGTACACGTGAAGCCGAAGCATCTTCCGGAACCGCCCGTCAACCCGAAATTGGTCCTCCCGGGCCCACTTGTGTCGCCCTTTACCTCCCTGCGTGGAGTGGACTTAATTGCATTGATGTAACCATAATGTATTATGTTCCCGGGGGTACGAGTTCCGGCCGGGTCCCATCTTCGCCACGCCGAGAGCGGGGAGGTATCGCCTTCACCCTTACACTTGGAATTAGCTTAATTCTTTATATGCTTTATATGCCGCTGCTAGAGAGCATGTGTAGGGATACCTAGCTCACTTTCAATTTATAATATCACTGCTGCGAGAGAGAGCGAAGCCGTCCCGTGACCCGATCCGGATACGAAAGTGCGAGCCGACCACCCTAGCTCTTGCCGGTTTCTCAACCGTGCACGTCCAACGCTTCCCTCGTTAAGGGGCAGTCACGAGCTTGTCGTGTCCGTCCTTCGTTCCGCATCAATTTGGTATCAGAGCGAGTTGAGTCTAGGGTGTCAAAAAAGAAAAAAAAAGAGTGTCATTTACGTCTAGTCATTAGTCGATTTAAGTCGAGTCTAGGATCATCATATTTTCAAAACAACAAAAGAGTCATTTTTGGGTCGCATACATCCCTTTACTCGGTATATAAAAAGGTGTTGTCCGACCGTTAGGTTACGCCTATCGGGAAGGCCACACACTTGTGCGAGTGACCTTCGGGTCGATTATCTCTGCCGCGTACCGAGTTTTGGTTAAGTCTAGGCGCATCATTTTTCATTAGTGTGTTTTGCTTTAGTTGGTGTCATCTAGTCGGTGTGTTTGCATGCCCACTCGTAGGGGTACTCAGTACTCACCCCCACCCCCACCTATGGCGGATCCCCGAGCCACTAGTCTCGATGCGTCAGCTGTGCTCGAAATGTTCCAAAATCTTATGGGACAAGTGCAAGGATTGCATACACGTCTTGATGGGTTTGACACACAAATGGGTGATTTAAGTACCCGAATGGATAGGATGGAAGGAGTGAGTACCCGAGTGAACGGTCTAGGCACCCGCCTAGAAGAGAGGATGAAAGCCGTAGAGGATAGGGCCGCCGGGTCAAACCAGTCCGTTCAAGGATTGGTCGGGAGAGTTGCCGCACTAGAGAAAGGACCAGCCCAGGCACCCATCCCACCTACCCAAGGTCAACCGGAGCCGGATCACCAACCCGCGACTCCAAGGGTTCAAGGGGTAGCTGTTAGGAGGCGTGAAGCCCTCGAGGTGCATGACTACGGGTCCGATAATGAGCAACGGGGACATGGTCATGATCACCGACCTACTCGGCGTACCCACGACCAAGACATGGATGAACGGGCCATTCGGACCGTTCGGGTCGACCCTCCCACCTTTGACGGGTCCTTAGACCCACAGGTCTATCTTGATTGGGAGGCTGGTATGGACCGATATTTTGAGTGGTTCGAGATGTCGGACCAACAAAAATTCAAATACGCCAGGATGAAACTTTTAGGCCAAGCACAAACCTATTGGAGGAACATGGAGAACCTATTGTTTCATCGTCAAGAACCCCCGATTGATACGTGGACCGAGATGAGGGAGAAGCTTAGGAAGAAGTACCTCCCCACCTCCTACCGCCAGCGTCTTATAGAGAGGTGGCAAAGTCTCATCCAAGGAGACCGGTCCGTCTCGGATTACATCGCCGAATTTGATGCCACGGAGGAGGATTCCCTTACTGTCTCTCGGTTTCGGCGTGGTCTATGCCCACACCTACGGTATGAGCTTCTCCGCCGCAAGGTGGACAAGCTGGAGGATGCTTATCAAGTTGCTCTCGAGATGGAGCAATTGGAGGGAGAGTTCGAGTCTATTCCCCGGTGGAGCCCCGCTCCTCCCCGTAGTGACACACGTGGCTCCTTAGGTTCATACCCGAGGGGACCCATGGCGCGTCCACAGGAGCCCGCCCGTCAGGAGCACTTTGCTCCTAGACCTCGACCTTCCCCACCACGGGATCTACCTCCACCCCAACCACCGGCACCCTTTGCCCGTCCCCCAGCTCCTATAGCCCGTCCTCTGGCACCGGCACCCCCTCCACTCTTGTCCAAGGCACCTACACCTCCCCCATTGTTGCCTACACCCCCTACCCGGCGGGATGATAAGGGTAAGGCCCCTCTTATCGGGGAGAGTAGTCGATCGCGAATACAGTGTTTCCACTGTCACGGGTATGGCCACATTGCTAGTGAGTGTCCTGCTCGCACCACCCTAGCCTTAGGTGTTGGCGGATCCACACCTCCCGAGCTTGAGCATGTCGATTACGAGGCCGATGAGGCACTGGCCGATGAATACTATGCCATGGGGGAAGAGCTGGGCGACCCTTCGGCCGCCCAGGATGCCGCCACCTAGTGGTCTTGATGCTACCACCATAGTCTAGAGTCATGCATGAGTCGGTGTGTTTTCTTTGTGTGGTTTGTTTGTGTGGTGATTTTGAGTCGATTGTTTGCGTAGTTTGCATTCGTGTGTCAGCGCATGGTGAGTCTGCATGTGTCTTGTGCAAGCTCGTTGTCGGTCTCTTACGAGTAAGAGGCGAGTGGACTCACTTGATGAGTATGGGATCGGTTCTACATCTATACCCGGATCAGTCACCTATAGGGACTCAGCGGTGATTCCTAGTGAGTCTTCGAGCTGTTTCCTTCCTTTGGAGAGTGCCCCTTCGGAGTGACCACCTTTAGCCATAGCAGTTCGCATATCGAGTATATATGGAATGAGCAGGTGCCGATCATTTGGAGTGGAGCATACCCGCATTTCTTGGCACGGTGACAGATCCGTCGGAGTACCGGAGCAGCCATACCCCTACTCGACGGGGTCGAGTTCCTCCCACCCAGGGAGAATTGATGAGGACATCAAGAGCCTATGAGTTGTATTTTGTGTATTGGCTTGGATTGGTGTGTATTATGGGTTGTATTGGCTTGAAGTGTATGTAATTTTTGATTTCTTTCATTTGGGCCATCCTTGTAAGGCTTATATCAAGCCAATGGGCCATTTGTTATGTCAAGTCCAAGGCTAGGTTGCCATTAGTAGAGTCCACTAAGAGTGTTACTTCATATTGGGTCATTAAGGTACTTAAGGCCCAAATTAGGTTCCACTCTCTCATGGGCCATCTAAGTGGGAGTGGCCCAAGACTAGCATGATCTTATGGGAGGCTCTTGGCCCATGAATGGCCTTGGCCCATGGAAGGGGGCGCAAGCTTCCTTGTCTTATTAGGCTAGTTAGGTGTGGTTTAGGTGGTGTTTGAATAGATTTAGTCCAAGGTTGAATAAGTATGGTCAAATTAGATTAAACTAATGTATTAAATGTGTGATTCACATTGTATCCCAGCCCTTCAATCCACACCCCTAGATCCAAGGGCTGAGGTTGAGTTTGGTTGGCATCCTATATAAGGTTGTATTTTTCATATTGAAGGAATTAATGATGAAAAAAAAGGCATTTGCCCCCAAGGAAGCTTGCGCCCCTCCCCTCTCTCTCCCTGGTTCCTCCACCCCCTCTCCCCTTTCTACAGTGTAATCCCTTCCCCCTTGATCCCCTCCAGCATCTGAAGCAACTCCGGTGATCGCCGCCGCCATCGTCTCGCCGCCGACGCGTCGTCGCCAACGGTTTCGGTGTTCTGTCCACTCAGGACAGATCCTTCTTATCCGAATTCCTGCTGTCACTCCCTTCATCTTCTGAAGCTCAACTTTTCAGCATTGGTTCCCCTCTAGAACCCTTATCCCCACAAAAAAAATCACGTCCAAATTCATCCTTTTGCTATTTTTTAATTTTCGTCCAAGTCCAAGTTCCAGATCTGTCCTAGTTCTGTTCACTGTTCATCAGCCCTGAGTCTACCCCATTCGAACCATCTTTTGATTTTTTTGGGTAGCCCAAATTTACTGGGAGTTTTGTCCACATCCCTCTACCACCAGGAATTTTCTTAATGGTTGGATCACTCTCCAAGTATTTTCCAAAAACCGTCCAAGTTCCCAAGAACAGTCTGCCCACAGTTTCCCAGATCCGACCCAGGTCTAGTAAACAAATCCCAGAAAATCCATTTCTTATCCAATCAAAAAACCAAAAATAGTCCCGGATTCCTCCCTCCGAGATCTTGAACTTTGCTGAAGAAATCATTTCCAGATTCGGAGGTCTTCTCTCCGGTCAACATCGATCTTCAGAGAAGAAAGATCCTGTCCTTGTAGTTCTGGTCCGAATTCAGCAAGCTTGTAAATTCAACAATCAGAAATACAGATCTGATTATTTTTCTTGAAGACCCCTACGTCGAAGTATTTTGAGTCCTCTTTCCAACGGCTCTAATTTCATCGCGTTCTGACGACGGGGCTGATCGCAGCAGCAGTTTTCTCCAAGTCGCGCGCCTGCAAACAGAATTTTCAGATTTGTGGCCGAGTTCCCCGCGAGCGTCGTCCGAGGGCCGCCCGGCGTCCGGCGGTCGTTCCAGCAGCTCGCCACCCCAGGGGAACGCTTCCCAAGTGTCTCCACAATAGAGGAGTCATCAGGCCCCACACGACCCCTCCGGTCAACACGTGGGCCCCCACTAGCACGAGTACTCGTGAAGCCGAAGCATCTTCCGAAACTGCCCGTCAACCCGAAACTGGTCCTCCCGGGCCCACTTGTGTCACCCTTTACCTCCCTGCGTGGAGTGGGCTTAATTGCATTGCTGTAACCATAATGTATTAAGTTCCCGGGGGTACGAGTTCCGGCCGGGTCCCATCTTCGCCACGCCGAGAGCGTGGAGGTATCGCCTTCACCCTTGCACTTGGCATTAGCTTAATTCTTTATATGCTTTATATGCCGCTGCTAGAGAGCATGTGTAGGGATACCTAGCTCGCTTTCAATTTATAATATCACTACTGCGAGAGAGAGCGAAGCCGTCCCGTGACCCGATCCGGACACGAAAGTGCGAGCCGACCACCCTAGCTCTTGCCGGTTTCTCAACCGTGCACGTCCGACGCTTCCCTCGTTAAGGGGCAGTCACGAGCTTGTCGTGTCCATCATTTGTTCCGCATCAACTAGCCCTCACGGTCTTTTTTTGGGATTGTTCATTTTCCCTCTGCCTCCCCATTTCTCCGGTGTTTTTGGGGTCTTCATACCGATATAATTTCTCCTGTGAGCTTTGGCCTCATGAATCCTTCAAGCCCCTACATGGCCTTCCGTTGTGCTCACTGGCCTAGGGGAGGGGGAAGACCCTTACCCTCTCTCCGAATACCCAGTAACCAAGTGGCCAACCCCCGGCCTTGAATCCCCTCTCTTTTTTGAGCGGCTTCTAAGGTCCCCCAGTTTGCTTACACACTCTTCTTGGCCCCTCCAGCGATGCACCTTTTCGACACTTGGCCGGCACGCCCAATTAGCAATTGGCCGGCACACTTGCAGCCCTTGGCCCTCAGCGGTACACCTAGATTGGCCTTCAGCGGCACGCTACCCCTATGGCCTTCAACGGTACGCTACCCCTATGGCCTTCAGCGGTACGCTACCCTTATGGCCATCAGCGGTACGCTACCCCTATGGCCTTCAGCGCACACCCTTCATTCCCTCAACAGCCCCCTCCTTGGCCTCATCCCCGGGGCCTTTCCTTCACATTTTCCGAGGTCCTATAAAGGTGTTGCCCCCCCCCCCCCCCCCGGGGGGGCCCGCCTCCAGTTGTCGGGTTTCGCCACTCCATGTTGGCGCGTTCCCTTTATCTCCCTTACGCCCCGGGTCAAGGGGAGATGCTGCCGAATTTTTGTGAGAAATTAATAAACGATTAAAAGAGGCAAAAGGAGTCAACGAACGAACAGTATAATTAATGAAACCTTCCAACTCATCAAACCACTGCTGGCATCATAACGAGAATTGAACCGAACTAATCAACTATCCGGCAGCCCAAACGTTCGACCCGCAAGAAAAGAGACCGAACCGAACAAAACAGAACAAGGGAAGAGTTCTATATAAAACTACACGAAAATTAAGATAAGAAGAAAAGAAAAGCCTTAAAACAAATGATCCAAAACTGATCGGGCCTCTACAATCACTCCCCATTGGCCTTCAGCGGCACGCCCTTTCTGCCCTCAGCGGTACGCTCCCCTTTAACCTTCAGCGGCACGCCCTCATTGGCCCTTAGCGGCACAGGCCATCCCCATGTCCCTTTCAACCCCCAGTGGCACACCCTTTCTGCCCTCAGCGGCACGCTCCCCGTCAATCTTCAGCGGCACGCCACTCCTTCCCTTCGCCGGTACACCCCAGCCACTGTATAGACTTCACATCCCAACGTATAGACTTATCCAGTGTACAGACTTTAGGCGGCCAACGTATAGACTTCATATCTCAACGTACAGACTTTATGCTGGGCAATGTATAGACTTTGAGCAGCCAGTGTATAGACTTGAGCCAGCCAACGTACAGACTTCATGATAGCCAGTGTATAGACTTGGGCAGTGTATAGACTTCACACTCCAATGTATAGACTTATCCAGTGTATAGACTTGAGCCAGTCAACGTATAGACTTCATGATAGCCAATGTACAGACTTGGGCAGTGTATAGACTTCACACTCCAATGTATAGACTTATCCAGTGTATAGGCTTGAGCCAGCCAACGTACAGACTTCATGATAGCCAATGTACAGACTTTGAGCCATCCAATGTATAGACTTTGAGCAGCCAACATATAGACTTCGAGCCTGGGGGACGTATAGAATTTATATCACCCCCCCTCCTTCACCAACACACTCTCCAGCGGTATGCCCCCTTCTAGCTTTGTTGCCCTCAGCGGTACGCCCCTTTGGCCTCCAGCGGTACGCCCTTTGCAGCCCTCACCGGTACACCCCTTCGCCACCCAGCGGTACACCCAATACCCAGCGGTACACTCCCGTTTCCCCTTCACCGGCACACTACATGCATGCATATATACATCACGATAAGGGCATTAACAATAGCAAATAAATTAATAAAAATTACGCTAATTAAAGGACTCTGAACGTGCAATATTAATCATAATAAAAGAGGTGGGAGGGGTAATAATAAACAAATGATAATAATAAGAATAATCATGAATAAAAGAAGAGAAATCATCTCGGACAAAGGCACGAATAAATAGTAAGCATCAAATCAGAAATCCCAGAAGATATAACTAAGAAGGCCCCTGATAAAAGACGCTAATGCCCACACTGTAGCCCCCATCTCTCCCCGGGATCCAATGCAAAGGAAACAACAACGCTGCCCCTTTCAGGTCGAGCCCGAGTCTCGGGAATTACCCCGATATTGCTAGGCTTTGATCTAACCTCGGGCCGACATCCTAATCGGACCGGATTCGTTTTCTCGTTCCGGATACCTTCCGAATCTTTATTAAAATTACCGCATGTTCGGCAGACATTTGACGGGATCTGCCTCGGTTTTCTCAGTAAAACTCTGCCACGGACCTGTGGCCAAATACGAAAAGGTTCATGTGTGATCGACATGGCCGACAGTTTATGGCCCTAACACAACCCTCAACATGATCTATTCCCAACCTCTTTCGCACAATTAGTATTATTCTTTTCGGCCGCGGGGCCCCTAATTTTGGCAATTAATCAAGAGTGTTCCCTCGTATGGGGGATGTAAATGACGTCGTGACCTTCATGGCGCGACCGGATTCGGTACCGACACGAACCACACAATCGTCTGACGAAGTCAGATCGAGCGCACCATGGGCTCTTCGGAGCCCGAATAAATTGTCACCTCGGTGACTGGCACGTCCACGCACTTAACAAACGAATAAACCAACAAGAGAATAATAAGCGCCGAAAAGTGCGTCAACAACTCTGGCACGCCCGGTGGGACCAATCCACCCTTCATCTCTTTGTCGAAATTACGGGCCCCGCGACCCCCTTCTTGTTACACTAATTGTGCCACTTTCTTAAATGCAGAAAACTAAACAAAGAAGAGAAAGCAACATCATGGAGCCGACAATGGCTATCGTCTGCAGCCCTGAGGTGGTGGAGAATCACGTGCGAGGCGGCTACCTGGCGGTGCCCCTCACCTTCGGGAGCTTCCCTCCCACTGTGGGCTTCCCCAACTTCTTGGGGGTAGCCTTCGCTCAGATCCTCGACGTGGAGACACCCGAGGAGTCCCAGATCAACGCCCCCACTCCGGGGGCCATTGGAGCTACTGCCGGCCGAGCTGTGGCCAAAGGCGACAACAGCGTCCCCACAACGACGCTTAGCTGCAATGTGCACCACGTGCACCAAACTACCGGCCAGTTCCACCAAGGGTCGACATCCCACCGGAGGAGGCTCCGGAGAAGCAATACCAACACCGGATCAGGGCGTCGCGCCTCCAACTCCTGGAAGTCCATGACGGTTGGGGCCCTCCGAGTCCGCCTAGACGGGCAGAGGTCCCAGGTGACACCAAACCGCGTCGTCCCGGCCGTCCCAGTCCATAACTCCTTTGAAGGACTGGCGAAGCTGAAGGAGAAGGCGATGCCCACAGCCCCGGTCGTAGCACCAAAGGGGACGCCGGCTCACAGGCCGGCTAAATTGAAGCAAGTCTGGGTACCTAGGGAGGCCCAGCCCATGGCACCTGTCCAGGCAGGGCCCAGCACTTTCCACCCCAGGAGGGCCCGGTGCGATGACAGGGTCGAGGTGGTGACCCCCACTCTCCGACCGGCACCCGTCATCCCGGTGCCGTCCGAGAATGTTCATCGCCGTCGCCGAGGGTGCCGGCACAATGTCGCCCGCCCGGCTCTCACGGCCTACTCCCCTCCTGCCGCCGTCATCGACGCGCAACCCCAGGCCGCTCTCCCTGACCAGGAGTGGGAAGGGATCGAGCAGGCCATGAGGAACTACCTCCGAGGCCCGGGTAGCACCCCCGCTGGCCACCAGAGACTACTGTGGCCAATGGCCTCCGCCTTCCAGGAAGAAAGGGGGGGACCCGCACCTAGCATGGAGTCAAGAACCCGCTCGGAGGAGCCACGCCAGTCCCCTGTGCGGGAGGAAGTGCCACCCCGACGGTCGGTCTTCGACAGGCTGACATTCCCAGGAGGACCGTCCAGGAGGGCGTCAAGAAGAAATAAGAATAAGAAATGGCAGACATTCACCTGCAATATGGCAGGAGTTCATGGTTGGTACGGGGCCTTACCCACCGACCCGGAAGAATTGGCCAGAATAGCCGCCAGGCCGGGTCCCCTTACCAGAAGAAGGAGAACGGCAGGCAGCGCGACACACACAGGCGCAGAAGGGGCCCTACCTGAGGGGCCCCTCATGGCCTTCACGGCCAACGTGGTCACCACCGGCGACACGAGTGGCGGACCCTCGACATCATCTGAGGATGCCCCGGCTGAAGAGATAGGGGGCATGCCCAGTCTTCCCACAGCTGACCCAGCAATGCTGCTTATGATACAACGATTCCAGCAGGAAATCGAATCACTTAAAAAGCAGCTGAGTGAGCGAAACACACCACCCCCAATGTCCTGGCAGACCGAGGTTATACCTGAGGTACCTAGGGACAGGGGGCAGTCTTCAGAGGCAGCTCTTCCAGCAACCCTCGATCCTCTCGGGGGCACGCCCCCGCGGCAAGCACATTGCGCAGCAGTGACCCCGCCACAGGCTCCGCTTTCACAAGGGTCCCCCATGGCCCCCTCGAGCGACCGTGGTAGCCACTCCGAGCGCGCAGCCCGCTCATTTCTACCCGAGTCCAGTCGACCCGGCGGCAGTCAGCCGGTTGATGCTCGAGCAGATGATAGAGATGAAGCTGGCCGAGAGGGGCGATGGGGATCAGACGCCTTTCGACGTCTATCGGGTACCCTACCCGGCTCACCATGCTGCCAGGAAATTGCCGGCTGGCGTCACCAAGCCGCCGAAATTTGAAAAATTCAACGGGCAAGGATCTCCCAGAGAGCACATTGCCTACTATGTGAATGTCATGGGAGACCTGGCTGCTGATGAGGCCTACCTCCTGAAGTTCTTCGGCTCAACACTTACCGGACTTGCCTTTGAATGGTACTCCGGCTTGTCACCCGGGTCGGTGGCCGATTGGCCCGATATGCAGAAGAAGTTCAAGGAAAGATTCTACGTTGCCGAGAGAGAAGTTACCATGACTGAACTCTACACCACAAGGTAGAAGAATGATGAGTCGGCTCTCGACTACATTAAAAGATGGAGGAACCTTAGTATGAGGTGCAAACGCTCCCCGCATCAGGATGACGCAGTGCAGATCTGCAAGCAAAACTTGAAGAAAGAAATCCTAGAGAGGATGATCGGCACTGAGGTCAAGACATTTGACCGCCTGAACAATGTGGTAGCGGAGATCGAGGCATTCTTGGCCCGATACTCCTCCACCCCAGCCATGTCAAGCCAGAGGGCCAGGCAGGTGGAGAAGAAGTCGGCTTCCCCGGAGGTGCATGCACTGGACTTCCAGGCTTTTGAAAAGCAGAAGGAGAAAGCCAAGGGAGCGGCCAACCCTCCGCCACCTAGAACCACAGAGCGGCGGGAAGGCCCCTCGCTAAGGGAAAAGATGAGAAACAAGTTATATTCCTTCTCCTGGGACGAGTCCAAGCTCCTGTTTGAATGGGCAACCAGCTACAATAAAAGCACACTGCCAGAGCCGAAAAGGCCTGGCGACTTGAAGAAGAAGGATGACCCGCGCTTCTGCATGTACCACCGGGTGCTCGGGCATACTATTGAAGACTGCTACGTCTTCAAGGACGTTATTGAGTCCTTAATCAAGGACGGGGAGCTGGACATGGGGGAACATAAAGTAGACCCCCCGCAGCCACACGATCTGCCCAGCATAGCCTCCTCCGTCAGCATGCTCTCACTATACCAGGAGCTACCTGAAGAGTGGGCGGAGGCCTGTGCCCGCGCCACTTATGAGACTTTTATTATGGCCCTAGCTCAAGACCAAGAAGGCTGGCAAACTGTGCCTGAAAAGAACAGAAAGGCGCGTGCCCCTCGGCCTACCCCAGCAATTCACCCGAGGAAGGCGACGCCCCAGCCTGCACCGCCCCCGGCAAGCCCAGTGCGCCTTGACACAGCCCCTCGGCTGGTCATGAGACGGCCCACCCATAATAAAAAGAGTTCCGTCCCGCTGCGGATGCACAAGAAGACCAGCCCGGCGGTGGAGAAACTCCAGGCTATTATTGACGGGCTTGAAGATTATGAACAGCCCAAAATCCAGCCCATGGAGCTAAAAGAATATGTCCCCTGGGAGGAGTTCGAATCACTCGAGCTGGCTCCAAGAACAAAAGCTGAAATAGAAAAAGAGCCTCCCCTATGGGGTGAGCTTCCCCAAGAGCGGCCATTGGCCACGGTAGGGAAGAAGAAGAAGAAGAGAAGACCCAGGGGCAAGAAGAAGAAAGAGGTCATCCTCGCCTGCAACACCCTCTCGGCGTTGTTCGACACCGCTCTCTCCCTAGAAGAAAAAGAAGAAGACCCACCCCATGAGCCAGCAGAGGTGAGTCAAGCTGAAGCATCCACCTCCCAGCAAGCCACCAGGTCAGGGAGGAAGTGGGGGCACCCTCCTCAGGGCAGCCTCAACATCATGCTCAGAGGGGAACAACAATACCAGGTTCCCGAGCCCGAGGTCCTAGGCACCGAGATCCCTCCCCCATCAGGTCTCTACCCCGGAGGCACCAAGAGTCAATGCGCCCCGTCATTCGCCGAGTTCCTGTCAGCTCGAGCGGGAAAGCGGGCGCACCCCCAGGGGCCCTCTGCGACCAGTAAAGCGAGCATTCCCCAAGCTCTACCAGCCGCAACTCCTGCCCAGCCAAAGCAAGAATTCAACGGCACCCCAAATCTAGCCGAATTCATGCGAGCAGTGGAGGAGGCCCAACAGACCTCGCCTGCTCAACGGGCTACAACAGATCCCACAAACCAGGCGTCCCCTGACCTGACACCCCAGCCTCAGGAGGGGAGCAGGCGCGACAAGCCCGAAGAAATGAAGTTGCTCAAGGTGCGGGCTGCCGAGCGGATAGTCAGACACCTCAAGAAGATCCCGACCCGGTTTACGGTATGGGAGATGCTGTCCTTGAACGAAGAGACACGGCAAGCCATCATCGCCGCACTCCAGACGCCAGCAGACCTTGAAGCCTTTTTGGCAGAAATATCACCTGAAGTAGCAGTGGCTTTCACAGAAGATGACATGCTCCTACCGACTTGCAGCCATAACAGGCCCCTCTACATGAAAGGGCAGCTGAACGGCCAGCCTATCAACAGGGTCTTGATCGGCCCAGGGGCAGCAGTGAATATACTCCCGTACCGGGTGTACCAGAAGCACTACTTTGACGTACACCTGGTCGAAGTTAAAAATGTCAAGATTGCTGGCTTTAACCAGAAATGTGAGGTTCCCATGGGGGTCGCAGAGTTTAACTTGACCTTTGACAACTTCACCTCCAAAGTCCAGTTCCACGTCATCAACTCCAACACTTCCTACAAGGCGTTGCTCGGCCGGCCTTGGCTACACCAGAATAGGGTGGTGCCCTCCACCTTCCATCAATGCATCAAGTACCCCTGCGAGGGAAAGGAAGTCAGAATCTTCGCCGACCTCCACCCGTTCGAGGTGTTCGAGTGTCACTTGTCAGATGCTAATCTGTACTTGGAAAAGGCAAAGCAAGCTCCTCAAGCTGCCCGGGACAAGGGAAAGAAGAAAGTAGAGTTAGGTGGTTGGTTCCCTCCGCCACCCCCGGGTTATGTGGCTTCCCCACATGTACCGTTTATTGCACAAGAAGAAGGGGTATTCAAGGCGGCTCCTCTCGCCATCTACCCTACACCAGGGGCGCCTTGCCTCGAAGACCTGCTGGAAGATGTCAGGGTCCCGCCAGGGATCGTCAAGCCGATAGTGGAAATTGAATGCCAAGCAGACGAACAACTGAGAACCTTCGAGGTGCCTAACCCTGAGGGGCCGCCCACTATTTTCTATGTGGCCGGGGAGAAGCCAGTCAGGGAAGACGATGATTGCCGGTTCCCTGACGAGTTGCATGACCTGCACGTCCCCATTACGGGACTTCCCCACATGACTGACCAGGCAGCCAGAATGTTCAGAAAGCAGAAGATTCCTCCCTACCAGCCCTTTAACCAGAAGGAAATGTTTGAAAAAATGTGGAACCCACCAAACCTGGATCGACGGTTGCTGAAAATCACCAAACACCCCGGCCTGGGCTTTTCACTAGAAGACTACTACGAGACTGATGTCATATCGGTCTCGACATGGCCCGGCGACGGCCCCGCAGAAGCTGCAGATTCGCGGGAAACCCACCAAGACACATGTCCTGGGGCCCCGGCAGAGGAGGCACAAGACGAAGAAGTATTCCTGTGGACGCCTCCTAGCCGCCGCTGCATGCAGAAGACCCCCTCCTTCTCCGAAGGGCTGATCTCGAAAGGGCACACAAGCTCATAAATGTCGGCTTCGTGGCGGAAAATCAATACACCACATGGCTGGCCAATATTGTACCAGTGAAAAAGAAGAATGGACAGATCAGGATTTGCGTGGACTTCCGCGACCTGAACAAAGCCTGCCCGAAAGATGACTTCCCGGTGCCTATCACCGAAGTGATGATTGATGCAACCACTGGACACGAGGCCCTGTCCTTCACGGATGGGTCGTCCGGCTATAACCATATCTGGATAGCCGACCACGACCGGGTCCATACAGCTTTCCGGTCACCCAAAGGGATATTTCACTACAAGAGGATGCCCTTCGGCCTCAAGAATGCCGGTGCCACATATCAACGGGTAATGACCAAGATCTTCGACGAGCTGCTGTACGGCAAGGTCGAGTGCTACATTGATGATCTGGTCGTCAAGACGAAGAAAAGAAACGAGCACCTGAGTGACCTCAGGGTCATCTTCCAAAGGCTCCGGCAGTACGGACTGAAGATGAATCCCATGAAGTGCGCCTTTGGCGTGTCCAGTGGGAAATTCCTTGGCTTTATTGTCCGGCACAGAGGGATCGAGATCGACCCCCTGAAGATAAAGGCCATCCAGGAGCGGCCCCCTCCGAAGAGTCTGGGAGAGTTGAGGTCCCTGCAGGGGCGTTTAGCTTACATCCGCAGGTTCATCTCCAACTTGTCAGGGCGCTGCCAGCCCTTCCACAGACTGATGATGAAGAATGCACCCTTCAGCCGGGGCCACGAATGCCAGCACGCGTTCGACCAGCTAAAGGAGTACCTGAAGACCCCGCCTATCTTGGGGGCACCTGTCAGAGGCAGACCGCTGATTCTGTACATAGCGGCCACCGAATATTCACTGGGGGCAATGCTCGCCCAGAACAATGATGAGGGAAAAGAGCAGGCTCTTTACTATCTCAATCGAAGGTTGGTGGGTGCAGAGGCTAAGTACACCCCGATTGAGAAGATCTGCCTTGCCTTGGTCTTCGCAGTCAAAAAGATGAGGCACTACATGTTGTCCCATGAAGTAAGTCTGATATCCAGAGCTGACCCCATCAAGCACATTCTCCTCCAGCCAGTCCCAAAGGGGCGCCTTGGCAAGTGGGCCGTGCTGCTCATGGAATTTGACATCACCTACGTGCCACAGAAGGCCGTTAAGGGGCAAGCCGTCGCGGATTTCTTCACAGCACACCTTGTGCCCGAAGACTCCCCGTTGGCCACAGAGCTACCCGAAGATGAAACACTAGAGCTAGACCAAGTACAACAAGCCATCTGGCAGTTATACTTCGACGGGGCCTTGAGAACAGAAGCAACCCCGTCTGGGCATGCCAAGGTGCGGGCCGGAGCTGGCATCGTCCTCAAATCGCCAGACGGAGAAGTGATGCACACCTCCTACTGCATTAGCAAACCCTGCACCAATAATGAAGCATAATATGAAGCTCGGATCATCGGCCTCCAGGTCGCCCTTCAAATGGAGATCAAAATGCTCCAAGTGTTCGGCGATTCGCTGCTGGTCGTCAAGCAAGTCCAGGGACAGTTTGATGTCCGAAAACCTGAGCTACTCCCTTATCACACTAAGGCGAAGCGGCTCATGGAGCGGTTCTACCTCCTTGAGATAGGCCATGTCGCCAGAGGGGAGAACGCACAAGCCGACGCATTGGCAAAATTGGCGAGCTCACTGGCAGTGCCCCCGGATGGATCTCTCCATATCCAAGTAATAAACCAGCGCCAGATGCCCAGCATGATAGAAGAGGAGCCAAAGCAAGAAGAACTAGAAGTCACTGCAGCAGAAGCCATCGGCCTACCTGACTGGAGAGCCTCCCTGATGCAGTGGTTCAAACACCAGCAATTACCTGACCGAAGAGAAGAAAGGATCAAGCTAGTCAGAACCAAAGACTCCTATGAGCTCCGAAACGGAATATTGTTCTGAATTGTGGCGGATGCCAAACAGAAGCTACTCCTCCGATGCTTGTCCATTGAAGAAGCTTGGCGGGTTATGAAGGAGGTCCATGCCGGCACAGCTGGCGCACACTAGGCGGGTCCGAAGATGAAGATTGAAATCAAGAAACTTGGCTACTATTGGCCTGCAATGTTCAACGACTGCTGCGAGTACGCTAAGTCATGTCAGAGATGCCAGGAGCATGCCACTATACCCGGGAGGCCTCCCGTGCAATTGCACCCAACCGCGCTGTGGACACCAAAAAATGCATACCTGGATACCCTGCTCGGCCTTGCGTCAGTAACGGCGCCGAGTGAAGAAACCCCGAAGAAATCAAACACAAAAGGCCCCACAGCTCGTGGGCCTCAAAAGAATCAAACGGGCCACGGCTCGTGCCCACAATGGGCTCAGAATAGCCCCGGGTACACACGCCCCAAGGGGCCTTCAACGGCACGCCCCAAAGGGCCTTCAACGGCACGCCCCAAAAGGGCCTTCAACGGCACGCCCCAAAGGGCCTTCAACGGCACGCCCCTAGGGGCCTTCAACGGCACGCCCCTGGGGGCCTTCAATGGCACGCCCCAAAAGGGCCTTCAACGGCACGCCCCAAAGGGCCTTCAACGGCACGCCCCCAAAGGGGTCTTCAGCGGCACGCCCACTGGGGCTGTTCGGCGGTGCACCCCGAAGGGGTTTTCAGCGATACGCCCTGAAGTCCTTCAGCGGCACAGCCTCCAGAGGCTTCAGCGGCAATCCTTTTTGGCTCCCCAGCGGTACGCCCATTTGAAGCCCTCCAGTGGCACGCCCTCAGAGGCTCCAGTGGCACGCCTGTTCAGCCCGTCAACGGCACAGCGGTGAAGCTTTTCAACGGCAAGACGACGTGCAGCCCATGCCCTACGCTTCCTTGGCGCGCAGTGAGCCATCTGAGGTGGCAACCGTCCATTGGGCCACGTGAGCTACCCCCCCTGACAACCCAGGACGTGGCAGGTCAAAGGCCATCATCACGAGGCCACCTTCCCACCTTCAACGGCGGTACTCGGAAGGCTTCCCGCTGCTGGGCGTATAAAAGACCCCGGCTTCGACAAACAGAGGAAGAGGAGGTTCAAAAAAAAACACAGAGAAGAGAGGGCAAGGAGAGAAAAAAAAGGAGGGGGAGAGATAGACCAGCATACAGGGGGAGGAGGTTGCACACAGAAGAGAAGAGGAGAAGAGAGAGGAGAAGAAGAGGCCCTCCTCGCCGGGAGCTTCCTCCGACGACCACCGCCACCGGGAAGAAGCGAGAGTAAGAGAGAGAGGGTTCGATGTAATGGGGGGAAAGAGTTAGGGGGGTCTGGCCTCCTCTGCATTCTGTTCCTTTACCCCCCTCCCTATTCTATCTTTCTTTTGGTTTCCCCTGTCCACAGCCTTGTGGTGGGCATTTTCTGTTTTGCAATGTACATGTAAGGCCTCGGCGCTTTTGCTTCCCGTGAATAAAAGCACCCTCTCCGGGTTTCTCCATGATTTTTGTTGGTGATTTGTGCTAGACTTCACGGCCTTTGATGGGCTGTTCGTTTTCCCTCCGTCTCCACATTTCTTCAGCGTTTTTCTTGGGGTTTCCCTGTGAGTATGATCTCTTGCCCATGGCCCTTGGCCTCATAGGCTTTCCACCCCCTTCCTTGAAGCTTCCTCCTCTTCCTTTCTTTGAACAACCTGTGAGCCCCCCCCCCTTTTTTGCCCATATACTCAGCAGATTTAATCCCCCAGCGAGGCACCTTCCCGGCCCTTCACCGGCACACCCGCGCTGCCGCTCAGCGGCACACCCATTTGGTCCCTCAGGGGCACACTCCCGCACTGTATCACCCCTGGCCGGCACACTCCTTGGCCGGCACACTCCCCAGCTGCCTTCAGCGGTACGCTCCTCTTATGGCCTTCGGTGGCATGCCCTTCAGTCCTTCAGCAGCCCACTCCTTGGCTTTGCCCCCGAGCCCTTCCCTTCGCGTTTTTCGAGACTCTATAAAGGTGTTGCTCCTCCAGGGGCCCACCTCCAGTTGTCGGGTTCCGCCACCCCATGTGGGCGCGTTCCCTGTATCTCCCTTACGCCCCGGGTCAAGGGGAGATGCTGCCGAATTTTTGTGAGAAAATAACAAAACGTTAAAAGAGGCAAGAGGAAGCGACAAACGAATAAGAACAATCAGCGATAAAACCTTTCAACCAATCAAGCCACTGCCGGCGCCATGACGAGAACCAAACAAATCAACTACCCGGTAGCCCGGGTGCCTAACCCGTAAGAAAGGGGGGGCTGAACCGAACGAAACAAAATAAGGGAAGAAGTTTATATAAAACTGCATA
The DNA here is from genome assembly GCA_022559845.1 of Amorphophallus konjac. Classification (NCBI taxonomy): domain Eukaryota; kingdom Viridiplantae; phylum Streptophyta; class Magnoliopsida; order Alismatales; family Araceae; genus Amorphophallus; species Amorphophallus konjac. The sequence goes on from CM040117.1 coordinate 201,384,665, forward strand.
AAAATTAAGACAAGAAGAAAAGAAAAGCCTTAAAATAAGAAATCGAGGATTGGCTGGACCCCCACCATCCCACCCCACTGGCCTTCGGCGGCACGCCCTCATTGGCCTTCAGCGGTACGCTCCCCTTTAGCCCTCAGCGGCACGCCCTTTCTGCCCTCAGCGGTACGCTCCCCGTCAACCTTCAGCGGTACGCCATTCCTTCCCTCCGCCGGTACACCCCTAGCCAGCCAGCGTACAGACTTCGTGATATCCAGTGTATAGACTTTGGGCAGTGTATAGACTTCACACTCCAATGTACAGACTTAGCCAGTGTATAGACTTGGGCAACGTATAGACTTCATACCCCAATGTATAGACTTATCCAGTGTATAGACTTTGGGCAGTGTATAGACTTCACACTCCAATGTATAGACTTAGCCAGTATACAGACTTGAGCAGTGTATAGACTTCACACTCCAATGTATAGACTTAGCCAGTGTACAGACTTGAGCAGTGTATAGACTTCACACTTCAACATATAGACTTGTCCAGCGTGTAGACTTGAGCCAGCCAACGTACAGACTTAGCCAGTGTATAGACTTGAGCAGTGTATAGACTTTACATCCCGATGTATAGACTTTGAGCCATTCAATGTATAGACTTTGAGTAGCCAACGTATAGACTTCGAGCCCGGGGAACTTACAGACTTTATACCACCCCCTTCCTTCACCGACACACTCTCCAGCGGCACGCCTTTTTCAGCCCCCAGTGGTACGCCCCTTTGGCCTTCAGCGGTACGCCCTTTTCAGCCCTCAGCGGCACACCCCAAGCCTCCAGCGGTACACCTTGTTTCCTTCGCCGGCACACTACACGCATGCATATATATAACCTGACAAGGGCATTAACAATAGCAAATAAATCAATAAAAATTACGCTAATTAAAGGACTCCGAATGCACAATATTAATCACGATAAAAGAGGTGGGAGGGGTAATAATAAACAAATAATAATAATAAGAATAATCATGAATAAAAGAAGAGAAATCATTCCGGACAAAAAGCACGAGTAAGCACTAAGCATCAAATCAGAAATCCCAGAAGATATAACTAAGAAAACCCCAGACAAAAGACGCTAAGGCTCACATTGCAGCCCCCTACCTCTCCCCGTGACCCGGGGCAAAAGGAACAACAACGCCACCCTTTCAGGTCAAGCCCGAGTCTTGGGAATTACCCCGACATGGCCAGGCTTTGATCTAACCTCAGGCCGACATCCTAATCGGACCGGATTTGTTTTCTCGTTCCGGATACCTTCCGAATCCTCATTAAAATTACCGCATGCTCGGCAGACATTTGAAGGGATCTATCTCGGTTTTCTCATTGTAACTCTGCCACGGGCCTGTGTCCGAATACGAAAAGGTCTACGAGTGGGCGACATGGCCGATAGTTTATGGCCTTAATACAACCTTCAGTGTGATCTATCCCTATCTCTCTCGCATAATTAGTATTACTCTTTTCGGCCGCGGGGCCTCTAATTTCGGCAATTAATCAAGGGTATTCCCTCGTTTGGGGGATGTAAATGAAGTCGTGGCCTTTACGGCGCGACGGGATTCGGTCCCGACACGAACCACACAATCGTCTGATGAAGTCAGATCGAGCGCACCATGGGCTCTTCGAGCCCGAATAAATTGTCACGTTGTGACTGGCACGCCCACGCACTCAATAAAACCAACGGAAAAACTAGGATGATGGTTGAACAAAAAAGTGCGTCCACAACTCTGGCACGCCCGGTGGACCGCTCCACCCTTCATCTCTTTGCCGAAATTACGGGCCCCGCGGCCCCCTTCTTGTTACACTAATTGTGCCACTTTTTTAAATGCAAAAAACTAAACAAAGAAGAGAAAGCAACATCATGGAGCCGACAATGGCTGTCATCTGCAGCCCTGAGGTGGTGGAGAATCACGTGCGAGGCGGCTACCTGGCGGTACCCCTCACCTTCGGGAGTTTCCCTCCCACTGTGCGCTTTTCCAACTTCTTGGGGGTAGCCTTCGCTCGATCCTCGACGTGGAGACACCCGAGGAGTCCCAGATCAATGCCCCCACTCCGGGGGCCATTGGAGCTACTGCCGGCCGAGCTGTGGCCGAAGGCGACAACAGCGTCCCCACAACGACGCTTAGCTGCAATGTGCACCACGTGCACCAAACTACCGGCCCGTTCCACCAAGGGTCGACATCTCACCGGAGGAGGCTCCGGAGAAGCAACACCAACACCGGATCAGGGCGTCGCGCCTCCAACTCCAAGAAGTCCATGACGGTTGGGGCCCTCCGAGTCCGCCTAGACGGGCAGAGGTCCCAGGTGGCATCGGATCGTGTCGTCCCGGCCGTCCCAGTCCGTAACTCCTTTGAAGGACTGGCGAAGCTAAAGGAGAAGGCGATGCCCACAGCCCCGGTCGTAGCACCAAAGGGGACGCCGGCTCACAGGCCGGCTAAATTGAAGCAAGCCTGGGTACCTAGGGAGGCCCAGCCCACTGCACCCGCCCAGGCAGGGCCCAACACTTTCCGCCCCAGGAGGGACCGGCGTGATGACAGGGTCGAGGTAGTGACCCCCACTATCCGATCGGCACCCGTCATGCCAGTGTCGTCCGAGAATGTTCACGGCCGTCGCCGATGGCGCCGGCACAATGCCGCCCGCCCGGCACTCACGGCCTACTCCCCTCCTGCCGCTGTCGTCGACACGCAACCCCAGGCCGCTCTCCCTGACCAGGAGTGGGAAGGGATCGAGCAGGCCATGAGGAACTACCTCCGAGGCCCGAGTAGCACCCCCGTCGGCCGCCAGAGACTACTGGGGGCAATGGCCTCCGCCTTCCAGGAAGAAAGGGGGGGACCTGCACCTAGCATGGAGTCAAGGACCCGCCCGGAGGAGCCTCGCCAGTCCCCTGCATGGGAGGAAGCGCCGCCCCGACGGTCGGTCTTCGACAGGCTGACATTCCCAGGAGGACCGTCCAGGAGGGCGTCAATAAGAAATAAGAATAAGAAATGGCAGACATTCACCTGCAATATGGCAGGAGTTCATGGTCGGTACGGGGCCTTACCCACCGACTCGGAAGAACTGGCCAGAATAGCCGCCAGGCCGGGACCCCTTACCAGAAGAAGGAGAGCGGCAGGTGGCGCGACACTCACAGGCGCCGAAGGGGCCCTACTTGAGGAGCCCCTCACGGCCCTCACGGCCAATGTGGTCACCACCGGCGACACGAGTGGCGGACCCTCGACATCATCCGAGGACGCCCCGGCCGAAGAGACAGGGGGCATGCCCAGTCTTCCCACAGCTGACCCAGCAATGCTACTTATGATACAACGATTCCAGCAGGAAATCGAATTACTTAAAAAGCAGCTGAATGAGCGAAACACACCACCCCCGATGTCTTGGCAGACCGAGGTTATACCCGAGATGCCCAGGGACAAGGGGCAGTCTTCACAGGCAGCTCTTCCAGCGACCCTCGACCCTCTCGGGGGCGCACCCCCGTATCAAGCACATTGCGCGGTAGTGACTCCGCCACAGGCTGCGCCTTCACAAGGGTCCCCTATGGCCCCCCGGCGACCGTGGTAGCCACTCCGAGCGCGCAACCCGCTCATTTCTATCCGAGCCCAGTCGACCCGGTGGCAGTCAGCCGATTGATGCACGAGCAGATGATAGAGATGAAGCTGGCCGAGAGGGGCGATGTGGATCAGACGCCTTTCGACGTCTACCGGGTACCCTACCCGGCTCATTATGCTGCCAGGAAGTTGCCGGCAGGCGTCACCAAGCCGCCGAAATTTGAAAAGTTCAACGGGCAAGGATCTCCCAGAGAGCACATTGCTTACTATGTGAACATCATGGGGGACCTGGCTGCTGATGAGGCCTACCTCCTGAAGTTCTTCGGCTCAACACTTACCGGACTTGCCTTTGAATGGTACTCCGGCTTGTCACCCGGGTCGGTGGCCGATTGGCCCGACATGCAGAAAAAGTTCAAGGAAAGGTTCTACGTTGCCTGAGAGAGAAGTTACCATGGCTGAACTCTACGCCACAAGGCAGAGGAATGATGATTCGGCCCTCGACTACATTAAAAGGTGGAGGAACCTTAGTATGAGGTGCAAACGCCCCCCGCATCAGGAGGACGCAGTGCAGATCTGCAAGCAAAACTTGAAGAAAGAAATCCTAGAGAGGATGATCGGCACTGAGGTCAAGACATTCGACCGCCTGAACAATGTGGTAGCGGAGATCGAGGCATTCTTGGCCCGATACTCCTCCACCCCAGCCATGTCAAGCCAGAGGGCCAGGCAGGCGGAGAAGAAGCCGGCTCCCCCGGAGGTGCATGCACTAGACTTCCAGGCTTTTGAAAAGCAGAAGGAGAAAGCCAAGGGAGCGGCCAACCCGCCGCCGCCCAGAACCACAGAGCGGCGAGAAGGCCCCTCTCTAAGGGAAAAGATGAGAAACAAGTTATATTCCTTCTCCCGGGACAAGTCCAAGCTCCTGTTTGAATGGGCAACTAGCTACAATAAAATCACGCTGCCAGAGCCGAAAAGGCCCGGCGACTTGAAGAAGAAGGATGACCCGCGCTTCTGCATGTACCATCGGGTGCTCGGGCATACCATTGAAGACTGTTACGTCTTCAAGGACGTTGTTGAGTCCTTAATCAGAGACGGGGAGCTAGACATGGGGGAGCATAAAGTAGACCCCCCACAGTCACACGAGCTGCCCAGCATAGCCTCCTCCGTCAATATGATCTCACTATATCAGGAGTTGCCAGAAGAATGGGCGGAAACCTGTGCCCGTGCCACTTATGAGACCTTCATCATGGCCCCAGCTCAAGACCAAGAAGGGTGGCAGACTATACCCAAAAAAACTAGAAAGGCGTGCGCCTCTCGACCTACCCCAGGAATTCACCCGAGGGTAGCAACGCCCCTGCCTGCACCGCCCCCGGCAAACCCGGTTTGCCACGACACGGCCCCTCGGCTGGTCATGAGGCGGCCCACTCACAACAAGAAGAGCTCTGTCCCGCTGCGGATGTACAAGAAGACTAGCCCGGCAGTTGAAAGACTCCAGGCTATTATTGATGGGCTCGAAGATTATGAACAGTCCGAGATCCAGCCTGTGGAGCTGAAGGAATATGTCCCCTGGAAGGAGTTCGAATCACTCGAGCTGGCTCCGGGAGCAGAAGCTGATGCAGATAAAGAGCCTCCCCTGTGGGGTAAACCTCCTCAAGAGCAGCCATCCGCCGCAGCAGGCAAGAAGAAGAAGAAGAGAAGACCCAGGGGCAAGAAGAAGAAGGAGGTCGTCTTCGCCTGCAACACCCTCTCGGTGTTGTTCGACACCGCTCTCTCCCTGGAAGAGAAAGAAGAAGAGCCACCCCATGAGACAGCAGAGGTGAGTCAAGCTGAAGCATCCACCTCCAAGCATGCCACCAGGTCAGGAAGGATGTGGGGGCGCCCTCCTAAGGGCAGCCTCAACATCATGCTCAGGGGGGAACAACCATACCAGGTTCCCGAGCCCGAGGTCCGAGGCGCTGAGGTCCCTCCCCCATCAGGTCTCTATCCCGGAGGCACCAAGAATAAAGGCACCCCGTCATTCGCCGAGTTCCTGTCAGCTCGAGCGGGAAGGCGGGCGCACCCCCAGGGGTCCGCTGTGACCAGTAAAGCAGGCATTCCTCAAGCTCTACCAGCTGCAACTCTGGCCCAGCCAGAAGGAGAATTCAACGGCATCCCAAACCTCGCCGAATTCATGCGAGAAACAGAGGAAGCCCAGCAGGCCCCGCCGGCTCAACAGGCCGCAGTAGAGCCCACAAAACAGGCATCCCCTGACCTGACACCCCAACCTCAGAATGAGGGCATGCGCATCAAGCCCGAAGAGATGAAATTGCTCAAGGTGCGGGCGGCCAAGCGGATAGTCAGACACCTCAAGAAGATCCCGACCCGGTTCACTGTGTGGGAGATGCTGTCCTTGAATGAAGAAACACGACAAGCCATCATCGTCGCACTCCAGACGCCAACACACCTTGAAGCCTGTTTGGCAGAAATATCACCTGAAGTAGAAGTGGCTTTCACAGAAGATGACATGCTCCTGCCAACTTGCAGCCACAACAGACCCCTCTACATGAAAGGGCAGTTGAAAGGCCAGCCCATCAACATGGTCCTGATCGACCCAGGGGCAGCAGTGAATATACTCCCGTACCGGGTGAACCAGAAGCACTACTTTGACGTACACCTGGTCGAAGTTAAAAATGTCAAGATTGCTGGCTTTAACCAGAAATGCGAGGTTCCCATGGGGGTCGCAGAGTTCAACTTGACCTTTGACGACTTCACCTCCAAAGTCCAGTTCCACGTCATCAACTCCAATACTTCCTACAAGGCGTTGCTCGGCCGGCCTTGGTTACACCAGAATAGGGTGGTGCCCTCCACCTTGCATCAATGCATCAAGTACCCCTGCGAGGGAAAGGAAGTCATAATCTTCGCCAACCTCCACCCGTTCGAGGTGTTTGAGTGTCACTTGTCAGATGCTAATCTGTACTTGGAAAAGGCGAAGCAAGCTCCTCAAGTCATCCAAGACAAGGGAAAGAAGAAAATAGAATCAGGAGGCTGGTTTCCCCCGCCACCCCCGGGTTATGTGGCTCCTCCACATGTACCGTTTATTGCACAAGAAGAAGGGGTATTCAAGGCGGCTCCTCTCGCCATCTACCCTACACCAGGGGCGCCTTGCCTCGAAGACCTGCTAGAAGACGTCAGGGTCCCGCCAGGGATCGTCAAGCCTGTAATAGAGATAGAATGCCAAGCAGCCGAGCAGCTGAGGACCTTCGAGGTACCTAACCCCGAAGGGCCGCCCACTATCTTTTATGTTGCTGGGGAGAAGCCAGTCATGCAAGACGATGATTGCCGATTCCCCATTGCGGGACTTCCCCACATGACTGACCAAGCAGCCAGAATGGTCAGAAAGCAGAAGATTCCTCCCTACCAACCCTCTAGCCGGAAGGAAATGTTTGAAAGGATGTGGAACCCACCAAACCTGGATCGACGATTGCTGAAGATCACCAATCACCCCGGTTTGGGATTTTCACTAGAAGATTACTACGAGACTGATGTCATATCGGTCTCAACATGGCCCGGTGACGACCCCGCAGAGGTTGCAGATTCGCGGGAAACCTACCGAGACACATGTCCTGGGGCCCCGGCCGAAGAGGCACAAGACGAAGAAGTATTCCTGTGGAAGCCTCCCAGCCGCCGCTGCATGGAGAAGACCCCCTCCTTCTCCGAAGTGTCGACCTCGAGAGGGCACGTCAGCGAGGCGCCTCGACCCCGGCCGGCCGGCGAAGCAAGGAGCAGCAGCATGGGCCATGCTCCGAATTCCCCTCGATACGACCCCGTCATGTACGCCCTGTACCACAGGCAGCAACGGGAGATCGAGATGCTAAAAAGGCGGCTGGCTGAGTTGACCTCGCTAGTCGCCGACCTGATCCAGGGCTCCCTCCCCCCATTGGTGGCCGGATGCCTCGGCCCCGAGGCACCAGTCCCAACACCCCGGCCTTGTCAAGGCGGAAAATGAGAGACATGGCAAGCTCGCTGACCGAGCGGCCAACCAGGCAAGGTCTGACAGTCCAAGAGAAGCTGCAGAAGCCTTATTCCTTTCCGAGAGAGAAGACCCGGGGCATCTTCGACTGGGCTTGCCACTACGGCAAGGTCTCCCTCCCACTGTCCAAGAGGCCGCAAGACATCCGAAGAAGCGGGGACCCACTATTTTGCCCTTACCACCAAATGCTGGGTCACGCCATCGAAGACTGCTATGTCTTCAAAGACATTGCTCAAAACCTCATTGACAGGGACGAGCTCAGGATGGGGGACTACGTGGTAGCCCCACCACGCCCCCATGTGGAGGACAACCCCAGGGCAGGAGCCTACAAAAGATGTGTTCATCCACTACCAGGCCCCCGAAGATGCGGCGGCCCCAGCCTCCGTCGGAGCTGTCTACGATGAGTACAACCGAAGATCCCGAGGTGGCCCTGTGCCTTTCTGCGCCAGCAGACCCCGTGGACCCGGCTACAGTCCAGGGGGAGTGCGCGGTGAATACAGCTGCTACGCCCAGTCATGAAGAGCAAGAAGAAGAGGATGGCATCCTCGAGCCCGAGGATAATGAAGACCAGGATTTCGTTGACTTGTCATCAGCCCCGCCAGAGATTGAAAAAGGCGGCCAGGCCACAGTCGACGAGTTGATTGAGATCAACCTTGGCACAGAAGAGGACCCCAGACCGACCTTCCTAAGCGCTCTCATGCCCCTGCGGGAGAGGGAGGACTATACAAAGCTGCTGCGAGAATTCCGGGATTGCTTCACCTGGAACTATAAAGAAATGCCCGGGCTCAGCCCCGAGGTGACTCAACACATCCTGTCCATTGATCCCAAGGTGGAGCCAATGAAGCAGTCGCTCCGGCGCATGAGGCCGGAATTAACCAGCCAGATCTGCAAGGAGGTCGACAAACTCATAGATGTCGGCTTCGTGGCGGAAAACCAATACACCACATGGTTGGCCAACATTGTACCAGTGAAGAAGAAGAATGGACAGATCAGGATTTGCGTGGATTTTCGTGACCTGAATAAAGCCTGCCCAAAGGATGACTTCCCGGTGCCCATCACCGAAGTAATGATTGATGCAACTACTGGCCACGAGGCCTTGTCCTTTATGGATGGGTCGTCCGGCTATAATCAAATCTGGATAGCCGACCATGACCGGATTCACACCGCCTTCAGGTCACCTAAAGAGGTATTTCACTACAAGAGGATGCCCTTCGACCTCAAGAATGCTGGTGCCACATATCAGCGGGCGATGACCAAGATCTTCGACGAGCTGCTATACAGCAAGGTCGAATGCTACATCGACGACCTGGTCGTCAAGACTAAAAAGAGGCATGAGCATCTGAATGACCTCAGGGTCGTCTTCCAAAGGCTCCGTCTGTACGGGCTGAGAATGAATCCTATGAAGTGCGCCTTTGGCGTGTCCAGTGGAAATTTCCTCGGCTTCATTGTCCGACACAGAGGGATCGAGATCGACCCCTTCAAGATAAAAGCTATCCAGGAGCTGCCCCCTCCGAAGAATCTGGGAGAGCTGAGATCCCTACAGGGGCGTCTAGCTTACATCCGCAGGTTCATTTCCAACTTGTCGGGGCGTTGCCAACCATTCCACAGACTAATGATGAAGAATGCACCTTTCAGCTGGGGTCATGAATGCCAGCACACGTTTGACCAGTTAAAGGAGTATCTGAAGATCCCGCCTGTCCTGGGGGCACCTGTCAAAGGTAGACCGCTTATTCTCTACATAGCAGCTACTGAATATTCACTGGGGGCAATGCTCGCCCAGAACAACGATGAAGGAAAAGACCATGCTCTCTATTACCTTAGCCGGAGACTGGTAGGGGCGGAGGCCAAGTACACCCCGATTGAGAAGATCTGCCTTGCCTTGATCTTCGCGGTCAAGAAGATGAGGCACTACATGCTGTCCCATGAAGTAAGTCTGATATCCAGAGCTGACCCCTTCAAGCACATTCTCCTCCAGCCAGTCCCAAAGGGGCGCCTTGGCAAGTGGGTTGTGCTGCTCATGGAATTCGACATCACCTACGTGCCACAGAAGGCCGTTAAGGGGCAAGCCGTCGCGGATTTCTTCGCAGCACACCCTGTGCCCGAAGACTCCCCGTTGGCCACAGAGCTGCCCGAGGATGAAACACTGGAGGTAGACCAGGTACAACAGGCCATCTGGCAGCTTTACTTTGATGGAGCCTCGAGGACAGAAGCGACCCCGTCCGGGCGCACCAAGGTGCAGGCCGGAGCGGGCATCGTCCTCAAATCTCCAGATGGAGAGGTGCTACACACTTCTTGTTGCATCAGCAAGCCCTATACAAATAATGAGGCGGAGTATGAAGCTATGATTATCGGCCTCCAGGTGGCCCTCCGCATGGAGATCAAAATGCTCCAGGTATTCGGCGACTCGCTGCTAGTCGTCAAGCAGGTACAGGGGTAGTTTGATGTCCGGAAACCCGAGCTGCTCCCTTACCACGCTAAGGCAAAGGGGCTCATGGAGCGGTTCTACATTCTCGAAATAGGCCATGTCGCCCGAGGGGAGAACGCCCAGGCCGACGCCTTGGCAAAATTGGCAAGCTCACTAGCAGTGCCTCCAGATGGATCCCTCAGCATCCAAGTAATCAACCAACGCCAGATGCCCAGCATGATAGAAGAGGAATCAGAAGAAGAAGACCTAGAGGTCACTACAGTGGAAGTCGTCAGCCTGTCCGACTGGAGAGACCCCTTGATGCAGTGGTTCAGACACCAGCGGTTGCCTGACCGAAGAGAAGAAAAGATCAAGCTAATCAGAACCAAGGACTCTTATGAGCTCCGAAGCGGAATATTATTCCGAATTGTGGCAGATGCCAGACGGAAGCTGCTCCTTCGATGTTTGTCCACTGAAGAAGCTTGGAGGGTCATGAAGGAGGTCCATGCCGGGACGGCGGGTGCACACCAGGCGGGACCGAAAATGAACATTGAAATCAAGAAACTTGGCTACTATTGGCCTGCAATGTTCGACGACTGCTGCAAATATGCTAAGTCATGTCAGAAATGTCAGGAGCATGCCGTCATACCCAGAAGGCCTCCCGTGCAATTGCACCCAACAGCGCCCAGCTGGCCATTTGCCCAATGGGGAACAGACGTTGTGGGTCCCTTACCCGCGTCTTCCACAAGATGCAAGTACATTTTGGTGGCAACCGACTACTTCTCTCATTGGGCAGAGGCTGTAGCCTTGCGGGAGGTCACTGGAGAGATCATAGTCAGGTTTATCCGCCGCAATATTATATTCCGGTTTGGCGTGCCCAACCGGATTGTATCGGATAACGGCAGCCACTTCCGCAATCAGAAGGCCTACCGGCTGGCAGAGAAATACAAGATTGATTCGAGGACATCGACTCCTTACAATCCGCAGGCTAATGGGCTGGCCGAAGCTTTTAACAAGACACTCTGCACCCTCCTGGCCAAGACTGTCAGCTCTAACAAGAAGGACTGGGAAGAGAGGATGTACGAGGCGCTATGGGCATACCGAACTGTATACAAGACTCCAACGGGTTGCTCGCCCTTTTCTCTCGTATACGGTTCGGAGGCAATCGTCCCCGTCGAACTGGAGATACCTTCCCTCCGGGTCGCCATTCAGCACGGGCTTGTCCTTGAAGGGCAGACCAATGCCGAGCGAAGACTCGACGAACTCTCCAGCCTGGAAGGAAAGCGGCTTCAAGCCCAACAGAATATTCAGGTCTACCAGGCCCGGATTGCACGCACCTTTGACAAGCTTGTCAAGGAGCGCGAATTCAAGAAAGCTGACCTTGTTATGGTCAAGAGAAGAGACCTCATGGCTGCCAACCCTAAGGGCAAGTTAAATGAGAACTGGCTCGGACCTTACGTAGTCCAAAAAGTCTACGAAGGTGGTGCCTATGTAATTGTCAACCATCGCGGGGAAGTTCAGTTCCTGCCTCTTAATGGAAGGCACTTGAGGTTGTACCACGCTCCGGCGCCCCCATTCAATTAATAATATTACCCTCTGCCCAGTTTCGGGCGAGTTTTCTCGATTAATGTCCCGAATAAATTAACCACTATCCACGTTTTCAACAAAAAGGGCAAAAGAAGAAAAAAGAATAGAGAGGAAAGAAAAGGGAAAAAAGAAGAAGAGAGATGAAAAGGAAAAGAGAAGAAAAAAAAGAGCAAGAGAGGAGAAAATAAGAAAAAAAAAGAGGAAAGAAAGGAGAAGGAAAAGAAGAGAAAAGAAGAGAGAAAGAAAGAAAAGAAAAAAAAAGAGGGAAGAAGAAGAGAAAATAAAAGAGAGAAAAGAGGAGAAAAGAGAAGGAAAAAAAAGGAGACGGAGAAAAGAATAAGGGCAGAATAAAAGCAGAGGAGGAAAGAGGCGAAGCCCCCATTTCCAGTCACCACCCCGTATCAGCGGAGGTACTAAAAGTCATTGACTAAACAAACTCTTCTCTCAGTCCTCCCTGGGCGGTGAGTACCCATTTGGCTTGGACCTCCCGTCCAGGTCATTGACTAAACAAACTCTTCTCTCCGTCCTCCCTGGGCGGCGAGTACCCCTTTGGCTTGGACCTCCAGTTCAAGTCATTGACTAAATAAACTTTTCTCTCCGTCCTCCCCAGGCGGTGAGTACCCCTTTGGCTTGGACCTCCCGTCCAGGTCATTGACTAAACAAACTCTTCTCTCTGTCCTCCCCGGGCGGTGAGTACCCCTTTAGCTTGGACCCCTAGTCCAGGTCATTGACTAAACAAACCCTTCTCTCCGTCCTCCCCAGGCGGTGAGTACCCCTTTGGCTTAGACCTCCCATCCAGGTCATTGACTAGACCAACTCTTCTCTCCGTGCCCTCTGGACGGCCAGCAAACGGTCTCCGACCGAGGTCCCCCCTGAGGCCGGCACGAGCTTTCAACCTCGCGGTGAGACTAGGAAGGTGCCCGCCCGGTACGGTGGAGTGGTCCCCTCGTCCTCCCCCTGGGAAGGCGAGCACTCTCCTGTGCCCTGACGTGGATTCCTGCCCTGCTCTCCCGAAGCGAATCTTCACGGAAACCTGCACCCCGCCGATGTGTCTCGGCACAGAAACAGGGGAGGGAGTAGGAAGAAGAAATCACTGTACATAAAAGAAAAGAAGGAGAAGAAAGGTCTCTCTGGGACAAACGCACACACAAGAACGCGCGAAGCCATAAACGTTTTTCTATATTCAAAAAAAGGGGGGGGGGTCGGATTACAGGCACTTCGGGGCATACCCCTGTGTTACAAAAAGGAAGGAAAATAAAGAGAGCCACGCCTAGTCAAGGCCCCTAAAGATGTCTTCAAGCGGCAGAATCCCTACGCAAGGGAAGTTCGTCCGGTCGCGGAGCCGCCCCCTCCGCTCCTCCAGCTGAGTAAGCTCCGCCTCCATGGACTCCACCTCGGCTTGAGCGGCACCGAAGGCTTCTCTCTCTCTCTCGGCCACTTCCTCGTTCACGGCGAGATCAAGCCTAGCTGCAGCGAGGTAGCCCTCTAATTTTATAATTCGGCTCTTCAAAGACGGGACCTTGCCCTCGCTCCCCTCCCAAGCCTCTCTATGGCGCTCCCTGTCGCCTCGCCGTGTTTCCAAGGCTTGCAGATACTCGTCCGCCTGGGCATCCAACGTGGCACGTTCGTCAGGAGCCTGGGTCTCGATGAAGTCACGGCACTTGATGTATTTCAATAATAGCAAGACCCGCCGCGACCATTCCCCCAGCGGGCAGCCGAGCACTTGCAGCGCCCCGGTCAGCTGCGTCACTATGGTGTGCACCTCCCGATACGACAAAGAGGGATCGGTGAGGAGCATCACCCGTAGGGTGGTCAGCATATGGCGGACCGGTGCTTCCGACGAGATGTGGCCGACCGAAGGCGGGGCTGGGGGAGTAAATTCCACTGTGCTGTCCACCTCCGCCCACAAGCTGGCATCCACCGTGACGGAAGAAGATGCAAGGGCAAGAGTCAAGTCACCTGGCTGGCATGGCTCGACAGAGGGTTCTTGGCCAACCATCGCTAAGGAAGTGGCCGAGACCAGCGCTGAAGCATCCGGAGTCTCTATCATCCACTGCTCCCCTCTCTCCTCTTCCCCGGCTCCATCTGCTTCGGCCACTGGCTCGACAGGCGAGGGTACAGCTGTCTCTACCCTGGCCGAAGGAGGAGCCTCGAGCAGAGCTGGACCCGAGGATGCCATCCATGAACTTCTCTCTCGCATCTGGGGTCCCTCCAGGTGTGCGCGAATCCCCGTAAATATTCGCCTCAGGAGCGGGTCCTCCATTTGGGCCGGAAGCTTCGGGAAAGGTGGAAGTGGAATAATCAGTCGGGGTAGACGCCCCGCTTCCTCCAGTGTAGCAAGGCTCGCGGCCCCTAAGTCGGAGACGCGAGCCGGCCCCTCCACCGCGATCGGGGCAATGCTTGGTCTCCGTTTGGCTACGGCCTTTCGGACATGACCGGACGTCTTCTCCGGCCCCGGCGTCGCCTGACCATATGATGGGAAATCAGTCACTCGCCACCAAGAATAGATCATGCGAGGGCAGGGGGGCGAAAAGGGGTCGTGGAACCCACACGCTTACCTCAGCCACCGATGTGCCACTTTCAGGCACGATCTCCCCCTCCTCCAGAGGCTCTCCTGCCAAGGGCCCCACCGACACATCCTCCTGAAGGGCCTCGGACAGAAGGGCCAGCCTGCCCATGCCAACAGCAACCTCCGTCGGGCGGTCAACTGGCGCAGTTGGAGCAGCCTCTTTCGCGGCCTCTGGCTTGACTGATTCCTGCAAAGAACCAACAAAAAAAAACGGCGTCAGTAGGCGACCACCAAGGCAGCCCTACACCAATAAAAAAAACACACACGCCTACGGTAGCAGCCTCCATCAAGCTGAGCGCATTAGCAAATGAAAAGCCTCAAAGGCCGGTCCGGGCGGCCCGATGCCTCAAGACGCTACCTCGGCGGGAGCCGCCTCGTCGGAAGAATAGTCGTAGTCTACCTCTTCCCCGGATGGAGATCCGACTGCCGTTGGCTCGGCTGGCACCAGCAAAGGGGCCTCCACCTCGAGCTCGATAACCGGCGCCTCCTCTCGCGGACTGGGTGAGGCTGGCAGCCCTGACTTCTGCCTCTTCCGCACATACAGCTGCGTCACCGGGGGGTGCATTCGGAGGCCGAATAGCCCGGCAACTGCTCCAGCTGCATCTGTCACACAAACGAAAAGACGGGTCACGTCAAACCCTGTCTGCTCCCAAAGAAGGAAAGCATTGAAAAGGGGCGACAAAGACAAATACCCTCTTCGACCCCGACAGACAAAGCCTTCTCCGGAGCCGCAGCCTTGCCCTCACCCGGAATCGGCACGGGCGCCGTTCCCTCCACGCCACCCCCAGAGAAGAAACACATCGTCTCCGCGCGCGGACGCGGGGCCAGGTCAGGCGGGAAACCCACCACGGACGACGTAGGTGACCGCCGAGCCTCACCAGTATCACGACTCGGCCCGGTCCGAGCAGCCTCGAATGCCTCGAAAGATGAGATAGTGGCCGCCGGTGATGCTACTGTCGTACCCAGGGCTTCCTTGGCCCGCCTTCGCTTGGCCGCCTGTTCCCCGGCCACCTTGGTAGCATCCAGCGCCTTCTTTATAGGCGACTTTGCTCGAAGCCTTTCCTTGGCCTATAGTGAGGGAGCAGGAGCCGCCGCCGAGGCCACCTTTACTACGACCGTGGCCGCACCCATGACAGGCGCCGACCTAGGAGCCGACCCCTCCACATCAGGAGCGGGCGCGGACACGGGCTCCTCCACAAGGGCTGAGACAAAAAATAATACATTCAAGCGTCAGGGCCCTGCTTAAAAAAAATGAAAGAAAAAAAGAAGACTTAAAAAAGGCGCGCCGACGGTCGAAGGCACTGACCGGCGGGCAGGCTGGGCTCGGGCCGAGCAACTTCAAATTCCTCGAAAGTTGGGACCCGTAGTGCTGGAGGAATGGCGGTCGAGGCTTTGGCCGCCTCCGTCTTTCGTCGCTTCGTATCCCGCTGTTTGGCCGCCTTCGCGGGATCCATTGCTTTCTTCATGGGAGATTTCGCCCGGGGCCTCTTCGCGGCCTTGGGCAAAGGAGCCGTGGTCGGGGCCAGCGGCGCTACTTCAAAATACGCAGGCTTCTTCACCAGCCGGAGGAGATTCCGGTACGTGGCCATCTGCGTGCTGTCGGGATGGTCTGCAAAGAAAAGAGGGAAAAGAACGAGCATGCATTTACGAGTAGTACTCGGCTCACCGCGAAGGCCGCATGCTAAAAGACACAACCGAAGAGCAAGAAGGGACTCAATACCATGATGGCCAGTGTACAGCTGCAGCGTGATCGGCCAGTAGCTCATGGATGTCTCCTTGTCCCGACGCGCCGCCTCCCGGACTAGCCAGCAGACGTCTTCAATCGTTTGGCACCGGTGCGTGAGGTTGGCCAGATCCACGTGCTTCTTTGAGGAGAGGTGACAGAAAAGATTAAAGTGGTCCACGCCCCACCCGTCAGCATAATAATAAGGGATGTGCAGGCGCTTGCCCAGGATGGAGGCCGTCACATCTTCAATCTTCATCCCATTTACCCGGAGAAGGACATATAGCCACGTGGTATCCTTATAGTTCTCGGGCTTCCTCTCCTCCCGCCTCATGAACATGCGATACAGGTAGGCCAAGTCCCTCTCTGGGTGCCAGCTCTTGGTAGGAGTCCCCTCTTCCTCTATGGGGAATGGGTAGTTGATGAGCTCCAGACGGTCGCTGCCCACCCGGCACAAGTCCCGCAGCGTCTTCTCGTAGTCGTCCTTAGCCACCGGGGGTAGCTCCACCTTCGCCATCGGCCTCATGTCCCGGGCTTGCCGACGAGCTGCCATGTACGCTGCCACCTCCTTCTCCTGCCTGTTCTTGAGCAGAAGAAGATGATCTGGCTCAATATCAAGTACTGGCACTGGCTGCCGGCTAAGGAACCTCCTTTCGACGCCATCCCAACAATCAGTTTTGTGCAATCGATAGAAAGCCGTCCGGGCATTCCACCACTTTATATAATCTTGGGTCACTCGGGGAACACGACCCGGGGCCGGTACTCTGAAGGAGGCGGAGTCCGCTCGGTGGAAGAAGTCCCACCAGCTCCTGGCGTGCTCAGGAACTGAGCTCCCCCGGACGTTCCGCGAAGGCAAGCCGAACTGTGCGTGATAAGCAGGGATATGCTGGTCATACCCGAAATTGCGACCGAACCGGAAGGGGTAGTACGGCTCCAGCAACACGTTCTCCCCTTTCCTGAACACCAGCACGCTCGAGCGAATCGACAGCGCCCAGTCCCTCAGCTCCGGCTCCAGCAGTGGGCAGATCACATTCTCCTGGCTGACAGGGTGGGCGTACTTCTCTACCTGGTCGTCTTTGCACTCCCTCTTGTTGTTCACCAGAGGGCTCGAGTGCCCCGCCAGAGTCCAGAAATGAATAGACCCGACCGCATCCCGGGGGACCGTTGTTAACCGGCCCCGGATATCATACATCCGCATGGAGGCAGAGCCCGGCTCGGCACTGGCAAATTCCAACATCCTCGGTATCAGCCCCCAATCCTGGAGAACTCGCGGGGCAAACTCCGGGAACAGCGAACAGACCCACGCATTGAAGAAGTGCAGTGGGCACAAATACCGGGCCTGCCGCGGAAACTGGTGTGTGCTGATATCCCCCAATGCCTTGTAAATTAAACAGAGGGTTGTCGGGCACAGAGAAAGCTTGATCTCCCATGCCATCTGGCACGCCGGGTAGATGGCATCCGGCCGGATAACTGTCTCGTCGCCGTACGGCATGGCAAATGAGCATAGCTAGTACGTGAGATATGTGGCGCAGTGGGTCTGGGGATCTAAGCCCATCGGGTTAGGCCCGCTCCGACGCCCTTTGGACGGGATCTTCACGCTGAGCTTCAGCTTTGCGCGTTTCTTGGGAGCCACGGCAGTACCGACACAGGGGAACTCCTCGTACCGCTTCGGCCCGTCGAAGAAATACTCTAGCCACAGGGGCATGCGCACCCTCTTCCTGTCCCCGCGGGCAGGCTATTTCCCCTTGTGCGATGCCTGGTATAGTTCCCGGTACGCCTTCATCAGATACCAGTATGAGTACCCAAGAGAATAGCAGCCATCCCCGTTAGTCTCGTCCTTGATCAGGTCGGGGAGGCATACTTCCTCATAAGGCTCCCCGTCGATGGGCAAGCTGGTTGATGCGGGACGGACACGGGAGACGACATTATACAGTGCCACCCTCGGACTCTAGATGAAGACGCGACCAGCAATACACACCAGGGAGACACTAAGCCCGACACTACGAGCTCCTAGTGGCAAAACGTCGCTAATAGAAGTACAAGCTCACTCGGCGTCCCATGCGAGGGAAAGCGTGGATCGTGCGCGGTTAAGGAACCGGCAGAGTTCAAGGTAGTCAGACTCACTTCCGGACTCGGATCGAGTCGCGGGATGGGTCACTCTCACGCTCACAGCGGTGACATGGACACACGGGCTAGGAACCTACACTCTCGACAGCGGACTAAGATCGTATACTAGCTAAGCAATGTAACGCCAAGAAGTTAAGACCTTTACCTCCACGCACCCGGCGTGGCGAAGACAACCCCGGCCGAACTACGGACTCCCGGTTAACAATGATTACAGTAATACACTAGGTCGACCCACTCCACGCAGGGAGGTAAAAGGTCACATGTGGGGTCCGGGAATCACGCAACTCGGGTTGACGGGCAGCATCTTGATGTCGCCCGGCGGTGCCGAACTCCGCGTTTTCGTGCCTTTCGAACGGCGGGTTCTGCGGGCCCGTGGGGCCCACGGGTGGCGCTGGCCTCCGGATCTGCAGGAGTGGGTCCCACTGTGATGGGGACCCCTGGTGGCGCGCCTCCACGGACGGCGGTCGGCCGGAGACACGGATTGGTGGCCGGTCGGGTCCGATTTTCAAGTTGTGGAATGGCTGCCCACGGATTTCAGTTCTGTTTTCCCGGCGCGCGCTCCGGCGAAAACAGCCTCTGCGGTCGGCCCCATCGCCGGAATGCGACGAGACCAGCGCCGTTGGAAAGAGGACTCAAAATCCTCCAACCAAGGGCCAGTGGAATATTCTGCACCTCTGCGGACCTGGACCTTAACTAATTTTCAATTCTCTGTTACACAGTTCTAGAACTCTCAGATCAGCACCTTAGTTCCCTGTAAACGTCCGTTGACCGCCTACTTACAGTGGGATTCAGACATCAAGCTCTTCTTCAAAGTTGTAGATATTTAAACCATAAAGTTGGAAAAATTTTTAAAATTGGATTCTGAGGTGGGGGTGATTTGATAGGGTTTTTAGAGTGCCTGGTAGTCGGATCTAGGAACTGGCAGAAAATACTGTAGCTGTGGAAGAACTCGATTTTTTTAAAATATAAGATGGACTCAAAAAAATTCAAGAAAATTTGGAGATGGAGGGGATAGTGGAAAGAATGCCCAGTAAAATTGGGCGAACCAACAAAAATCAAAAAAGGGACCTAAGACTTACAACTCAGGGCGGGTTGAAATGGAAACAGACAGGAGACAGATCTGGAAACTGGGATTGGACGAAAATAACAAAATACCAAATGAGATCTTTATGAACAACCAAAATTCTGAGGACGTTCTGGACACCTCTGGAACATTCAGTAAAATTCCCAGCTCGATCTGAGGCTGTGGTTGATGGCTGAATTTCGTGGAAGCTGCTGTGATACTGCACAGGCAGAACTCCGATGAAGACGGTGGCGGTGCGGTGGCGGCTCGTGGCGGCGGCGAGGATGACCGGAATTGATAGGGGAGGAGTCACACCTCCAGAGGCAACCTTCACATCTGCAAGGGGGGAGAGAGGGGCGGCCTAGGCCTTTGCTCAAGCAATTTTCCAAGTTCAAGTGGCATTAATTCATCAAAATTGAAAATTACAAGCATATATAGGTCATATGTCTAATCAACCCTCAACCGTTGGATCTAGGGGTGTGAGATGGAGGGATGGGATAGCATGTGACCATCCACACAAATTAAAATAAAAAAATACAAGGATGGGGGCGCCCTATTGACTTTGGTGGCAAGGGGGGGACAAGTTGGTAGCCACCTTGGACTTTGAAGTCCACTTGTCTCCCATGTGCCTTTTACTATTCAAACTTCTAGATGTCTCCATTTGACATGTTGACTGACCCCACATGGGGCCCATGGGCTGAGGTGGATCAATGGGAGGGGCTTGGGGGTCCCGTGGGGCCCAAGGTTCCCATTTTACAAATAAACCCCTCGTACACTCATAATTGCAAACCGTATAAAATGAAATAAACACAAACTATACACACATAAAGGCTAACTAAATATGATAAATGGGGAGGCTCAAGGCGGAGTCTCCAGACTGTCTCCGAGCCAGATGGATGCTGAGGTGGCTCGAGTCGTACTCCGTGTGCGGTACCGGTGGCTCGGTGTGTCGTGCCGATCAACTGCTCGGGTGTCCGCACCAATTCTCCCCGGGTGGGAGAAACTCGACCCTGTCGAGTAAGGGTCTGCATCACTCCTGTATCGCTCCAAAAGGTTCGGATCGATCCGCTGCAACTCGCCATGTGTGATCCAAGTGTCCTCAGTAGCGGGCCGTCCTCTCCATCGCACTAGGTAGCGCGGGTAAGATCCACTCCTGGTAACTGTCACCTGCTCATCCAGTATATGATCTATATGCTCACGCTGCCGTAACAACGGGGCTGGAGGTGGAAGTGGACACTCAGGTGTGGGATCACTCTCAAGGGGAGGAGATGGCTCAAAAGGCTCACTAGGGATCACCGCTGGGTCCCTATATGCAACTAGATCCGAAACATTAAAAGTAGAGCTTATACCATATTCCTCGGGCAAGTCCACAACGTACGCATTGGATCCAACGCGTTTCAACACTCTGAATGGACCGGCTCCGCGAGCTTGCAACTTCTTAACGGTTCCAGAGGAAAACCGTTCAGGTCTTACCCTGATCATGACGTATTCGCCCTCGTGGAACTCTTGGTGGTGTCGGTGGGCATCGGCTAACTCCTTGTACCGTGCATTGCTGGCCTCAATGTGACGACGGATGTCGTCATGCAAACTCCTAATATGCCTAGCAAACGACTCGGCCGACTCCGACACTCTAGCATGGATAGGCATGGCGACAAGGTCAACGGATTTCCTAGGCCTACGACCTGTGACAATTTCAAATGGACTCATGCCGGTAGACCTATTCACCGAATCATTATATGCAAACTCAGCCATGGGTAGGATGAGATCCCAATCCCCGATGCGATCCCTAACAAGACACCTCAAAAGATCACCCAGACTCCTATTGACCACTTCGGTCTGACCATCTGTCTGGGGATGATATGCAGTGGAGAATTTAAGATGTGTACCCATCATATGCCATAGTGTCTTCCAAAAATAGGAAGTGAACCTAACATCACGGTCAGACACTATAGTGCGAGGCAACCCGAACTTGCACACCACATGAGTAAGGAAAAGGCGGGCTACCCTAGAAGCATCCGAAGTCTTTGAGCAAGGGATAAAGAGGGCCATCTTCGAGAAACGGTCAACAACAACATAGACCGAGTCATGCTTCCTAGAGGTACGTGGCAATCCCAAAACAAAATCCATACTAACATCCTGCCACGGGGCATCAGGCACGGGAAGAGGCGTATAAAGGCCTGAGCTTTGCTTCTTCATCTTGGCCGTAGCACATGTACGGCACTGAGCCACGATGTTAGCAACATCGCGCTTTAAGCTCGGCCAATAAAATCGATGCTCCACTACCTCAATAGTCTTGTTCCGACCAAAGTGGCCGGTTAGACCGCCCGCATGTAGTTCCCACACTAAGAAATCTCGAACCGAAGTTCGGGGAACACATAGCCTGCTACCTCGAAAGTGGTAACTCTCCTGAAGCATATACTCATCAAGGTCTCTCGAGGGTCCGGCCTGAATGGTGGTAAAAATCTGACCGAAGTCAGGACAATCGGCATAGGCCTCCTTCATCTTCTCTAACTCTATGACCTCGGCACTCATGGTGGTAAGCAAACATGCTCGCCGACTCAAAGCATCAGCCACCTTGTTCTCCACTCCAGCCTTATGTTTAAGCACAAAGGTGAACTGCTGGAGATACTCGACCCAACGACTATGACGCGAGTTAAGCTTCTTTTGCGAATGGAGGTACCTCAATGCCTCGTGGTCGGAGTATAGGACAAACTCCCGATGTAAAAGATAGTGCCTCCAATGCCTAAGAGCCTGAACAACTGCGTAGAATTCTTTATCATACGTGGAATATCGCAGTTTCCCGTCATTCAGCTTCTCGCTGAAATATGCGATCGGGTGGGACTCCTGACTCAAAACTCCTCCAATCCCAACACCCGACGCATCACAACAGACCTCAAACACCTTCGAGAAATCAGGCAGTCGAAGGATAGGTGTCTGGGTCATACGCTCCTTGATGCCCCTGAAGGCAGCAGATGCGGCCTTCGTCCAAACAAATGTGCCCTTACGGATGCAATCCGTGATCGGGGCGGTGACGGAGCTAAATCCGCGGATGAAGCGACGGTAGAACGTCGCAAGGCCATGAAAGCTGCGGACATCATGAACCGTACGGGGTTCCGGCCACTCAACAATGGCCCGGACCTTCTCCGGATCGGCGGAGACCCCAGTACTAGACACAATGAAACCCAAGAAGGTAAGCTGAGATGTCATGAAAGCACACTTCTGTGGGTTCGCAAATAACTGCTCTCGCCGAAGAAGTAGATAGACCTTCCGAAGGTGGTCTAAGTGGTCCCCTGTGGTGCGGCTATAGATAAGGATATCATCGAAATACACCACTACAAAGACTCCAATGAAAGGTCGAAGGACCTGAGTCATGAGCCTCATGAAAGTGCTCGGGGCATTGGTCAACCCAAAAAACATGACCAACCACTCATATAGACCGTCCTTGGTCTTAAATGCGGTCTTCCACTCATCACCTGGCCTAATCCTCACCTGATGGTAGCCACTCTTAAGATCGATCTTCGAAAAGATAGTGGCGCCTGCCATCATGTCCAGCATGTCATCAAGGCGGGGAATAGGGAACCTGTACTTCACAGTGATTTTGTTGATGGCACGACTATCAATGCACATTCTCCACGTGCCATCCTTCTTCGGGGCGAGTAATGCGGGTACAGCACATGGACTCATGCTGTCCCGGACAGATCCTCTCTGCACAAGCTCATCGACCTGCCGTTTAAGCTCGGCATGCTCCGTGGGACTCATGCGATAATGAGGAAGATTGGGCAAAGAAGAGCCCGGAATATGGTCGATGGCATGCTGAATATCCCGCATAGGTGGGAGTCCCTCGGGAAGCTCATCGGGAAAGACATCAGCATACTCCTACAGAATGGGAACAACATCGGGTGGGAGCTCACCCTCGGAGTCCCGCTCCACCTCTCGGACCGTAATGGCAAACACTGGACAGCCCTGACTAAGCTCCTGCTCCATCTCTCGGGAGCTAATCATCATCAATCTCCTCGTCGAGGGCTCTCCGGGGCCAGAGGTAACGGTCATAGTCCGAGCTAGAGATGGGGTACTAGGCCCGGGTACGGAAGGCTTCGGAGTACTAGGGCCAGTGGGACCCCTGACTGATGGGCTCCTGGGCCGAACGGGTTGGAGGGTGACCCGCTGGCCATTATGGTCGAAGGTACAGGTGTTCGACCGACCATGGAGTGTGGCATCTCGGTCGAATAACCACGGCCTACCAAGAATGATACTTCCCACTTCCATGGGGAGAACATCACACCAGATCTCGTCACGGTAGGAGTGGAGCTGCAGCGGGACCAAGCACCGCAGCCTGACCGAAATGGAAGTGGTATCCACCCATGATACCTGATAGGGACAAGGATGGTCTACGGGTGTGAGACCAAGACGAGTGACAGCGTTCGTGGAGATTGCATTGATACAACTCCCGCTATCGATGACCACCTTGCAAATTTGCTTTCCCAACCTACAGAATACATGAAGGATAGTGGTCCGACGCCAGTCATCGCTGACTTGTGGCTGGGTGAGGATACATCTGACGACCCCCACATGGGTATCGTCTAACTGCTGGGCATCCTGGGCCTCACCTCCCATCTCATAGTACTCGTCAGCTAGCTCTTCATCTGCCTCATAGCTGACTAACTCTAGGCCCGCAGGGGTGGTATCCTCGGCCTGTGTGTCCCCAATGTGAAGAGTTGGGCAGGTGGGACACTGGTTGGCGAAATGGCCAAACCCATTGCAGCGATAACACTGCTGCCGTGATCCACTAGGCTCCCCAATCATAGGTCCTTTACCTTTATCCTCCCGACGGATAGGAGGCGTAGGCAACAAAGGACGTGCGGGTGGTGCGGGTGCCGGTGGACGGGCTATGGGTGGGGCCATAAGATGCTGGGGACGAGGAAGGTCCCTCGGGGGTGGAGGGTGAGGCCTAGGAGCAAAGGGCTCGTGGCGAGCGGGCTCCTGAGGTCGAGCCATGGGGGCCCTCGGATATGTGCCAGATGAGCCACGAGACTGGACACTACGAAGGGAAAAGGAGCCCAACCGATGGGGTGACTCAAACTCGGCCTCGAACTGCTCTAATTCGAGAGCAATCTGATATGCCTGCTCCAGGGTGGTGGCATTGCGGCGAAAGAGTTCATATTGATAATTGGGCCGCAAACCTCTCCGAAAGCGGGATATCGTCATGGTGCTCTCTTCCGTGACCCCGCACCGCAAATAATACTCATCGAACTCGGCGGTGTACTCGGTCACGGATCAGTTCCCTTGGGAGATGCTTTGCCACTTGTCTATGAGACGTTGGCGATATGAGGCGGGAAGGTACTTCTCCCTCAATTTGAGTTTCATATCATCCCAGGTACCGATTTGGGGTTGACGTCGCTGGTTGAGCAGGCTCTCCACATTGATCCAATAAGTTTGGGCCTGCCCTTGCATCTTCATCTTCGCATATCAGACTCTCCGGTGGTCCGTCATCTCAAACCACTCGAAATACCGGTCCATGCCGGCCTCCCAATCTAAATACACCCTAGGGTCCAAGGACCCGCTAAAAGTGGGAGGGTCCGCACGCACACCCCTCAGAATGCGGTCGTCATCCTCGTCATCACGATTCCGTCGTTGATGATGACGACCATTACCCCCTTGATCATTATCAGATGCATAGTCATCCACCACATGCACCTGTTGAACCCCAACATTCTCCACCTGAGCCCTGGGCACAGCGGGTTGCTGCATCAGCTCCTGTTGGCCGTTCGTCGGCGCGGGTTGCGCCGCTACTGGGCCCCTCTCTAAGACGGCAATCCTCCCAACAAGGCCTTGAATGGACTGCTCCGAATCCCCGGCCCGATCCTCGAGGGCCTTCATCCGCCCTTCTAGACGCGTCCCTATGCCATCCACACGCATACTAAGACCATCCATACGCGTATCTAAACGATCCATGATGGCCCGGAACATCAAGGCCGTGGAAGACTCATCGGAACTACGGGCTCGGGAGTCCGTCATAGGTGGTGGTGGCGAGTATTGGGTGCCTCGACGGGTGGGCATGCAAAGACGTACGGACTAGGAGACAACGACCGACTAATGCAAACACACTAAATGATGCACTTAGACCTAATTGCAATTGGAAAACACTCTTTTTTTGGTATTTTGAAAGAATGCAATTTAAAACACTTTTTTTTTGTTTTGAAATGAATGAGACTCGACTACACCCTAGACACGGCCAAGACTCGGTACGCGGCGGAGGTAATCGACCCGAAGGTCACTCGCGCAAGTGTGCGGTCTTCCCGATAGGCGTAACCTAAAGATCGGACAACACCTTTTGATATACCGAGTGAAGGTGTGTGTGGGGTAACCTTAGACTATGCAAGACCTATGCAATGACTACCCTAGACTCAACTGCTCTGATACCAAACTGATGCGGGACGGACACGGGAGACGACACTATACAGTGCCACCCTCGGACTCTAGATGAAGATGCGACCAGCAATACACACCAGGGAGACACTAAGCCCGACACTACGAGCTCCTAGTGGCAAAACGTCGCTAACAGAAGTACAAGCTCACTCGGCGTCCCATGCGAGGGAAAGCGTGGATCGTGCGCGGTTAAGGAACCGGCAGAGTTCAAGGTAGTCAGACTCACTTCCGGACTCAGATCGAGTCGCGGGACGGGTCACTCTCACGCTCACAGCGGTGACATGGACACACGGGCTAGGAGCCTACACTCTCGGCAGCGGACTAAGATCGTATACTAGCTAAGCAATGTAACGCCAAGAAGTTAAGTCCTTTACCTCCACGCACCCGGTGTGGCGAAGACAACCCCGGCCGAACTACGGACTCCCGGTTAACAATGATTACAGTAATACACTAGGTCGACCCACTCCACGCAGGGAGGTAAAAGGTCACATGTGGGGTCTGGGAATCACGCAACTCGGGTTGACGGGCAGCATCTTGATGTCGCCCGGCGGTGCCGAACTCCGCGTTTTCGTGCCTTTCGAACGGCGGGTTCTGCGGGCCCGTGGGGCCCACGGGTGGAGCTGGCCTCCGGATCTGCAGGAGTGGGTCCCACTGTGATGGGGACCCCTGGTGGCGCGCCTCCACGGACGGCGGTCGGCCGGAGACACCGATTGGTGGCCGGTCGGGTCCGATTTTCAAGTTGTGGAATGGCTGCCCACGGATTTCAGTTCTGTTTTCCCGACGCGCGCTCCGGCGAAAACAGCCTCTGCGGTCGGCCCCATCGTCGGAATGCGACGAGACCAGCGCCGTTGGAAAGAGGACTCAAAATCCTCCAACCAAGGGCCAGTGGAATCTTCTGAACCTCTGCGGACCTGGACCTTAACTAATTTTCAATTCTCTGTTACACAGTTCCAGAACTCTCAGATCAGCACCTTAGTTCCCTGTAAACGGCCATTGACCGCCTACTTACAGTGGGATTCAGACATCAAGCTCTTCCTTAAAGTTGTAGATATTTAAACCATGAAGCTGGAACAATTTTTGAAATTGGATTCTGAGGTGGTGGTGATTTGATAGGGTTTTTAGAGTGCCTGGTAGTCGGATCTGGGAACTGGCAGAAAATACTGTAGCTGGGGAAGAACTCAGATTTTTTAAAATATAAGATGGACTCACAAAAATTCAAGAAAATTTGGAGATGGAGGGGATAGTGGAAAGAATGCCCAGTAAAATTGGGCGAACCAATAAAAATCAAAAAGGGGACCTAATACTTAAAACGCAGGGCGGGTGGAAATGGAAACAGACAGGAGACAGATCTGGAAACTGGGATTGGACGAAAATAAAAAAATAACAAATGAGATCTTTATGACCAACCAAAATTCTGAGGACGTTCTGGACACCTCTGGAACATCCAGTAATATTCCCAGCTCGATCTGAGGCTGTGGTTGATGGCTGAATTTCGTGGAAGCTGCTGTGGTACTGCGCAGGCAGAACTCCGATGAAGACGATGGCGGTGCGGTGGCGGCTCGTGGCGGCGGCGAGGATGATTGGAATTGATAGGGGAAGAGTCACACCTCCAGAGGCAACCTTCACAGCT
The DNA here is from genome assembly GCA_022559845.1 of Amorphophallus konjac. Lineage (NCBI taxonomy): Eukaryota > Viridiplantae > Streptophyta > Magnoliopsida > Alismatales > Araceae > Amorphophallus > Amorphophallus konjac. The sequence goes on from CM040117.1 coordinate 201,411,765, forward strand.
GCAAGGGGGGAGAGAGGGGCGGCCTAGGCCTTTGCTCAAGCAATTTTCCAAGTTAAAGTGGCATTAATTCATCAAAATTGAAAATTACAAGCATATATTGGTCATATGTCTAATCAACCCTCAACCGTTGGATCTAGGGGTATGAGATGGAGGGCTGGGATAGCATGTGACCATCCACACAAATTAAAATAAAAAAATACAAGGATGGGGGCGCCCTATTGACTTTGGTGGCAAGGGGGGGACAAGTTGGTAGCCACCTTGGACTTTGAAGTCCACTTGTCTCCCATGTGCCTTTTACCATTCAAACTTCTAGATGTCTCCATTTGACATGTTGACTGACCCCACATGGGGCCCATGGGCTGAGGTGGATCAATGGGAGGGGCTTGGGGGTCCCGTGGGGCCCAAGGTTCCCATTTTACAAATAAACCCCTCGTACACTCATAATTGCAAACCGTATAAAATGAAATAAACACAAACTATACACACATAAAGGCTAACTAAATATGATAAATGGGGAGGCTCAAGGCGGAGTCTCCAGACTGTCTCCGAGCCAGATGGATGCTGAGGTGGCTCGAGTCGTACTCCGTGTGCGGTACCGGTGGCTCGGTGTGTCGTGCCGATCAACTGCTCGGGTGTCCGCACCACTGGTGCGGACACCAGAGCACGCGAGAGGCACGAGCCGGCGAGTCATCAGTACCGTACACGGAGCACCACTCGAGCTACAACAGCATCTCTTTGGCTAGGCGATAGCCTGGAGTCCCCACTTTGATTTTTAGTCACATTTAGCATTTACTTGCATTGTTTTAGCAATTGTTTGCTTTGCCATTGGGTTGTAATGAGTGTTTTATGTGGGTTTTTCATATTGGGTTCAATGTAAGGCTCTTAATAAGCCAAATGGGTGCCAAATGGGTGAGTCCTTTAGGGTCCATTTAGGGTTAATTGCCATATTGGGTAATAAGGCCTCATTAGGCTTCATATTGGGTTCTTAAGCCACTTAAGGCCCAATTAAGCCTCCCCTCCACATGGGCCTCCTAGATTGGAGTAATATGGACTTGTGGAAGGCCTTATGAGACTTGAAGCAATTTGGCCCAAGAAGGGCCCAAGCTTGGGGCGCCCCCTCTTTTGGCCTTATTAGGCTAGGCTAGTTTTTTTTCTTTTCTTTCCTCTCCTTCTTTGACCACATGGGATAAAATTATGAATTGGTTTCTTTTAAATATTTCTTTTTGTGGTTGGTCACATCCAATCCAAGCCATCCATCCCCCCATACCTAGATCTAAGGGTGGATATTGGATTTGGCATGTAACCTATAAAGAGTTGTATTTTTTCATTTTAGTAGAATTAATGCCATTTGAATCAAACTTAATGTTGGAGAAAGGCCTAGGCCGCCCCCTTCCTCTCTCCCTCTCCCCCTTGCAGCTGTGAAGGCTGCCTCTTGGTGGTGTGACTCCACCCTATCAGTTCCGGTCGCCGCCGCCGCCGCCACGAGCCGCCATCGCCACCGCCGGAGTTCTGTCCGTGCAGTACCACAGCAGCTTCCGTGAAATTTCAGTCTCAACCCAGGCCTCAGATTGAGCTGAGAATTATACTGGATGTTCTAGAGGTGTCCAGCACGTCCTCAGAATTTTGGTTGGTCATAAAGATCGCATTTCGTATTTTTTTATTTTCGTCCAATCTCAGTTTCCAGATCTGTCTACTGTCTGTTTCCATTTCCATTCGTCCTGCGTTTTAAGTCTTAGGTCCACTTTTGATTTTTGTTGGTTCGCCCAATTTTATTGGGCGTTTTGTCTACTATCCCCTCCATCTCCAAATTTTCTTGAATCTTTTTGATTCCATCTTATATTTTACAAAAATCGAGTTCTTCCCCAGCTATAGTACTTTCTGCCAGTTCCCAGATCCGACCACCAGACACTCTAAAAACCCTATCAAATCAACCCCACCTCGGAATCCAATTCCAAAAATTGTCCCAGCTTCGTGGTTTAAATATCCAAAACTTTGAAGAAGAGCTCCAAGTCTGAATCCCACTGTGAGTAGGCGGTCAACAGCCGTTTACAGGGAACTAATGTGCTGATCTGAGTTTTCTGAAACTGTGGAGCAGAGATTTTAAAAATAGTTAAGGCCCAGGTGCGCATAGGTTCAGAGGAATCCACTGGCCCTAGGTTGGAGGAATTTTAGTCCTCTTTCCAATGGCACTGGTTTCGTCACGTTCCAACTACAGGGCTGATCGCAGTGGCTATTTTTGCCGGAGCGCGCGTCTGAAAACATCAACCAAAATCCGTGGGCAGCCATTCCACCACTTGAAGATCGGACCCGACCGGCCACCGATTGGTGTTTCCGGCCGACCGCCGTCCGTGGAGGCGCGCCACCAGGGGTCTCCATCATAGTGGGACCCACCTCCACAGATTCGGAGGACAGCGCCATCTGTGGGCCCCACGGGCCCGCAGAACCCGCCGTTCGGAAAGCATGAAAATGCGGAGTTCGGCGCGTCGAGTCGACATCAAGATGCTGCCTGTCAACCTGATTTGCGTGATCCCCGGGGCCCACATGTGACCTTTTACCTCCCTGCGTGGAGTGGGTCGAATCCTTTTGTACCGCTGTGAATTATGTTAACCGGGGGTCCGTAAGTCAGCCGGGGTGTCTTCGCCACGCCGGGTGCGTGGAGGTAAAGGTCTTAACTTCCTGGCGTTACATTGCTTAGCTAGTATACGGTCTTAGGCCACTGCCGAGAGTGTAGGTTCCTAGCCCGTGTGTCCATGTCACCGCTGTGAGAGTGAGAGTGACCTGTCCCGCGACTCGATCCGAGTCCGGAAGTGAGTCTGACTACCTTGAACTCTGCCGGTTCCTTAACCGCGCACGATCCACGCTTTCCCTCGCATGGGACGCCGAGTGAGCTTGTACTTCTGTTAGCAATGTTTTGCCACTAGGAGCTCGTAGTGTCAGGCTTAGTGTCTCCCTGGTGTGTATTGCTGGTTGCGTCTTCATCTAGAGTCCGAGGGTGGCACTGTATAGTGTCGTCTCCCGTGTCCGTCCCGCATCAGTTTGGTATCAGAGCAGTCGAGTCTAGGGTAGTCATTGCATAGGTCTTGCATAGTCTAAGGTTACCCCACACACACACCTTCACTCGGTATATCCAAAGGTGTTGTCTGACCGTTAGGTTACACCTATCGGGAAGACCGCACACTTGCGCGAGTGACCTTCGGGTCGATTACCTCCGCCGCGTACCGAGTCTTGGCCGTGTCTAGGGTGTAGTCGAGTCTCATTCTTTTCAAAACAAAAAAAAGTGTTTTAAATTGCATTCTTTCAAATTACCAAAAAAAGAGTGTTTTCAAATTGCAATTAGGTCTAAGTGCATCATTTAGTGTGTTTGCATTAGTCGGTCGGTGTCTCCTAGTCCGTACGTCTTTGCATGCCCACCCGTCGAGGCACCCAATACTCGCCACCACCACCTATGGCGGACTCCCGAGCCCGTAGTTCTGATGAGTCTTCCTCGGCCGAGATGTTCCGAGCCATCATGGATCGATTAGATACGCGTATGGATGGTCTTAGTACGCGTGTGGATGGCATAGGGACGCGTCTAGAAGGGCGGATGAAGGCCCTCGAGGATCGGGCCGGGGATTTGAAGCAGTCCATTCAAGGCCTTGTTGGGAGGATTGCTGTCTTAGAGAGGGGCCCAGTAGCGGCGCAACCCGTGCCGACGAACGGCCAACAGGAGCCGATGCAGCAACCCACTGTGCCAAGGGCTCAGTTGGAGAATGTTGGGGTTCAACAGGTGCATGTGGTGGATGACTATGCATCTGATAATGATCAAGGGGGTAATGGTCGTCATCATCAACGACGGAATCGTGATGATGAGGATGACGACCGCATTCTGAGGGGTGTGCGTGCGGACCCTCCCACTTTTAGCGGGTCCTTGGACCCTAGAGTGTATCTAGATTGGGAGGCCGGTATGGACCGGTACTTCGAGTGGTTTGAGATGACGGACAACCGAAGAGTCCGATATGCGAAGATGAAGCTGCAAGGGCAGGCCCAAACTTATTGGATCAATGTGGAGAGCCTGCTCAACCAGCGACGTCAACCCCAAATCGGTACCTGGGATGATATGAAACTCAAATTGAGGGAGAAGTACCTTCCTGCCTCATATCGCCAACGTCTTATAGACAAGTGGCAAAGCATCTCCCAAGGGAACCGATCCGTGACCGAGTACACCGCCGAGTTCGATGAGTATTATTTATGGTGCGGGGTCACGGAAGAGAGCACCATGACGATATCCCGCTTTCGGAGAGGTTTGCGGCCTAATTATCAATATGAACTCTTTCGCCGCAATGCCACCACTTTGGAGTAGGCATATCAGATTGCTCTCGAATTGGAGCAGTTCAAGGCCGAGTTCGAGTCACCCCATCGGTTGGGCTCCTTTCCCCTTCGTAGTGTCGAGTCACGTGGCTCATCTGGCACATATCCGAGGGCCCCCATGGCTCGACCTCAGGAGCCCGCTCACCACGAGCCCTTTGCTCCTAGGCCTCACCCTCCACCCCCGAGGGACCTTCCTCGTCCCCAACATCTTACGGCCCCACCCATAGCCCGTCCACCGGCACCCGCACCACCCGCACGTCCTTTGTTGCCTACGCCTCCTATCCGTCGGGAGGATAAAGGTAAAGGACCTATGATTGGGGAGCCTAGTGGATCACGGCAGCAGTGTTATCACTGCAATGGGTTTGGCCATTTCGCCAACCAGTGTCCCACCCGCCCAACTCTTCACATTGGGGACACACAGGCCGAGGATACCACCCTTGTGGGCCTAGAGTTAGTCAGCTATGAGGCAGATGAAGAGCTAGCTGACGAGTACTATGAGATGGGAGGTGAGGCCCAGGATGCCCAGCAGTTAGACGATACCCATGTGGGGGTCGTCAGATGTATCCTCACCCAGCCACAAGTCAGCGATGACTGGCGTCGGACCACTATCCTTCATGTATTCTGTAGGCTGGGAAAGCAAATTTGCAAGGTGGTCATCGATAGCGGGAGTTGTATCAATGCAATCTCCACGAACGCTGTCACTCGTCTTGGTCTCACACCCGTAGACCATCCTTGTCCCTATCAGGTATCATGGGTGGATACCACTTCCATTTCGGTCAGGCTGCGGTGCTTGGTCCCGCTGCAGCTCCACTCCTACCGTGACGAGATCTGGTGTGATGTTCTCCCTATGGAAGTGGGAAGTATCATTCTTGGTAGGCTGTGGTTATTTGACCGAGATGCCACACTCCATGGTCGGTCGAACACCTGTACCTTCGACCATGATGGCCAGCGGGTCACCCTCCAACCCGTTCGGCCCAGGAGCCCATCAGTCAGGGGTCCCACTGGCCCTAGTACTCCGAAGCCTTCCATACCCGGGCCCAGTACTCCATCTCCAGCTCGGACTATGACCGTTACCTCTGGCCCCGGAGAGCCCTCGATGAGGAGATTGATGATGATTAGCTCCCGAGAGATGGAGCAGGAGCTTAGTCAGGACTGTCCAGTGTTTGCCATTACGGTCCGAGAGGTGGAGCGGGACTCCGAGGGTGAGCTCCCACCTGATGTTGTTCCCATTCTGCAGGAGTATGCTGATGTCTTTCCCGATGAGCTTCCCGAGGGACTCCCACCTATGCGGGATATTCAGCATGCCATCGACCTTATTCCGGGCTCTTCTTTGCCCAATCTTCCTCATTATCGCATGAGTCCCACGGAGCATGCCGAGCTTAAACGGCAGGTCGATGAGTTAGTGCAGAGAGGATCTGTTCGGGACAGCATGAGTCCATGTGTTGTACCCGCGTTACTCGCCCCGAAGAAGGATGGCACGTGGAGAATGTGCATTGATAGTCGTGCCATCAACAAAATCACCGTGAAGTACAGGTTCCCTATTCCCCGCCTGGATGACATGCTAGACATGATGGCAGGTTCCACTATCTTTTCAAAGATCGATCTTAAGAGTGGCTACCATCAGGTGAGGATTAGGCCAGGTGATGAGTGGAAGACCACGTTTAAGACCAAGGATGGTCTATATGAGTGGATGGTCATGCCTTTTGGTTTGACCAATGCCCCTAGCACATTCATGCGACTCATGACACAGGTCCTTCAACCTTTCATTGGAGTCTTTGTAGTGGTGTACTTTGACGACATCCTTATCTATAGTCGCACCACGGGGGACCACTTAGACCACCTTCGGCAGGTCTGTCTTCTTCTCAGGCGAGAGCAACTTTATGCAAACCCACAGAAGTGTGCCTTCATGACACCTCAGCTTACCTTCTTGGGTTTTATTGTGTCTAGTACTGGGGTCTCCGCCGATCCTGAGAAGGTTCGGGCCATTGTTGAGTGGCCGGAACCCCGTACGATTCATGACGTCCGCAGCTTTCATGGTCTTGCGACGTTCTATCATCGCTTTATCCGCGGATTTAGTTCTGTCACTGCCCCGATCACAGATTGCATCCATAAGGGCACATTTGTATGGACGAAGGCCGCATCTGCTGCCTTCAGGGACATCAAGGAGCACATGACCCAGACACCTATCCTTCGACTGCCTGATTTCTCGAAGGTGTTTGAGGTCTGTTGTGATGCGTCGGGTGTTGGGATTGGAGGAGTTTTTAGTCAGGAGTCCCACCCGATCGCATATTTCAGCGAGAAGCTGAATGACGCGAAACTGCGATATTCCACGTATGATAAATAATTCTACGCAGTTGTTCAGGCTCTTAGGCATTGGAGGCACTATCTTTTACATCAGGAGTTTGTCCTATACTCCGACCACGAGGCATTGAGGTACCTCCATTCGCAAAAGAAGCTTAATTCGCGTCATAGTCGTTGGGTCGAGTATCTCCAGCAGTTCACCTTTGTGCTTAAACATAAGGCTGGAGTGGAGAACAAGGTGGCTGATGCCTTGAGTCGGCGAGCATGTTTGCTTACCACCATGAGTGCCGAGGTCATAGGGTTAGAGAAGATGTAGGAGGCCTATGTTGATTGTCCTGACTTTGGTCAGATTTTTACCACCCTCCAGGCCGGACCCTCGAGAGACCTTGATGAGTATGTGCTTCAGGAGGGTTACCTCTTTCGAGGTAGCAGGCTATCTGTTCCCCGAACTTCGGTTCGAGATTTCTTAGTGTGGGAACTACATGCGGGAGGTCTAGCCGGCCACTTTGGTCGGAACAAGACTATTGAGGCAGTGGAACATCGATTTTATTGGCCGCGCTTGAAGCGTGATGTTGCTAACATCGTGGCTCAGTGCCGTTCATGTGCTATGGCCAAAATGAAGAAGCAAAGCTCGGGCCTTTATACGCCTCTCCCCGTGCCTGATGCCCCGTGGCAGGATGTCAGCATGGATTTTGTTTTGGGATTGCCACGTACCTCCATGAAGCATGATTCGGTCTATGTAGTGGTTGACTGTTTCTCGAAGATGGCCCTCTTTATCCCTTGCTCAAAGACTTCGGATGCTTCTAGGGTAGCCCGCCTATTCCTTACTCATGTGGTGTGCAAGTTCGGGTTGCCTCGCACTATAGTGTCTGACCGTGATGTTAGGTTCACTTCCTATTTTTGGAAGACACTATGGCATATGATGGGTACGCACCTCAAGTTTTTCACTGCATACCATCCCCAGACAGATGGTCAGACCGAGGTGGTCAATAGGAGTCTGGGTGATCTTTTGAGATGTCTTGTTAGGGACCGCATTGGGGATTGGGATCTCATTCTACCTATGGCTGAGTTTGCCTATAATGATTCAGTGAATAGGTCTACTGGCATGAGTCCATTTGAAATTGTCACAGGTCGTAGGCCTAGGAAACCCATTGACCTTGTCCCCATGCCTGTCCATGCTAGAGTGTCGGAGTTGGCCGAGTAATTTGCTAGGCATGTTAGGAGTTTGCATGACGACATCCGTCGTCACATTGAGACCAGCAATGCACGGTACAAGGAGTTAGCCGATGCCCACCGACACCACCGAGAGTTCCAGGAGGGTGAATACGTCATGATCAGGGTAAGACCTGAACGGTTTCCCTCTAGAACCGTTAAGAAGTTGCAAGCTCGCGGAGCCGATCCCTTTAGAGTGTTGAAACGCGTTGGATCCAATGCGTATGTTGTGGACCTGCCCGAGGAATATGGTATAAGCTCTACCTTCAATGTATCGGATCTTGTTGCATATAGGGACCCAGCGGTGATCCCTAGTGAGCCTTTTGAGCCATCTCCTCCCCTTGAGAGTGATCCCACACCTGAGTGTCCACTTCCACCTCCAGCCCCTTTTTCACGGCAGCGTGAGCATATAGATCGTATACTGGACGAGCAAGTGACAGTTACTAGGAGTGGATCTAACCCGCACTACCTAGTGCGATGGAGAGAACGGCCCGGTACTGAAGACACATGGATCACACATGGCGAGTTGCAGCGGATCGATCCGGACCTTTTGGAGCGATACAGGAGCGATGCAGACCCTTGCTCGACAGGGTCGAGTTTCTCCCACCCGGGGAGAATTGGTGCGGACACCAGAGCACGCGAGAGGCACGAGCCGGCGAGTCATCAGTACCGTACACGGAGCACCACTCGAGCTACAATAGCATCTCTTTGGCTAGGCGATAGCCTGGAGTCCCCACTTTGATTTTTAGTCACATTTAGCATTTACTTGCATTGTTTTAGCAATTGTTTGCTTTGCCATTGGGTTGTAATGAGTGTTTTATGTGGGTTTTTCATATTGGGTTCAATGTAAGGCTCTTAATAAGCCAAATGGGTGCCAAATGGGTGAGTCCTTTAGGGTCCATTTAGGGTTAATTGCCATATTGGGTAATAAGGCCTCATTAGGCTTCATATTGGGTTCTTAAGCCACTTAAGGCCCAATTAAGCCTCCCCTCCACATGGGCCTCCTAGATTGGAGTAATATGGACTTGTGGAAGGCCTTATGAGACTTGAAGCAATTTGGCCCAAGAAGGGCCCAAGCTTGGGGCGCCCCCTCTTTTGGCCTTATTAGGCTAGGCTAGTTTTTTTTCTTTTCTTTCCTCTCCTTCTTTGACCACATGGGATAAAATTATGAATTGGTTTCTTTTAAATATTTCTTTTTGTGGTTGGTCACATCCAATCCAAGCCATCCATTCCCCCATACCTAGATCTAAGGGTGGATATTGGATTTGGCATGTAACCTATAAAGAGTTGTATTTTTTCATTTTAGTGGAATTAATGCCATTTGAATCAAACTTAATGTTGGAGCAAGGCCTAGGCCGCCCCCTTCCTCTCTCCCTCTCCCCCTTGCAGCTGTGAAGGCTGCCTCTTGGTGGTGTGACTCCACCCTATCAGTTCCGGTCGCCGCCGCCGCCGCCACGAGCCGCCATCGCCACCGCCGGAGTTCTGTCCGTGCAGTACCACAGCAGCTTCCGCGAAATTTCAGTCTCAGCCCAGGCCTCAGATTGAGCTGAGAATTATACTGGATGTTTCAGAGGTGTCCAGTACATCCTCAGAATTTTGGTTGGTCATAAAGATCTCATTTGGTATTTTTTTATTTTCATCCAATCTCAGTTTCCAGATCTGTCTACTGTCTGTTTCCATTTCCATCCGCCCTGTGTTTTAAGTCTTAGGTCCACTTTTGATTTTTGTTGGTTCGCCCAATTTTATTGGGCGTTTTGTCTACTATCCCCTCCATCTCCAAACTTTCTTGAATCTTTTTGAGTCCATCTTATATTTTACAAAAATCGAGTTCTTCCCCAGCTACAGTACTTTCTGCCAGTTCCCAGATCTGACCACCAGACACTCTAAAAACCGTATCAAATCAACCCCACCTCGTAATCCAATTCCAAAAATTGTCTCAGCTTCGTAGTTTAAATATCCAAAACTTTGAAAAAGAGCTCCAGGTCTGAATCCCAATGTGAGTAGGCAGTCAACGGCCGTTTACAGGGAACTAATGTGATGATCTGAGTTTTCTGAAACTGTGGAGCAGAGAATTTAAAAATAGTTAAGGCCCAAGTGCGCACAGGTTCAGAGGAATCCACTGGCCCTAGGTTAGAGGATTTTGAGTCCTCTTTCCAATGGCACTGGTTTCGTCACGTTCCGACGACGGGGCTGATCGCAGTGGCTGTTTTCGCCGGAGCGCACGTCTGAAAACAGCAACCAAAATCCGTGGGCAGCCATTCCACCACTTGAAGATCGGACCCGACCGGCGACCGATTGGTGTTTCCGGCCGACTGCCGTCCGTGGAGGCGCGCCACCAGGGGTCTCCATCATAGTGGGACCCACCTCCGCAGATCTGGAGGACAGTGCCATCCGTGGGCCCCACGGGCCCGCAGAACCCGCCGTTCGGAAAGCATGAAAATGCGGAGTTCGGCGCGTCGAGTCGACATCAAGATGCTGCCTATCAACCTGATTTGCGTGATCCCCGGGGCCCACATGTGACCTTTTACCTCCCTGCGTGGAGTGGGTCGAATCCTTTTGTACCGCTGTGAATTATGTTAACCGGGGGTCCGTAAGTCAGCCGGGGTGTCTTCGCCACGCCGGGTGCGTGGAGGTAAAGGCTCTTAATAAGCCAAATGGGTGCCAAATGGGTGAGTCCTTTAGGGTCCATTTAGTGTTAATTGCCATATTGGGTAATAAGGCCTCATTAGGCTTCATATTGGGTTCTTAAGCCACTTAAGGCCCAATTAAGCCTCCCCTCCACATGGGCCTCCTAGATTGGAGTAATATGGACTTGTGGAAGGCCTTATGAGACTTGAAGCAATTTGGCCCAAGAAGGGCCCAAGCTTGGGGCGCCCCCTCTTTTGGCCTTATTAGGCTAGGCTAGTTTTTTTTCTTTTCTTTCCTCTCCTTCTTTGACCACATGGGATAAAATTATGAATTGGTTTCTTTTAAATATTTATTTTTGTGGTTGGTCACATCCAATCCAAGCCATCCATTCCCCCATACCTAGATCTAAGGGTGGATATTGGATTTGGCATGTAACCTATAAAGAGTTGTATTTTTTCATTTTAGTGGAATTAATGCCATTTGAATCAAACTTAATGTTGGAGCAAGGCCTAGGCCGCCCCCTTCCTCTCTCCCTCTCCCCCTTGCAGCTGTGAAGGCTGCCTCTTGGTGGTGTGACTCCACCCTATCAGTTCCGGTCGCCGCCGCCACGAGCCGCCATCGCCACCGCCGGAGTTCTGTCCGTGCAGTACCACAGCAGCTTCCGTGAAATTTCAGTCTCAGCCCAGGCCTCAGATTGAGCTGGGAATTATACTGGATGTTCCAGAGGTGTCCAGCACGTCCTCAAAATTTTGGTTGGTCATAAAGATCTCATATGGTATTTTTTTATTTTCGTCCAATCTCAGTTTCTAGATCTATCTACTGTCTGTTTCCATTTCCATCCGCCCTGCATTTTAAGTCTTAGGTCAACTTTTTGATTTTTGTTGGTTCTTCCAATTTTACTGGGCATTATTTCCACTATCCCCTCCATATCCAAATTTTCTTGAAGTTTTGTGAGTCCATCTTATATTTTTAAAAAATCGAGTTCTTCCCCAGCTACAGTACTTTCTGCCAGTTCCCAGATCCGATCACCAGACACTCTAAAAACCCTATCAAATCACCCCCACCTCGGAATCAAATTCCAAAAATTATCCCAGCATCGTGGTTTAAATATCCAAAACTTTGAAGAAGAGCTTCAAGTCTGAATCCCACTGTGAGTAGGCGGTCAATGGCCGTTTACAGGGAACTAATGTGCTGATCTGAGTTTTCTGAAACTGTGGAGCAGAGATTTTAAAAATAGTTAAGGCCAAGGTGTGCACAGGTTCAGAGGAATCCACTTGCCCTAGGTTGGAGGATTTTGAGTCCTCTTTCCAACGGCGCTGGTTTCGTCACGTTCCGACGACGGGGCTGATCGCAGCGGCTGTTTTCGCCGGAGCACGCGTCTGAAAACAGTAACCAAAATCCGTGGGCAGCCATTCCACCACTTGAAGATCGGACCCGACCGGCCACCGATTGGTGTTTCCGGCCGACCGCCGTCCGTGGAGGCGCGCCACCAGGGGTCTCCATCATAGTGGGACCCACCTCCGCAGATCCGGAGGACAGCGCCATCCGTGGGCCCCACGGGCCCGCAGAACCCGCCGTTCGGAAAGCATGAAAACGCGGAGTTCGGCGCGTCGAGTCGACATCAAGATGCTGCCTGTCAACCTGATTTGCGTGATCCCCGGGGCCCACATGTGACCTTTTACCTCCCTGCATGGAGTGGGTCGAATCCTTTTGTACCGCTGTGAATTATGTTAACCGGGGGTCCGTAAGTCAGCCGGGGTGTCTTCGCCACGCCGGGTGCGTGGAGGTAAAGGTCTTAACTTCTTGGCGTTACATTGCTTAGCTAGTATACGGTCTTAGGCCACTGCCGAGAGTGTAGGTTCCTAGCCCGTGTGTCCATGTCACCGCTGTGAGAGTGAGAGTGACCTGTCCCGCGACTCGATCCGAGTCCGGAAGTGAGTCTGACTACCTTGAACTCTGCCGGTTCCTTAACCGCGCACGATCCACGCTTTCCCTCGCATGGGACGCCGAGTGAGCTTGTACTTCTGTTAGCGATGTTTTGCCACTAGGAGCTCGTAGTGTCGGGCTTAGTGTCTCCCTGGTGTGTATTGCTGGTCGCGTCTTCATCTAGAGTCCGAGGGTGGCACTGTATAGTGTCGTCTCCCGTGTCCGTCCCGCATCACAAGACGCTCAACTGACTGAGACTCCATAAATCCAGAGAAGTCTCGCCCTCCGCCGTGTAGAAGGTGTTAGTCGCTATGCTGAACACCTCTATCATGCCGCAACAGAGGCCCTTGGAAATGGGATAGCCATATCGGGAGGCGTACACGCTGTGATAACTGCCGACTCGGACCAGCAAAGGAGCATAGTTGAATAGCACATGCTCCGTGAACTCCACCGCCCTCTCCCGGAAGGTATGGGCATCCTGAAGCTTCATCTCCCCGAACCAGCCCAGTGATAGATCATACTTGAATCTGATGGCCAAACAGTCCAAGATGAAGGGCTCTTCTCTGTAGCCCCACTTCAGGGGAGCCAAGAATAGGCCGAACCGAGGTGCCTCATTGTGCACCTTCCCGGCAGACAAGTCCCATCTTGCCAGAGTAAACTGAGGCGCCCGCACCAGCTTGTCTTCGGTCGGTAGCACCCCCTCGATCCCCAGAACTGGCTTCCACTCCCAGGCCTCTCCCACCAGGTACATCGGAATACTCCGGGGAACGCTGTACAACAAGCTATCTCGGGCCTGCAGTATAGCCTGTTCGGCCTTCTTCACGACCCGGAAGTCTCGCCCTTCCCGCGAGCGAAAATGCTTCAAAAATCGAACCAAGTGTCTATCCTTCAGGAAGTCCTTCCTGTACTCCCCGGTGACCCGGTCAAATGTGAAGCCGCTGTCAACTCTGGCGAGCCTCTGGAAATCCATGGTCTCCCCGTCAGACTCGGATGACTCTGCCAAAGCGGCTATTTCTGCATGCTCTCGGTCTAGGTCCTCCACATTGAGCCATGTGACTGCCGATACTGGACCCCGCAGAATGACGTCGGCACCGACAGCGGCAGTAGGGGCAGAAGAACCACTTGGAGCAGCCATTTATCTACAAAGATGTACAGATAGAAGATCAAAATAAGCAGCATGCAAGAGGAAAATGAAATACTATAAAAAGGGAGGGGGGGGCATTGCTACAAGTCAAATGAACATAATATTGCCAATTTCTGACGAAATTTCGGCAGAGTTTCCCCTAGGCCAGAGGCGTAAGGGAAAACACGGGTGCGCGTCCACAAGGAGTGACGGCCCCAACAAAACATGGTGGGCCCCAAGAGGCAACACCAAAAGTCCGCCGGTCAAAAGAGCCTTCTCCCCTAAAGCTAAAAGTCCCCACACACTGCTAGTGCCTTCGCCGGCACGCCCCTGCTAGTGCCTTCGCCGGCACGCCCCCAGGTGCCTTCCCCGGCACGCCCCTGCTGGTGGCCTCGCCGGCACGCCCTCCAAGTGCTTTCCCCGGCACGCCCTGCTCGTGGCTTCCCCGGTACGCCTTGGAGCCGGCCTCCCCGGCACACCCATGTGCCACGCTCACCGGCACGCCCCCAGACAGCCCTTCCCCGGTACACTCCAACAAGCCCCTCCCCGACACACTACAGAGCCATTCCCCGGCCTCCCCGGCACACCCCGTGGCGCCTTCTCCGACACGCCCATGGGGGTCTTCCCCGACGCGCCCCAAACCGTGCTCGCCGGCACACGCCCAAAGGAGCACCGGCCGGCACGCCCGCTCCCAACGTCGCCTCCGGCCACCCATGGCGCCGGAGACGGAGAAGAAAGGGGGGGGGGAAGAAGAGAACCGGAGGGAGAGGGAGGAGAAAGAGAGACGGAGATGGAGGGGGCGAGGGCCTCCAGCCGCCGTCCACTGTGGAGAAAAGGGAAAGAAGAAGAGGACGGGAGAAGGAGGAAGAGAAGGGAGAGAAGAGAAGAGAAGAGAGATGGAGGGGTGGCCCTCCCGCGGTGCTCCCCTCACCACGACGACGACGGAGGCGGAGGGGATGCTCGGCGCCGGAGAAGAAAGAGAAGGGGAGGGCGGAGGGGGGCCGTCCGCTCGGTCGCCAAAGAGAGAGAAAGAGGGAAGAAAGGGGGGGGGGAATTCGAACGGAGTGACCGTTCGAAGCACCCCGCCCCCCTATTTATAGAAGGAAGAAAAGAGAGAAAAAGAGAAAAAAAAGAGAAAAAAAGGAGGGGGAACAAGAAGAGAAAAAAATAGAGAAGGGGAAAATAAAAGAAATAAAAGGGGGGAGGAAATACAAAAAAGAAAGAAGAAAAAGAAGAAGAAGGAATGAAAAAATAGAAGGTGAGATAAAAAAAGGGGGGAAGAGAAAGGGGGGAAATAAAAGGAGAAAATAAAAGAAGAAAAGAAAGGGAGGGAAAGCGAAAAGAAAATAAATATATGTAATATCTATTAAATAAATACATATATATGTACATATATATATACCCGTATATATACACACGTGTACATATCCATCCGCTCACATACGCGGAGGAGTAAGTCGACAGCACACAATAATAAATGCCCCCGGGGAAGACATCCATCCCCACGATCCCAGTCAGACGAACGTCCACACTAGCAAAGACGACTCTACCTCTGTGGCTCTATCCTTGTCATAGTGTCACTACCCTACCACCAAAACAAGCCCGGCTCTGGCACATCACCTCGGGCCTCAGCTACCACCCACGCCATACAATATCGCCATCACGGGCCTTACGCCTGGATTGGCAGAATCTCTACCCTTGCGCTGGCATTACCTTCTTGCCAACGAATAAGTCCCATTCCGACGCAAGGCCCCGTGCCCTAGCCACCCACTCCGCACAATATGGTCATTACGGACCCTACGTCCGAATCGGCACAGATTCTCCAGTTGCGCTGGCATTCTATTCTTGCCAACGAGTGAACCTTATCTTCCGGCGCAAGGCTTCGTGCCCTAGCCTACACACGCCTATCACTCACTCGTCAAAAAAAAAAGAAAATAAAATGGGGTTAAAAATGGAGATACCCCGCCGGACTTGTCCCTACACCGGAACAAGGGTAAAAATGGCAACAACCCGGCTGTGGCGAAAACCCGAAAGGGCGCTACGGGAAAAATTGGGTATCCCGCCACGTGAAAACCCGAGAGGGCGCGTGGGCAAAAGCAAGAGGGGGCCGGTACCGGCAAAAACTCGAAAGGGCGCTTGTATCGGTAATGTGGTTCAAAAAGAAAAGGGGAAACAAAACAAGAGAACAACAAACCAGGTCAGTTCCCGGCGTCCTGTCGGCACTGACGAAGAGACCAAGAGACCAAGAGATCAACAAAGCATGTCAGTTCCCGGCATCCTGTCGGCACTGGCGAAGAGACCAAGAGACAACAAAGCAGGTCAGTTCCCGACGCCCTGTCGGCACTGACGAAGAGACGAAGAGACCAAGAGACCAAGAGGCTAAGAGACAACAAGGCATGTCAGTTCCCGGCATCCTGTCGGCACTGGCAAAGAGACCAAGAGACAACAAAGCAGGTCAGCTCCCGACGTCCTGTCGGCATTGACGAAGAGACCAAGAGACCAAGAGACTAAGAGACAACAAAGCATGTCAGTTCCCGGCATCATGTCGGCACTGACGAAGAAACAAAGAGGTCAAGAGACTAAGAGACAACAAAGCATGTCAGTTCCCGGCATCCTGTCGGCACTGACAAAGAGAGCAAGAGACTAAGAGACAACAAAGCATGTCAATGCCCGGCATCCTATCGGCGTTGACGAAGTGACAAAGAGACAACAAACTACTTCAGTTCCCGGCGTCCCGTCGGCACTGATGAAGAGACAAAGAGACAACAAACTACTTCAGTTTCCGGCATCCCGTCGGCACTGATGAAGAGACAACGAGACAACAAACTACTTCAGTCCCCGGCATCTCGTCGGCACTGATGAAGAGACCAATGTGCGGCTTCAGTCCCCGGCACCCCGTCGGCACTGATGAAGAGACAAAGAGATCAACAGGCCAAGTCGGCTCTCGACGCCCCATCGGCACTGATGAAGAGACAAAGAGATCAACAGACCAGGTCGGCTCTCGACGCCCCGTCGGCATCGACAAAGAGAGAAGAGACTAAGACACCCGCGGGCACCGCCCGGCTCATCCTTCGCCTGCGATACCTGCGGGTGGGGGGCATTTGTGGACACCAAAAAATGCATACCTGGATACCCTGCTCGGCCTCGCGTCAGCAACGGCGCCGAGTGAAGAAACCCCAGAGAAATCAAACACAAAAGGCCCCACAGCTCGGGGGCCTCAAAAGAATCAAACGGGCCACGGCTCGTGCCCACAATGGGCTCAGAATAGCCCCGGGTACACACGCCCCAAGGGGCCTTCAACGGCACGCCCCAAAGGGCCTTCAACGGCACGCCCCAAAGGGCCTTCAACGGCACGCCCCTGGGGGCCTTCAACGGCACGCCCCAAAAGGGCCTTCAATGGCACGCCCCAAAGGGCCTTCAAAGGCACGCCCCTGGGGGCCTTCAACAGCACGCCCTAAAAGGGCCTTCAACGGCACGCCCCAAAGGGCCTTCAACGGCACGCCCCCAAAGGGCCTTCAGCGGCACTCCCACTGGGGCTGTTCGGCGGTGCACCCCGAAAGGGTCTTCAGCGATACGCCCTGAAGTCCTTCAGCGGCACAGCCTCCAGAGGCTTCAGCGGCAAGCCTTTTTGGCTCCCCAGCGGTACGCCCATTTGAAGCCCTCCAGCGGCACGCCCTCAGAGGCTCCAGCGGCACGCCTGTTCAGCCCGTCAACGGCACAGCGGTGAAGCTTTTCAACGGCAAGATGACGTGCAGCCCATGCCCTACGCTTCCTTGGCGCGCAGTGAGCCATCTGAGGTGGCAACCGTCCATTGGGCCACGTGAGCTACCCCCCCTGACAACCCAGGACGTGGCAGGTCAAAGGCCATCATCACGAGGCCACCTTCCAGCCTTCAACGGCGGTACTCAGAAGGCTTCCCGCTGCTGTGCGTATAAAAGACCCCGGCTTCGACAAACAGAGGAAGAGGAGGTTCAAAAAAAACACAGAGAAGAGAGGGCAAGGAAGAAAAAAAAGGAGGGGGAGAGACAGACCAGCATACAGGGGGAGGAGGTTGCACACAGAAGAGAATAGGAGAAGAGAGAGGAGAAGAAGAGGCCCTCATCGTCGGGAGCTTCCTCCGACGACCACCGCCATCGGGAAGAAGCGAGAGTAAGAGAGAGAGGGTTCGATGTAATGGGGGGAAAGAGTTAGGGGGGGTCTGCCCTCCTCTGCATTCTGTTCCTTTACCCCCCTCCCTATTCTATCTTTCTTTTGGTTTCCCCTGTCCACAGCCTTGTGGTGGGCATTTTCTGTTTTGCAATGTACATGTAAGGCCTCGGCCCTTTTGCTTCCCGTTAATAAAAGCACCCTCTCTGGGTTTCTCCATGATTTTTGTTGGTGATTTGTGCTAGACTTCACGGCCTTTGATGGGCTGTTCGTTTTCCCTCCGTCTCCACATTTCTTCAGCGTTTTTCTTGGGGTCTCCCTGTGAGTATGATCTCTTGCCCATGGCCCTTGGCCTCATAGGCTTTCCACCCCCTGCCTTGAAGCTTCCTCCTCTTCCTTTCTTTGAACAACCTGTGAGCCCCCCATTTTTTGCCCATATACTCAGCAGCTTTAATCCCCCAGCGAGGCACCTTCCCGGCCCTTCGCCGGCACACTCGCACTGCCGCTCAGTGGCACACCCGTTTTGTCCCTCAGCGGCACACTCCCGCACTGTGTCACCCCTTGCCAGCACACTCCTTGGCCGGCACACTCCCCAGCTGCCTTCAGCGGTACGCTCCTCTTATGGCCTTCGGTGGCATGCCCTTCATTCCTTCAGCAGCCCACTCCTTGGCTTTGCCCCCGAGCCATTCCCTTCACATTTTTCGAGGCTCTATAAAGGTGTTGCTCCTCCGGGGGCCCACCTCCAGTTGTCGGGTTCCGCCACCCCATGTGGGCGCGTTCCCTGTATCTCCCTTACGCCCCGGGTCAAGGGGAGATGCTGCCAAATTTTTGTGAGAAAATAACAAAACGTTAAAAGAGGCAAGAGGAAGCGACAAACGAATAAGAACAATCAGCGATAATACCTTTCAACCAATCAAGCCACTGCCGGCGCCATGACGAGAACCAAACTGATCAACTACCCGGTAGCCCGGGTGCCTAACCCGTAAGAAAGGGGGGGCTGAACCGAACGAAACAAAATAAGGGAAGAAGTTTATATAAAACTGCATAAAAATTGAGACAAGAAGAAAAGAAAAGCCTTAAAATAAGAAATCGAGGATTGGCTGGACCCCCACCATCCCACCCCACTGGCCTTCGACGGCACGCCCTCATTGGCCTTCAGCGGTATGCTCCCCTTTAGCCCTCAGCGGCACGCCCTTTCTGCCCTCAGCGGTACGCTCCCCGTCAACCTTCAGCGGTACGCCATTCCTTCCCTCCGCCGGTACACCCCCAGCCAGCCAACGTACAGACTTCGTGATATCCAGTGTATAGACTTTGGGCAGTGTATAGACTTCACACTCCAATGTACAGACTTAGCCAGTGTATAGACTTGGGCAACGTATAGACTTCATACCCCAATGTACAGACTTATCCAGTGTATAGACTTTGGGCAGTGTATAGACTTCACACTCCAATGTATAGACTTAGCCAGTATACAGACTTGAGCAGTGTATAGACTTCACACTCCAATGTATAGACTTAGCCAGTGTACAGACTTGAGCAGTGTATAGACTTCACAATTCAACGTATAGACTTGTCCAGCGTGTAGACTTGAGCCAGCCAACGTACAGACTTAGCCAGTGTATAGACTTGAGCAGTGTATAGACTTTACATCCCGACGTATAGACTTTGAGCCATTCAATGTATAGACTTTGAGTAGCCAACGTATAAACTTCGAGCCCGGGGAACTTACAGACTTTATACCACCCCTTTCCTTCACCGACACACTCTCCAGCGGCACGCCTTTTTCAGCCCCCAGCGGTACGCCCCTTTGGCCTTCAGCGGTACGCCCTTTGGCGTTCAGCGGTGCGCCCTTTTCAGCCCTCAGCGGCACACCCCAAGCCTCCAGCGGTACACCTTGTTTCCTTCGCCGGCACACTACACGCATGCATATATATAACCTGACAAGGGCATTAACAATAGCAAATAAATCAATAAAAATTACGCTAATTAAAGGACTCCGAATGCACAATATTAATCACGATAAAAGAGGTGGGAGGGGTAATAATAAACAAATAATAATAATAAGAATAATCATGAATAAAAGAAGAGAAATCATTCTGGTCAAAAAGCACGAGTAAGCACTAAGCATCAAATCAGAAATCCCAGAAGATATAACTAAGAAAACCCCAGACAAAAGACGCTAAGGCTCACATTGCAGCCCCTACCTCTCCCCGTGACCCAGGGCAAAAGGAACAACAACGCCGCCCTTTCAGGTCAAGCCCGAGTCTTGGGAATTACCCCGACATGGCCAGGCTTTGATCTAACCTCGGGCCGACATCCTAATCGGACCGGATTTGTTTTCTCATTCCGGATACCTTCTGAATCCTCATTAAAATTACCGCATGCTCAGCAGACATTTGAAGGGATCTATCTCGGTTTTCTCATTGTAACTCTGCCACGGGCCTGTGTCCGAATACGAAAAGGTCTACGAGTGGGCGACATGGCCGACAGTTTATGGCCTTAATACAACCTTCAGTGTGATCTATCCCTATCTCTCTCGCATAATTAGTATTACTCTTTTCGGCCATGGGGCCTCTAATTTCGGCAATTAATCAAGGGTATTCCCTCGTATGGGGGATGTAAATGACGTCGTGGCCTTTACGGCGCGACGGGATTCGGTCCCGACACGAACCACACAATCGTCTGACGAAGTCAGATCGAGCGCATCATGGGCTCTTCGGAGCCCGAATAAATTGTCACTTTGTGACTGGCACGCCATCGCACTCAATAAAACCAACGGACAAACCAGGATGATGGTTGAACGAAAAAGTGCATCCACACGCGCCCAGTTGGCCGTTTGCCCAATGGGGAACAGATGTTGTGGGCCCCTTACCCGCATCTTCCACAGGCTGCAAATACATTCTGGCGGCGACCAACTACTTCTCCCGCTGGGCGGAGGCTGTTGCCTTACGAGAAGTCACCGGAGAAATCGTGGTCAGGTTTGTCCGCCGCAACATCGTATTCCGGTTTGGCGTGCCCGACCGGATTGTGTCGGACAACGGCAGCCACTTCCGTAACCAGAAGGTTTACCGGCTAGCAGAAAAATACAAAATTGACTGGAGGACATCGACTCCTTACAATCCACAAGCCAATGGGCTAGCCGAAGCTTTCAATAAGACACTTTGCACTCTCCTGGCCAAGACTGTTAGCTCTAACAAAAGGGACTAGGAAGAAAAAATGTATGAAGCGCTTTGGGCATACTGAACCGTATACAAGACCCCAACGGGCTGCTCGCCCTTCTCTCTCGTATACGGCTCGGAAGCAATCGTCCCCGTCGAACTGGAGATACCGTCCCTCAGGGTCGCCATTCAGCATGGGCTTGTCCCCGAAGGGCAGACCAACACCGACCGAAAGCTCGAAGAACTCTCCAGTCTGGAAGGAAAGCGGCTTCAAGCCCAACAGAATATTCAAGTCTACCAGGCTCGAATTGCGTGCGCCTTTGACAAGCTAGTCAAGGAGCGCGAATTCAAGAAAGGTGACCTCGTCATGGTCAAGAGAAGAGATCTCATGGCTGCCAACCCCAAGGGTAAGCTGAATGAGAACTGGCTCGGACCCTACGTAGTCCAAAAAGTCTACGAGGGTGGGGCCTATGTAATCGTCAATCATCGCGGGGAAGTTCAGTTCCCGCCTCTTAATGGAAGGCACTTGAGACTGTACAACGCTCCGACGCCCCCATTCAGGTAATAATATTACTCTCCGCCCCATTTTTGGGACGGATTTGCGTGATTAATGACCAAATGATTCGGCCACCAGCCAGGTTTCCAAAAAAGGGAGAGAAGAAAAAAATAGAAAGGAAAAAAAGAGAAGAAGCAAAAAAGAGAGAAGAAAAAAGCAAAAAAAAAGAGAGAAGAAAAAAAGGGAAGAAGAAGCAAAAAAAAGAAAAAAAAAGAGAAGAAGCAAAAAAAGAGAGAAGAAAAAAAAGAAGAAGCAAAAAAGAAGAGAGAAAAAAATAGAAAGAGAAAAAAACAGAAGAAGCAAGAAAGAGAGAGAAAAAAAAGAAGCAAAAAAGAGAAAAAAAATAGAAAGAGGAAGAGGGAAGAAGCAAAAAATATGTAAGAAAAGAAGAGAGAAAAGGAGAACCAGAAAAGGGGAACGCCCCCCCCATTTCCAGTCGCCGCCCCGCATCAGCGGGGTACTAGAAATTGACTAAACAAACTCTTCTCTCCGTCCTCCCCGGGCGGTGAGTACCCCTTTGGCTCGGACCTTACGTCCGGGTCATTGACTAAACAAACTCTTC
Organism: Amorphophallus konjac; assembly: GCA_022559845.1. Taxonomy (NCBI): domain Eukaryota; kingdom Viridiplantae; phylum Streptophyta; class Magnoliopsida; order Alismatales; family Araceae; genus Amorphophallus; species Amorphophallus konjac. The sequence goes on from CM040117.1 coordinate 201,433,724, forward strand.
TCTCCGTCCTCCCCGGGCGGTGAGTACCCCTTTGGCTCGGACCTCACGTCCGGGTCATTGACTAAACAAACTCTTCTCTCTGTCCTCCCCGGGCGGTGAGTACCCCTTTTGATGTGACACGACCTTGGACTTAGGCAAACAAGCACAATTAAGCATCCAAATGGGCCTTAATGGGCCACCGCTCTCCCGTCGCACTCTATACCCGGAGTGATTTGGCGATGCCAAGAGTGAGTTATGGGAATGGGCCCTTGCTGGTAGAGGGCCAGCAAGGTCAAGAATCGATTTCCCAAGGGTGGATGCCCAATTCAATTGGGGCCGACAAAGTGCACAAGGGCACCGGTTTACACTATCCCACGGCGATCACTCTTAAGTCGTGGACTTGAGGATCGGGCGCTCCTCACAATTTCAGCGGCGCATGAATCAAATATTGAAAGAGCAACATTAATTGAGCAAGGAAGGGGCACTTACTCGACCGGTTTGAAGAAACCGGTCCCGGTCGGAGATGAGGGCGAGCGGGGAGGCGGTGGTTCCCCACACGCCGCGGCGGTGTCGCTTGACCTGTCCAAACCAATGACAAAACTACACCTCACGCAGGAGGGGGGATCTTGGGGTAGGGGTTATGATCTTACATTCAAACACTACCACCATGCAGGGTGGGGCCTTCAGCCGGCCAAGCGGGGTGGGGATATCGGACCGAAATGAAGAGAAATGGGAAATTAGGGAACTTGCAGCTGCAATCTGATTTCTGGACAGATAGTCGCTGTGCCGGCTGCCTCGAACTCGTACGGACTCCAAATTGAGTGCAACCACCTTCTAAAGCTTCCTGACTTGAGAGGGAAGACTCCATAATTTTTGGGGATGCTCAGAGGATTGGAGGTGTCCGCACCAGCAACAGGAAGGAGACTCCTCTGTCTGGCCGCAGGTTCAGTCTGTACTAGAACAGCAAATTTCAGAGGTGACTGTGCGCCCTCCCGAGCTCCGATCAGCACGAAACAGTGGCATTGTCTTTGTGGTTGAAGTAGCTTTCAGCAGGAGGTGACGGGGCTGCATTCAAAGATCGAGGGCGGCCTGTGTACCCTGAAGAGTGGGCACTGGTCGGGGTAGACAGCAGGAGACAGAACTGGAGAGCTTGGGGGAGAAAATTCGTAACTCCTTTCTCCGGCAGCCAAACGTGGTTCTGTTTCTTGAGCTTGGAAGAGGACGGGCAGAAGTAGGACTTTGGTGAAGGAACTTCAGCCTGAATCCGCTGGGGTTTGTCGTGGCAGGACGTTCTTTCAGGCTCTGGTCCCGGATGAAGACCTCTCTGCGCAGTCGTGGGAGAACGGCTTCTACGGTTGGCCCCGACCTCGGAATGAGTTGATTCCACCTCGCCTGCGAAGAAGACAGAGGGGCCTTTCCAGCAATGTAGGCCACGCCCTCATAAGCTCCAGGATGAAGACGTGGACGATGCTGCAACTCGGTGCTGATCTGCTGATCTGCTGGTCTGCACTGCTTCGATCTGCAAGAAGAAATGAGAGGGAAGGGTGGCTTCTTTGGTGGAGGGGAAGTGAAGGGGTGGCCTAAGGATGAATGGGGTTCTTGTGGGGTGGAGTGGTGAGCTATAGGGGTTGGAGAATGAAGGGGGAAAATGGCTGAGAGCAGGGGCTAGCAGGTGGAGGAGGAGGATGAGAATGTGAGAGAGGGAATGGGGAGTGGAGGGGGGCGAACTTTGCTTGGGGGAGGGTAAAGGAAGGGGGCGGCCAAGGCAAGTGGAGGGAAGGGATTTCAAATTCAAAATGGCTTTGGAATGTGGAGGATTGTGTGGGAACTAGTGGGATTGCATTGGGAGGGAGGAGATTGTGTTGGAAGTGGAGAAGATTGCATTGGAATGGGAAAGATTCCACCTTGGGACAAGGGGGAAGAGTAATGGGGCTATAGGGAAGTGGAATGGCCTTAATGGGGGTGGTTGGGGGTTGAAGGTGGTTGGGAGGAGGGAGGAGAGAGAAGAAAATTTGAAATTGGGGTTGGAGGAGAGAGAAAGAGGGGTGAAATAGAGAGATTAAGAGGGGAATAGGTAGGGAATCTCTCCCCTAGGGCATCTCACCCTTAACTAAGTGGAATCTCTCCAAATTGGACACAAGAGTAGACTTAACTCAAAAAGATTTTGATCATTCATTAACTTCAAATGAGGGGAGTGGGGTCCTATATATAGGCAACCCACTCTTTACAATAAGTCCCTGACAAAATGAACAACTACAAATAACCAAGGGGGGGTGGGAGTGCTAATGGGCCTAGCCCAACGAATGGGGCCCAATAGCCACATTAGACAGCATGATGATACAAAAACATAGGAAAATAAGTGCTAGACCAAGGGAAATGACTCAAATAAAATGGAAATACATCAAAATGACTCAAAGGAAAGCTACAAAATGGATAAGGGGCCTTTATAGAGTGAGGCCCAAACTCAACCAGCTCCCGAGTGTGAGGAAGTGGACCCGAGCCAAAGGGAGTCGTGGGTGATGCCTCCATCACCTTTGGCTCGGACCTTACGTCCGGGTCATTGACTAAACAAACTCTTCTCTCCGTCCTCCCCGGGCGGTGAGTACCCCTTTGGATCGGACCTTACGTCCGGGTCATTGACTAAACAAACTCTTCTCTCCGTCCTCCCCGGGCGGTGAGTACCCCTTTGGCTCGGACCTCCCGTCCGAGTCATTGACTAAACAAACTCTTCTCTCCGTCCTCCCCGGGCGGTGAGTACCCCTTTGGCTCGGACCTCACGTCCGGGTCATTGACTAAACAAACTCTTCTCTCCGCCCTCCCCAGGCGGTGAGTACCCCTTTGGCTCGGACCTCCCGTCTGAGTCACTGACTAAACAGATCCTTCTATCCGCCATCTCTGAACGAAGAAAAGGGTCTCTGGCCAAGTACCCCTGGCCCGAGACCAGCATGCGCTTCCAATATTGCGGCAAAGCCAGGGAGTCGCCCGTTCGGTATGGTGGAGTGGTCCCCTCATCCTCCCCCTGGGAAGGCGAGCACTCTCCTATACCCTGACATGGGTCCCTGCCCGGTCCTCCCAAAGCGAATCCCCGCAAAGACTCGTACCCTGCCAATGGGTCTCTACACAAAAAGAGGGGAAAAGATACAAGAGCAAGGGAAGAGGAAGAAGAAAACAATACGCACGGAAGAGAAAGAAGGGTAAGAAGGCTCCCTCTGGGACAAATACGTACACAAAGAACGCGTGAAATCATAAATGCTTTGCTCTATTCAAAAGAGAATCAGGCTACATATGCTGCGGGGCATACCCCTGTGTTACAAGATATGGGAAAGAAATGCTTAGTCGATGCCCCTGAAGATGTCCTCAAGGGGAAAGATCCCGACGCAAGGGAAGTTTATCCTGTCGCGCAGTCGGCCCCTTAATCCCTCGAGACGGGCAAGTTCCGCCTCCACGGATGCCATTTCAACTTCGGCGACGCCGAGAGCTTCCCTCTCCTCCGCAACTGCCTTTCCCGCCTAGGCGAGGTCAAGCTTGGCCGCTGCAAGGTAGCCTTCCAACTCCTCGACCCGGCTCTCGAGGGAGCGAATGCTGCCTTCGCCCTCCTCTAAGGCCTTCTCGTGGCATTCCTTGTTACGGCGCCGGGCCTCTAAGGCCTGTAGATACTCGTCTGCCTAGGCATCTAGAGCGGCATGCTCATCAGGAGCTTGAGTCTCCAGGAATTCATGGCGTTTGACGTACTTCAATAATAGCAAGACCCGCCGTGACCATGCCCCCAGCGGACAGCCTAACACTTGCAGCACCCCGGTCAACTGTGTCACAATGGCATGCACCTCTCGATATGATAAAAATAGGTCGGCAGAGAGCATCGTCCGCAGTGTTACCAGCATCTGGCGGACTGGCGCTTCTGACGAGGTGTGACTGACCAAAGGCATGGCTGGGGGAGTGAATTCCACGGTGCTGTCCACCTCTGCCCACAAGCCGGCGTCCACCGCGACTGAAGAAGATGGAAGGGCGAGGGTCAAGTCGCCCGGCCGGCATGGCTCGACAGAGGGTTCTTGGCCAACCACCGCTAAGGAAATGGCCGAGACCAGTGCCGAAGCATCTGGCGTCTCTATCATCCGCTGCTCCCCTGTCTCCTCTTCCCCGGCTCGGTCTGCTTTGGCCACTAGCTCGGCAGGCGAGGGTGCAGGTGTCTCTACTCTGGCCGAAGGGGGAGCTTCGAGTAGAGCCGAACCCGAGAACGCCACCCACGAGCTTCTCTCTCGCGTCTGGGATCCCTCTAGGTGTGCGCGAAGCCCCATAAATATTTGCCACAGGAGCGGGTCCTCCATCTGGGCCGGGAGCTTCGGGAAAGGCGGAAGCAGAACCACCAGCTGGGGTAAGCGTCTCGCTTCCACGAGTGCAGCAAGGCTCTCTGCCCCCAAGCCCAAGACTGGAGCCGGCCCCTCCACCGCTATCAGGCCAATGCTCGGTCTCCGTTTGGCCACGGCCTTCCGGACACGGCCAGGCGCCTTCCCCGGTATCGACGTCGCCTGACCATGGGAAGGGGAATCAGCTATTCACCATCTAGATTAAACCGTGCAAAAAAGGAGACCACGGAGCCCGCATACTCACCTCAGCCACTGGGATGATGCTACCCTCAGGAGCGATCTCCCCCTCCTCTAGAGGCTCGCCCGCCGTGCTGGTAGTACCGGAGGGCTCCACAGGCGTTTCCTCTCGAAGGGCGTCAAGTAAAGAGGCCAACTTACCCATGCTGACATCGACTCCCGTTGGGCGGTCGATCAGCGCAGCCGGGGCTGCCCCCTCTGCGACCTCAAGTTCGGCGGGTTCTTGAAAATCCTGAAAAAAAAAGGGGAGGGGGGAGATAAGGTTGTCAGGCAATCACAAAACGGGAAGGGGAGCCGGCCCAAGCAAGCTTACACTCATAGCGGTCTTCCCCACAAGGCTCGGGGAGCCAGCAAGTAAGGGGGCCCCGAAGACCGGCTCGGGTGGCTCCGATGCCCCGGACACGCCCTCGTCAGGAGCCGCTTCGTCGGAAGAGTAGTTGTAATCTACCTCTTTCCCAGACGGAGACTCGACCGCCGTCGGCTCGGCCTGGGCCGGCAGAGGAGCTTCCACCTCAGAGTCTCTGCCCAGCACGTCCTCCCTCGGGCTAGGCGAGGCTCGCACTCCGATCTTCTTCCTCCTCACATATATTAGCATCGTCGGGAGGTCGAGATTAGGCCACAATGACTCGGTGGCCGCCGCGGCAACGCCTGTCATGCAAAGGAAGATAGGCCATGTTGAATCCACCAGCCCCCAGAAAAGAAAGAAGGGGAGCTAACCGTATAGTCGAAAATATTTACCCCCATCAGTTCCTGCGGCACGGGGTGACCCACGGGCTTCCTCAACAGGCAAAGCCTTCTCGGGAGTCCCAGCCGCACCCTCGCTCGGGAACAGCACGGGTGCCGGTTCCTCCGTGTCGCCCGTAAGAAAGAAGCGCATCGTCGCCGTGTGCGAGTCTGAGGCCAACTCAGGAGGCCAGTCGACCGCGGACGACGCAGGCGGCCGATGAACCTCACCAGCTTCGTGGCTCGGTTCGGTCCGCGTGGCTCCGAATTCTTCGAAGGACAAGACGGGGGCCACCGGCGAGGCTGCCGTCGGAGCCGGGGATGCCTCGGTCCGCCGCCGTTTTACCGTCTGTTGCCCGGCCACCTTGGCAGCAGCCAGTGCCTTCTTAACGGGCGACTGTGCCCGGGGCCTTCCCGCTGCCTGCGGCAAGGGAGCCGGAGCCGCCACCGAGGTCGCCTCTGCTGGGACCGCAACTTCACCCATGTCAGGCGTGGGCACGGGCTCTCCCATAGAAGCTGAGACAAAAGAAGTATCCGGGTGTCAGGGCTCCACTCCAAAATAAGAAGGGGGGGGATTCAAAAGACACACTAAAGAGCGGGGACACGGACAGGCTGGTTGGCCTGGCTCGGGATGGGCATCTTCGAATTCCTCGAAAGACGGGACTAGTGGTGCCGGAGGAACAGCTGTCGGAGCCTTAGCCGCTTCTGTCTTCCTCCGCTTTGTGTCCCGCTGCTTAGCCGCCTTGGCGGCGTCCACCGCCTTCTTCACAGGGCGATTTAGCCCGGGGCCTCTTCATAGCCTTGGGCAAAGGAGCCGTGGTCGGGGCCAGCGGCGCTGCTTCAAAATACGCAGGCTTCTTAACCAGCCGGAGGAGGTTCCGGTATGTGGCCATCTGCGTGCTGTCGGGGTGGTCTGCAAAGAAAAGAGGGGAAAGAACGAACATGCATCTACGATTAGTACCCAACCCACCGCGAAGGCCGTAGCGCTAAGAGACAAAACCGAAGAGCAAGAAGGGACTGAATACCATGAGGACCAGTGTATAGCCGCAGCGTGATCGGCCAATAGCTCAGGGACGTCTCCTTGTCCCGACGCGCCCCCTCCCGGACTAGCCAGCAAACGTCTTGAATCTTTTGGCACCGGTCTGTAAGGTTGGCCAGATCCGCGTGCTTCTTTGAGGAGAGGTGACAGAAAAGATTAAAGTGGTCCATGCCCCACCCGTCAGCATAATAATAAGGGATGTGCAGGCGCTTGCTCAGGAGGGAGGCCATCAGATCTTCGATCTTCATCCCATTCACCCGGAGAAGGACGTATAGCCACGTCGTATCCTTATAATTCTCGGGCTGCCTCTCCTCCCACCTCATGAACGTGCGGTACGGGCAGGCCTAATCCCTCTCTGGACTCCAGCTCTTGGCGGGAGTCCCCTCTTCCTCTATGGGGAATGGATAATTGATGAGGTCCAGGCGGTCGCTCCCCACTTGGCACAGGTCCCTCAGCGTCTTCTGGTAATGATCCTTGAACACCGGGGGTAGCTCCACCTTCGGCATTGGCCTCTTGTCCCGGGCTTCCCGGCGAGCCACCAGATATGCTGCCACCTCCTTCTCCTGTATGTTCTTGAGCCGAAGAAGATGGTCTGGCTCAATGTCAAGAACCGGCATTGGCTGTCGACTAAGGAACTTCCTCTCGGCCCCATCCCAGCAATCGGTTTTGTGAAGCCGATAGAAGGCCGTCCGGCTATTCCACCACTTGATATAATCTTGGGTCACTCGCGGAACACGACCCGGGGCCGATACTCTGAAGGAGGCGGAGTCCGCCCGGTGGAAGAAGTCCCACCAACTCCTGGCGTGTTCAGGAACTAAGTTCCCCCGGACACTCCGCAAGGGCAGGCCGAACTGTGCATGATAAGCAGGGATATGCTGGTCATACCCAAAATTGCGGCCCAAACCGGAAGGGGTAATACGGCTCCAGCAGCACGTTCTCCCCCTTCCTGAACACCAGCATGCTCGGGCAAATCGACAGCGCCCAGTCCCTCAGCTCCGGCTCCAGTAGTGGGCGGATCACATTCTCCTGGCTAATAGGGTGGGCGTACTTCTCCACCTGGTCGTCTTTGCACTCCCTCTTGTTGTTCACCAGAGGGCTCGAATGTGCCGCCAGAGTCCAGAAATGAATAGTCCCGACCGCATCCCGGGGAACCGTTGTCAACCGGCCCCGGATATCATACATCCGCATGGAGGTGGAGCCCGGCTCAGCACTGGCAAATTCTAACATCCTCGGCATCAGCCCCCAGTCCTGGAGAATGCGCACCGCAAACTCCGGGAACAGCGAGCAGACCCACGCGTTGAAGAAGTGCAGTGGGCACACGTACCGGGCCTGCCGCGGAAACTGGTGCATGCTGATATCCCCCAGGGCCTTGTAAATTAAGCAAAGGGTGGCCGGGCACAACGATAGCCTGATACCCCATGCCATTTGACATGCCGGGTAGATGGCATCCGGCCGAATCACCGTCTCGTCGCCGTACGGCATAGCAAATGAGCATAGCCAGTACGTGAGATAGGCGGCGCAGTGGGTCTGGGGATCCAAGCCCATCGGGTTAGGCCCGCTTCGACGCCCTCTAGACAGGATCTTCACATCGAGCTTGGGCTTTGCACGCTTGTTGGGGGCGACAGCGGTGCCGACACAGGGGAATTCCTCATACCGCTTCGGCCCGTCATAGAAATACTCCAGCCACAAGGGCATGCGTACCCTCTTCCTGTCCCCACGAGCGGGCTGCTTTCCTTTGTGCGAGCACTGGTACAGCTCCCGGTACGCCTTCATGAGGTATCGATATGAATACCCCAGAGAATAATAACCATCCCCATTGGTCTCATCCTTGATCAAGTCGGGGAGGCATACTTCTTCATAAGGCTCCCCGTCAATGGGCAAGCCACTCAGCTGACTGAGACTCCACAAATCAAGTGAAGTCTCGCCATCCGCCGTGTAGAAGGTGTTGGTCTCCGCGCTGAATACCTCTATCATGCCGCAGCAGAGACCCTTGGAGATGGGGTAGCCATACCGGGAGGCGTACATGCTATGATAAATGCCGACCCCAACCAGTAGCGGAGCATAGTTGAACAGCACATGCTCCGTAAACTCCACCGCCCTCTCCCGGAAGCTGTGTGCATCCTGAAGCCTCAGCTCCCCAAACCAGCCCAGCGATAGCTCGTACTTGAATCTGACGGCCAAACAGTCCAGGATGAACGGCTCTTCTCTATAGCCCCACTTCAAAGGAGCCAAGAATAGGCCGAATCGGGGCGACTCGCCATGCACCTTTCCGGCAGACAGGTCCCATCTCGCCGGAGTGAACTGAGGCACCCGTACCAGCTTGTCTTCGGTCGGCAGCACCCCCTCGATCCCCAGAACTGGCTTCCACTCCCGGGCCTCTCCCACCAGGTACATCGGAATACTCTGGGGAACGCTGGACAATAAGCTATCCCGGGCCAATAATATGGCCTGCTCGGCCTTCTTCACGACCCAGAAGTCTCGCTCTTCCAGCGAGCGAAAATGCTTCAGAAATCGAACCAGGTGTCTGTCCTTCGGGAAGTCCTTCCTGTACTCCCCGGTGACCCGATCAAATGTGAAGCCGCTGTCAACTCTGGCAAGCCTCTGGAAATCCATGGTCTCCCCGTTAGACTCAGATGACTCTGCCAAAGCGTCTATTTCTACATGCTCCCGATCCAAGTCCTCTACATTTAACCAGGTAACTGCTGGCACCGGGCCCCGTGGGATAAGGTCAGCACCGATAGCAGCAGTAGGAGCACAGGAACCACCTGGGGCAGCCATTTATCTGCAAAGATACATAAACAGAAGATCAGAATAAGCCACATGCGAAAGGAAGTGGAAGACTGTAAAAGAAGGGCTTTTCTACAAGTCAAATGAACAAAATATTGCCAATTTCTTACAAAATTTCGGCAGAGTTTCCCCTAGGCCAGAGGCGTAAGGGAAAACACGGGTGCGCGTCCACAAGGAGTGACGGCCCCAACAAAGCATGGTGGGCCCCGAGAGGCAACACCAGAAGTCCGCTGATCGAAGGAGTCCTCTTCCTTAGCTAAAAACTCCCCCTGGAGACCCTCACCGGTACACTGCCCAGGCGCCTTCCCCGGTACGCCTCCAAATAACCTTCGCCGGCACGCCCCCGAGGGCTTCGCCGATGCACTCCTGGCGGCTTCCCCGGCACGCCCAGGAGGACCGTTCCCCGGCACGCTGCAAGCGGCCTTCCCCGGCACGCCCGGTTGGTGCCTTCACCGGCACGCCCCGCGAGCGCCTTCCCCGGTACGCCCCCCTCGTCGGTCGTCACCGACACACCTCTCCCCGAGGTCTCCTCGGCACACTACTCCAGCGGGCTTCACCGACACACTTGTGCCCCTTGCTGCCCAGCACACCCTAGAGTGGCCCATCACCGGCACGCTCCATAGGCGGCCTCCCCGTCACGCCTTGGAGTCGCTTCCCCGGCACGCCCTAAAGGGTCTTCCCGGGTACCATCCCAACCCGACACACACGGGCCCACTCCCAGCGGCGTCCATCCGGCCACCCACAGCGTCGGCGACGGAGAAGAAGAGAGGGGGGAGGGGAAGAGAACGAAAAGGAGAAGGGGAGATGGAGGAGATAGGGAGATAGAGAGGGGGAAGGGCTAGGGCCCCCGGCCGCCGACCACGGTGGAAGAAAGAGAACGGGGAGGAAGAGAGGAATGGGGAGGAAGAGGGCCTCCCCGTGGCGTTCCCCTCACCCCGACGGAGAAAGGACGACGACGGCGGTGGTGCCCACGACGACGCTCGCGGTCGGAGAAGAGGAAGAAGGACGAGGGGGGGAGTCCGTCCGCTCGGTCACCCAAGAGAGAGGAAGAGGGAAGAAAGGGGAGGGGGATTCGAACGGGGTGACCGTTCGAATCGCCCCCGCCCCCCTATTTATAGAAAACAAAAAAAAGAGAAAAAAAAGAGAAGAAAAGAAAAGGAGAAAAGGGAAAAAGAAAAAAAAAGAAAGGGAAAGGAGGAGAACGAATAAAAAAAACAAGGGGGGGGGGAGAAAATAAGAAAAAAAAGAAAGGGAAGAAAAGAAAAAAAAGAGAAAGAGAAAAGGAAATAAAAAAGAAGAAGAAGAAGAAAGAAAAGCAAGGGATAAAAAAAGGGGGGGAATAAAAGGAGAAAAGAAAAAAGAGAGAGAAATAAATGTCTATACATGATATTAAAAATATATATATATTCATACACATGTATACACGTGCATACTGGTATCTTCTCACGCATCTGCTCGCACGTGTCAATGTGCGAGTCAATATCGTACGATAATAGGTGTCTCCGGAGAACGTTCCATCCCCACGATCTTGGATAGACACGCATTCACACAAGCAAAACAACTCTACCCCTGCACACTCCACCTTTACGACGGTGCCATTCCCATGCCAACAAACGGGCCCGTCCCCGGCACGCGGCCCGGGCCTTAGCCACCCGCATCACACAATATTGCCATCACGGGCCCTACGCCCTGATCGGCAGAACCTCTATCCTTGCGTTGGCATTAATCCCTTGCCAACGAATAGGTCCCTTTCCGGCGCAAGGCCCCGTGCCCTAGCCACCCACTCCGCACAATATGGCCATTACGGACCTTACGTCCGAATCGGCACGAATTCTCCCATTGCGCTGGCCTTCTATTCTTGCCAACGAGTGAACCTTATCTTCCGGCGCAAGGCTTCGTGCCCTAGCCTACACACACATATCACTCACTCGTCAAAAAAAAAGAGGAAATAAAATGGGGTTAAAAATGGAGATACCCCGCCGGACTTGTCCCTACACTGGAACAAAGGTAAAAATGGCAACGACCCGGCTGTGGCGAAAACCCGAAAGGGCGCTACGGGCAAAATTGGGTACCCCGCCATGTGAAAACCCCAAAGGGCGCGTGGGCAAAAGCAAGAGGGGGCCGGTACCGACGAAAACCCGGAAGGGCGCTTGTATCGGTAATGTGGTTCAAAAAAAAAAGAGAAAAAAGGGGGAGAAAGAAAAGAGCAAAGAGACAACGAACCATGTCAGCGCCCGGCATCCTGTCGGCACTGACGAAGGGACCAAGAGACTAAGAGACAACAAACCATGTCAGCGCCCGACATCCTGTCGGCACTGACGAAGAGACCAAGAGACTAAGAGATCAACAAAGCATGTCAGTTCCTGGCATCCTGTCGGCACTGGTGAAGAGACCAAGAGACCAACAAAGCATGTCAGCGCCCGGCATCCTGTCGGCACTGACGAAGAGACCAAGAGACTAAGAGATCAACAAAGCATGTCAGTTCCCGGCATCTTGTCGGCACTGGCAAAGAGACCAAGAGACCAACAAAGCATGTCAGTTCCCGGCATCCTGTCGGCACTGGCGAAGAGACCAAGAGACCAACAAAGCATGTCAGTTCCCGGCATCCTGTCGGCACTGGCGAAGAGACCAAGAGACCAACAAAGCATGTCAGTTCCCGGCACCCTGTCGGCACTGGCGAAAAGACCAAGAGATCAACAAACTACTTCAGTTCCCGACACCTCGTCGGCACTGATGAAGAGACCAATGTGCTGCTTCAATTCCCGACACCCCGTCGGCGCTAACAAAGAGACCAACGATCAACAAACCAGGTCGGCTTTCGACACCCCGTCAGCACCGACGAAGAGAAAAGGGACAAGTACACCCACGGGCGCCGCCCGGCTCATCCTTCGCCTGCGCTACCCTTAGGTGGGGGGCATTTGTGGACACCCAAAAAAATGCATACCTGGATATCCTGCTCGACCTCGCATCAACAACGGTGCCGAGTGAAGAAGCCCCAGAGAAAATCAAGCACAAAAGGCCCCGCAGCCCATGGGCCCCAAAGAAAATCAAAACGGGCCGCAGTTCGTGCTCACAGTGGGCTCAACATTGCCCATCTGGCCCCCCAGCGGCACGGCCCAATGGGCCCTTCAGCGGCACAGCCCCCACTGGGCTGTTCAGCGGCACGGCCCCAATGGCCCTTCAACGGCACACCCCCCTAAGGGGGGGGGGGGGCTTCAGCGGTACACCCCCAAGGGGGTCCTTCAACGGCATGCCCCTGGGGGCCTTCAACGGCACACCCCCTGGGGGCCTTCAATGGCACACCCCCTGGGGGCCTTCAACGGCACACCCCAGGGGGCCTTCAAAGGCACACCCCCTGGGGGGGTCTTCAGCGGCACGCCCACTGGGCTATTCAGCGGCACACCCCGTTTAGGGTTCAGCGGTGCACCCCAAAGGGGTCTTCAGCGATACGCCCTGAAGTCCTTCAGCGGCACAGCCTCCAGAGGCTTCAGCGGCAAGCCTTTTTGGCTCCCCAGCGGCACGCCCATTTGAAGCCCTCCAGCGGCACGCCCTCAGAGGCTCCAGCGGCACGCTTGCTCAGCCCGCCAGCGGCACAGCGTGAAGCTTTTCAACGGCAAGATGACGTGCAGCCCATGCCCTATGCTTTCTTGGCGCGCAGTGAGCCATCTGAGGTGGCAACCGTCCATTGGGCCACGTGAGCTACCCCCTGACGACCCAGGACGGGGCATGTCAAATGCCATCATCACAAGGCCACTTCCCGCCTTCAACGGCCGGGCTGGAGGGCTTCGGCTGTTGGAGGTATAAAAGACCCTCCGCTTCAACAGAGAAAGGGGACACAGAGGGAGAGGCTCAGACGGCAGGAGACATACACAAAGAAGAGGCAGAGGAAGAGAAGAGAAGAGAGGATAGAAGAAGAAGAGCTCCATGATAGCCTCCTCGGACGGCCACCGGAAGAGAAAAGCAAGAGTAAGGGAGAGGGAGAGAGTTCAATGTAATGGGGGAGAGGGTTAGGGATAGTGGCCAGGGCTTTTGGGCCCCAATGTTTTTTCCCCTTTCGTATTCCATTCCTCCTCCTGTTCTTTGTTTTGGGTTTCTCTTTTCCTTTGTCCACGGCCTCGTCTTGGGCACTTCCTCTGTAATGTGCGTATAGGGCTTTGGCCTTTGGCTCCCTATAAATGAAAGTCACCCTCTTTGGGTTTCTCTATGAGTTTTATTGGCTTGCGCTAGCCCTCACGGTCTTTTTATGGGATTGTTCATTTTCCCTCCGTCTCCCCATTTCTCCAGTGTTTTTGGGGTCTTCATACCGATATAATTTCTCCTGTGAGCTTTGGCCTCATGAATCCTTCAAGCCCCTACATGGCCTTCCGTTGTGCTCACTGGCCTAGGGGAGGGGGAAGACCCTTACCCTCTCTCCGAATACCCAGTAACCAAGTGGCCAACCCCCGGCCTTTAATCCCCTCTCTTTTTTGAGCGGCTTCTAAGGTCCCCCAGTTTGCTTCAGCGGTACACCTAGATTGGCCTTCAGCGGTACGCTACCCTTATGGCCTTCAGCGGTACGCTACCCCTATGGCCTTCAGCAACACACCCTTCATTCCCTCAACAGCCCCCTTCTTGGCCTCGTCCCTGGGGCCTTTCCTTCACGTTCACATTTTTCGAGGTCCTATAAAGGTGTTGCCCCCCCCCCCCGGGGGCCCACCTCCAGTTGTCGGGTTCCGCCACTCCATGTGGGCGCGTTCCCTTTATCTCCCTTACGCCCCGGGTCAAGGGGAGATGCTGCCGAATTTTTGTGAGAAATTAATAAATGATTAAAAGAGGCAAAAGGAGTCAACGAACGAACAGTATAATTAATGAAACCTTCCAACTCATCAAACCACTGCCGATATCATAACGAGAATTGAACCGAACTAATCAACTATCCGGCAGCCCGAACGTCCGACCCGCAAGAAAAGAGACCGAACCGAACAAAATAGAACAAGGGAAGAGTTCTATATAAAACTACACAAAAATTAAGATAAGAAGAAAAGAAAAGCCTTAAAATAAATGATCCAAAACTGATCGGGCCTCTACAATCACGCCCCATTGGCCTTCAGCGGCACGCCCTTTCTGCCCTCAGCGGTACGCTCCCCTTTAACCTTCAGCGGCACGCCCTCATTGGCCCTTAGCGGCACAGGCCATCCCCATGTCCCTTTCAACCCCCAGCGGCACGCCCTTTCTGCCCTCAGCGGCACGCTCCCCGTCAATCTTCAGCGGTACGCCACTCCTTTCCTTCGCCGGTACACCCCAACCACTGTATAGACTTCACACCCCAACGTATAGACTTATCCAGTGTACAGACTTTGGGCGGCCAACGTATAGACTTCATATCTCAATGTACAGACTTTATGCTGGGCAATGTATAGACTTTGAGCAGCCAGTGTATAGACTTGAGCCAGCCAACGTACAGACTTTATGATAGCCAGTGTATAGACTTGGGCAGTGTATAGACTTCACACTCCAATGTATAGACTTATCCACTGTATAGACTTGAGCCAGTCAACGTATATACTTCATGATAGCCAGTGTACAGACTTGGGCAGTGTATAGACTTCACACTCCAATGTATAGACTTATCCAGTGTATAGGCTTGAGCCAGCCAACGTACAGACTTCATGATAGCCAATGTACATACTTTGAGCCATCCAATGTATAGACTTTGAGCAGCCAACGTATAGACTTCGAGCCTGGGGGACGTATAGACTTTATATCACCCCCCCTCCTTCACCGACACACTCTCCAGCGGTACGCCCCTTTCTGGCTTTGTTGCCCTCAGCGGTACGCCCCTTTGGCCTCCAGCGGTACGCCCTTTGCAGCCCTCACCGGTACACCCCTTCGCCACCCAGCGGTACACCCAATACCCAGTGGTACACTCCCGTTTCCCCTTCGCCGGCACACTACATGCATGCATATATACATCACGATAAGGGCATTAACAATAGCAAATAAATTAATAAAAATTAAGCTAATTAAAGGACTCTGAACGCGCAATATTAATCACAATAAAAGAGGTGGGAGGGGTAATAATAAACAAATGATAATAATAAGAATAATCATGAATAAAATAAGAGAAATCATCTCGGACAAAGGCACGAATAAATAGTAAGCATCAAATCAGAAATCCCAGAAGATATAACTAAGAAGGCCCCTGATAAAAGACGCTAATGCCCACACTGTAGCCCCCATCTCTCCCTGGGATCCGATGCAAAAGGAACAACAACGCTGCCCCTTTCAGGTCGAGCCCGAGTCTCGGGAATTACCCCGATATGGCCAGACTTTGATCTAACCTCGGGCCGACATCCTAATCAGACCGGATTCGTTTTCTCATTCCGGATACCTTCCGAATCTTATTAAAATTGCCGCATGTTCGGCAGACATTTGACGGGATCTGCCTCGGTTTTCTCAGTAAAACTCTGCCACGGACCTGTGGCCGAATACGAAAAGGTCCATGCGTGACCGACATGGCCGACAGTTTATGGCCCTAACACAACCCTCAACGTGATCTATTCCCAACCTCTTTCGCACAATTAGTATTATTCTTTTCAGCCGCGGGGCCCCTAATTTCGGCAATTAATCAAGGGTGTTCCCTCGTATGGGGGATGTAAATGACATCGTGACCTTCATGGCGCGACGGGATTCGGTCCCGACACGAACCACACAATCGTCTGACGAAGTCAGATCGAGCGCACCATGGGCTCTTCGGAGCCGGAATAAATTATCACCTCGGTGACTGGCACGCCCACGCACTTAACAAATGAATAAACCAACAAGAGAATAATAAGCGCCGAAAAGTGCGTCAACAATGTCCACATCATCAATTTGCATAACTCGACTTAAATTGATGGGCATCCTAGACCCGGACGCTATTCACTGACCAACGGCTGTATAACAGACGCTTATTCCAAACGAAAAAATTCAAATGGAAAATAGGCAGTGAAGTTGAACTCTAGCTACTTAGCTAACCTAGACTGGTTAAATCTCGATTTAACCAATAAATCATCTAGTCAACCTGGTTAAACCAAAGCCTACAAGGCACCAATCTCACCTAGTTTTTTTTATGCTTCAACCGTTGCTGGTTTTACTCCTAGTTCGTCCCTACATAACGATACGCCTTGGATTTTATTCTATAATCCACCTTATATATATCCTACCTGATCAACCATTGAAATTCCATATTGGCTATAAACGAGAGTGGATGTCAACAAACATGACCAATGCTGTGCATATAGGGCCCGATCTGGTCCTGGGAGTGAAGGTACTTGTGCCCATGGGAGTTTATTGACCACGGTGTTTGGCATTGCACCGGAGTACTTGCTTGCTAGACTTTAGGCATTCCACTCATTCTCGTGATATTACTTGATTGATTGACTTGAGACCCGCAGAAGGGTAAAAGTGTTTACTTGAATGAATTGATAAATAGCCAATTCCAGTTATACATGCTTGAAATTACTTTGCTTACTATTGCTTGATTGACATGTTGTTATTCTAGTTATTACTCCTCAGTTATCACTTGCTACTGCTACTTGAAATTGTGAAATCTATATGCTCTCACTTTCTACTCTTGTCGATCTTACGATTCCTTGATATCTATCTGTCTGCATGCATAGATTACCCACATTAAATGAACTTGTAATTCACTTAAAGCATGTTAAATCTTGAGATGTAATTCCTACTGAGCTTTATGCTCATTCAGTGTTAATTAATATTTTTCAGGTTGTCTCAAGGATAGCTAGCAAGCATGGGCAAGAGTGTTGGAGTGTACCAAGATGTCATAGTAGACCATGTTTCTCAGTATAGAATTGAGAGTTATCTTATTATAAGAGTATTCTTGTAATTTGCTTCAGAGTTAGTGTTGTCCTTGAAATTTTGGAAGAGTTGTAAAATTTGAAATTTTATAGTGGAGATTTTTATATCAAGTGATGTAATTAGAATTTCTAGTTTTGATTGAGTGAGGGGTTTTCTCCTCTATCGTGCTTCGATATTCTGCGTCGGGGCATGACAGTTGTGGTATCAGAGCCTAGGGTATTTAGACCCTAGGTTTCTAAGTTTCTTTGTTATTAAAAACTCATTTAGGTGTCTTAGGTTGGAGTTCTAGATCTAGCATCTTGTAGTTGCCCGGTGAGATTGGGTAAAGCATTGGGTTATGTGCTAGAATAGCCATAGTCCTAGTAAATGAGATAAGTATTTATTATAATTTATTTTGAATTATTTTATAATTTTTATATTGTAAGTATAATAAAAGGAAGTGTCACGTCCCGAGCCGATAGCAGCGGAACGTGTCATTTGCTCGGAACGTGGCAGTTAAACAGTCGTGAATGATCAAGAACAATCACATAAGACTAAAATAATTTTGAACAATAATAGAAATTTTATTTCTAATATAAATCTCTTACAATAACTTGTTTTCCAACTTAGAGACTCAATCACAATGGCAAGGAAGAAAATGACATACTAACAGACTTAGACAAAATAACTAAATGAGACGATAAGCTAACTTAGCCAGACATTGCTATCTAGACTCAAGAAAACCAAAAAGACACAGGTTCACTAGTTTTCGAAGCTTGCTTGCACACTTGTCCCGCCCATGTGAGTCTCGGTCTCGCTAGCCACCTGATTACCTGAAAAATGTTGGAATAAACAGTGTGAGCGAACGCTCAGTAGGAAATTATATCTCAAGAACTAGCAATGGGTTTAAGTAATTACAAGTTTTCACATTTTTATGCAATAGGGCTATGCATGTATAAATAACTGATCAAGTAAAACTAATAAATAGAATAACAGGTCATACAAAACATCCAAGTGAGTCTCAAACAAGAGATATTCATGAGAGACTTCATAGATTATTGGCTATTTCACGCAAGTACTTTGCCCGTGTCGGGCCACGCTAGTAAGGTCACGCAAGTCGAGTCACGCACGCAAGAAAGAGAGAGAGTGTGGAATGCCAATTAGATCAAGAGAAAGAGTACTTCGGTGCAATGCTAGACACCGGTATCATTACAACTCCCATGGGCACTAGTACTTTCGGGTGCTCCTCCCAGGACCAGATCGGGCCCTTATATGCACAGCATTCACGATAGATCTAGACATCCACGATAGTTTATAGCCAATAAGGAGTTTCAAGAACAAGCTTTAATAGGATGATAAGATAAGATTTTCATGGAATTCAAGGGCAAGGCCCTTGAGTAAGGACATACTGGCGATAAAATCCACGCAAAGCATATAAACCATGACATGTCGATAAACTGGGTGGAATTGGTTCCCTAACCGAGTACCATGACAATAAGTGCCCATATGTAGATGGTCACTCTTTTTATATAGAATTGAGATCCACAAGAACAGCATGTTAATAGCATGATGTCCTCATCTCATTAAGAATATTCTCATGATATCCACTTAGCATAACATGAGGGCCGGTATACCATGTTTCTATAGAGTGACATGGCAAAATAATGTAATAGGTTTTTAGGGTACAACCCGCTCAATCGGCCTTGAGGGAATCCAAGGCTACGAGGAGACTTACGGAGGTCTCTATGACTAACTTGCTAGTCCAAAGGAACGGAATGTCCAATGGAGAGCTTGTATGTCACCGAGAGTTGAGGGGTAAACGGTAAAACATCGTGAAATGTGGGACTATATTCACGGAGTGGAAATATAGTGCCAACTATATTATTATATATACATATATCAAATCCTCGGTTAACAACATAACATTATATAATGTAAACCCACGGTTAATCAGCAACAGTGAAAATTACTACTCAGGAAAATAGCGACTTTATCAAAGTCGTAAATTATCAAATTTACGCCTTCATCATGGGCGTTTATCTACAATTCGACGGCTACAGTAGCAGGCATTCAATTTAGTTAAAAATTAACGCCCCGGTTCAGGGCGCTACTTCTGTAAGAGACAACTTTGGGCAGGTCATTAATTTCATTACCATTAGAATAGCATTCGCGAACAGTATGATTTTCCACATAATAAAAATTTAGGAAAATAGGGTCACATGACCAGGAAGAGAAAAATAACAGGAGTACAAGAATATGATCATGCATTAAAGTATAATCATGTTTGAATAGATATATACTTTTTAACATGGTTAATTATTAATTAAAGAAATTGACGTCTGTGTGCAGGGCGTCAAAACTGGAATTGACGACCTTGTAAGAGTCGTTTCTTTTAGACTTGGCGCCCTAGATAGGGTCGCTACTTTCAAATCTTTACAGAAAATGTTTGAAAACCATGATTTAACTATATACATGCATTTCATGATGATTTAACACTAGAATTTAACTAGTTTGGGCTACGTTCTTGAGAAAACCTACCTTAGGATAATCTAAATTGATGACTCGTGAAGATTGGGAAGAGAGAAAGGGTACTCTATTATAAACAGAGCCTTCTGAAGAGCTTTGACCCGCAAAAATCCCCGAGTAATTCAGCTACTGGAGGATGTAAGGGTGGAGAAGATGATATAGAGTTTCCTTCGACAGCAATTCTGTAAGCAGCAACCAGCTTCCTTCTTTGCTGTAAGAGGAAGACGAAGAACCCACGTTCTTCAGGTGGATGAGAAGTTACTACTTCCTACAAAAGGAAAAGATTGAAGAACATTATTCTTCATAATATATATATCCGAAAGAGCAGGAAGAAGAACTTACTGGTTCTTCACGGTCGATAGTAGCAGAACGAAGGTTGGATCGCCAAAGTAACGATCTGGGTGAATTAGGAGGGTATTTATAGGGTTTTTACGATCCTAATGGAGTTAGTATTGTATAGGAAGTAATATTTCCCTAATAGAGTTCTTACCCTATTCAATCTTCCTCGTAGTTATCTAGGACTTGCCCTGGATAGTATCCCAGGTCGAATGGAACTCAAATGTAATTAACGCCTTAGTCTAGGTCGTTAATTTTTAATTGACGCCTTGCATCTCGTCTTTTTTAAAGAAATAACGTCCTTCCGTCGGGCGTTATTCACGATTTCACGTTAAGTTATGCTAGTTACTATATTTGAGGATTTTTATCTTTTTTATTTGATAAGGTCTAGTTATGAAATTTTATGGGTAATAGTTTTCCATTTTTCTTGATTTTTCCATGTAATTAGTTTTTAAAAATTCCTTTAAATCAAAAAGTGGCACTATTCACTCACACTATTCATTCATAAAGAATTGACGACGTGACATACATCGTTTCTTTTAAAAGGACCCCAAATAGTTGGGCGCTATTCACTTTGGGCTATTTCTTTCTGAATTTTTATCTTTTTTTCTGGATGTGATATAGATGGGAAATTTTAAGGGTATTAATTTTCCATTTTTCTTTATTTTTCCGTATAATTATTTTTCTAAAATTCTTTAGTCGAAAAATCGGCACTATTCATTTTATAATAAAATAACGACTTAGCTTAAGTCGTTTCTTATGTAATTGACGCATGCATACGTTGGCGTCATTTCATTTATTTGCATTTTCACTTGCCCTTCAAAAGATTAATAGTGTATATATATATCCATGTTATTTCTATAACTATATAATGCACAAGTCCATACATCTCCAAGTCTATACATTCCATCACACAAGTCTATACACTCTCCAAGCATCTCACGTTCCAAGTCTATACATAGCCCATGTCTATATATTTTCTAAGTCTGTACATTGCATTCCCTAAGTCCATACATCCATTCAAGTCCATACATTCCATTACACAAGTCTATACATTGTCAAAGTCTTTGCATCCCGGAAGTCTATACATTCCTGAAGTCTATACATTCTACCCACTCAAGTCTATACATTCATTCTTTTATCTAAAGTCATCCAAAGTCTATACATTCTACCCACTCAAGTCTATACATTCATTCATCCAAGTCTATACATTCATAAGTCCACAAGTCTATACACTCACAAGTCCACACATTCCCTAAAAAGTCTTTACACTCACAAGTCTATACAATGCCAAGTCTACACATTCACAAGTCCACACATTCCTTCATCCATAAAGTCTGTACATCAGTCCAAAGTCTATACATCCATCTAATCCAAGTCTATACACTCCACAAGCCTAAGCCCATACATTCTAAGTCTGCACATTCCTTCATCCATAAAGTCTGTACATCAGTCCAAAGTCTACACATCCATCTAATCCAAGTCTATACACTCCACAAGCCTAAGCATCTAAGTCTACACATTGCAAGTCTACATAATGCAAAGTCTATACATTCCCCCATGTCTATACATTCCTCCCAAGTCTATACGTTCCTCCCATGTCTACAAGTAAATATATATATATATATATATATATCATCCCTCTATAATGTAATAAATGTGGAATATTAAGTTTGTTAAATTAGTAAAAAATATAAATTGACCTTTTCTTCAAGATTTAATGATTCTCAATTCAAATAAAATGGTATTATGAATTAAATGCCTTACTTAAAAATAACATGTTATTCTTAAAATTATTATAATACAATGGTAGGGTTCATGAGTTCTTTTTGTGAGATTTTCTCAGGATGTCAGGGGGTCGTGTACCGAGTCTGGCCTTGATTATTTACGTTGTATTATATTTATTTATATTGCATTATATATTCATAAACATATTTGTTATTTTCTAACCCTCATATACCTATTAATAATTTGTATGTATATAGGGATTTTATTCCTCATAATTTGTTTAACTTTTATTAGTCCTTGTCCTAGGTATCAGAGGCAGGTTCGATCTGAGCAACCCTATAGAAATATCACTTGACCATTTATTCAAAATTTTATTTATTAAACATTATATACTTATAAGAGTATGTATTTATTATTATGTATATTTTTATTCTTATTCCAAAATTACCGGGCGTTATAGGAAGCTACTTGAAGATTGAAGAAGTACTTAAGAAGTATAATTGGAACTTATTTGCTGGTTAGTATTTTTAATAATCTTCTTTAATTTAATTATTTAAATGTCACGTGAATTTGGAGACCAAATTCTTTTAAGTGGGGGAGGGTGTAGCACCCCATATAAAAATGATTTAAATTTTTTTTATTAATAATATTTCCTAAATAAGAAAACAAATTATTAGATAAACTCTATAGGAAGCTTAAGTAAGAAGTTGGAACATCGAGTTATCATATGTAAAGATTATTCATTTCACAAGTGACTTCTTAGTGTAGTTTGTATGACTTTGAGGAATGTACAGACTTTGAGGATGTAACGTAGGAGGTAAAGATAGGAAGGTACAGACTTTGTGTTGCAGCAACGTAGGTAAAGATAGGAATGTACAGACTTTGTGTTGAGCCGATATACATAGGGCTGTCAATGGGCCGGGCCCGGGCCGGGCTTAGGTCGGCCCGGCCCGGGCCCGACTTATCAAGAGTAAGGCCCGAGCCCGGCCAGGGCCCGAGCTATGTCGAGCCGGGCCGGGTGGGGCCCGACATTATGTAAAAAATTCAAAGCCCGACAAAGGCCCGACCCGGCCCGACTACTTAAATAAAATAATAAAAATTAATAGATTTAATACTATAAAAATTATAATCTCACTAAATAAATTAAAATTTTGATATTAATTACATAATTTGTGTGAAAAGAGACTTTTAAAATTTCTAATTAAGTAAAATAACATAAGTTTGACTAAATAGTTTTTAAATTTTGAAGTGAGAATAAAAAAAGGGATCAGGCCGGGCCGGCCCGCGGGCCGAACTCAAAGCCCGAGCCCGGCCCGCGAGTCTAGTCGGGCCGGGCTTTTAGGCCCGACTAAAAACCCGCGGGCTGAAAAAGACCTTGCGGCCCGGCCCGAAATCGGGCCAAGCCCGCAGGCCTGTCGGGCCGGCCAGGCCCATTGACAGCCATAGATATACAGAGTTTATGAAGCCAATGTATAGACTTTGAGGATGTATAGACCTTTAGGAAGTCAATGTATAGACTTTGAGGATGTACAGACTTTGTGAAGCCAATGTATAGACTTTGAGGAAGCCAATGTATAATAGACTTTGAGGATGTACAGACTTTGTGAAGTCAATGTATAGACTTTGAGGATGTACAGACTTTGAGGAAGTCAATGTATAGACTTTAAAGATGTATAGACCTTGAGGAAGTCAATGTATAGACTTCGAGGATGTACAAGACTTTGAGGAAGCCAATGTATAATAGACTTTGAGGATGTACAGGCTTTTTGAAGCCAATGTATAGACTTTTAGGATGTACAGACTTTAAGGATGTAACGTAGGTAAAGATAGGAAGGTACAGACTTTGTGTTGCAGCAACGTAGGTAAAGATAGGAATGTACAGACTTTGTGTTGAACCAATGTACAGACTTTGTGTTGAGCCGATATACAGAGTTTATGAAGCCAATGTATAGACTTTGAGGATGTATAGACCTTTAGGAAGTCAATGTATAGACTTTGAGGATGTACAGACTTTGTGAAGCCAATGTATAGACTTTGAGGAAGCCAATGTATAATAGACTTTGAGGATGTACAGACTTTGTGAAGCCAATGTATAGACTTTGAGGAAGTCAATGTATAGACTTTAAAGATGTATAGACCTTGAGGAAGCCAATGTATAGACTTTGAGGATGTACAGACTTTGAGGAAGCCAATGTATAGACTTTGAGGATGTACAGACTTTGAGGAAGTCAATGTATAGACTTTGAGGATGTATAAACCTTGAGGAAGTCAATGTATAGACTTTGAGGATGTACAGACTTTGTGAAGCCAATGTATAGACTTTGAGGATGTACAGACTTTGAGGAAGTCAATGTATAGACTTTGAGGATGTATAGAACTTGAGGAAGTCAATGTACAGACTTTGAGGAAGTCAATGTATAGACTTTGAGGATGTATAGACCTTGAGGAAGTCAATGTATAGACTTTGAGGATGTACAGACTTTGTGAAGCCAATGTACAGACTTTGAGGAAGCCAATGTATAGACTTTGAGGATGCACAGAATTTGAGGAAGTCAATGTAGAGACTTTGAGGATGTAACAATGTATAGACTTTGAGGAATGTACAGACTTTGAGGATGTAACGTAGGTAAAGATAGGAATGTACAGACTTTGTGTCGCAGCAACATAGGTAAAGATAGGAATGTATAGACTTTGAGGAATGTACAGACTTTGAGGATTGAACGTAGGTAAAGATAGGAAGGTACATACTTTGTGTTGCAGCAACGTAGGTAAAGATAGGAATGTACAGACTTTGTGTTGAACCAATGTACAGACTTTGTGTTGAGCCGATGTACAGAGTTTATGAAGCCAATGTATAGACTTTGAGGATGTATAGACCTTGAGGAAGTCAATGTATAGACTTTGAGGATGTACAGACTTTGTGAAGCCAATGTATAGACTTTGAGGATGCACAGACTTTGAGGAAGTCAATGTATAGACTTTGAGGATGTATAGACCTTGAGGAAGCCAATGTATAGACTTTAAGGATGTACAGACTTTGAGGAAGCCAATGTATAGACTTTGAGGAAGTCAATGTATAGACTTTGAGGATGTATAGACCTTGAGGAAGTCAATGTATAGACTTTGAGGAAGTCAATGTATAGACTTTGAGGATGTATAAACCTTGAGGAAGTCAATGTATAGACTTTGAGGATGTACAGACTTTGTGAAGCCAATGTACAGACTTTAAGGAAGCCAATGTATAGACTTTGAGGAAGCCAATGTATAGACTTTGAGGATACACAGAATTTGAGGAAGTCAATGTATAGACTTTGAGGATGTGTAGCCCTTGAGGAAGCCAATGTATAGACTTTGAGGATGTACAGACTTTGTGAAGCCAATGTACAGACTTTGAGGAAGCCAATGTATCAACTTTGAGGAAGCCAATGTATAGACTTTGAGGATGTACAGACTTTGTGAAGCCAATGTACAGACTTTGAGGAAGCCAATATATCGACTTTGAGGAAGCCAATGTATAGACTTTGAGGATGTACAAACTTTGTGAAGTCAATGTTGTATAGACTTTGAGGATGTATAGACCTTGAGGAAGTCAATGTATAGACTTTGAGGATGTACAGACTTTGTGAAGTCAATGTTGTATAGACTTTGAGGATGTATAGACTTTGAGGAAGTCAATGTATAGACTTTGAGGATGTACAGACTTTGTGAAGCCAATGTATAGACTTTGAGGAAGCCAATGTATATACTTTGAGGATGTACAGACTTTGAGGAAGCCAATGTATAGACTTTGAGTTGCCTAGCAGCCAATGTATAGACTTTGAGTTGCCTAGCAAGTTTCCTAGCAGCCAATGTATAGACTTTGTGCTAGCAGCCAATGTATAGACTTTGAATTGCCTAGCAGCCAATGTATAGACTTTGAGTTGCCTAGCAGCCAATGTATAGACTTTGTGCTAGCAGCCAATGTATAGACTTTGAGTTGCCTAGCAAGTTGCCTAGCAGCCAATGTATAGACTTTGTGCTAGCAGCCAATGTATAGACTTTGAGTTGCCTAGCAGCCAATGTATAGACTTTATGCTAGCAGCCAATAGACTTTGAGTTGCCTAGTAGCCAATGTATAGACTTTGAGTTGCCTAGCAAGTTGCCTAGCAGCCAATGTATAGACTTTGTGCTAGCAGCCAATGTATAGACTTTGAGTTGCCTAGCAGCCAATGTATAGACTTTGTGCTAGCAGCCAATGTGTAGACTTTTAGTTGCCTAGCAAGTTGCCTAGCAGCCAATGTATAGATTTTATGCTAGCAGCCAATGTAAAGACTTTGAGTTGCCTAGCAGCCAATGTATAGACTTTGTGCTAGCAGCCAATGTATAGACTTTGTGTTTGCTAAACCAGTGAACATAGGTAAAGATAGGAATGTATAGACTTTGAATGTATGGAGCACACGGGTTGTGCAGACTTGGTCCGAGAGTGTATAGACTTTGAAGTGAAAGATGTATAGACTTAGTGTTAGGTACATGAATAGTGTCAGTTTTATTTAAAGAAAATTTTGAGAAATAAATTTTATGAAAAATAAGAGAAAAATATAAGGATCTTAACCATGAAATTTCATATACTGATTCCATCAATTTTTAAAGATAAAAATCTCTAAAGTTAGATACGGAGTTTCGGGTTGAATTTTTTTCTGACATATTTTAATAAAATAAAATTTTGATAAATATCAGAAAAGTCTAAGGATCATAAAAATATAAAATTTACTATTTCTATTAATATGTTTCATTAGATATAAAATTTTCTAGATGAGGTAAATAAAACCACCCTCTCACGTCGCCATTATTTTTCCCCCAGACATGTCTTGTCCCTAACAGCCTGTACCAGTTGGCATCCCACTAAGATCCTATTTTTACGGATCTTGCTTCCCCTCCTGCCGACTCAAACCTTATAAAACACATGTCTAATGAAACAAATCTCTTTAGTTCGAAGGTTTGCTGTGAAGGAGAGGCACGTCCAGAGGAGGAAGTTTTTCCACCTGCTACAACTTCTGTGGAGGTAGGTGTTCTCAATTTTTAACTAAACTAGTAGCTAATCTAAGATGATTAGTCTAGATAGTTAGTCTTAGGCTCATCTCCATACGATATTTCGTGTTTATACAGCATGTGTTAGCCTCATAGTTAGCATGTATTAGCTTTAATCAAAGAAAACTAGTAAAATTAGTAAAGTAATTAGTTTCATAACCAGGATAATTAGCATACAATAGTTTCAATATGGGACAATTAGTAAGTATTAGACTCATGCCCCAGATAATTAGCATGTATTAGCTTCATTAACTAATCTATTAGCATACCTAATCTATTAGATCTAATCTATTAACATACCTAATTAACCTGTTGATCTACAAATCGATACCCCTAGTGTCGACACCTCCAAGCTAAATATTGACACCTCTATATATACAAATGTCGACAGTATATATATAACACCTCCATTAATTGTATATATAAAACACCTCCATTATATATTATTAGACAAGAATATATATATAACTAATGTCTACACCTCCAGTATATGCTGTTAGAACTAATGTCTACATCTCCATTCTCATCGAATATATATATATATATATATAGAGAGAGAGAGAGAGAACAGAATATAATATAAAATGGACTCCTCCATTCTTACAGAGTATATAGAACAATGTAATATATACAGAATATATATAGACCAACGTAAAATATGTAGATATACATATAGAAAAATATATAGATATACAGGAATATACAATGTAATATATACAGAATAGATATAGACCAACGTAAAATATGTAGATATACATCTAGAAAAAAAAAAATATATATATATAGATATACATGAAAATATATATACACATATATATATATATATATAACTAAATGATATAACTAAGTGACTATTGTACATGATATCTATATATATAGCTAAATGTAGACACCTCCCTATACCAAATAGGAATATATATATAACTAAATGCCGACACCTCTCCCCAAAACCTCCTTATATATAAATGTCGACACCTCACTATATATATAAATGTATATAAATATATATAAATGTCGACACCATATAAATAAATGTCGACACCTCATATATATATATTAGACAGAAAATATATATATCTATAACCTTCATTATATATATATAACAGGATATATATATATATATACATATTGGACAAAATATATATATAACTAATGTCAACACCTCATATAATTGGACATGAATATGTATATATATAGTGAGCATATAATTGGACAGGAATATGTATATATGTATATATATATATATATATATATATATATATATATATATATATAGATAGATAGATAGAGAGAGAGAGAGAGAGAGAGAGAGAGAGAACTAATGTCGAAATCAAGTATCGACATTTACAATCAATAGATTGATGTCGCCATTTACTATAAGAAGGAAAAATCAGAACGAGTGGAACAATAAATAAACAAAGTTAACCTCACCAAGGACAATGGCAAGACAAAATGGGTTATGTGAAGTTCTGAAATTCTCAAAGTTTCCTCTATATGTCCACATTATCAATTTGCATAACTCGACTTAAATTGATGGGCATCCTAGACCCGGACGCTATTCACTGACCAACGGCCGTATAACAGACGCTTATTCCAAACGAAAAAATCCAAATGGAAAATAGGCAGTGAAGTTGAACTCTAGCTACTTAGCTAACCTAGACTGGTTAAATCTCGATTTAACCAATAAATCATCTAGTCAACCTGGTTAAACCAAAGCCTACAAGGCACCAATCTCACCTAGTTTTTTTTATGCTTCAACTGTTGCTGGTTTTACTCCTAGTTCGTCCCTACATAACGATACGTCTTGGATTTTATTCTATAATCCACCTTATATATATCCTACCTGATCAACCCTTGATATTCCATATTGGTAAAAGAGAGTGGATGTCGACAAACATGACCAATGTTGTGCATATAGGGCCCGGTCTGGTCCTGGGAGGAGCACCCGAAGGTACTTGTGCCCATGGTAGTTTATTGACCACGGTGTTTGGCATTGCACCGGAGTACTTGCTTGCTAGACTTTAGGCATTCCACTCATTCTCGTGATATTACTTGATTGATTGACTTGAGACCCGCAGAAGGGTAAAAGTGTTTACTTGAATGAATTGATAAATAGCCAATTCCAGTTATACATGCTTGAAATTACTTTGCTTACTATTGTTTGATTGACATGTTGTTATTCCAGTTATTACTCCTCAGTTATCACTTGCTTGATTTACTATCACTTGCTACTGCTAATTGAAATTGTGAAATCTATATGCTCTCACTTTCTACTCTTGTCGATCTTACGATTCCTTGATATCTATCTGTCAGCATGCATAGATTACCCACATTAAATGAACTTGTAATTCACTTAATGCATGTTAAATCTTCAGATGTAGTTCCTACTGAGCTTTATGCTCATTCAGTGTTAATTAATATTTTTCAGGTTGTCTCGAGGATAGCTAGCAAGCATGGGCAAGAGTGTTGGAGTGTACCAAGATGTCATAGTAGACCCCGTTTCTCAGTATAGAATTGAGAGTTATCTTATTATAAGAGTATTCTTGTAATTTGCTTGAGAGTTAGTGTTGTCCTTGAAATTTTGGAAGAGTTATAAAATTTGAAATTTTATAGTGGAGATTTTTATATCAAGTGATGTAATTAGAATATCTAGTCTTGATTGAGTGAGGGGTTTTCTCCTCTGTCGTGCTTCGATATTCCGCGTCGGGGCGTGACATCTAGGCACCGAGTTGGCTTTTTTCTCGGTGTACCATCCTCAGTCGAACGGTCAGTCTGAGAGGACCATCCAGACTTTGGAGGACATGTTAAGGTCATGTTGCCTGGAATGGCAAGGAAGTTGGACCCCTCATTTATCGTTAGTGGAGTTTGCCTACAACAACAGCTATCATTCGAGCATTGGGATGGCTTCTTATGAGGCGTTGTAAAGATGACCTTGTCGGACTCCGCTTGATTGGTTCGAGGTGGGAGAGCATGTCTCGACAGGAGCAGATTTGGTGTAGCAATATACTAAGATAGTGTATCAGGTTTGGCAGAAGATGTTGGCAGCGCATAGCCCATAGAAGAGGTATGTCAATAAGAGGAGGCAGCCCCTCAGCTTTGTTGTAGAAGATCATGTGTTTTTGAGGGTCTCTCCCGTGAATGGTGTGATGCGCTTCGGCAGGCGTGGGAAGTTGAGTCCCCGCTACATTGGTCCTTTTCTCATTGTCGAGCATATTGGTGAAGTTTCTTATCGGTTGCAGTTACCCCCGGAGCTATCTTCCGTGCATGATGTGTTTCATGTGTCTATGCTATAGAGGTACATGCCCGATGCTTCCCATGTTTTGGAGGATGTCGTATGGCCCGAGGTGACCCCATACTCGTCCCTTCAAGAGTACCCTATCCACGTTGAGGATCGGCGTAAGCAACGCCTATGGAACAAGGTTATTCCTCAGGTTAAGGGAGTCTGGCAACGCCATTCTGGTGGCGAGGCATCATGAGAGCGTGAGGATGAGATGGGACAGTAGTATCCTTACTTGTTCGGGTGAGTCTTCTCCCCAGTTCCTGTGCTTTGATCTTAATTTCGATGATGAAATTTGTTTAAGGGGGAGGGTTATAATATCCCAAGTTTTTTGAACATTTTTTAGATCTAGATCCATGGGTTTTGGATCACTTTCGGGGGTCCCGGAGCGTGTTTTGTGATTTACACGTGTTTTTCCCTGTGAGACCTGCGGAACCCTATGTGGGGCAAACCATTGTATTCTCCTGCTCCGGGATGGTACCTGTGCGTCAAGTGTGTTCTGAGGATCGAGGAAATGATTTTTTCTTAATTTTTCATATTTTTCATATTATATTGATTTTCTATATATAACCCTTTTTCTTTTTTTTCTTTTTCTTCTTTTCTTGTTCTTTCTTCTTCTCCTTTCCACGTGAGGGCCGACCGTTGCCCCCTCTCTCCCAATTCGAGCTCGTGGCGCCTCCTCCTCCCTTGGCGATGAGTTGCGGACCAAGGTGGTGGCGCGATGATGACGGCGGCGGCGGCATGGTGATTGTGACAGTGCCTTTCTCACGGCGTGGGGAGTGGATTTGTGTTTGGCCAAGGTTTGGATATTAGCGGTGATCCGACGGGTTTTGGCCTTCTTTGTGGTAGGCGAGGGATCCTTACCCTCTTTACTGCTTTCCCCGTGATTTCTTGGCCGAAGGGAGGCCGAATGGGGGTGTTTTGAGCCTAGAGGGTAAAATTCCACGTTTTGGGGTAGAGCGCCGGATCTCTCGTTTTATGGAGTTTTTGACGGATCTAAGGGCACAGATGCATGCTAGGTTGGTTGGGGAAGGATTCCCCTTTGTTTCCCTATCATCGGGTGATGATCGGGGCGTGGATCGAGTTTTTTGGCCATTCCCGCCGTTCTCGATTTTCTGGAATGAAGCGGTCCTAACAGGAACCGTTTTTCTAATAGGCGGCCCTAGGTGGGTCATTTTTTGGCCAAGAGTATCGATGAGCTTGGCGGTCACACGACAGACTGCCAAGGCCCAGCGGCGGCCCAGCGACTGACCGCTACCCTCGTGGGGCCAGTGTGACTCCTGAGGTGTTTTGACCATTGGTTTTTGACCGTTGAAAGTTTGAGGGCTTACCGATCACAGGATGGCCGCTTTACCATGACCTGCGGTCCACTAGAGGACCATTTTAAGGTCCAATGGTCAAAAGGTGACCGTTTTTCCTTTTTCGCAGTCGGTTGGTGAGGCGGCCCCAACGAGGGATCATTTCTGCCTTGGGTGGTCCAGTGGTGGACCGCCTATGTTTTAAACGGTCGACATGAGACCATTTTCTTCTAAGGAATGGCGGCCCAGTGTGGACCATTTTATGGAGTCAGTGGCTGATAGTTGCAAAATGCATGCCGTTAATACATCCGCTACCAAATTTATTTATCGGCCCACAAATTAATTATAAGAAAATAGTTAAGCGGTGAGTCCGAGTCGAGTCCACTGGGAAATTTAGATTTTAAGGTCAAAAATCTTGAGTTTTATAAGTAGAAATTTATGGCAAACGGACACTAAAATAAGAGTTGACAAATTAAAATTAACTAACCTAGACGAATGGACTTTAAGAAATTAAGACTATGATTAGCTTAATTAATCGTAAAGACAACAACAAAAGAAAGATACCATATTTAGAGAAGAGAGGAATGAAGATAATGAATAAAAACAAAGCACTTCCACTTAAGTTAATACCCAAGACTTAGTATGCTTGTAACGTACTTATCAAACTGAATACAACTAGTATTAACAAACTAACTAAGTTGCGCTTTGAAGAAAATAATACAATGGACAAAAACAGAAAGTGAAATGAACGGAATAGCAGTTAACAGAAAAACAAATGCAGAACGGAGTGTCTCTACTGCTCTCTCCCAGTCTCCCTTTCTCCGTTGCAGACGCCAAACGCACTGCAGAACAGTGCTGTGGCTGAGAAACCATAGTTGCATGCAGTCGACGGAAAGGTCCCACAGAATCACAACGGAAGCTCCACTGTCTCTCTCCTCTTCATGTCTTCATGCCATGGACGCCCTCGTGACAAGCACGGCAGCAGAGGAAGCCATAAACGACGTTGAGAGGTGGCAGCAGAGGGAGCCACAGCTTCACTTCCCGTCCTCACGTCGTGAACACCGTGATCACTCGTAGTCGTAGAGGGAGCCCACGACTGAGAAGACTCCACATGCGAGAGGTGACCGACACTGTGGTTCTAGCCGTTGAAGAA
Source organism: Amorphophallus konjac (assembly GCA_022559845.1). Taxonomy (NCBI): domain Eukaryota; kingdom Viridiplantae; phylum Streptophyta; class Magnoliopsida; order Alismatales; family Araceae; genus Amorphophallus; species Amorphophallus konjac. Next base: position 201,466,056 of record CM040117.1, read on the forward strand.
ATCTGTTGCGGCACCCACACGATGCCGAGGGGGGGGCTTACACGGATGGTTGAGAACCACCAGAGAGAGAGCCGCGACAAAGGCCGGACAAGAGCCAGGTACAGAGAGTGCCACACGCTGCAGCAGCCGAGAAGGCTCGCCACGCTGCAGCAGCAAAGGACCTTGCCGCCGAGAACCTCCAAAAACAAAGCACCAACCCAAAAACCAACTAGAGATAAACCAGAACAGAAGACGAACCAAAAACCAGCTGAGTTATACTTTGAGGAAAATACTACAATGGACAGAACGGACTGAGAACCTCCCAACGAAGGCCGGCAACCCAAACTAAAAGAACAAAGGGAGAGAACCGAAAACAAAAAGATCAACCAAGCCCCCCCTGCAGCAACGTCTGAACTTCGGAAGAACACTATGAAAGTGCCAAATCTAAGAAAAAAATAGAAACTAAAACCCAAAAGCCAGCTCAAAAACTCAACAAAGAAAACCCCAAAAATAGAAGATGAACCCCCTCTACTGTTCCCTGAACCTCCTCTTTATAGGGGAATGGACGATGCCCGGATCACCACCGAACCACCTCCACAATAGACGCCGTTTCTTTATCCTTCGCTGGTGTAGTCCACGACGCCCCACACGAGCGTCTCGCAACGAACGAACGGCTTGCGAAGCCTGCTCTCCATCTTCTCCGGATTTAGGTGACAACGTCCATCCTCCTTATCTCACCGAACAACATCTACGTGGAGCCTAATCGCAAGCCACTGCCGATATTCCCGTGGTGATCAACCATGCCAGTCCAGCTCACCTCGCTGCCGCTATTCACGCGGTGGGTTTGGATACGCCAATGCCATCCCAACACCCAGTTGCCATGCACGTGATCGGCCTATTTTGTGCAGCCATGCACCCCACTTGGCCATCTTCTGCTGTACATTCACTTGGTGGGTTGGATATTGTAATGCCTTTGCACCACCCAGCCATGCCATGCAATGCCTTTATGCAACTCACGTGTATATAGCAACCATTCCTTCTTTCGCGATGGGCCCATCAAGCTACAGCTAGCGTGGCCCTTTATGTTTGAAGGAGGCCCAATACCCATGTATATGTTTCATGCATCCAACAACAAACCTTTAAGCCCATTAAAATAGTTGCCAAAGTCATTTCCTTGACATGCTGGTTAAGCCTTCCGATCCCCATACCTGTCATTAGAGAAATCATATGTGATATCCAACATTGTTATAAATTTCATCCCAAATATTTATCATTTTCCATGAAATCTCAAGAATTCATCAAAATCTATTTCTATGAATAATTTCACACATAACCAACAATTTACTTTGAATTTTATCCGAAACATGTGAAATTAATATGTGAAAATATGAAGTTATCACACCCCCCAACTTACTCATTGCTAGTCCCTTAGCAATGCAAACAATTATAGAATTTAGGACTAACAAGAGTTCAAAAATCACGTTTCATGACATGAATGCTGAGCATTATGATTTGAACCATAGAATATTGCAAGTTCAAGCAATAAATGTCAAGAATAAACTTCGTCAATCCATGTATTTAGACACTTCCTCAGGTTACACTCATAAATTTTTTTGTATCTCTTTTGTGCATGTGATCTAATTTGATTAGTGGATATCAGACAACTGGATGAATGAGCCTTCTATTTATCACTTAACAATGATTTCCAATTCTACCTATTTTAAATCAGACTCTCGAATTACAGGTAGCTTCACTCTGCCTGATCATCATCATTTTTTTTTCATCATGGTGCTGCACATTCCTTCACTGTTTGACGCGAACCTCAACTCTTGCTAGGAGAAGTAGGCCCGGTTACTAAGATAAAGAGCATTTTCCATGAGTTTTTCATCATATATATATATATTTTTTTCTTTCTTTTTGGTGCTTTGCACTTATTTGCAGGCAGGTAGCTTTTTCCCCACGATAATCTTCAATGACTAGGCAGAATTTTCAATCCTCGCCTAAGTTTTAAGTAAAGAGCTCATCATCCTCGTGTTTAATACCTACTATTCTCATTAGTGTGCGGATGTGTGTGAGTTCAAAGAAAAATCTGAGTGTATTCCGAGGAAGATGCTAAAAACATAACCAACTAATTCACCCTTTAATTCAATGCTGTCACAAGTGGATATTCTAAGCCTTATCATTTTGACAATGTTTCTTATCATGAAAAATGACCCTGAAGCATTTGTTAGGGGAATCATGAAAGATTACAGCATTTTGATGAAAATTTAAGTTTAAGCTACCCCCCAACTTAAGTGACATTGTCCTCAATGACATGCTTAAAATAGAAAATTAGGACAATATAGAGTGAATGTTTTGAGAGGGAAAGGTACAACCTGAGCAAGATGAAATGTTGCTGTAGAGAAAGATGCTGCCCATTCTCCATGTTTCTAGAAAGAAAAACAATCAGTCATTCTCCTTTATTTATGAAAAAAGAATTGGGTTGCCTCCCAATTAGCGCTAAGTTTAATATCTTCAGCCAGACATCAGCGAATTCAACTTAGTTCAATTAATGCAATTTCTTCCACAATTAGTTCATTTGAGACTCCTTCAATGAAGGGTTTGAGTCTCTGGCCATTGACTTTGAAAGTGTTGCCACTTTTGGGGTCACAGATCTCAACAGCACCATGGGGAAATGAATTAACTACAATGTATGGCCCATCCCATCTAGATCTAAGCTTCCCAGGGAAAAGTTTCAATCTAGAATTGAACAACCAGACCTTTTGATTAGGTTCAAATGTTTTCCTGGAGATGTGTTTGTCATGAAAAGTTTTCATCTTGGCCTTATAGATTTTGGAGTTCTCATAGGATTCCTCACGAAGCTCCTCTAACTCACTTAATTGCAAGGCCCTGTGTGATCCAGCTTGGGTCAAATTCAGGTTAAATTGTTTGATTGCCCAATAAGCCTTGTGTTCCAGCTCCACTGGGAGGTGGCAGGCTTTTCCATAAATCAATCTAAAGGGTGACATCCCAATAGGGGTCTTATATGCTGTTCTGTAGGCCCATAATGCATCATCCAATCTCTCAGCCCAATCTTTCCTATCAGTCCTCACAGTCTTTTGCAAAATGTTCTTGATTTCTCGATTTGAAACTTCTACCTGCCCACTTGTTTGGGGATGATATGGTGTGGCCACTTTGTGAGTGATCCCATACTTTTTCAGCAAGCTCTTGAATTGATAGTTAGTGAAGTGACTACCTCCATCACTAATTATAGCCCTTGGGAATCCAAATCTAGAGAAAATGTTCTTTTGCACAAATTTCATGACCACCTTGTGGTCATTGGTTCTAGTTGCTACAGCTTCAATCCATTTGGAAACATAATCCACAGCCACTAGAATGTATTCATGCCCAAAAGATGGTGGGAATGGTCCCATGAAATCAATTCCCCATACATCAAAAATTTCCACCACAAGAATGGGGTTCAAGGGCATCATGTCTCTTCGAGATATATTCCCCATGGTTTGACATTTTGGGCAAGATTGACTGAAAGCATGGGCATCTCTAAAGAGAGTGGGCCAATAAAAACCACATTGGAGGACTTTTGCAGCAGTTTTCTTTCCAGAGAAATGACCTCCGCAAGCAAGAGTGTGGCAGAAGGTGAGAATGCTTTGATGCTCATTTTCAGGGACACACCTTCGAATGACATTATCCGCACAGATACGGAATAATTCTGGATCCTCCCAAAAATAGTGTCTTATCTGAGCATAGAATCTATCCTTCTCATTCTTAGACCAACCTTCAGGGGTCAATCCAACAGCCAGATAATTGACAATATTGGCATACCAAGGGGGTTGGATGTGGCTAATGGACAAGAGTTGTTCATCAGGAAAAAAGTCTCTTATGGGCTCCTTTTCTTGCACAAGAATTCTAGAGAGATGATCAGCCACCACATTCTCAGACCCCTTTTTATCCCGAATTTCAATATCAAATTCTTGCAAGAGTAAGATCCATCTAATCAAACGGGGCTTGGCTTCTTTCTTGGACATGAGGTATCTCAAGGCTGAGTGATCAGAGTAGATGATGACCTTGGATCCTAAGAGATATGATCTGAATTTTTCAAGGGCGAACACCACAGCCAAGAGTTCTTTTTCAGTGGTGGTGTAATTCAGTTGAGCATCACCCATAGTGCGACTAGCATAATAAATCACCACAGGGCGTTTGTCAATCCTCTGCCCTAAGACTGCACCTATAGCAAAATCAGATGCATCACACATGATCTCGAAGGGAAGAGACCAATCAGGTGGCTGAAGAATTGGAGCTTTGGTCAGAGCCTCCTTCAAAACATTGAAAGCCTTTAAACATGATTCATCCAAATGAAAAGGGACATCTTTGGCTAGGAGAAGGGTTAAAGGTCGGGCAATTTGAGAGAAATTTTGGATAAACCGGCGATAGAAGCCGGCATGGCCAAGGAAAGACCGAATTTGCTTAACTGAGGTGGGTGGGGGAAGATTAGAAATGAGGTCAATTTTGGCCTTGTCCACCTCTATACCCCGCTCAGAAACTATGTGGCCCAACACTATGCCTTCTTTTACCATGAAGTGACTCTTCTCCCAGCTTAGAATCAACCTCTTTTCTATGCACCTCTCCAAAATTTTTGTCAAATTATCTAGGCACACATCAAAAGAATCTCCAAAGACTGAGAAATCATCCATAAAAATTTCTAAGAAGTTCCCCACCATATCTGAAAAAATGGCCATCATGCATCTCTGAAAAGTGGCTGGAGCATTACATAACCCAAAGGGCATTCTCCTAAATGCAAATGTCCCATAAGGACATGTGAATGTGGTCTTTTCTTGATCCTCTGGATAAATGGCCACTTGGTTATATCCTGAATAACCATCTAAGAAACAGAAGTATTGTTGGCCAGCTAATTTCTCCAAGATTTGGTCAATGAATGGTAGGGGAAAATGGTCCTTCTTAGTGGCCTCATTCAATTTCCTATAATCTATGCATACTCTCCACCCTGTGGGTAATCTAGTGGGTACTAATTCTCCTTTGTCATTGCTCACCACAGTGAGCCCAGCTTTCTTAGGTACCACTTGAGTTGGACTAACCCATGGGCTATCAGAGATTGGGTATATGATTCCTGCATCAAGCCATTTGACAACTTCTTTCTTAACCACTTCTTTCATGTGAGGGTTCAGCCTTCTTTGCATCTCCCTAGATGGCTTTGCATTGTCTTCCAGATAAATGTGATGCATGCATACTGATGGACATATTCCCTTAAGATCGGCCACAGACCAACCTATGGCTTCCTTATGTCTTTTGAGGACATCAATCAGTTGGTCCTCCTGAGTGGATGTCAAATCAGATGCTATAATGACAGGTAAAGACATCTCCGGCCCTAAGAAGGCATATTTCAGGGAATCGGGTAGGGGTTTCAATTCTAGGTGTGGTGGGGCATGGATGGAGGGAAGTGAAGGTTCATGTTTCATATCAGACAAATGTTCAAACTGATGAAGAGCATTGACCTCTGAAATGGGCTCTTTGTCTTCAGCTTTGTCAAAGTTTTCTATTCTGGTCACGGGAGGGTCATTTTCTACCATCTCATCAATCACATCAATGATGTAACAATCTTCTTCCTCCCTTATTTGTTTGGACGCCTTGAAGACATTTAGTGTCATCTTCTGATCTCCAAAAGAGATGTCCATAAGCCCAGACTTACAATTGATGTTGGCATTGGCTGTGGCTAAGAAGGGCCGGCCCAATATAATTGGGCTTTGGGCTAGGTCTGATTTAGACTCCATGTCAAGGACTTAAAAGTCAACAGGAAAATAGCATGTGTCTATCTTGACAAGGACATCTTCTACCAACCCCTTAGGTGTTCTAACAGATCTATCAGCCAATTGGAGAATGACAGGGGTTGATTTGAGTTCTCCCATACCAAATTTTTGGTACACAGATGTTGGGAGGAGATTGACACTTGCTCCTAGGTCCAATAGAGCATTCTCAAAGGTGACCCCCCCAATGACACAAGATATGAGTGGGGTGCCAGGATCTTTCATTTTCTGGGGGAGTTGATTTAGTAGGACAGCACTAACATCCTCAGACAATAGAATTCTTTCCAGATTCACCTTTGGTTCCCTCTTTTGAGTGCACATTTCCTTAAGAAATTTGGCATACGCAGGCACATGTTGGATTGCATCTAAGAGGGGGATGTTGATGTGGACTTGTTTGAACAATTTCATCAATTCTTCATTCTGAGCTTGATTGTTCTTCTTTTTCTTTTCTTTCCTAGCGTCCAAGGCATTAGGGAAGGGAATCTTAGGTTTGTAGCATTCAGGTGATTCATCTATCTTTGCCTTCCCTTTATCTTTGATGTTCCCCTCACTACCCACTATAGGAGTGGAAATGGGTTCTTTTTCTTCTTGGGTTTGATTAGATGAGGCTTCATTGGATTCATCAATTTGGTATGGGTCTGACAAGATTTTACCACTTCTTAAGGCCGAGATGGCCTTAGCATTCTCAAATTGTGGGCCCTTTGGAGGATTTGGCCCTTGTTGAAATTGCCCTTGAGGGGCAAGTGGAAGGGGCTGTTGAAAACTAGGAGGATAATTTCTAGGGTTGGGAATGGGTTGACTTGGAAGTTGACCCGGATCTCTCCTTACATTGGTTTCCAAGAGTTGGCCAATCTGGGCCTTCATTTCAGCCATTTGGGTTTGGAAAGATTGGTTTTGGGCCAAAATGAGTTGTTGTAATTGATTGATTTTGTCATCATTTTGGGCCATTGGTGGAGGTTGCATAGGTGGTTGGTAAATTGGAGGAGGATGTGAAGATTGCCCATATGCGGGCTGAGCAAATGAGGGTTGGCCATAAGATGGCTGGCCATAAGGGAATTGAGGTTGATTGGGTGACTGTTGTGACAATTGGCCCCTATGGAAAGTTTGATTTTGAAAATGGGCCTGAGGTTGGGGTTTGGGTTGGAAATTTTGGTTTTGCTGGGGCTTCCAAGAGAAGTTTGGGTGATTTCTCCAGCCCGGGTTGTAAGTGTTTGAAAATGGGTCATTGTTGGGCTTAGACAATCCTTGGGCTGCATAAACTTGCTCCTGGATAGCAGGTGGTAACTGGGCTGCCGCAGGGCATTCATCCACTTGATGGGCTGGGCTTTCACAAAGCACACACGCCTCTTGGACTAGACCTTGGCGAGAGTAGAAAGATGGTTGTGATTGGGCATTGAAGGTTTGTTTATTCAATTTAATGAGCTCGCCCACTTGTTGGGTTAACAGGTCAACTTTCTCTAATTTTTGGGCCAAGGCATTCACATCTAATCTAGGCTCAAATTCTCCCTTCTCTTTTACCTCATACATCCCAGCTTTTCTAGATGGCCCCACTGATTTTTCATATGAAGAAAGAGAGGCATGGTTGATGGAGTTCTCACTCAACATTTCAAAGAGAGCATAAGCTTCTTCTTCACTTTTACTCATAAACGCACCTCCACACGAAGCATCAACCATTTGCCTATAGGGTTCAGTCAATCCTTCATAAAAGGCCTGCACAATCTGCCATTTTGATAGCCCATGATGTGGGCATTTTCTCAATAACTCCTTCATTCTTTCCCAAGACTCATGGATCAATTCCCCTGGGTTTTGAACAAAGCCCGTGATGGCTCTTCTCATTGTATTGGTCCGACCTATAGGATAGAACTTTTTCAAAAATTCCTTTTGCATTTCCTCCCATGACCGAATGGGTCTTCCTAAGGTCCCTAACCAATATTTGGCTTTATCTTTCAAGGAGAAAGGGAATAGAGTCAACTTTAGGGCATCGTCTGTGAAATTCTGAATTTTCACAGTGGAACATATCTCCAAGAACTCATCTAAGTGCTTATATGGGTCTTCATTTGTAAGCCCATGGAATGAAGGGAGCATTTGGATCGTGCTAGATTTGATCTCATATTGGGCTGCTGGCACTTCCGGAAGATGGATACATGTGGAAGGTTGATAGCTAGAAGGAATGAAGTATTCCTTCATCTGCTTGGGTAATTCACCTTGATTAGCCATTTCTTGAATGGGATTTTGGGCTTGATGGATCACCCTCTCTATTTCTTGGATAGGTTCAACTAAATGTGGAACTTGGGATCTTCTACCTTGCATGAACTCCAAGAATTGATTCAAAAAAAAAATTTTAATTTTTTTGCAAACACTTGTTCAACAAATTAACCTACAAGACTTAGGGCTCCTTGGACTTAAGAGCACAAATAGTGAGAATTCCCCAAAGTTCAATTGCAATCTTGCACACACCGACCTTCAAGTTGGCCAGGTAAGAGGTAGGATCGTGGGAGGTTCCCCTTGCTTTCGCAAGCTCCTAATTAATGAACCACGGATCCACTTAGGCGTAGCCTTTTAACCTCTTGCCTAGACACCAACCTTTAGATGGTGATACAAGCACAATTTCTCTTAAGGTTCAACCACTAAGTGGGCTCAAATGTTGGCTTTCTCACAAATCAACTTGAATCCAGCCCAAGTCCACTACCAAATTTGTCCACTAGCCAGGAAAGAGGTGGGGTTGTGGGAGGCTCCCCCTACAGATGTAGGGTCCTAATTAATAAACCACAATCCCACTTAAGGCGTTTGCCATCGGACCTCTTTCCTAGACACTAGTTTCCAAATTGATAATGGGCCCAAGTGAAATCAAATCTCAAAGTGAACCCTAGGGCCAATGTCTACTAGATTTTATTAGGCTTGGGAAATGCAAAATGAAGAGTTGTGATTTGTGGGCCAAGGAAGGGTGATCAAATCCCCACCTTATGTGATTATGGGTTTTGCCCTTAAGATAGTTTAAAATGAAATGCAACACCACATAGTCAAACAAGGGGTTCTATGCAAATTTGAATGTCATGTGATTAAGAAAAAGATAGAAGAACTCACCTTGCCCCCGCAATCTTCAATGATGCATTTAACAAAATTAAATAACAAAAACAATTCTAACCTATATGATGCATGACCTAAGACATGGAAATGTGGTTGCTAATCTTGAGATGATGATTTTTATTAAAGTTCAAGTGAATTTTTTTTTAATTAATGATCCTATCTAACCACAAGATATGAAAAATAAAGAAAATAAACTCAAATGAAGGAGGGAAATGTGAGTACTTACTTGAAAAAGCGTTCCCTCATTTTTTTTTTGAAATAAATGACAAAGAAAACTTACCATTTTTTTATTTTCCTACAAAAATAAGAAAAAGAGAAATTATTAGTATCAATTTATATACAAAAACACAAGATTAACGACCTAAAAATCATAAACTTCCCCGACAACGGCGCCAAAAATTGATAGTTGCAAAATGCATGCCGTTAATACATCCGCTACCAAATTTATTTATCGGCCCACAAATTAATTATAAGAAAATAGTTAAGCGGTGAGTCCGAGTCGAGTCCACTGGGAAATTTAGATTTTAAGGTCGAAAATCTTGAGTTTTATAAGTAGAAATTTATGGCAAATGGACACTAAAATAAGAGTTGACAAATTAAAATTAACTAACCTAGACGAATGGACTTTAAGAAATTAAGACTATGATTAGCTTAATTAATTGTAAAGACAACAACAAAAGAAAGATACCATATTTAGAGAAGAGAGGAATGAAGATAATGAATAAAAACAAAGCACTTCCACTTAAGTTAATACCCAAGACTTAGTATGCTTGTAACGTACTTATCAAACTGAATACAACTAGTATTAACAAACTAACTAAGTTGCACTTTGAAGAAAATAATACAATGGACAAAAACAGAAAGTGAAATGAACGGAATAGCAGTTAACAGAAAAACAAATGCAGAACGGAGTGTCTCTACTGCTCTCTCCCAGTCTCCCTTTCTCCGTTGCAGACGCCAAACGCACTGCAGAACAGTGCTGTGGCTGAGAAACCACAGTTGCATGCAGTCGACGGAAAGGTCCCACAGAATCACAACGGAAGCTCCACTGTCTCTCTCCTCTTCACGTCTTCATGCCATGGACGCCCTCGTGACAAGCACGGCAGCAGAGGAAGCCATAAACGACGTTGAGAGGTGGCAGCAGAGGGAGCCACGGCTTCACTTCCCGTCCTCACGTCGTGAACACCGTGATCACTCGTAGCCGTAGAGGGAGCCCACGACTGAGAAGACTCCACATGCGAGAGGTGACCGACACTGTGGTTCTAGCCGTTGAAGAAATCTGTTGCGGCACCCACACGATGCCGAGGGGGGGGCTTACACGGATGGTTGAGAACCACCAGAGACTCCCGAATGGCCGACGCGGCACCTCCCTTCTCTCGTCACGACTGGTGCTCGCCGAGGAGGCTCGCGACGCCAAGCCACGGCAGCAAAAGGGACTCGCCAGCGTCCCTCTCTTCACACCACTAGACAGCAGCCGCAGCACCACGTTGCAGAGGCCTAGTTCGCGACACACCGGACGGCACAAACGCAGTAGCGGAGGGAGCCCACGTTGCCGTGCTGCTCCCTACAGCTGATGAGGATGCTTGCGAGAGAAATAGATGGATGCACAGTCACCACGCACACTGCAAACGGAGCTTCGAGGAGGGGTCGCACGGCACCTACGAACGGCTGATGCTGCACCAGAGAGAGCTGCGACAAGGCTAAAAAAATATAACAACTTAAAACTTCAAAGAAAACAAACCAGAGATAACCCCAGAACAGAAGCACGAACCCCCTTTACTGTTCCCTGAACCTCCTCTTTATAGGGGAATGGACGATGCCCGGATCACCACCGAACCACCTCCACAATAGACGCCGTTCTTTATCCTTCGCTGGTGTCGTCCACGACGCCCCACACGAGCGTCTCGCAACGAACGAACAGCTTGCGAAGCCTACTCTCCATCTTCTCCAGATTCAGGTGACAGCGTCCATCCTCCTTATCTCACCGAACAGCATCTACGTGGAGCCTAATCGCAAGCCACTGCCGATATTCCCGTGGTGATCAACCATGCTAGTCCAGCTCACCTCGCTGCCGCTATTCACGCGGTGGGTTTGGATACGCCAATGCCATCCCAACACCCAGTTGCCATGCACGTGATCGGCCTATTTTGTGCAGCCATGCACCCCACTTGGCCATCTTCTGCTGTACATTCACGTGGTGGGTTGGATATTGTAATGCCTTTGCACCACCCAGCCATGCCATGCAATGCCTTTATGCAACTCACGTGTATATAGCAACCATTCTTCTTTCGCGATGGGCCCATCAAGCTACAGCTAGCGTGGCCCTTTATGTTTGAAGGAGGCCCAATACCCATGTATATGTTTCATGCATCCAACAACAAACCTTTAAGCCCATTAAAATAGTTGCCAAAGTCATTTCCTTGACATGCTGGTTAAGCCTTCCGATCCCCATACCTGTCATTAGAGAAATCATATGTGATATCCAACATTGTTATAAATTTCATCCCAAATATTTATCATTTTCCATGAAATCTCAAGAATTCATCAAAATCTATTTCTATGAATAATTTCACACATAACCAACAATTTACTTTGAATTTTATCCGAAACATGTGAAATTAATATGTGAAAATATGAAGTTATCAGTGGCCTGGCAATAGAGCGCTATGCCTCCGTGCCTCCTTCTCCGTGCGGTCATGGGTGGACCACCTAGATCGCTATAGCGGTCTCATGGAGACTATTTTTACATGAATTACGGTCCATAGAGGACCACTAGGCTGAGCGGCAGTCATGAGTGGACCGCCACTCTGTTTCCTTACATTTAGTGACTTCCATGAGTTAGAGTCTTACCTCCAGTAACACGTCCACTAGTCGTAACCTTCTTAAAGCACACATGTACTAATCCACTCGGGAGTGGTGGAGCGGATTACCCGAGAGAGATGGTTGTTAGGCTGGTTACAATAGGGCCTCCATGCGTAGCCGAGTCCAGGTTTTGGGGGAAGAACCAATTAGAGGAATTGACATTGGGCGCATGGTCTATGTGTGCACACTTGGTTGGGGGCATTGGACCTGCGCTAACAAGTGCAACCCCAACTAGTCCTTGTTCGTGGTACTGGTTATTGTTGTGTGTCTCAGTCTCCACTTGGGGCATTGTAGGGAGACACTGAGGTGTGGCGTAAGATGTCAGGGGACGCATCCGGCTTTGCTTCTAGTTGGTGGTGCTCCTGTCTCCTGGCAGGTACATACTTGTCTTTCTGCCGGTTTGAGGTCCATTGGCTTGGTACAATTAGTTGTAGGGAGCTTTTCTGTTTATTTATTATTGCTTGCTGTTTCTACCGTACTCCTGCTAGATATCGTTACTTTTCGTGGTTGTCTACATCTTGATGTCTTATTTTTCTCGTTGTGCGGTGGGGGTCCAAGGGATCCCTATTGGGCCAACAAAATGAGGCTCACTCATGTATTCTCAGTGTTGAGACAGGTGCGATAGATTCAGAGGGGGGGGTGAATGAATCTCCCCTTCAAAAATTATAGCCTAATTAAAACTTATGCTCAGATATGTGGAATTATAACCTGTTGCAAAAATGTTCTATGAATGCTTAGGAGGATCTCAGCAAAACAGCACAAATGAATTTACCTTCACTCGATCCTAAGCAAGCATCCAATGTGCGAAGCAATAAGATGAACACATAAGAAAATCAAACCACAATGGACACCAGGATTTTTAGGTGGTTCGGTCCACAGACCTACGTCCACCCCTCACTCCAAACCGGAGTGAGGCTTCTACTAGCAAAACGAGAACGTCAGACTCAGTCTGCAACAAATGCTGCCACACAGCTTGACCAGGGGAACAACCTCCCCTCTTCCTCCCAACTGGAGGGAACCACTAGTGACACCCAGTCACTAGCAAACCACAGACGCAAGTCTCTCTTCCTCCAGACCAGGAGAGGACCTACAAGCAGCAACTACTACCTGCAGCCGGAGACCCAAGTCTCCCTTCCTCTGAAGCCCAGAGGGAAGCACAAGTGACACCAAGTCACCTGCAAACCAGAGGTCTCGGACCTCTCTTCCTCCACGAAGGAGGGAGCCACTGATGACACAAAGTCACCAGCAAACCGGAGAAATAAATCTCCCTTCTCCTGAAACCACAGGAGGAACCCGATCCCCAACATGGCAATCGGAAGAACAAGGTTCAGTTACAAAGAAAATAAAAATGCAGCAACAGAAAGCTGGAAAAATGAAATGCACAATAGCTCTCGCAAGAGCAAACTGGATTGGATCTGATCCAAAATCCAGTGAGGACAAGCAAGCTTCTCTTCTTCTTCATGAGCTCTCCATCTCTCTTTCTCTCTTTCTTTTTTCTTCTTCTGCTCTCTCACTCTGGCTCTCAGCTTCTCTCTTCTTTCTTTCTTCTTCTTGTGCTATCTGCTTCTTTGCAGCTCTTTCCTTCTCTCTCGATCTCTCTTTTTCTTCTATCTTTTATCCACTTCGTCTTACATCTTCATCGGAAGAAAGCTTCTTTTTATAGCAGCCGATTAGGGCAGCGTGTGTCTTCCACACCTCCCGCCAAAGAGCCTCAGTCCACGTGTCAGCTTCTCAGCATCTTGGATCACGTGCCAGGTGTGGACGCACTTTTCGTTCGTCTATTGTTGTGCTCGTCTCTTCAGGAATGGTTGGTTTGTCTATTAAGTGCGTGGGCGTGCCAGTCACAAAGTGACAATTTATTCGGGCTCCGAAGAGCCCACGGTGCGCTCGATCTGACTCGGTCAGACGATTGTGTGGTTTGTGTCGGGACCAAAACCCGCCGCACCATAAAGGTCACGGCGTCATTTACATCCCCCATACGAGGGAACACCCTTGATTAATCGCCGGGATTCAGGGCCTCATGGCCAAGAAATCAATTGCATGGAAGGTCTATTACGAGGTATTGAAATCCTCGTGCGAGGATGAGAAGAATACCCTTCGCGGTCAGTGTCAGTCGTGTACTGGCCATTTAATGTTCGGACGAATGTCCGGCTCGAGAAGATCACGGTTGTCGCGGGAAAACCGGAACGCATGTATGCCAAGGTACGGCAAATCTATTGTTCGGAAGAGCGGAGAACGTTCGGCTAAACCTCAGTCAGAGCGGTCAGAAACCAGTAAATCTGTTGGCCCGATGCAAGAGCAAGCTGCGACCATACTGCGGTGGGCCCCCCCGCGGTCGAAACAAGACTTGCATGAGCGTCATTAATATTTCTGGTGCCAAGGGGCAACGAGGGAATATCCATTGAATCGTCTGAAAAGCCCTGTGTCTAGGGAAGTGGACGTTCGAAACGTGTCGGTCATTCGGAAGACCATTTAATATTCGGACGGGAGTCCGGCTTGAGAATATTATAATCGTCGCGGGAGGACCTGGGACATATGCATGCCGGGATACGGCAAGTTTATGATTCTGAGACACCGAAAACATTCGGTTAAATCTCGGTTAGTGTAGTAGGAAACCGGTAAATCTATTGGCCCGGTGCGAGATCGAGTCAAGACCATACCGGGGGCGCCTCCCATGGTCCGAACGAGGCTTGCGCGGGCATCATTAATATTTCCGGTGCCGGAGGGCAACGGGGGAGAGTCCCAGGACTAGACTCCAAAATCAAAAACGTGTTCGAAGGGAGCGGGCTGTAGACCGAGGATATGAGCCGAACGGCGACCACAATTGGGACGGACCCGAGGTCTAAGCGTGGCCCACGGAGGTCTTATTGATATTCCCATGGAAGGGGTCCAGGGGTGGCAAGGGTCGTCTCGTTCTATTCCGATTTTGTCGGTCACTCACGGACCTTTTCATGTTCGGGCAAGGGCCCATGTTGAAAGTACGACGTGGATGGAAACGACCCCGTATAAATGTATGCAGAGTTTACTGCAGTTTCAATGAAAGAATGGGAACGAATCCCATTAGAATGAATCCGATTTAACGGGCTATCGGCCCGGAGCAATGCCGGCTCACGACCATGTCGGGGAGGGAGCCGTCGGCCATATTGGTTGCTCACGGGTATTTTCATGTTCAGACACAGGTCCGTAATAGAAACGCGGAGAAAACCGAGGTGAACCCGTTCAAATGTCTGTCGAGCGTGCGGTAATTTTAGTAGTGGCTCGGAAGGGATCCGGCCTGAGAAACAAGTCCGGCTTAATCGGAATGTCAGCCCGAGGCGAGGTCGGGCCATGGCCATTTCGGGATAATTCCCAAGACTCAGGCCCAACCTGGAAGGGCGACATTGTTATTCCTTCAGCACCGGGTCACGAGAGAGACGGGGCTGCAAAGTGGATTTTACCATTTTTTTATCTAGGTTTTAAATTATATATATATATATATATATATATATATATATATATATTGCTTATTTCCCTCTCATGTATTTATTCTGGATGATTTATCCGTTTTGTTTATTATTATTACTATTATATTTTCTCTCCTCTTTTTTATTTATTATTATTTTTACATTTTTTGTTTATTTCATATATGTATTCAGATTTATTTATTCATCATAGTTTTTATTAATTTTATTATTACTATTATTATTATTATTATTATTATTATTATAAATATTCTTCTGGAGAGAGAGTGGGCCGTTGGAGGGCCAAACGAGGGCTGAAGGAGCGTGCCGCTGAAGGTGGAAGGGTGCACCGCTGAGGGGGCTGAGGGAGTGCGCCGCTGAAGGTTCGCGGGAGGTATACCGGGGAAGGGCTTGGCCAAGGGTACCGGCGAAGGGGCAGGTGTGGTGGCTTTGGGAGGCGTACCGATGAAGGAGCCTTAGGTGTGCCGGCAAAGGGCCTGACCGAGCGTGCCGGCGAAGGGTTGAACAGGGAAGAGCGTGCTGTCAAAGGAGCTTGAGGGCGTACCGCCGAAGGGTTGGAGCAGGCGTGCCGCTGAGCGCAGGGGGACCGTGTCGGCGAAAGGCCAAAGGAGGCGTGCCGGGGGAAGCTGGGCTGGGGCGTGCCGGCGAAGGGCGCTGTAGGGTGTACCGGCGAAGGGCGTGTGTCTGCACATTGGCCGGTCGCTGCGACATAAAGTCCGTACATTCATCAGCCCAAAGTCTATACGTTGTCTATTCAACCAGCACACAAAGTCTATACGTTCTTCAGCTCAAAGTCTGTACATCTGCTGCATTCATCAGCTCAAAGTCTGTACATTGGCTACATTCATCAGCTCGAAGTCTATGCATTGGCCAGCTTAAAGTCTGTACATTGGCCAGCTCAAAGTCGGTACATTGACTGGGTTCATCAGCTCAAAGTCTACACATTGGCCAGCCCAAAGTCTGTACACTAGCCAGCCCAAAGTCTGTACGTTGCAGTTCAAAGTCTATACATTAGAGCTCAAAGTGAGTCTATACATTGCAGTTCAAAGTCTATACATTGGAGCTCAAAGTCCATACATTGGCCAGCCCAAAGTCTGTACGTTGGCCAGCTCCAAGTCTGCACATTGTAGTTCAAAGTCTATACATTGGAGCTCAAAGTCCACACATTGGCCAGCCCAAAGTCTGTACATTGTCTATTGGAGTCTATACATTGGCCGGCTCAAAGTCTGTACATTGGCCATTAAAGTCTATACATTGGCCTGCTCAAAGTCTATACATTGTCCATTAAAGTCTATACATTGGCCGGCTCAAAGTATGTACATTGTCCAGCTCAAAGTCTATACATTGCAGTTCAAAGTCTATACATTGGAGCTCAAAGTCCATACATTGGCCAGCCCAAAGTATGTACGTTGGCCAGCTCCAAGTCTGTACATTGGCCAACTCAAAGTCTATACATTGTTCCTTAAAGTCTATACATTGCCCCTTGGCTGCAGTTCAAAGTCTGTACATTGGCCAACTCAAAGTCTATACATTGTTCATTGGCTGCATCTCAAAGTCTATACATTGCAGCTCAAAGTCTATACATTGTCCCTTAAAGTCTGTACATTGGGTTCCACTTCGGAGAGTGAGAAGAGTGTGCCGCTGAAGGGCTGAGAAGGTGTGTCGTTGAAGGGTTGATAGGGTGTACCGGCGAAGGCTGGAACGAACGTGCTGATGAAGGTCCACTCCTCTGTTACTTGTTTTTAAGGCTTTTCTTTTCTTCTTCTCTTTGATTTTTGCGTGGTTTTATACAAATCTTTTCTCCTTCTTATTGCAGTCTGTTGTTGCTCTATTTATTTGTTGCTTTTATTGTCTTTTGGTATATGTTTGCTATCCCATTTGTTTGTTGCATCCTTTTGCCTTTTAACGTCCTGTTATTTTCTAATGAAAATTCGACAGCATCTCCCCTTGACCCGAGCGTAAGGGAGATAAAGGGAACGTGCCCACATGGAGTGGCGGAACCCGACAACTGGAGGTGGGCGCCCGAGGGCGGCAACACCTTAATAAAACCTCAGAAAACACAGGGAAAACAACGAGTCGAAGACCTCTAAGGCTGGACAGGGTGTACTGGAGAAGGGGGGGCAGGCACAGATGAAGGCACTGGGCTTTACAGAAGGAGTTTCGCGACCTCAAACCATTCAAGCTGATGGCACATCCGGAGGATACCGTCGGCATGATGGATGAACACAAACACCGGAAAGTGAAAGGAAAGACGATCAAACGCACTGTGGCTCACAACCAACGAGACAAAGAGACAACCCACTAAGGGGGACGATCTTCATTCATGGGGGAGCAAAGGGCCGTAGCCGTCCGCATGCATTACAAAACACGCCCGAGCTAAAGCTATGGGCAAGAAAGAAAACCAAAGAACAAAAGAACGGAGATGGAGAAAACAAAGAACAAAAGAAGAGGAGGTGTTGGGGATGGAGGCAGGGACGACCGTCCACTGCTCTTTCCCCCACCTTCCCATGCTACATCAAGCCCTCTCCCTCTCTTACTCTCTTCTTTCTGCCTAGTGGTTGTCGGAAGACTCCATGCCGGAGCCCTCTCCCTTCTCTTCTCTCTTCTCCTTCTTCTCGTAGGTGGCTTTGTGTCTCTTCGTTCCTTCTCCATATGTGCCTCTTCCTCTGTGTATGGGCCTCTTCTCCCCTTCTTCGCCGGAATGGGAGTGGTTTTATACTCCCAATAGCGGGAGCCCTCGAGCACGGCAGTCGGAGGCGGGAAGCGGCTGGTCATGATGGGGATTGACTTCCCCCGTCCTGGATGTCAGGGGAGTAGCCTACGTGGCCCAACCTCTGGTTGACACCTCGGGTAGCTCACTGCGCGCCAAGGATACGTAGGGCATGGGTGTCATGTCGTTCCGTTGAAATGCCTTCACACTGTGCCGCTGGCGGGCTCAAGAAGTGTGCCGCTGAAGGCTTGAAATGGTGTGCCGTTGAAGGCTTGAAATGGTGTGCCGTTGAAGGCCTGAGATAGTGTGCCGTTAAAGGCCTAAAATAGTGTACCGTTGAAGGCTTAAAATAGTGTGCCATTGAAGGCCCGAAATAGTGTGCCGTTGAAGGCTTAAAATAGTGTGCCGTTGAAGGCCCGAAATAGTGTGCCGTTGAAGGCTTTAAATAGAGTGCCGTTGAAGGCACATGGGGCGTGCCGTTGAAGGCACATGGGGTGTGCCGCTGAAGGCACATGGGGTGTGCCGCTGAAGGGCCCAGGGGCGTACCGCTGAAGGGCCAAAGGGCGTGCCGTTGAAGGCCCAAAAGGGGCAGTTCTGAGCCCATTGTGACCATGAGTTGTGGCCCATTTAATTTTCTTCGAGGCCCATGGATTGTGGGGGCTCTTGGTGGTTGATTTCTCTTCACTGTCGTGACTCCGGAGACGGCTTCACGGCAGTGTGCATATTTGGGGAGTCCGGATGACCAGTCCCTCCGGGGCTTCCTCACTCGGTGCCATTGTTGATGTTGGGCCGAGCAGGATATTGTGGACGCACTTTTCATTCAACAATTATTTTGTCGTTCGTCTGTTGGTTTTATGAGTGCGTGGGCGTGCCAGTCACCGAGGTGACGATTTATTCGGGCCCCGAAGAGCCCATGGTGCGCTCGATCTGACTTCGTCAGACGATTGTGTGGTTCGTGTCGGGACCGAATCCCGTCGCGCCATAAAGGTCACGACGTCATTTACATCCCCCATACGAGGGAATACCCTTGATTAGTTGCCGAAATTAGAGGCCCTGCGGCCGAAATAAATAATACTGATTGTGCAAAAAAAAGGGACATGAATTAATCACACTAAAGTCTACACTAAGGTGCGAGCCATTGGCCATGTCGGTCACTCGTGGACCTTTTCATATTCGGACACGAGTCCGTAATAGAAACGCGACGGAAAATCGGGGCGAATCCGTTCAAATATCTGCCGAATACACGGCAATTTTAATAATGGCCCAGAAGGGCCCAGGGGCGAGAAACGAGTCCGGCTTGTTTCGAATGTTGGCTCAAAGCAAAGTCGGGGCCTGGCCATGTCGTGGTAATTCCCCAGGCTCAGTCCCGACCTGCGAGGGCAGCATTATTGTCCCTTCAACGCCGAGTCACAGGGAGAGACGGGGCCGCAATATGGATTATTATTATTATTATTATTATTTTTATCTGGATCTCCAAATATATATATGTTCCTATATATTGTTGCTTATTTCCTCTTTATACATTTTTTGGGTAATGTCACTATTATATATATATATTATATATTTTTTTATCTATTACATGCATTATTTATTTATTTATTACACGTTCAAAATTAAATATATATATATATATATACATATATACACGTTCATTTATCTGTTTATTTATTTGTTTTGTTAGAATTTTCATATGTTTTATTTATTTGTATTTTTTTTGTTTATTTTGATTATTGTTGCCATTATATTTCTTTTATTTGCATTTGTGCGTATAGAGGAGTGGGCCGGGCTGAAGGGGTGTACCGGGCGGACTGGGGCCAGCGTGCCGACGAAGGCACCAAAAGGGCGTACCGGGGAAGACCAGACGGGTGTGCCGGTAAAGGCCCGAGAGCAGGGGTGTACCGGGCTAAAGGGATGGGTGTGTATCGGTGAAGGTCCGAGAAAGGAGGGCGTACCGGTGGAGGCCACAGTTGGGCGTATCGGGTAAGGAGTGGGGAGTGTACCGGTGAAGGGCTTGGCCGAGTGTGCCGGGGAAGGAGCTGGGTGGTGATCGTGCCAGCGAAGGTTTCAGAAGGTATGTCGGGGAAGGTCGGGAGGGGCCCACTCTTCTTCTATTTTCTTATGCCATTTCCTTCCTTTTCCTCTTTGGTCTCATGCGATCCGTGTGGGTTTTCTCTTCCTTCAGTCTTAGCCATTCCCCTTCTTTCTTCTCTGTAGGATGAATGTTCAAGTCACTTAGGTGTCATTCGACACGGTCCTCTTTGTGTTGATTGCAGTTCCCTTACCTTGGTTGAAGCGCTTTACTGCATTTCATTTGTTTGTTGCTTCCTTTTGCCTTTTTAACATGTTATTATTTCTGATGAAAATTTGGCAGCATCTCCCCTTAACCCGGATGGTAAGGGAGATAAAGGGAACGCGCCCACAAGGAGTGGCGGAACCCGACAATTAGAGGTGGGCGCCCGAGAGCGGCAACACCTTTAATAAAACTTCGGAAATCTCGAAAAAGATGACGGACCGGAGGCCTCTCTAGGACTGGCTAGAGGTGCACCGGGCAAGAAAGGGGGAATTGATGGCTAGTGCGCTGGCTAGAAGGGGATGGGAAGCTGGATAGGTGTGCAGGACTAAGGGTGGCCAAGGTGTGCCGGGATGAGGGGCAGCAAGCATGCCGGTGGAGGCCAGCAGCAGGTGTGTCGGATGAAGCGGGCAGCAGGGTGCACCGGGCAAAGAGGGTTGCAAGATGCACCGGGCTGGAGCCCTAAGGGCGTACCGGGCTGGGTTCTTGAGAGTGTGTCGGGGAAGGCTCAAAGGGGTGAGGGTGCACCGGCCAGGGACCGTACCGGTGAAGGGACGAGTCAAGGGTGTGTCGCTGCAGGCATATGGAGGGGTGTACCGGGCAAAGGGCCAAAGGGCTGTGTGCCGGCCAAGGGGAGGGGTTATGTGTATGCCGGCTAGGAGGGCCAAAGGGTGTGCTGGTTAGGGAGCCATGGATGCACCGGGCTGGGGTGTTGGGTTTGGCAGGCTTCAAAGGAAACTTGGCAGGACGGGGAAGGCTCAAAAAAGGGGGGGGCTTCAAGGCAGAGGCATGGGTACACAGAGGAGAAAAGAGGGGCATCTCCCTTTGAGCATGTGAGCAAATGTGAGGGCTAGAGGCCCTATGGGGGACCACGACAGGGGGAGAAGATCGGTGCAAGAGACTCAAGCCACCGGAGGGGAAGAAGGAGATGACCAAATGCATATAATGATTCAAACCAACGGAGATAAAAAGAAACCCAAAGAGGGGGAGTTTTCATTCAAAAAAAAAGGGCCATAATCGGCCGTATACATTGTAACACACCGGAGCTAAAGCTACAAGTGGTGGGGGAAGAAGAAGAGGAAGGAAAGGATGAGGGGGAGAAAGTGTTGGGGTTGAGCAGGGGTGACGGCTCCCTGCTCTTCCCCACTTCCCCGTTACATGAAGCCTCTCCCTCTCCCTCTCTCTTTCTCTCTTTTTCTTACTCTCTTCCTCTCTCTCTGGCTTCTTCTTCTTCTCTGGAGCCCTCCTCGGCTTGCCGAGCTTGGACGGGCGAGCTCTTCTTCTTCCTCTTCTCTCTTCCCTCTTCGTCCGTGTAGGCCTCTGTGTATTGTCCGTCTCTCTGTGTGTGTCTTTTTTTCGTCGGAGCGAGGGGTTCTTATACCCCTGGTCAGGCCGACGACTGCCGAGGACGGGAGTAGGTGGGGTGACGACAGCTTAGAAAGGTGCAGGTATGGGTCTGCCATGCCTTCGCTGCGCGTCGAGGGCTACAAGTGTTGACCGGCGTGGATGGGCCGAACGCTGTGCCGCTGAGGGCTGAGGAAGGCGTGCCGCTGGAGAGCCTCGCAGGTGTACCGCTGAAGGCCTTCGCAAGTGTGCCGCTGAAGAACCCTGAAGGTGTGCTGCTGAAGGCCCTTGCAAGGAAGTGCCGTTGAAGGCCTTCGCAAGTGTGCCGCTGGAGGCAGCACTGGGCGTGCCACTGGAGGGCAGAGTGTTTGGACTGTACTGGATAAGGTGGCAGGAGGCGCACCGGGTAAGGCCCGTTCGGGCGTGCCGGGTAAAGATCACCTGAGGGCGCGCTGGGTATGGCACTTTGAAGGCGTCCCGGGTGAGGCCCATTCAGGGGATGCCGGTGAAGACCGTTGGAGGAGCAGGTGGTCTGGTTCCCTCCTGTCGGTGCTGCCGGATGGAGGAGCTGGGGAGCGAACACAGGGACGAGCAGGCAAGGTCTCCCACAGGGGCTGTCGGCAAACAGAGAGGGATTGTTGAAGCGGGAGCCCAGCATTGCCGGGATTTTGCCTGGCAGATTATTGTCGGAGACCTTTAGGTACCGCAGTTCAGAGATGAGGGTGATCCTCTCCGAGATTGCACCGCCCAGGTGGTTCACCGAGAGATCGAGGGACTCAGCTAATCTGCTCCCTTGAACAGCTCAAGTGGGGTTCAGACTCCTACTCCATTATTAGATGAATAGAGCACCAGTTGTGTACCGTATAAGACCGGACGTGGATCCACAAGAATCTGTCAATGCCTCTGTCCGGAAGGCCAGCACCAGCCACCCTACATTTGGGTATCTTACCGTGAACTCCACGCTAGACGACGGGTACACTTCCATCTGGTTGCTGTATTTTTTTCCAGAGCCGTACCTGCGTTGCTAAGGGAAGGATACGTGCTTGAATGATATCTTGCTCTCATCATCCCCGCTGAAGCACCATCAACAGCCAGTCCAGTCTTTGGGAAGTTGTTGTCCAGTAACTTGTTTGTGAGACCTATGGATAGCAGATACCCTCTGTTGCTGCCGAATCATAGCTCCGAACTCTGTGCCAGAATCTGATCAGGATTGGGCACAACAGTTGCTGGACATGTAGCTTTCTCTGCTTGAGAAATGTCATCCTCAGTTGCCTCAATCAACAATTTGTGTGGTGATCTATCTTCTGATGACATCATGGCACTATCCAGCACCAATTTCTTCCTTATGTCACAACCATGATCGCTTGTAACTGTTTCAATATAAATACGACCAAGTGCTGACCGGAGACGGTGGTTCCCTTGTAAGTGAGGGATTTTAGTTGCAAGAGGAGCAGGTGTACCTTTTGCTTCTTTGGAGGAAGAAACTATTCCAGTTTGGTCGTTAATATTGGACTTTGAAACAACATCTTCGTCTCCCTCTGGGGATTCGGATTTTCTTGCTCACCAATTGCATAGCCATGGTTATCATGAGTTGCTTGCAACTCTTTTTTTTTGAAGGCCTCTTGTGACTGCTACCCCCATCAAGTTCCACAGTCATATGTTCTGTAGAGTTTATTAATCTGTAGCGTTCTACATGAGTTACATATTGACCGGCTTTAACTGGCTTCTTACAAACATTGCAACAAACCAAATACAAGGGACCTACCAACAGCCTAGAATCAAATATGTGTGTATCTTCTTCTTCAAGTAGATTTGCCCCATCTGCCTCATTGAACTCCCTGTGGATGGTTTGAGCAGCAAGCTTTTCCATGCCAAGCTTCCTCTGCAGTTACTTCAAGATGATTTCTATTTCCCAGAAGCCTCACCATGGCTGCCATCTTCCCCCTTCCAAGCATACATACCATCGAGACAAGAATAGCATGCACCGTGAAAGCAATTGTTAAACGACACAAGTTGCCATCTACACCTCCTCCTGATACTTCCAAAGATAACAGAAATGATCACATTGGTAACGACAAGAGTGGTCTATAAGATCCGCCAGCAAATCCGCCCACACGAGAGGACAAGGAGGAGCGACGAACCCAAATTATGCAAAGTCGGTGTAATGGGAGAGATGGATGAAGGGTCATCCGGTGCGGTGGTTGGTCCAGCGCGGGTGGAGGTGTGCCATCCGGTATAGCTTTTGGGGTGTTACCCAGCACAGTGGGTGTGTGCCGTGGAGTCGGCGCAGTGGCGTGCCGGTGAGGTGGTTGGAGGTGTGCCGGTGAAGGCGCTCGTGGGTGTGCCGGTGAAGGCGCTCGCGGGCGTGCCGGAGCAGAGCATACAAAGTGTCCCGGTGGAGGGACGAGGCCTCTAGATGCCACCGGAGGAGATGAGGACATGTCCGAAGTAAAGGCCTTGGCCTGGCAAGCAGTAGCATCGAACGCAGAGGCTGCATTCGAGATGGGACGGTCGGCAGCATAGCCACCGTTGGATGGCTCGGCGATGACCTGAGGAAGGCCAAGAGATGCATCGTGGAGGGACGTCCAATGGCCGCCTGCTGGAGTAGTGGTGCTAGCGACCGGAGCAGAGGATACAAGCCCGCCCTCACCCTTCAACAAGAACAGAGAATCGTGATGGGGGGTGTCCCATCACGGCCAACGACGGTCAACGCGCCTGCATCACCAGAGAAAGACGCCGGGTGATGGGCTGATGAAGGGGGAGCCAGTTGTGACACCAGAGGCAGTTCCTTTCCGCAAGTAAGACCAAGAATTTGTGCCAGAGGATAAAGCATGTGGCGTCAATCTCATAACAGCATATGTGAACAGGTTTACTGTGTCATCTGGAGAAAGTGTTGTAGACACGAGCATGTCTTGAAATAAGATGAGAGAGTAGCACATAGAGTTGGTTCCAACACAAGATTCTAGAACTATAGCAAGTGACTGCACTTCTATGACAGCTTCTCGTCCTACTGTCAACATCTGAACAGTTCCTCGTTCTCCCAGACACTCACGGAAGGAAGGCATTTGAAATTTCTTTCCCACATGAAAATCAGGTAAGTAATCCGTGACAAAAAAAAAATGTAGATGACTCCTCTCCAGATCACCACTAGGATGTTTATCTAGTAAAGAGTGTAAAGATCCATAAAACATCACAAAAAGGGAGTGCGCACCCTTCAGAACAACGTGCAATGCGTCACAGCACCAAATATGCTCAGATTCCTTACTCTTTTCAACTATCATAACCATCCATATGTCCGGTTCAGCCTGATAAAATATGTGGGAGTGTCTTTTTGCTTCTATGACCTCACAAGCATCTTCAGGAGAGAGAATTCTTGTAGATGTAATGATCCCTTCGGTGTGCCATCTGACACAGTGGCTGTGTGCCGTGGGAGATGGCGCGGGAGTGCGGCCGCGGTGGGAGGTAACCGCACCGGTGAGGGAGAAAATGAGTGGGAAACAATGGGAGAGAGAGAGAGAGAGAGGGGGGTGGGCCCTCCCCTCTTATTTATTTATTTATTTATAATCATATATATTACTTATATATATTATTATCATTTCTTTTATTCTCTTTTCCTCTTCTCTTCTTTTTTTTGTTTCTTCACCATTATTTATTCCTTCATTTCTAACTTTCATCTTTTTCTCCGCCCGCTCTAAAATTGTCGGAGTTAGAATGCGCTCGCTATCCGCGAAAAATTTTTGAGTGTCCACAAATGCCCCCCACACGCAGGTGTCGCGAGGGAGAGACGAACGAGTGGGGTCTGCGTGTGTAACTCACTATCATTCATCGTCATTTTTTTTCTTTTTTTCCCTCTTTTTCTCTTTTCTCTTTTTCTCTTTTCTCTTTTTTTTTCTTCTCTTCTTTTCTTTTCTTCTTTTCTTTTCTTCTCTTCTTTTTTTTTGAAGGACTCCGGACAGCTGTCGACATGGATGCCAATGGTGAGGAAAGCTGTTGACTCATAAATCGATAGTTGAGTAGCTGTCAGCCGAGGGGCCGATAACTGGATAGCTGTCGACTCGGAGGTCGATAACTGCAGAGTTGTCGACTCAGAGGTCAAAAATTGAATAGCTGAGGAGCCGATAATTGAAAAGCTGTCGGCTCAGGGGCCGATACAAAGGGGGGTAGCTGTCGACTTAGAAGCTGATATATTAAAAAACTGTCGGCTTAGAGGCCGATAATTATGAAGCTGTCGGCTCAAGGGCCGATAATTGAAGAGCTGTCGGCTATGAGGCCGATAATTTAAAGCTATTGGCTCAGGAGCCAATACGTGAATAGCTATCGACTTAGAAGTCGATAGTTGGGCAGCTGTCGGCTGAGATGCTGATAATTGAATAGCTATCGACTCTGGGGCCGATAATTGAAAAGCTGTCGGCTCTGAGGCCTATAATTGAAAAGCTATCGGCTGGGGCCGATAATTGAAAAGCGGTATTTTATCATCACCGTTCTTTTCATTCATTTCTTTTCCTTTCATTCATTTCATTCATTTTTGTTATATGGCCTCCGTCTGTTTTCTTCTCTCTTTCTTCTTTTTTTTCTTTTCTTTCTTTTCTTTTTTTTTCTTTTCTCTCTCCTTTTTTACTGATGATGATTCTTTTGTTTTTTGTCTTATTTGCTTTTCTGTTGTTTTATTTGTTGTTGTTTTGTTTATTTGTTTGTTGTTTTTTTTTTATTTTTTTTATAATCGCTTGATTTGTTCAGCCCCCCCCCTCTTTTTTTTTGATTCACCTCTTATTGTTCATTCTTCTTTTTATTCATTCATCCGTTTTATTTATTTCAATTATCCTTGTTT
Source organism: Amorphophallus konjac (assembly GCA_022559845.1). Classification (NCBI taxonomy): domain Eukaryota; kingdom Viridiplantae; phylum Streptophyta; class Magnoliopsida; order Alismatales; family Araceae; genus Amorphophallus; species Amorphophallus konjac. Next base: position 201,492,436 of record CM040117.1, read on the forward strand.
TACCCAAGCATAGAGGCATGCAGGCATTCATCATGGCAGGCATAATGTAAGTACATATAAGGTAATTCCCCTCTATCGGGGATAGAATAAGGACAATGCCCATAATTCACAGACCAAGTGCGGTTCATGGAGCATAGCTAAAGGGGGTGCGCACACGCAACAGGGACACCGCATAGCCTATGTTCATAGTCAAAACTACAATTCACCCGAGACAATTCTCTGTGGTGTGGGGGTGCAGGCGTGTGAGCAATAAACCCTGAATATAGGGATATGCAGGCTTTCTAAGTAATACTCGAGGACTACTCTATCGCCCGCACGTTCATTTTTGGTTCTCGACTTTCGGTAGCTTCGCACAGCCCCCTTGTATATTCTATATTTTGGTTGCAGACTTCACCGTTCGACGCGAGTTTCCTCATTTGTTTCAGTGGGGATTCCCGGCTACTGGGATTCATCTTTATTAAAATTACTTCACCATTTCTCGCGAGTCTCCTCATTTATTTCAGTGGGGATTCCCGGCTACTCGGATTCACATTAACAGAATTTGCTTCACTATTTCGCGCGAGTCTCCTCATTTGTCTCAATGGGGATTCCCGGCTACTCGGCTCCGCATTTCTCTCTTTCTCTTTTTTTCCTTTCTCTCTTTTTTTTCCTCTCCTTTTTTTTTACAGTGGGCGTAGGCAGCTTTTTCCTCACGATTACCTTTCATGTGAGTGCAGGCATTAGAGCGTCCATAGAGTGTTAGGAGGAAAACCTGAAATCCCTATGGTCAAAGCTTATTGATTCACGTTATGTGTGGAGTGTAGGAGTTTGTCTCGGGTGAATTTGTAAGTTCTGCTAACGGCACAGCTATGATTATTCCCCTTGACGTGTGCATTCACCAAAGCTGGTTTCTTCCCCCCTCAGGATGTGACATGTCACGCACCTATCCAGAGTTAAGGCAATGTTATTTATTCAAGGAGTTTCAGTCCTAGAATGTCCAAGGAAAGTGTATTATGCTACATTACAGGCAACCATGCAAGGGTAAGCATTCAAAAACAGAACCATGCAAGATGTTTGTTTGTTTGTTTGTTTGTTATTTTATTTATTTCTTTATTTTTGTATATTCTTCTCTTTTTTTTATTTGGTCTCATTTTGTTGGTTTGTTTTATCATTTTTTATTTGTTTATTATGTGTTTTTTTATTTGTTTGTTTATTATTTTTATTTGTGTTGTTTTTTTATTGGTTTATTATTTTCTTAATTTCTTATTATGGTTTTTTATTTGTTTGCTTGTTTGCTATTTTTTTTATTTTTTGTTATTTTCTATTTTTTGTTCTATGTTTGTTTTTTTTTCGTGGATCCCGATAGGATGAAGAATCGGTGTTAACCGGGAACAATCTTTATTTAGATAGCAGCTTTGGTAAAGGTATGGTGTTCATTGGGTTAGACGGAAGGTCAGGACGCCAACTTTATGGAGGCTGTTGTTTTCTTTTTTTTTGTTATCGGGCCGAGGAAGGATCCAGACCAAAGTGAAAGGTTTTTTTTTTTGGGTGGCCAAAGGCCGTAGGCGGGATTGTTTATTAATTCGACATCTGTCGGCTCGAACACCGATGGTTGAGAAGCTGTCGGCTTAGCAGCCGATAATTAGGAAGCTGTCGGCTCAGGGGCTGATGGTTGAATAGCTGTTGGCATGGGAACCAATAGTTGGATAACTATTGGCATGGGGGCCAATAATTGGATAGCTGTCGGCTCAGAAACCGATAATTGAATAGCTGTCGGCTGAGGGGCCGATGATTAAAAGGTTGTTGGCACGGGAGCCAATAATTGGATAGTTGTTGGCATGGGAGCCAATAATTGTATAGTTGTCGGCTCAGAAATCGATAATTGAGTATCTGTCGGCTGAGGGGCCAATGATTAAAAAGCTGTCGGCATGGGAGCCCATAATTCGATAGCTGTTGGCATGGAAGCCAATAATTAGAAAGTTGTCGGCTTAAGAGCCGATTGGTTGAAAAGCTGTTGGCTTAAGAGCCAATAAACAGATAGTTGTCGGTTTGGAAACCGATAATTAAATAGCTATCGGCTCAGGGGCCGACAATTGAAGAGCTGTCGGCTTAATACCGATAGTTAAAAGCTGTCGACTTAGGCGTCGATAATTAGAAAGCTGTCGGCTCAAATGCCGATGATTAGGAAGCTGTCGGCCTAAATGCCAATAATTACAAAACCTGAACACTCTTGAATACCTTCAAACAGCTGTCGGTCTGATCACCGATGGTTGGGATGTTGGTTAAGGAGCCATCGACCCCAAAGGTTGATAATCCAAGAGCTTCAGAATTGTTGCATATTCCGTTGTCTCTTTTCCGCGTGGAATGACCTACGAGGGGTCACCCATCATCTTCGACGAGCCACGATCAACTTTGTCTCTATCTGCTTCCGCACTTGCCCCCGGAATAAGGTACCACCTGTATTCTAGTCCCTTTTTGGCTTTCACTATAGTTCAGGGAGCTTGAGATGTCCCTCAGAGTATATTGCTCTTCAATTGGCATGGTGAAGCCGTGCTGACCGTCCTTTTGAGGCTGGGCATTTGGTGAGGACGCGGCGGGTCCACTCTGTGCTCGCCTATATGTAGTTCGCCCTTCCGAATCAGGCTTTCAATGATATCTTTGGACACATAACAATCCTCGATCGGGTGCCCCCTGTGTTGGTGATAAGGGAATGATAAGTACAATATGAAGTGATCTAGAAGGGGAGGGGATGAATAGATCACTGTTTTCGTAGATTTAAAAATTATTGCAGAGTATATTGCTAAACGGAGCTAACCTCGAGCTCTGACTATCGTAAAAGATGCAGTGCAGTTAATAGCTCAAGCAAATAGAAGGCATACCACAATATTATCACGATCAATCACACAAGGGCTCAGAGGATTTTAAGGTGGTTCGGTCCTTCAGACCTACATCCACCCCACACTCAACCTGAGTGTGGCTTCACTAAGGCTGGGCAACACAGCTTGCCAAACAATTGCTGATACACAGCTTCCCAGGAGAACAACCTCTCCTCTTCCTCCTACCCGGAGGGATCCTCTAGCGATCAGCAGTCACTAGAACCCAGAGACTCACGTCTCTCTTCCTCTTTACCAAGAGGGAAACCCCACTAGTAGCAGCCCAGCTACTAGTGTACCAGAGGTCGAAGACCCCTCTTCCTCCCAACCCGGAGGGTACCTACAAGCAGCTCACCTGCTGCTTGCAAACTGGAGATTGACTCTCCCTACTCCTGATCTCACAGGAGGACCCCGACCTCAGTCCAGAGGATCGGAAACACAAACAATAACAGTTGAAGAAAGATAAGAGCAAGAAATGAAAAAATACGAACGAAGGAAAACAAATGCCAGACAATGAAAACAATGTAGCTCAATATAGAGCAATAGACTTCGGATTTGATCCGCAAGTCAGAACAATTCTTCTGATCACTCTTCTGCTCTCTTTCTATTTCTCTCTGCTATTCTTTCTCCTTTCTTTTCTTTTTCCTGGATCGAAGGGCTCTCTGTTTCCCTGTTTTCTACTATGCCTCTCTTCTTCGATCACCTTCATCTGAAGATGAAGGATTCTATTTATAGCACCAACAGCAGATGAGTAGGGCATGAAACGCGCGTGTGCCTCCCACGCTCGATCCACAAGTTTTCTGTCACGTGCCTTTATCAAATTGGTTCCTCTTGTCTCGGATCACGTGCGGCCCAAGAGTGTGGAATGTTCTTCCTCGAACCTGTAATAAGATTAAGTCCATTAATACGCTGCATGGCCACAGAAACCAAAACTGCATGAGGTATATAGTAACAACACGAGATACTCTGAAACAGGCCAGACACACAGAAGAAATTGACACGAGGTGACGTTACAAATACGAAAAGAGACACGAGGTCACGAGAGCAAAACCAACACAAGGACAACAAGGGCTAATGACGGAAACCAATACGAAGACAGAATATAAAGAAACGACTCGAAGTGAGAACAACACGAAGACGAGGTTGACACGAAGTGAAAACAACACGAAGTGAAGTTTGGCACGAAGTGAAAACAGTCACGAAGTGAAAGTAGACACGGGGTGAAAACAACACGAAGTGAAACAGTAATCGACATGAGTTAAAAACAACACGAGGTTGAAAACAACAGAATTGACACGAAGATAGAATACAAAGAGATGACACGAAGTGAAAACAACGCTAAGACGATGAGAACAGAAATCGACACGGAGTGAAGACAGCACGAAGATAAAGACAACACGGAGACGCGAAGACAAATCAACACGAGGTATGGTTACAGTAAGCAACACGAGGTGCTGCTATTACAGAACCAAGGAAACAACACGAAGACGAATTTACAGAGACGACACGAGGTTCACAGAAAGCAACACGGGGTGCTGCACTTACAGAAGCAACATGAAGTCGAATCAAGGAAACAACACGAAGACAGGTCAACACGAAGTCATAGGAAGAGAAAACAACACGAAGTGAAACGAAACACTTGAACTGAGACTAACTTAAAGACTTAACGAAAACTGACTCGAAGACAGGAATAAAAACGCATGACATGAGCTAATGATGACATGGAAACAATACAGTAACAAAGACTACACTGAGTGAAAGACAACACTTAATCAGACGACAACATGGCTAATTCGACACGAGGTGAAAACGCGAAGTAAGAACTACATGATGTTTGAGGAGAAAACAGCACGAAGTCAGAACATGAACGAACACACGAAGTGTTACCTCTTAGCAGTTATTTCATATAAAACCATGGAGAAATCAAGTGCAAGATATCTGATCAAAGCTAATCAAAAACAATTAACATAGTGTTGCTCATCATCAAAATACTTAGGGAAGACACACAATCCAACAATCTCCCCCTTTTTGATGATGGCAACACTATATTACGTATGAGAGATAAGTTCAAAAAAAAAAAAATAAGTTCAAAAAAAAAAAAATCAGTTCAGGATATTTAATGCAGACAACTTAAAGCATACATGCTTCCTTACTTCCCTTGATGAAACCTGAACACTCCCCCTCACTCCCCCTGAACACAGCAACAGTTTACCTCAGACTTGATAACTAACTCCCCCTCAACTCAAAGCTCTCTCCCCCTTTGACATCATCAAAACTAGGGTCAAATCTGAAGATACAGAGAAGGGAAAATTGCTGACTATATAGAGAAAGCAGGACAGAGTAAGGCAGATAAATGGAGACTATTGAGATGTTTAGTCAATTAAGAAAGCCATTAATTTTATGTGAGGATTTTTGAGGAACAGTTAGTCAGACTGTGCAAAAACTGTGAATAAGGATTTGCTCCATACACAGAACCAGATTCTAAGCAAGTGAGGTACAAGTTACCAGTTTGATCAAAATAAGTCTTTACTGAGAGAGTATTATGTAAGACAGCCAGAAGACAAAGACCTGTGGTATTGAGAACAAACAAATCAAAAGCTATACTTCAAGTGAGCAGAATCTTTAAAGATGGTCAAGATCAGAGGTAAGTCTGTCAGGTACACCTTTGACATTAGGGAGACACCTTGTTTAGAGGCAAGAATCCCCAGTTACTCGGTGGCAGGACCACATTACCCCTTCTGATAAGAAGACAGAGATAGTATTCTAGCTGGTGTTGACATTAAGGTGACACCTTTATCTGAGGCCAGACACCCCAGTTACTAACCAGATATGTACCATAGCTCTGTATGATCAAGACAACTATTAAGACCAGATGATTACTGCCATCTCATGACATGGGAAGCTTTCACTTCATTGATGAAAATCCCAGTTTCTCAATGAGCAGTTAACAAAGTTGATAACCCTTTTATGAATTTTGTTTTTATTTACCAGCTCTTATAACCTTGTTAATGAAGCTTGAGTCCGTTTGAGAACAATACACAGATCCAAGGTGATTCAGACTAAGACACAAAATACCTCATTTTGGACTCACCATTGACTAAGCAGGTATGCTGTACTGACTAGATCAGAAGACAGTTACAGTGTATGAAGATTAATCTTGAATTCAGATTTTGATCTCAGTGGGACTAACAGCTGAAATTCCAACAAGAAATTAGATGAACAACCTTAAAGAGTAAAGCATCCAACATTTTCTTTTATACACCTAATCAACCTGATTCTCTTATGATGTCAGCAAAATGTCGTTCGGAGTATGTTCACATTAGGTCAAAGATCAAGACACTTATTATAAATCATCTCCCCCTGAGACCTTGACCCCAATACAGACTTAGCCAAGACAACCCTCAATGCACTTCAAAAAGAACACCATGATGAATATGATAAGCATAATAACACAGGACATGGTATTCAGAAATCAAATATTCAGTCATGAAATTCTGTAAATACCTAGTTCTCTGCGCATAGTGCTAAATTTTTCAGTATCCAGTGGCTTAGTAAAGATATCTGCAATTTGTGAGTTAGTGCCAACATGGATCAACTCAAAAGTCTTCCTTGCTACTTCATCTCGAATAAAATGATGCCTGATTTCAATATGTTTAGTTCGAGAATGAAGTACAGGATTCTTTGCAATGTTTATTGCACTAGTATTGTCACAACAGATAGAAGTACAACCTAGCTCAACCGAGTAATCCAGAAGCTGGTGTTTTATCCATATAACCTGTGTGCCACAGCTCCCTGCTGCCACATATTCAGCTTCAGCAGTAGAGAGAGCCACAGAGTGTTGCTTCTTGGATCCCCAAGAGACTAAGCACCCTCCTAGAAATTCGCAGTGACCACTAGTGCTCTTCCTGTCCAATTTACATCCTGCATAATCTGCATCAGTGTATGCAATGAGATCTAAGTTACATGATGCAGGATACCAGAGACCTAGATCATGAGTGGCAGATAAGTATCTAAAGATTCTTTTTACAGCTGCCAGATGCAATTCAGTAGGTCTAGCCTGGTATCTGGCACACATCCCAACACTAAATTGAATGTCGGGCCTGGATGCAGTTAAGTAGAGGAGTGAACCGATCATACCTCTATATAGTCTAGCATCCACCTCTTTACCTTTTTCGTCTGAATCCAGTGAGGAGCTGGTACTCATGGGTGTTGAGATTGTCTTGAGGTTGGTCATTCCAAACCTTTTCAGCATCTCCAGAGTATACTTGGTTTGATTTATGAAACAACCATCCTCCATTTGTTTGACCTGCAGCCCAAGAAAATATTTTAGTTCGCCAACTAGACTCATTTCAAATTCTTGGGACATAGACTCAGAAAAGTCTTTACATAATTTTGAGTTGTTAGATCCGAAAATAATATCATCAACATATACCTGGACCACAATTAACTCCTTTCCGAGACTTTTGGTGAAGAGGGTTTGGTCAACCTTACCTCGAGTGTAGCCCTTGCTCACAAGGAACTCAGAAAGTCTCTCATACCAGGCTCGAGGAGCCTGCTTCAATCCATAGAGGGCTTTATTCAACCTAAAAACCATGTTAGGCTGAACAGAGAAATTAAACCCAGGAGGTTGTTCAACATATACCTCTTCCTTCAATAACCCATTTAAGAATGCGCTTTTGACATCCATTTGTTGTAGCCGAATTTTTCTAGAGCATGCAAATGCAAACAGAATTCTTATAGCTTCCATCCTAGCTACTGGTGCATAGGATTCATCAAAATCCACACCGAATTCCTGACTGTAGCCTTGAGCTACAAGTCTTGCTTTGTTTCTAGAGATAGCACCATTTTCATCAATCTTATTTTTGAAAACCCATTTAGTGCCAATGACATGAGTGTTTTCAGGTCTAGGAACTAGTTTCCATACATTATTTTTCTCAAATTGATTTAATTCCTCACCCATGGAGGATACCCAAGAATCATGCTTTAAAGCCTCTTCCACAGTCTTGGGTTCTACCTGAGATGTCAAAGCAGCTAAGTCCTGTTCTTGGACAGTTCTAAAGTGAGACCTTGTCCTAGTGGGATCATGCAAATTACCTATGACATATTCACTAGGATGATCTTTGTGAAATATTACCTCACCTGAGGGTTCACCTACCTCAGTTGCTCCTTCTTGTTGTAAGTTTTCTGGTTGAGCAGTTGGCTGCATCTCTTCTACTTCAATTTTCTCCAAGAAATCTCCCTCGTCTGGTGACTCCCTGTCATCATTTGTCCTTTTGTCAGATAGAACATTCTCATCAAACACCACATGAGGTGTTTCTTCAACAGTTTGCTCATCTTTATTGAAGACTCTGTAAGCCCTAGAGGTTTCTGAATATCCGAGAAAAATTCCAGGAGAGCTTCTTGCTTCAAACTTATCCAAACCATTCTTACCATTATTGTGGATGAAGCATTTGGAACCAAAAATTTTAAAGTAAGAAATGTTTGGGAGCTTACCCTTGAGGAGTTCATAAGGAGTTTTCTTATGAGTAGGTCTTACCAAGGCTCGATTTAAAATGTAGCATGCTGTATTTGCAGCTTCTGCCCAAAATCTCCTTGGAAGTCCACTTTCAATTAGCATAGTCCTGGCCATTTCAATTATTGACCTGTTTCTTCTCTCAACAATTCCATTCTGCTCCGGTGTCCTGGGAGAAGAAAATCTGTGAGTCACTCCCTCTCTTGAGCAAAATTCAGAGAATGAAGAGTTTTCAAATTCTCCTCCATGGTCAGACTGAATTGTAATGATATTATGTTCACCTTGCAGTTTGATTTTATTAAAAAGTTCTTCAAAGTGAGCAAAAGCATCATTTTTATTTGCTAAACAGAACAACCAGGAAAATCTAGTGAAGTCATCAACTATGACTAGACCATATCTCTTACCTGACAGGCTTTGTATTCGAGTAGGACCAAAGAGATCCATGTGCAAGTGCTGTAGTGGTTTAGATGAGAAGCCCTCAGTTCTCAACTTAAAAATTGCACGAGTCTGTTTACCTTGAGCACAAGCATCACAGAGCTTGGACCCTAACTGGAATTTTATTTTGGGCAAACCTCTGACTAGGTTATAATTAGACAGTTTATTCAAAGTAGACACACTAGCGTGGCCTAGACGCCTATGCCAGTCAAAAGCAACCTGTTCAGAATTAGCGGACAGACACAAGTTTGTTTCAGAATTATCATCAAGATCAACGATGTACACATTATTTACTCTATGACCTTTGAACATGATGTTATCAGAATTCAGCTCAAAAACAGTGCACGAGTTGTGGTCAAAGTGTACCTTGTGTCCTTTGTCACAAAGTTGACTTATACTTACCAAGTTGTGCTGAAGTCCTTCTACAAGATACACATCTTCAATGGAGTTAGTGGAGGACTTACCAACCGTGCCAATTCCAATTATTCTTCCTCTGTTATTTCCTCCGAATTTGACCAAGCCCCCAGACTTCATTTTTAGTTTGCTGAATTTGGACCGGTCTCCTGTCATGTGCCTGCTACAGCCGCTGTCAAGATACCACTTGTTATGCTCAGCTGCCAGGCTGACCTGCAAAAATTCAGACAGAGTAATGTGGGACCCAATTCAAATTGGGTCCAAAACCAGTTTTCAGATTATGCAGAAAGCACTTGGGAATCCACATTTGTTTTATAGTTCTCTTCAGTGGATTTATGTGGGTTGATTCTTCCCTTTTGTTATTTCTTGGTGGGTGTTGAATAAGCTTATTCCTATTTGAACTATGCTGTTTCTGAACAAAGACATTGTTGGTTGGCCTCTTAGAAGATGTGCGAGTGTGTTGAGCATAATTCATGTAAGCATTTTTACTCCAATAAAATTTGTGCTGAAACTGGTGATCGTTGCCATGCTCTACTTGATAATTAGCATGATGAGTTTTCTCAACAAAACTTTTCGCTCTTTTTGTGGTCTCTATAGGACTGGTCCTGTGAGGGCCTTTGTTCCACGCCTGCTGTACATGAGCAGTGCTTGTCTCAGGATTTCCTGACTTAGACTGCTGACCAGTGGAGTGAATGAATTTACTGGTCGAAGACTTCATTGTAGAGACAGATTTGGAACCGGATGGTGTTTCCAGTTTCTCTTTGCCTTTGGCGGGGCAGAACGTGATAGTCTTAAATTCAAAGGGTTTTTTACTGGTAGGGTTGTATCCTAATCCCTCCCTATTGAAGTTTACCCTCGACCCCAGAAGGACATTCAGGTTGTTTCTCCCCTCTGTAAACTTTTCAAGCACTTTTTCTTTGTCCTCAATCTCCTTCTGAAATTCATTGCATTGGTCCTGGAGTTCCTGATTAACTGTTCTAACTGCCTCATATTTTTCAGCCATCAGTCTAATCTCTCCTTTAGACTCTTCAGCTATACACTTCAGCTCATCTATTCTAACTAGACTCTCTTCTCTTTCCATTCTCAAACTCTCAATCTCACCTTTAACCTGATCTAGCTCAGTGGCCATCTCCTTGGTTTTCATGCTATCAGTGACAATAGAAGAGTGTTCTTCAGACAGAGAATGAAACTTACGTCTAAGCATTCTATGCTCCTTGTTTAAACAATTATATTTACTTAACAGGTCGCCATAGGCGTCCTTCCAATCATCCAAAGTAAAATTCTCAAATAAATTTGTTACCTCTTTCTCATGGTCGGCCATGAGGCAGATCTTCTCTTCATTTTCACTGGACGAAGTGGCTTCTGGGTCCTCCTCCTCATCGCTCCATGTGCACACCATGGCCTTCTTCTTCTTGTGCACCACATTCTTCTGTTGTCCTGGAGCCTTAGCTTGTAGCTCTGGACATTCACTTTTCATGTGACCGGGTTTCTGACAGTGATAGCAAGTGATCTTCTTAGCAGACCGGTTCTTCTCAAATCTTCGTTCAGGAGACTTCATTGCAGCATTAAATTTCTTCCTCCTGTAGAATTTTCCTTTTGTTCTTAGGAACTTTCTGAACTGCCTGGTGAGCATAGCTCGCTCATCCTTGTCCAGGTCTGAGAGTCCATCAGACCCTTCGCTGCTATCATCACTGCTGCTGCTGCTGCTGTTGTTGCTCTTCTTAGTATGTCGTGAAACCTTCAGAGCAACATTCTTTCCCTTTCTGTCATGCCCATCGTTTCCTCGTGTGAAATTCATTTCATGGGTCATGAGAGAACCAATCAACTGGGTTACTGTCATGATAGATAAATCTCTTGATTCCTCTATTACAGTCACCTTGGTATCCCAGACGGGAGTTAGAGACCTAAGGATCTTCCTGACTATGTCTTCTTGTTGAATATTCTTTCCAAGGCCTTTCAGACTGTTGATGATCACAGATAATCTGGCATACATTTCTGTGATCGGCTCCTCTGGCTTCATCTTAAATAACTCATATTGAGTTGTAAGTATGTTGATCTTGGTAGCCTTCACCTGAGATGTGCCCTCATGAATTAACTGCAAATCATCCCACATGTTCTTTGCAGTCTTGCACGCTGAGATCCTTGAATATTCTTCCGGATGGACGGCGCACTGTATGATGTTAAGAGCTGTCCAATTCAGTGAGGAGAGTTTGACCTGATCTTCTGTCCACATATCTTCATTCGGTGGAAGGGTGTATGGACCATCTGTAATGACTTTCCATAGCTTGTTGCTTTGGGCCCTGATAAAGACTTCCATCCTGTTCTTCCAGAAGAAGTAATTATTACCATCAAAGAAAGGGGGGCGGGTGATAGACTGCCCATCAGCTATGAAACTGCGAGGACCATTGGATCCGTTTCCCTGGCCGTTGGACCACATTCTGGGAAAAACCTGCTCTGATACCAACTGATAAGTACAATATGAAGTGATCTAGAAGGGGAGGGGATGAATAGATCACTGTTTTCGTAGATTTAAAAATTATTGCAGAGTATATTGCTAAACGGAGCTAACCTCGAGCTCTGACTATCGTAAAAGATGCAGTGCAGTTAATAGCTCAAGCAAATAGAAGGCATACCACAATATTATCACGATCAATCACACAAGGGCTCAGAGGATTTTAAGGTGGTTCGGTCCTTCAGACCTACATCCACCCCACACTCAACCTGAGTGTGGCTTCACTAAGGCTGGGCAACACAGCTTGCCAAACAACTGCTGATACACAGCTTCCCAGGAGAACAACCTCTCCTCTTCCTCCTACCCGGAGGGATCCTCTAGCGATCAGCAGTCACTAGAACCCAGAGACTCACGTCTCTCTTCCTCTTTACCAAGAGGGAAACCCCACTAGTAGCAGCCCAGCTACTAGTGTACCAGAGGTCGAAGACCCCTCTTCCTCCCAACCCGGAGGGTACCTACAAGCAGCTCACCTGCTGCTTGCAAACTGGAGATTGACTCTCCCTACTCTTGATCTCACAGGAGGACCCCGACCTCAGTCCAGAGGATCGGAAACACAAACAATAACGGTTGAAGAAAGATAAGAACAAAAAATAAAAAAAAATACGAGCGAAGGAAAACAAATGCCAGACAATGAAAACAATGTAGCTCAATATAGAGCAATAGACTTCGGATTTGATCCGCAAGTCAGAACAATTCTTCTGATCACTCTTCTGCTCTCTTTCTATTTCTCTCTGCTATTCTTTCTCCTTTCTTTTCTTTTTCCTGGATCGAAGGGCTCTCTGTTTCCCTGTTTTCTACTATGCCTCTCTTCTTCGATCACCTTCATCTGAAGATGAAGGATTCTATTTATAGCATCAACAGCAGATGAATAGGGCATGAAACGTGTGCCTCCCACGCTCGATCCACAAGTTTTCTGTCACGTGCCTTTATCAAATTGGTTCCTCTTGTCTCGGATCACGTGCAGCCCAAGAGTGTGGAATGTTCTTCCTCGAACCTGTAATGAAATTAAGTCCATTAATACGCTGCATGGCCACAGAAACCAAAACTGCATGAGGTATATAGTAACAACACGAGATACTCAGAAACAGGTCAGACACACAGAAGAAATTGACACGAGGTGACGTTACAAATACGAAAAGAGACACGAGGTCACGAGAACAAAACCAACACGAGGACACAAGGGCTAATGACGGAAGCCAATACGAAGACAGAATATAAAGAAACGACTCGAAGTGAGAACAACACGAAGACGAGGTTGACACGAAGTGAAAACAACACGAAGTGAAGTTTGGCACGAAGTGAAAACAGTCACGAAGTGAAAGTAGACACGGGGTGAAAACAACACGAAGTGAAACAGTAATCGACATGAGTTAAAAACAACACGAGGTTGAAAACAACAGAATTGACACGAAGATAGAATACAAAGAGATGACACGAAGTGAAAACAACGCTAAGACGATGAGAACAGAAATCGACACGGAGTGAAGACAGCACGAAGATAAAGACAACACGGAGACGCGAAGACAAATCAACACGAGGTATGGTTACAGTAAGCAACACGAGGTGCTGCTATTACAGAACCAAGGAAACAACACGAAGACGAATTTACAGAGACGACACGAGGTTCACAGAAAGCAACACGGGGTGCTGCACTTACAGAAGCAACATGAAGTCGAATCAAGGAAACAACACGAAGATAGGTCAACACGAAGTCATAGGAAGAGAAAACAACACGAAGTGAAACGAAACACTTGAACTGAGACTGACTTAAAGACTTAACGAAAACTGACTCGAAGACAGGAATAAAAACACATGACATGAGCTAATGATGACATGGAAACAATACAGTAACAAAGACTACACTGAGTGAAAGACAACACTTAATCAGACGACAACATGGCTAATTCGACATGAGGTGAAAACGCGAAGTAAGAACTACATGATGTTTGAGGAGAAAACAGCACGAAGTCAGAACATGAACGAACACACGAAGTGTTACCTCTTAGCAGTTATTTCATATAAAACCATGGAGAAATCAAGTGCAAGATATCTGATCAAAGCTAATCAAAAACAATTAACATAGTGTTGCTCATCATCAAAATACTTAGGGAAGACACACAATCCAACAGGGAAAAATTGAGGGTCGTCTTTCCATCTGGCATCGCTCGACCTCTTGGGCTCCGGGAGGACAACCTTGCCACATGCACGGGCCCATTAAAACAACATTTGAGTTTTCTCCTTAGGGAAGGAATAAGGTTTCTTCATCTTGTCCCTCAACGAGGGTGCTTGTTCAGCAGGCTAAATGGGAGGAACCCCGGCTGCCCCTTTTATTTGCTTCTGTTGTGTTTCGAAAGCCCCAGAATTTGAGATGCATAGTCCTTTTTACGCCAGATGCTTGTCGGCTGGTCTGTTCTCCCGGCCCGGGGTAGTAGTAGCCGAGCAATACTTTGTCAGGAAAACCTCGGCATCGGCTGCCAGCTCACTTAGCTGTTCAAAGGTTCTGACTTTGATGTCCATCACCCTTTGTAGGATTTCATCTTTTAGATTTCTCTCACATCTCTGAATGATGTCTTCGCAATTCGGAGGGCTCCTACATCTTTCATGGGGGTCTCCCACTCTTCTTATATAGCCTGGGGCGTACCCATTGTCTTTTTGCTCGATCTCATATAATTTTGCCTCGGTAAATTCTCCCTCAGCCGGCTTCGTTTCTTCTGTTCGCCTCTCACTTGGCTTATTCATTGCCGTCGGAACTGTCGGGTCCAGGTGTGGGTTGGGTGGGTTTAAGCCTATCTCTCCCATTTTTCTCTTCATTATTCAAGCTCCTGGAGTAACTCCGTTATAAGAGTGGGCTCAAGTTGGCAGGAGCTAGAGATGCTGCCCCCCGCCTCGAATTCAGGCAAGACCATAATTCCTCTGGATCCGTGATCAGACACGTTCAATGTTTGAGAGCTTGATATTCTTGCCCCCACACCCCTGCGTGAGGGAGTATGGTGGCATACTTCTTCATGAGGCAGCAAAGAGTGCCCCCACTCCTCTGGAGGCTGGTCGGCATAGCGGGAGGTGGAAGCTTCAGGTTGGGTCATCTGGGTCGGCACAAAGCATATCTCTTCATCTTCTACTTCTTTAGTCATTCGGCTCGTGCCAGTCGATAATGTATTGCAAGAGAGGGCAACACCTCCCTTTCTATCTCTTGACTTTTCCTTCTTCTTTCCCTCGGTGGCTGGCATATGCCCCCACACCGGGTCGTCTTGCAACGGCTGGTGTATGGACACCATGTTGATAGCCCTTTTAAAGTCGGGAAGCTTGTGAGGGCATGGAGGATCCACTCTAGATTCGCCCATCTGGAGCTCTCCTCTCTTGATCATACCTTCGGCAATGTCTTTAAACACATAACAGTCTTCAATATAGTGCCCAAGCATTTGATGATATGGGCAAAAACGGGGGTCGTCTTTTCTTCTAAGATCACCTGGCCTTTTCGGCTCCATCAGGGTGACCTTATTGTATTTGGTGGCCCATTCAAACAAGAGTCGGGTCTTCTCCTTAGGAAAGGAGTAAGGCTTCATCATTTTGGCCCGCAAGGGAGGCCCTTCTTGTTGTTCGGCAGGTTTAGCCGTAGGAGGGCCGACAACGACCCCTTCGTCTTTATTTCTTTGCCGCCCGAACACCCTGAAGTCGACTGTATGAACTTCTTCAGGCATGGGCCGTTTGCCGGCCGATTCAGCCTTCTGGCTCAAAGCCACAGGGATAGAGGAGAGGAAAGCCTCAATTTCTGCCACCACACTATTTAGTCGGCCAAATGACATGATTTCAATTCCAATCATCTTTTCGAGGATCTCCCGCTTCAAATTTTGTTTGCAGATTTGCACTGCGTCTTCTTGGTGTGGCGGCCGTTTGCATCTCATGTTGAGATTCTGCCATCTTTTAATATATTCCAAAGCAGTTTCATCATTCTTCTGCTTGGAAGTATACAATTCAGCCATGGTTATTTCTCTTTCGGCAACATGAAATCGTTCCCGAAACTTCTTTTGCATATCTGGCCAGTCGTCAATGGACCCAACTGGCAAATTTGAATACCACTCAAAAGCGAGTCCGGTGAGGGAAGACCCAAAGAACTTGAGCAGGTAAGATTCGTCTGCTGCCAAGTCGCCCATTACATTGATATAGTAGGCTATGTGTTCTTTCGGCAAACCCTGTCCATCAAACTTGTCAAACTTCGGCGGCTTGCTGACGCCGGGAGGTAACCTTCTGGCAGCGTGGTGGACAGGGTAAGGTACCTTGTACACATCAAAAGCGGCATAATCTTTGTTGCCCCTGTAGGCCAGCTTCTCTTCAATCATCCGATCTATCATCATTTTACTCACCATCACCTGGTCGACCGAGCCTGGGTGGAGTTGGCCTTGCTGCGCCTCTGGTGTCACCATCGTTGCCTGAGGTGTAACGGCAATCTCATGGTATGAGAGCACAGGGGGTTGCACCGTAGTGATAGTGTGTTGTTGCTGGGAGGGAGTGCCCCCTGTGTAGTCAGGCGCCGATTGAGCCGCAGTCACCTGTGGCCAAGCCTCGAGGATTTGGCCATTGTTTCCCTGTGTCTCGGAGGGGACTTCGGGGTGCTTGGCGGCAGGCGCTTGTGAATTCTTTTCATTTAGCTGCTTCTTCAATAGTTCAATCTCCTGTCGATATTCCTGCAACAGCCTCAGCGTTGCAGGGTCGTGCATGGAGGGGTTGAGGGGGACGCCTCTTTCTTCAGCTGGAATTTCTTCGGATGGCATGGAAGCTCTCCCACTATCACCTTCAGCCGTGATCACGTTTACAACCATCGTGACCAGGCCTGCATCTATTTCTTCAGTACGGACTGGTGCCACGTCATCATGATTCCCAGGCAAGGACCCGCAGTGGACGGCCACCACAGCCCTATTGCAGGTGAGTATTACGGCTCGTCGCCCCCGGACTTTACTCGCAGCATTTGCAGCTTCTAGGGGTTGCTGCATCCCCAAAGTGGTACTGTTGAGGTTATGGGAGTGCCCTCGGACAGTTCGAACAATATAACCCCGCCCTTTAGCAAGGTGGGTGAGATCTCGTGGCACGTTAACTGGTGCCAAAATTTTGTAGGTGAAGTAGTCTCGCCTGGTCATCCCACCTTGTTCTTCATTATGTGGGTGAGTCTCGGCCCGATAGATGCGGAGCTGGAAAGTTAGCCTCCGGGAAGCTTGGGTCAACACCCTTGTCTTCTCTTCTATTTCTCTCTCTCTTCTTGGAGTCGGGGCCCGCGGCTACTTGGGCACCCAGGTTTCTTTAAAACTGATTGGCTTAGGGGCCAACCTCCCCTTTGATTTGGACCGGCAACGGTCCGGCTTCTCTTGGGCCAGCAATTGGAAGGAGTTCCGTACTGGAATGGTTGGTACGATGCGGTCTGGAATTACTTCAGATCTCCGTCCATCAAGGTGGACTCGGACGCTCCCGACGGTCATGGATTTCCCAGAGCTGGAGATTCAGCGCCCCGGGGTAGCGCCAGCATTGTTCCTTCGGAGCCTCCTCCGGTGAGACGCCGATCCCTGGGGAGGTGGACCGGCAGTCTGGTGCACGTGGTGCACGTTGCAGCTTAGTGTCCCAGTTGGGATGGTGTTGTTGTTTCTGGCCGAGGCTCGATCTGCAGCAGCTTCAGTAACTCCCTGGGTGGGAGTATTGGTCTTGGGCTTGTCGGACACCTCCACGTCCAGAATGTTGACGAAGGCCACCCCAAGGAAGTTGGGGAAGCCAACCACGGGAGGAAAGCTCCCAAGGTTGAGGGCGACGGCGAGGTAGCCACCCCTGGCGTGGCTCTCGACAGTCTGGGAACCGAAGGTGGTCGCCATCCCTGGTGTCAAAGTGCGATTTTTCTGCATTTGAAGAAAAAAAATAGCGCAATTAGTCTTACAAGAAGGGGGGCCGCGTGGCCCCTAATTTTGGCAAATAGATGAAGGGTGAATCAGTCCCACCGGGCATGCCAGAGTTGTGGATGCACTTTTCATTCAACAATTATTTTGTCGTTCGTCTGTTGGTTTTATGAGTGCATGGGCGTGCCAGTCACCGAGGTGACGATTTATTCGGGCCCCGAAGAGCCCATGGTGCGCTCGATCTGACTTCGTCAGACGATTGTGTGGTTCGTGTCGGGACCGAATCCCGTCGCACCATAAAGGTCACGACGTCATTTACATCCCCCATACGAGGGAATACCCTTGATTAGTTGCCGAAATTAGAGGCCCTGCGGCCGAAATAAATAATACTGATTGCACAAAAAAAAGGGACATGAATTAATCACACTAAAGTCTACACTAAGGTGCGAGCCATTGGCCATGTCGGTCACTCGTGGACCTTTTCATATTCGGACACGGGTCCGTAATAGAAATGCGACAAAAAATCGGGGCGAATCCGTTCAAATATCTGCCGAATACACGGCAATTTTAATAATGGCCCAGAAGGGCCCAGGGGCGAGAAACGAGTCCGGCTTGTTTCGAATGTCGGCTCAAAGCAAAGTCGGGGCCTGGCCATGTCGAGGTAATTCCCCAGGCTCAGGCCCGACCTGCGAGGGCAGCATTATTGTCCCTTCAACGCCGAGTCACAGGGAGAGACGGGGCCGCAATATGGATTACTATTATTATTATTATTATTTTTATCTGGATCTCCAAATATATATATGTTCCTATATTTTGTTGCTTATTTCTTCTTTATACATTTTTTGGGTAATGTCACTATTATATATATATATATTATATATATTTTTATCTATTACACGCATTTTTTATTTATTTATTACACGTTCAAAATTAAATATATATATATATATATATATATATATATACATGTTCATTTATCTGTTATTTATTTGTTTTGTTAGAATTTTCATATGTTTTATTTATTTGTATTTTTTGGTTTATTTTGATTATTGTTACCATTATATTTCTTTTATTTGCATTTGTGCGTATAGAGGAGTGGGCCGGGCTGAAGGGGTGTACCGGGCGGACTGGGGCCAGCGTGCCGACGAAGGCACCAAAAGGGCGTACCGGGGAAGACCAGACGGGTGTGCCGATAAAGGCCCGAGAGCAGGGTGTACCGGGCTAAAGGGATGGGTGTGTATCGGTGAAGGTCCGAGAAAGGAGGGCGTACCGGTGGAGGCCACAGTTGGGCGTACCGGGTAAGGAGTGGGGAGTGTACCGGTGAAGGGCTTGGCCGAGTGTGCCGGGGAAGGAGCTGGGTGGTGATCGTGCCAGCAAAGGTTTCAGAAGGTATGTCGGGGAAGGTCGGGAGGGGCCCACTCTTCTTCTATTTTCTTATGCCATTTCCTTCCTTTTCCTCTTTGGTCTCATGCGATCCGTGTGGGTTTTCTCTTCCTTCAGTCTTAGCCATTCCCCTTCTTTCTTCTCTGTAGGACGAATGTTCAAGTCACTTAGGTGTCATTCGACACGGTCCTCTTTGTGTTGATTGCAGTTCCCTTACCTTGGTTGAAGCGCTTTACTACATTTCATTTGTTTGTTGCTTCCTTTTGCCTTTTTAACATGTTATTATTTCTGATGAAAATTCGGCAGCATCTCCCCTTAACCCGGATGGTAAGGGAGATAAAGGGAACGCGCCCACAAGGAGTGGCGGAACCCGACAATTAGAGGTGGACGCCCGAGAGTGGCAACACCTTTAATAAAACTTCGGAAATCTCGGAAAAGATGACGGACCGGAGGCCTCTCTAGGACTGGCTAGAGGTGCACCGGGCAAGAAAGGGGGAATTGATGGCTAGTGCGCTGGCTAGAAGGGATGGGAAGCTGGATAGGTGTGCCGGACTAAGGGTGGGCAAGGTGTGCCGGGATGAGGGGCAGCAAGCGTGCCGGTGGAGGCCAGCAGCAGGTGTGCAGGATGAAGTGGGCAGCAGGGTGCACCGGGCAAAGAGGGTTGCAAGATGCACCGGGCTGGAGCCCTAAGGGCGTACCGGGCTGGGTTCTTGAGAGTGTGTCGGGGAAGGCTCAAAGGGGGGAGGGTGCACCGGCCAGGGACCATACCGGTGAAGGGACGAGTCAAGGGTGTGTCGCTGCGGGCATATGGAGGGGTGTACAGGGCAAAGGGCCAAAGGGCTGTGTGCCGGCCAAGGGGAGGGGTTATGTGTATGCCGGCTAGGAGGGCCAAAGGGTGTGCTGGTTAGGGAGCCATGGATGCACCGGGCTGGGGTGTTGGTACGGACACCCGAGCAGTTGATCGGCACGATACGCCGAGCCACCGGTACCGCACACGGAGCACGACCCGAGCCACCTCAGCATCTATTTGGCTTGGAGATAGCCTGGAGACACTCCCCTGAGTCCCAGCATTTATCATATTTAGTTAGACTTTATGTGTGTTTAATTTACGTTTATTTCGTTGCATCCGGTTTGCCATTTTGAGTGTAATAGGGGCTTATGTGTAATTCATACCCCGCGGGCCCCACGGGCCCCCCGGGCCCCCCCCATTGGGCCACCTCAGCCTAGGGTCCCACGTGGGGCCAGTCAACATGCCACATGGGGGCATCTAGAACATTGACTTGTAATTGGATACATGGGGGACAATGGACTTGAAAAGTCCAAATGGGAGGCCACCTACCCCCACCTACCATGTCAAGCTTGTTCCCCCTAGTCAATAGGCTGTCCCCCCCTTATTTTTTTATTGTAATTTTTGTGGAATGGTCACATGCCATCCCATCCCTCCATCTCACACCCCTAGATCCAACGGTGGAGGATGGATTAGATGGGTGACCTATATATGCTTGTATTTTCCCATTTTCATGAATTAATGCCATTTGGAATCAAAGAAATTGTTGGAGCTCCAGCTTGGTGCGCCCCTCTCTCCCCCCTTGCAGCTGTGAAGGTTGCCTCTGGAGGTGTGACTCCTCCCCTATCAGTTCCGGTCATCCTCGCCGCCGCCACGAGCCGCCACCGCACCGCCATCGCCTTCATCGGAGTTCTGCCCGTGTAGTACCACAGCAGCCTCCACGAAATTCAGCCATCAACCACGAGCTCAGATCGACCTAGGAATTTTACTGGAGGTCCCAGAGGTGTAAAGGATACCCCATAAAATTTTTTTTGTCATTCAGATCCCGTTACACAATTTTTGATTTTCATCCACCCTTCCACTTTGGTTCTGCCAAAATTCTGTCCAGGTTCCCATCCGCCATGAGTTTCAAGTCTTAAGTCCTTTTTTGATTTTATTTGGTTCGCCCAATTTAACTGGGTGTTCCCTGCATCCATACCTTCATCCACCATTTTTTTTAATTTTTTTTTCATCCATTGCATATTTTCTAAAAATCATTCTCAGTCCTAGCTACAATTCTGTCCCCCAGTTCCCAGATCCGACCACCAGCCACTCCAAAAATCATATCAAATCGCCACCACCTCCAAATCCAATTCCAAAAATATCCCCAGTTCCGTGGTTTGATCTCCTACAATTGTGAAGAATTACTTAAGAGCTGAATCGGATTTTTACTAGGCGGTCAACGGTGGTTTTCAGACAAGTACCCTGTAAATCGAATGTTTCGGTTACTGTACAACAGGGATTTGTAAATTCATTAAAGTATAGATCCGGCTAGATCCATCAGATCTCTCTGAGTCTAGATTGAAGCATTTGAAGAGAGCTTTCCAACGATAGCTCATGCGTCCCGATCCGACCTCGGGATCGACCGCAGCGGTCGTTTTCGCCGGAGCGCGCACCTGAAAACAGCAAGCAGAAATCCGTGGGTAACATTCCGAAAGCTTGGAGATCAGAGTTGTTCGGCCACCGGTCGGTGATCCCGGCCGACCGCCTTCCGTGGAGGAGTGCCACCAGGGGTCCCCACCATAGTGGGACCCACTCCTGCAAATCCGGAGGCCAGCGCCACCCGTGGGCCCCACGGGCCTGTTGGATACGGACTGAATAGATCTAGAGGGGGGGGTGAATAGATCTTTCCCCCTTTTTGATAATTTACTAACTATCGACCAGATGAGCTACTGGTAATTAATGAATTATAGAACTAATGCGGATAATACAGATGCAAGCATACGTATAGGAAATCAAACACACACAAGCACACCACAAGAAAGGATTTTTAAGGTGGTTCAGTCTCTTCCTGAGACTTACATCCACCCCTTGCTTAACTCAAGCAAGGCTTCACTATGAGAATCTCTGATCTCAACCAAAACACAGCTGACACACAGCTTGTACCTGCTGACACACAGCTTGACTCTGCTGACACACAGCTTGACTCTGCTGCCTCACAGCTTGACAATAATTGTAATCAGAAATGAATAGATGATAGGAATAGGTGATGAAAGACAGGACTGAATATTGGCGTGTGTAGAAGAATAGGTGTTCAGCCTGGGACTTGATCACGCTTATGAAGAAGCCTAGACTCCCTGTTGATCTTCCAGTCAGTTGCCTTCGATTGTTCTGCTGTTGGAGATCACACAGTCTTGAGCTAAGTCTTCCTTCTACAGCAACGAGATTGCCTTTAACCTTTCTGCAGATTTCTGATCCGTGGAGAGCTCCTTCTACCTCTTCTGTGTGTATCTTCCTTGGCTTCTATTCCGTGCTCTCTCACTGCTTCCTTGTTCGTGATTAGTTGCCTTATATTCTTCATACAGCTCTTCTTATTTTCAAGAATAAAGTTCTTCCCGCTCAATTTTCAGATCGAGCGCCAATCTGCTAGAAAACAGGGATCGGTTTAAATCCAATCGTTAGAACGAGTTTGACCACTTCTTAGCAAGATTGTTTCCTTGATTCCTGTGCGGAATCTTATCTCCTGAGCAGCCCAACAACCTGCAACAACTATCTGCAGGTTTTAAGGAACCAAAACAGAATTCGGTTAGAGTTCGGTTTTGGACGATATATAAACCCGTGGTCGACCATGACCCTGTCGCTGGTCGACAATGGGCAGTCCCCAGACGGCCGGTTCTTCTGGCTGAAACTCACGTCGCCCGTTGGTCGACCACAGCCTGGTCGCTGGTCGACAGGGGGGAGTTTTCTAGATGACCAGCATTTCTGTCTGTTGCTTCTGTCTTTTCTGTGGTCGACCAGAGGCGGGGCTTTGGTCGACAGCCAAGGTGCTTCCAGAAGACAGATGATCTGATGCTTTTCTGGTTGAGTTCGTTGGTCGACCATAACCACTTCCCTGGTCGACAAGCAGTCTTTCACGCTTATACTGATTTGTTGATTCCACTTGGATTTCAGTGAACCTGAAATTTGCTTAACTTATAAGATTTGACTTGAAGTTCCAAATGTATATAAAAACATATTTGTCATCATCAAATGGGCATTAATTCAATGCACTATCTTTACAAAAATAACCAAACCATTTGCTTTAAGAAATAAGATAGAACTTAGATTAGTCAAACATATCCTATTGTCATCATCAAAACCAAGGGATGCACAACATTCTCCCCCTTTTTGATGATGACAACCAAGAGTCATTGTGACAAACGACAGATTATAAAATTCATTTTGATGTTGCATGCAAGGCTATCATAGCACAGATCTCATAGCACTAATTACATGAGAGACAAAAAAAAAGAATAAAGACACTGAAAACACGTAGACAAAGTAAACTTGACAATCTAGACACACATCTAGACACACAACTAGACGCACAATGACACATAAAGTCCTATCTCCCCCTTTGTCAACAGCAAAAAGAAGATCATTTGAACAATCCCTCTGAGGAGGATGAGGAAGTCTCTGGGATGAGAAAAAAATTAGGGAACCAACACGATGTAGAAACCGAGCGGTCAAGATTTAATCAGCATAACTCAAATTTTTGGAAGATATTAAAGTGTACGCCCTTTCTTTAATAGAACACTTATGGAACCTTTCCACCCTTATGCAAAGACCACCTTGTGACAAATTCGAGTGGGTCTTGTGGTTCAAAGAATTTGAAAGTATTGCCCCAATAAATTGACTCCCCATATCCACTTTCTTACTCACAGCTCCTCAAGCTTATAATATGTTTCATGAGATAATTTTACTAGCTGAACAAGCTGAACAGTGTTTTATGCCTCTATTTGCATATAGTGCATTAGGTCAACCATTTTATCTGCCTTTGATCACTTTGGATTTTACTTTTTGAAATATTGAAGAGTTGTGGTCAGGTTTATCACATGCCTTTCTACACGAGAAGACACGCTTTTTACACGCCAGTCACCCCGGCTACTTAGCATGCCTAACCATTCCACTTTTAACTGGGAACTACCTTTTATCTGTGAGGATATACGTTTATCAGACGCCAATATCCCCAGTTACTCAGTATTCCCAATTAATAATTTTGAGAGTGGCAGAGGTAGAATGAGTCTTCATGACATACATGTCTCCCACTTAATTTTTCAGCCAATTTTGCTTTGTGATAGAGAACAGTAGTTTCTCAGAACTCAGTCCATTGCTCTACCAAGAAGGCAGAATTATGGCGTATTCCATATACATTCATGCTATAGCAGCGTTTATTTTCACTGTCCAACACAGACACAGGTAGAGAAACAGTCTCATTACTAAAAACATAAGTTCTCAATAGTCTTGAGTCAGAGTCATAGTTATGGTTTGAATTTATTGCAGTAGTACAGGTCAAATTCTCATTACTACACTTAACCTTTACTCTCATTGATGACTTTGGTGATTTTCTTGTAAGATATGGTTAGGTTATTTAATGATTTATTAAGGAATGAGTTTACACTTTTTACTCCCCCTCAATTTGTGAGTCCTTGCTGAAGATAGAACACAATAAGTTGGCCACAAAGAGATATAGAGACACAAGGAATAGGAAGTGTGAACAAGGATCAGTGAGTAAAGCAAAACTGAGCTCAGAGTCCAAAAAGTTCAGAAGATTTCCCACCAAAGCCAGCAGCTTGAATAGATCCAATTTCCCTTGTTTAGGTCCATTGTCGACCATGGAGTGGCCTGTGGTCGACCTCTGTGCTGTCACAGAACCTTCCTGTTGAGCAGACTGTGTTCTGTCAAACCTGTTGTCGACCATTGGATTGTCTGTGGTCGACAGCTGCGAAGTCACAGAGCCCACTATTTCCTGTCCTGATGCCTTGGTCGACCAGCGCCTTGTCTGTGGTTGACCATGGGAAGTAATCCGTAGATAAACCAGAGTTCCTCAGAGCTTGCTGAAGTAGCACCCGACACTATAACCTCCAAATTCAGGACTTATCTAGTACTTAAGACCTAGTTGACATACCTTAGTACAGAAATGACAGAATCTATACAGTGAACACATGAATATGATTATTTCAAGAATTTTCAAGAGAAATTCTACAAATTCCTAACTCCCTTCTTAGAGTTGAAAATCTGTCATTGTTAAGGGGTTTTGTGAAAATGTCTGCCAGTTGTTTTTCAGTTTCTACAAAATGAAGCATGAAATTTCCTTTGGAGACCTCATCTCTTAGAAAGTGATGACGGATCTCAATGTGTTTTGTCCTAGAGTGTTGAATGGGGTTTTTAGACAAATTAATAGCACTAGTGTTGTCACAGAAAATAGGTGCACATCCAAGATCTACATTGTAGTCTTGGAGTTGATGTTTTATCCACAAAACCTGTGTACCACAGCTCCCTACTGCGACATACTCAGCCTCAGCAGTGGAGAGTGCCACAGAATGCTGTTTTTTAGAAGCCCATGATATTAAACATCCACCTTATATTTGACAATAACCACTAGTACTCTTCCTATCAATTTTGCAACCAGCATAATCAGCATCTGAATATGAAATCAAGTCTAGTTTGCAGTAAGTAGGATACCATAAACCCAATTCTTGGGTACCGGCAAGGTAACGAAAGATACGCTTGACAGCCCCTAAATGTGAATCTCTAGGGCTAGATTGATATCTAGCACACATGCATACACTGAACTGAATGTCTGGCCTAGAGGCAGTTAAATATAGTAGGGATCCGATCATACCTCTGTATTTCTTGGCATCTACCATGTTACCTTTTACATCAGCCTCCAATGTTGCATTTGTCCCCATGGGTGACTCAATTGGTTTGCAGCTTTCCATGCCAAACTTCTTCAGCATCTCCTTTATGTACTTGGATTGATTTATGAAGTATCCTTCTCTACATTGTACGATCTGCAATCCAAGAAAAAACTGTAAATCACCCATTAAACTCATTTCAAACTCATTGGTCATTAGATTTGCAAATTCAGTACATAATGAAGCTTCAGTGGATCCAAACACAATATCATCCACATAGATTTGCACAATTAGTATATTCTTACCTTGGGTCTTGGAGAATAATGTTTGATCAATTTTACCTCTTGTGTAGCCCTTTTTGGTGAGGAATGAACTCAGTCTGTCGTACCATGCCCTAGGAGCCTGCTTTAAACCATACAAAGCCTTATGCAGTTTAAAGACATGATTAGGAAGATCATCATTTTCAAAACCAGGGGGTTGTTCCACAAAGACTTCTTCCTTTACAAAGCCATTTAGAAAGGCACTTTTTACATCCATTTGCTGCAATTTAATTCCATGGGACGCCGCAAATGCTAACAATATCCTAATGGCTTCTAACCTTGCAACTGGAGCATATGATTCTTCAAAATCAACTCCAAATTCTTGGTTATACCCCTTAGCCACCAACCGAGCCTTGTTCCTCATAACAACTCCTTCTTCATTAAGCTTATTTTTATAAACCCATTTGGTTCCAATAACAGGATGAGATGAGGGTCTGGGAACAAGTTTCCAAACCTGATTTCTTTCAAATTGATTTAATTCTTCATGCATGGCATTTATCCAAGATTCATCTCTTAAAGCTTCCTCTACATTTTTAGGCTCAACTTGAGATACAAGGGCTAGCTGATCTAATTCATCAACTGTTTTAAGCTGAGATCTAGTTTTCCTCGGTTCATTAATTCCTCCAATGATGTTATCTAGAGGATGATCTCTGAGAAATCTCAGATTTTCAGAATTGTTACCTGGGATGATCTCTCCTTCGGGTTGATCATTGGAATCACCTTGCTTTGGTTCTGCTTCAGTCTCCATTGGTTCCTCTTTGCCTTCCAGAAATTCCCCATCTTCATCTTTGCCTACCTGTCCAGTTTTGTCAAAGTCATTATTTTCATCAAATGTGATATGTGGGGATTCTTCAACTAGCTGATCTTTGGTGTTGTAGACTCTATAGGCTCTTGATCGGTCAGAGTATCCCAAGAAGATTCCTGGGTCACTCTTTGGTTCAAATTTGTCCAATGATCTCTTGTCATTGTTATGAATAAAACACCTTACACCGAAGATCCTAAAATGAGCTAGAGATGGCTTCTTACCTTTGAACACCTCATATGGAGTTTTCGCACTATATGGTCTTACCATTGCCCTGTTTACAATATAACATGCTGTATTGACCGCCTCAGCCCAAAATCTTCTTGGAAGATTGGCTTCAACCAACAAGGTTCTGGCCATTTCAACAAGTGTGCGATTCCTTCTCTCCACCACTCCATTTTGCTCTGGCGTCCTTGGTGAGGAGAACCTGTGATTTATTCCTTTGTTCCTGCAGAATTCATCAAACTCTGAATTTTCAAATTCTCCCCCATGATCAGATATTATTGAACACACTTTGGACTTACCATCCTGCTTCATTCTTCTGTAAAAATCCTGAAATTCATGAAAGGCATCGTTTTTATGTGATAAAAACATTACCCAGGTAAATCTTGAAAAATCATCCACTAGAACAAAGCCATATCTTTTTCCACTAAGACTAGTAGTCCTTGTAGGACCAAATAAGTCCATGTGTACAAGTTCTAATGGCCTAGACGACTGATCTATAGTTCTACTTTTGAAAGATTTCCTTGTTTGTTTCCCTTGGGTACATGCTTCACACACTTTGACATTCTGTGCAAAAGAGATTTCAGGTAATCCAGAAACCATTTTATTCTTAACCAATTTGTGCAGCACCCTGTAGCTAACATGCCCTAGCCTTCGGTGCCACAACCAAGTCAGGTCTTCCATCTTGGCGGTGAGGCACAAGTTGGAATGGGCTGGATCATCCAAGTCTATCATGTAGACATTATTTACTCTCTTGCCCATAAACTTAACTTTATCTGAATTTGGTTCAAGAATTTTACAAATCTTAGAATCAAAGACTACTTGATGGCCTTTGTCGCATAGCTGACTGATGCTTAGAAGATTATATTCCAGGCCATCCACTAGCAGTACATCTTCAATGCAATTTGTAGATGTCTTACCTACCTTACCTTTCCCAATGATCTTGCCTTTGTTATTTCCTCCAAATGTCACATGTCCTCCATCTTTTGAGTTTAGCTCGGAGAATTTTGCCTTGTCCCCTGTCATATGTCTTGAGCAGCCACTATCTAAGTACCACTTGTTGTGTATAGCTGCCAGACACACCTGCATCACAAGTTACACAGAAACTTTTGGACCCCAATGGTACCCGGGTCCAAGATAGCTTGTGAAATTATGAAATTGCTGCAGTAATCCTTTGGGAACCCAGATTCTGTTAGAGCAGTGTAAATTTTTATTTCTGAACTTGTTCAGATTGGGTTGCTTTTGTTCTAAAGCTTCTTTAATCTGAGTCCACCTTTGTGTATTCAAGTTTTCATTTTGTTTTACCCGAGAAAACCTGTGATTTCTGTTTGCTTGTCTGGCCATGGTCGACTTTTGGTATGTCTGTGGTCGACCATCGCGTCTCCAGAACTCAGCGTCTGTTCTGGCAGCACCTCTGGTCGACATCTGGTGTACCTGTGGTCGACCACTGCTTCTCCAGTAACCAGCGCCTGTTCTGGCAGATCCTCTGGTCGACAGATGAAGGGTCTGTTGTCGACCAGCCTGTCTCCAGACATCTTGTTTTCCAGATTTATGTCCTTTCACTTGGTTTAGTCCTTGGTTTGTTTGGTGATTTCTGTGAATTTGGGTTTCTTGTTTATTATTTTGAATCTTATATTGATTGACTGTTTTCTCTTTAAAATTTCTCTCTTCCTTGGTGACATTGTTCCTTTTGGAGGAGCATTCAGCTACATCCTCTTGTTTGTCTTGGTATAGATTGATTAGGGGCCCTTTTCCTTTTGAGTCAGCAATCCCAGTTGCGGTTTTTATTTGGAATTCCTTTTTAGCCGTAGGATTGTATCCTAACCCTTCTTTTTGAAAGTTTACTTTTATTCCCAAGACAGCATTTAAGTTTTCTTGACCTTGAGTCATTTTTTCCAAGGTCTCCTGTTTGTTTTTCAGGTCACTCTTAATTCTTTCTATTTCTCTTAGGAGTTGGTTGTTTTCTTCCTTGAGTGAATTGTTTCTTTCTTGACTTAACTTAGTTTCCTGTTCATATTCTTGAGTCTTTAGTTTTAACTCATCAATGTCATTTTTTAGCATTTCATTCTCTTCGGACATTCTCTTGTGGTTTTCTTCATCTAAGTCCATTTGATTCAGCTTGTTTTTCAGTGACTTGATTTCCATTTCTAGTTCAGTTTTGTTATCCATTGAATTGCTGTCTTTATTCAGTTGACTGATCTTCTTCTTCAAATGTTTATTTTCCTTTCTTATTCTTTCATAAGTATCAAGCAATTCTGAATATACTGCTTCCCAATCCGAACTAGAGAAGTCTTGAAATGGGGAACTTACCTCAAGATCACTGTTGTCTCCCTTGGCCATCAGACAGAGCTTTCCTTCTTCTTCCTCGGAAGTTGTTTCCTCTTCACTGCTCTCTTCCTCCTCACTCCAAGTGCTAATCATCGCCTTGGGTTTCTTGCCTTTCCACTTGAAGCTTGATTTCTTAGGAGCTTCTGGACATTCAGCCTTCATATGTCCAGGCTGCCTGCAATTGTAGCAAGTGAGTTTGTTAGAAGAAGTTTTATTTTTGTCAAACTTAAACTGATTTGATTTTCTTACCATGCCCGTAGGATTCCTGAATCCCTTACCTTCCTTCCGTAGAAACCTTTTGAATTTTCTTGTTAGCATGGCTAACTCTCCAGTGTCCTCACCTGTGCTAGATGAGTTATCAGTGTCAGATAATTGAGAGGTGCTTACTTTAGTTTTCAGGGCGAGTTGCTTCTTCTTCTTGCCCTCGTCTTCCGTTCTTTTCAGATTAACTTCATAGGCCATTAGGGAACCTATTAATTCATCTACAGTCATGGTGGTGAGGTTCTTTGAGTCCTCAATTACTGTGGCCTTGGTATGCCACATGGGAGTGAGGGATCTTAGGATCTTCCTCACTAATTCCTGTTGCGTGTAGGTTTTCCCTAGACTCTTTAAACTATTAGTTAACTGCACTAGTCTAGCATACATTTCAGAGATGTTTTCGTCAGTTTTCATTCTAAACATTTCATATTCTGAAACTAGCATGTTTGCTTTTGACTCTCTTACCTCCGAAGTGCCTTCATAAATGACTACAAGGCGATCCCACATTTCCTTGGCCGTTGCACATTGTGAAACTCTTGAGAATTCCGTGGGATGAAGTGCGCACTGCATTACGTTCATGGCTCCCCAGTTAATGGTTGACTTTCTGACCTGTTCTCTGGTCCAGGTGTCCTCGTCGTCGGGCAGCTCGTAGGGTCCTCGGCTTACTACTCTCCACATCTCATGATCTTGTGCTCTCAAGAATACCTGCATACGATTTTTCCAGTATGAGAAATCATTTCCATCAAAATATGGTGGTCTAGTTACTGAGTGTCCCTCAGCCATTAGACTTCTAGAGTTCAGTCCGCTAGGTTTCTCCTGGTTGTTAGACCACATTTTTGGAGAACCTGCTCTGATACCACGTGTTGGATACGGACTGAATAGATCTAGAGGGGGGGGGTGAATAGATCTTTCCCCCTTTTTGATAATTTACTAACTATCGACCAGATGAGCTACTGGTAATTAATGAATTATAGAACTAATGCGGATAATACAGATGCAAGCATACATATAGAAAATCAAACACACACAAGCACACCACAAGAAAGGATTTTTAAGGTGGTTCAGTCTCTTCCTGAGACTTACATCCACCCCTTGCTTAACTCAAGCAAGGCTTCACTATGAGAATCTCTGATCTCAACCAAAACACAGCTGACACACAGCTTGTACCTGCTGACACACAGCTTGACTCTGCTGACACACAGCTTGACTCTGCTGCCTCACAGCTTGACAATAATTGTAATCAGAAATGAAAAGATGATAGGAATAGGTGATGAAAGACAGGACTGAATATTGGCGTGTGTAGAAGAATAGGTGTTCAGCCTGGGACTTGATCACGCTTATGAAGAAGCCTAGACTCCCTGTTGATCTTCCAGTCAGTTGCCTTCGATTGTTCTGCTGCTGGAGATCACACAGTCTTGAGCTAAGTCTTCCTTCTACAGCAACGAGATTGCCTTTAACCTTTCTGCAGATTTCTAATCCGTGGAGAGCTCCTTCTACCTCTTCTGTGTGTATCTTCCTTGGCTTCTATTCCGTGCTCTCTCACTGCTTCCTTGTTCGTGATTAGTTGCCTTATATTCTTCATACAGCTCTTCTTATTTTCAAGAATAAAGTTCTTCCCGCTCAATTTTCAGATCGAGCGCCAATCTGCTAGAAAACAGGGATCGGTTTAAATCCAATCGTTAGAACGAGTTTGACCACTTCTTAGCAAGATTGTTTCCTTGATTCCCATGCGGAATCTTATCTCCTGAGCAGCCCAACAACCTGCAACAACTATCTGCAGGTTTTAAGGAACCAAA
The DNA here is from genome assembly GCA_022559845.1 of Amorphophallus konjac. Lineage (NCBI taxonomy): Eukaryota > Viridiplantae > Streptophyta > Magnoliopsida > Alismatales > Araceae > Amorphophallus > Amorphophallus konjac. The sequence goes on from CM040117.1 coordinate 201,523,806, forward strand.
ATAGAATTCGGTTAGAGTTCGGTTTTGGACGATATATAAACCTGTGGTCGACCATGACCCTGTCGCTGGTCGACAATGGGCAGTCCCCAGACGGCCGGTTCTTCTGGCTGAAACTCACGTCGCCCGTTGGTCGACCACAGCCTGGTCGCTGGTCGACAGGGGGCAGTTTTCCAGATGACCAGCATTTCTGTCTGTTGCTTCTATCTTTTCTGTGGTCGACCAGAGGCGGGGCTTTGGTCGACAGCCAAGGTGCTTCCAGAAGACAGATGATCTGATGCTTTTCTGGTTGAGTTCGTTGGTCGACCATAACCACTTCCCTGGTCGACAAGCAGTCTTTCACGCTTATACTGATTTGTTGATTCCACTTGGATTTCAGTGAACCTGAAATTTGCTTAACTTATAAGATTTGACTTGAAGTTCCAAATGTATATAAAAACATATTTGTCATCATCAAATGGGCATTAATTCAATGCACTATCTTTACAAAAATAACCAAACCATTTGCTTTAAGAAATAAGATAGAACTTAGATTAGTCAAACATATCCTATTGTCATCATCAAAACCAAGGGATGCACAACAGGGCCCGCAGAACCCGTCGTTCGGAAAGCACGAAAACGCGGAGTTCGGCACCGCCGGGCGACATCAAGATGCTGCCCGTCAACCCAATTAGCGTGATTCCCGGGCCTTACATGTGACCTTTTACCTCCCTGCGTGGAGTGGGTCAAATTATTGTATTTCTGTAAAATTGTGTTAACCGGGAGTCCGTGATTGGCCGGGGTTGTCTTCGTCACGCCGGGTGCGTGGAGGTAATGGTCCGAACCTCTTGGCGTTCATTTGCTTAGCTAGTATACAGTCTTTTGCCTCTGCCGAGAGTGTAGGTACTAGCCCATGTGTCCATGTCACCGCTGTGAGAGTGAGAGTGACCCGTCCCGTGACTCGATCTGAGTCCGGATGTTGAGTCGGACTACCCTTGACCTCAGCCGGTTCCTTAACCTCGCACGGTCCGCGCTTTCCCTCGCTTGGGACGATGAGTGAGCTTCTACTTCTGTTAGCGATGTTTTGCCACTAGGAGCTCGTAGTGTCGGGCTTAGTGTCTCCCTGGTGTGTATTGCTGGTCGCGTCTTCATTTAGAGTCCGAGGGTGGCACCTAATAGTGTCGTCTCCCGTGTCCGTCCCGCATCAGTTTGGTATCAGAGCGAGTCGAGTCTAGGGTAGTCGTTGCATATGTCTTGCATAGTCTAAGTCAAGTCTAGGATCATCATTATTTTCAAAAAAAAAAAGAGTGTTTTAAATTGCATTTCACCCAATAGCCCGGTATATTAAAAGGCATTGCCCGAACGTTAGGTTATGCCTATCGGGAGGGTAGCGTACTTGCGCGAGTGATCTTCTGGTCGCCTACCTCCGCCACGTACCGGATATTGGTTTGGTCTAGGTGCATTAGTCGGTGTTTGCATTAGTTAGTGCATTCCAACCTTGCATAGCCGGTCTAGTGTCGTGTCCAAGTGTCGGCATGTCCAACATGTAGTTCCCCCCCCCTCAATTTCCCATGGATTCCCAATCACCCGGGCAATATGGCAGTTGGTCCACCCATGGGCTTGGCAACCACCCACTCCACTTCCGTAGGCCCGAAGCCTCAGATTTTTATGGCTCCAATGGCCCGGGGGACTACCTCAAGTGGGAGGCCGCCATGGACACATACTTTGATTGTTATACTATGTCCGAGGTAATGCAATTCTCTTTCGCCAAAGAGCGGCTTCTTTATGAGGCTGCCGAAAAGTGGGATTACATCGAAAGAATGAGAGAGGTTAGGGGGCAATGGCCCATCGAGTCATGGTGGGACATGAAGAGAGAGCTTAGGAAGGTCTACGTGCCCCAACCGGTCACCTCCAACCGGCCCCACCCAATCACTTCCAACCAAGTGGGTTCTAGTCGGAGGCAAAGAGTCCCACATGTAGATGAGCCAAGACCCAATCCTAGGACGGTTGACTACGGGCGAGTCCACCATGATATCCCTATTCCAACCAACTCCGTTGCCAAACTTATGCAAATGATTTTGGACCGGTTGGATGGGGTGGATAGGACACGTACTCCTAGTGATGTACTCCAACCCGAGCCTAAGGAGGTCATCGCCGATAGTCTTAACCCAGCCCCATCAACGGAGTCCCCAAGCCCTCTCCCCATCATAGTGGATCCTCTTCTCCCGCCCACGAGAGCCTCATTGCCTACACCCCCTGTCCGTCAGGAGGATAAGGGTAGGGACCCACTTATTAGGGAGCATAGTGGGTCACGACAGCAGTGTTATCGCTGCCAGGGGTTCGGCCACTACGCCGGATAATGTCCCACTCGGACATCTCTAGCCATAAGGGACAAAAGGGTTGGAGAAGCCCCACTCTCCGATCTTTATTCTAAGCCACCTCAGCCCGAGCCACCCGTGTTTCTAAAGGGTATGCTTGTCATAGCCGAGCCGCTTCTTAGCTGGCTCAAGAAGGGTTTGGTCCCACTTCCCTTCCCATCTATGGACCCTATCCTACCTCTGGTGCCAATTAATTCATTTCATACCACTTTCCGGTCTAGTAACTATGTGGATACATTGGATGACCTTCTTAGAGGGTTAGATCGGCAGTGGACATTTATGCACTTGTTGGCTCCAGGCTTCGACCGACCCATAGGTCGTAGTTTCACTCATCCCGCTTTAGGGTCCATCACCTCCGTGTACACCGTGGGTCATTTTACCACGGAGGTTCTTCTACTCCTCCCTATGCCGACCGAGCTCGACTTCATTTTCTTTTACCCAAGGGAGGAATCATACTTTCTACCTATGACTGTTGTCCCACCTCTCACAATGAATGAAGGTGATCATTTACACCTCCAAGATTTCCAAATGTGGGATAGCGATTTGTGGAAGCCTAGTCCGAGGGGTCATACCTTCTTTGATCCCTTCGACCCATTCTCTTGTGGACCCCGTGACTCACCATATTTACTCCACCTTTTTGAGAGAGTCCACCATCATACCCCCACCATCTCATCTCCCTTCAAGGATGAAGGAGATCAGCAACACCTTCTAGACTTCCACACATGGGATCTTGAGATGAGGGAATCCATATCGAGGAGTCACACATTCTTTGATCCCTTTGATCCCTTTCTTAGTGGGCCCCTTGGTCCGCAATCTCCATTCCACTTCTTTGGGGGAGGTCACCATTATACCCCTCCCCCATGGGCCGGGCCATCGGCACCCACCGAGTCCATTCACGGGCGAGAGACACCCGACCCACCAGTCCCACCCAAACCTCCCAAATCCAAAGGACCGTCTTATGATTGTACCGACCCTCAGTCACACTTAGGGTATGCATGGCACACCTTCGGATGTCCTGGACCACCTTGCATATGATTGGGCCGAACTAACATTAGGTTTGTTTAGGGTTGTGTGTGCATCCGTGTGTTTTTTTTATTTTGCTAAGCATTTTAGGAGTGCATAGTGAGTCTGCCGAGTCTAGTGCTAGGCATGTTAGGAGTATGCATGAGTGAGGCCAGCAATGCACGTTACAAGGAGCTAGCCGATGCCCATCGACACCACCGAGAGTTCCAAGAGGGCGAATATGTCATGATCAGGGTAAGACCTGAACAGTTTCCCTCTGGAACCGTTAAGAAGTTGCAAGCTCGCGGAGCCAGTCCCTATAGAGTGTTGAAACGCGTTGAATCCAATGCGTATGTTGTGGACCTGCCCGAGGAATATGGTGTAAGCTCTACCTTCAATGTATCGGATCTTGTTGCATATAGGGACCCAGCGGTGATCCCTAGTGAGCCTTTTGAGCCATCTCCTCCCCTTGAGAGTGATCCCACACCTGAGTGTCCACTTCCACCTCCAGCCCCTTTTTCACGACAGCGTGAGCATATAGATCGTATACTGGATGAGCAAGTGACAGTTACCAGGAGTGGATCTTACCCGCGCTACCTAGTGCGATGGAGAGGACGGCCCGCTCCGGAGGACACGTGGATCACACATGGCGAGTTGCAGCGGCTCGATCCGGACCTTTTGGAGCGATACAGGAGCAATGCAGACTCTTACTCGACAGGGTCGAGTTTCTCCCACCCGGGGAGAATTGGTGCGGACACCCGAGCAGTTGATCGGCACGATACGCCGAGCCACCGGTACCGCACACGGAGCACGACTCGAGCCACCTCAGCATCTATTTGGCTTGGAGACAGCCTGGAGACGCTCCCCTGAGTCCCAGCATTTATCATAGTTAGTTAGACTTTATGTGTGTTTAATTTGCGTTTATTTCGTTGCATCCAGTTTGCCATTTTGAGTGTAATAGGGGCTTATGTGCAATTCATACCCCGCGGGCCCCACGGGCCCCCGGCCCCCCCCCCCCCCATTGGGCCACCTCAGCCTAGGGTCCCACGTGGGGCCAGTCAACATGCCACATGGGGGCATCTAGAACATTGACTTGTAATTGGACACATGGGGGACAATGGACTTGAAAAGTCCAAATGGGAGGCCACCTACCCCCACCTACCATGTCAAGCTTGTTCCCCCTAGTCAATAGGCTGTCCCCCCCTTATTTTTTTATTATAATTTTTGTGGAATGGTCACATGCCATCTCAGCCCTCCATCTCACACCCCTAGATCCAACGGTGGAGGATGGATTAGATGGGTGACCTATATATGCTTATATTTTCCCATTTTCATGAATTAATGCCATTTGGAATCAAAGAAATTGTTGGAGCTCCAGATTGGTGCGCCCCTCTCTCCCCCCTTGCAGCTGTGAAGGTTGCCTCTGGAGGTGTGACTCCTCCCCTATCAGTTCCGGTCATCCTCGCCGCCGCCACGAGCCGCCACCGCACCGCCATCGCCTTCATCGGAGTTCTGCCCGTGCAGTACCACAGCAGCCTCCACGAAATTCAGCCATCAACCACGAGCTCAGATCGACCTAGTAATTTTACTGGAGGTCCTAGAGGTGTCAAGGATACCCCATAAAATTTTGTTTGTCATTTAGATCCCGTTACATAATTTTTTATTTTCATCCACCCTTCCACTTTGGTTCTGCCAAAATTTTATCTAGGTTCCCATCCGCCATGAGTTTCAAGTCTTAAGTCCTTTTTTTGATTTTATTTGGTTCGCCCAATTTAACTGGGTGTTCCCTGCATCCATCCCTTCATCCACCATTTATTTTAATTTTTTTTTCATCCATTGCATATTTTATAAAAATCGTTCTTAGTTTTAGCTACAGTTCTGTCCCCCAATTCCAAGATCCGACCACCAGCCACTCCACAAATCATATCAAATCGCCACCACCTCCAAATCCAATTCCAAAAATATCCCCAGTTCCATGGTTTGATCTCCTACAATTGTGAAGAATTACTTAAGAGCTGAATCGGAGGTTTACTAGGCGGTCAACGGTGGTTCTCAGACAAGTACCCTGTAAATCTGATGTTTCGGTTACTGTACAATAGGGATTTGTAAATTCATAAAGTCTAGATCCGGCCAGATCCATCAGATCTCTCTGAGTCTAGATTGAAGCATTTGAAGAGAGCTTTCCAACGATAGCTCATGCGTCCCGATCCGACAACAAGCAGAAATCCGTGGGCAGTATTCCAAAAGCTTGGAGATCGGAGTTGTTCGGCCACCGGTCGGTGATCCCGGCCGATCGCCTTCCGTGGAGGCGTGCCGCCAGGGGTCCCCACCACAGTGGGACCCACTCCTGCAGATCCGGAGGCCAGCGCCACCCGTGGGCCCCACAGGCCCACAGAACCCGTCGTTCGGAAAGCACGAAAATGCGGAGTTCGGCACCGCCGGGCGACATCAAGATGCTGCCCGTCAACCCAATTAGCGTGATTCCCGGGCCTTACATGTGACCTTTTACCTCCCTGCGTGGAGTGGGTCAAATTATTGTATTTCTATAAAATTGTATTAACCGGGAGTCCGTGATTGGCCGGGGTTGTCTTCGTCACGCCGGGTGCGTGGAGGTAATGGTCCGAACCTCTTGGCGTTCATTTGCTTAGCTAGTATACGGTCTTTTGCCGCTGCCGAGAGTGTAGGTACTAGCCCGTGTGTCCATGTCACCGCTGTGAGAGTGAGAGTGACCCGTCCCGTGACTCGATCCGAGTCTGGAAGTTGAGTCGGACTACCCTTGACCTCAGCCGGTTCCTTAACCGCGCACGGTCCGCGCTTTCCCTCGCTTGGGACGATGAGTGAGCTTCTACTTCTGTTAGCGACGTTTTGCCACTAGGAGCTCGTAGTGTCGGGCTTAGTGTCTCCCTGGTGTGTATTGCTGGTCGCGTCTTCATTTAGAGTCCGGGGGTGGCACCTAATAGTGTCGTCTCCCGTGTCCGTCCCGCATCAGGTGTTGGGTTTGGCAGGCTTCAAAGGAAACTTGGCAGGACAGGGAAGGCTCAAAAAAGGGGGGGGGGCTTCAAGGCAGAGGCATGGGTACACAGAGGAGAAAAGAGGGGCATCTCCCTTTGAGCATGTGAGCAAATGTGAGGGCTAGAGGCCCTATAGGGGACCACGACAGGGGGAGAAGATCGGTGCAAGAGACTCAAGCCACTGGAGGGGAAGAAGGAGATGACCAAATGCATATAATGATTCAAACCAACGGAGATAAAAAGAAACCCAAAGAGGGGGAGTTTTCATTCAAAAAAAAGGGGCCATAATCGGCCGTATACATTGTAACACACCGGAGCTAAAGCTACAAGTGGTGGGGGAAGAAGAAGAGGAAGGAAAGGATGAGGGGGAGAAAGTGTTGGGGTTGAGCAGGGGCGACGGCTCCCTGCTCTTCCCCACTTCCCCGTTACATGAAGCCTCTCCCTCTCCCTCTCTCTTTCTCTCTTTTTCTTACTCTCTTCCTCTCTCTCTCTGGCTTCTTCTTCTTCTCTGGAGCCCTCCTCGGCTTGCCGAGCTTGGACGGGCGAGCTCTTCTTCTTCCTCTTTTGTCTTCCCTCTTCGTCCGTGTAGGCCTCTGTGTATTGTCCATCTCCCTGTGTGTGTCTTTTTTTCGTCGAAGCGAGGGCTTCTTATACCACTGGTCAGGCCGACAACTCCCGAGGACGGGAGTAGGTGGGGTGACGATAGCTTAGCAAGGTGCAGGTATGGGTCTGCCATGCCTTCGCTGCGCGCCGAGGGCTACAAGTGTTGACCGTCGTGGATGGGCCGAACGCTGTGCCGCTGAGGGCTGAGGAAGGCGTGCCGCTGGAGAGCCTCGCAGGTGTGCCGCTGAAGGCCTTCGCAAGTGTGCCGCTGAAGAACCCTGAAGGTGTGCCGCTGAAGGCCCTTGAAAGGAAGTGCCGTTGAAGGCCATCGCAAGTGTGCCGCTGGAGGTAGCACTGGGCGTGCCGCTGGAGGGCAGAGTGTTTGGACTGTACTGGATAAGGTGGCAGGAGGCACACCGCGTAAGGCCCGTTCGGGCGTGCCGGGTAAAGATCGCCTGAGGGCGCGCCGGGTATGGCACTTTGAAGGCGTGCCGGGTGAGGCCCATTCAGGGGATGCCGGTGAAGACCGTTGGAGGAGCAGGTGGTCTGGTTCCCTCCTGTCGGTGCTGCTGGATGGAGGAGCTGGGGAGCGAACACAGGGACGAGCAGGCAAGGTCTCCCACAGGGGCTGTCTGCAAACAGAGAGGGATTGCTGAAGCGGGAGCCCAGCATTGCCGGGATTTTGCCTGGCAGATTATTGTCGGAGACCTTTAGGTACCGCAGTTCAGAGATGCGGGTGATCCTCTCCGAGATTGCACCGCCCAGGTGGTTCACCGAGAGATCGAGGGACTCAGCTAATCTGCTCCCTTGAACAGCTCAAGTGGGGTTCAGACTCCTACTCCATTATTAGATGAATAGAGCACCAGTTGTGTACCGTATAAGACCGGACGTGGATCCACAAGAATCTATAAATGCCTCTGTCCGGAAGGCCAGCACCAGCCACCCTACATTTGGGTATCTTACCGTGAACTCCACGCTAGAGGACGGGTACACTTCCATCTGGTTGCTGTATTTTTTTCCAGAGCCGTACCTGCGTTGCTAAGGGAAGGATACGTGCCCGGATGATATCTTGCTCTCATCATCCCCGCTGAAGCACCATCAACAGCCAGTCCAGTCTTTGGGAAGTTGCTGTCCAGTAACTTGTTTGTGAGACCTATGGATAGCAGATACCCTCTGTTGCTGCCGAATCATATCTCCAAACTCTGTGCCAGAATCTGATCAGGATTGGGCACAACAGTTGCTGGACATGTAGCTTTCTCTGCTTGAGAAATGTCATCCTCAGTTGCCTCAATCAACAATTTGTGTGGTGATCTATCTTCTGATGACATCATGGCACTATCCAACACCAATTTCTTCCTTATGTCACAGCCATGATCGCTTGTAACTGTTTCAATATAAATACGACCAAGTGCTGACCGGAGACGGTGGTTCCCTTGTAAGTGAGGGATTTTAGTTGCAAGAGGAGCAGATGTACCTTTTACTTCTTTGGAGGAAGAAACTATTCCAGTTTGGTCGTTAATATTGGACTTTGAAACATCATCTTCGTCTCCCTCTGGGGATTCGGATTTTTCTTGCTCACCAATTGCATAGCCATGGTTATCATGAGTTGCTTGCAACTCTTTTTTTTTGAAGGCCTCTTGTGACTGCTACCCCCATCAAGTTCCACAGTCATATGTTCTGTAGAGTTTATTAATCTGTAGCATTCTACATGAGTTGCATATTGACCGGCTTTAACTGGCTTCTTACAAACATTGCAACAAACCAAATACAAGGGACCTACCAACAGCCTAGAATCAAATACGTGCGTATCTTCTTCTTCAAGTAGATTTGCCCCATCTGCCTCATTGAACTCCCTGTGGATGGTTTGAGCAGCAAGCTTTTCCATGCCAAGCTTCCTCTGCAGTTACTTCAAGATGATTTCTATTTCCCAGAAGCCTCACCATGGCTGCCATCTTCCCCCTTCCAAGCATACATACCATCGAGACAAGAATAGCATGCACCGTGAAAGCAATTGTTAAATGACACAAGTTGCCATCTACACCTCCTCCTGATACTTCCAAAGATAACAGAAATGATCACATTGGTAACGGCAAGAGTGGTCTATAAGATCCGCCAGCAAATCCGCCCACACGAGAGGACAAGGAGAAGCGACGAACCCAAATTATGCAAAGTCGGTGTAATGGGAGAGATGGATGAAGGGTCATCCGGTGCGGTGGTTGGTCCGGCGCGGGTGGAGGTGTGCCATCCGGTATAGCTTTTGGGGTGTTACCCGACACAGTGGGTGTGTGCCGTGGAGTCGGCGCAGTGGCGTGCCGGTGAGGTGGTTGGAGGTGTGCCGGTGAAGGCGCTCGTGGGTGTGCCGGTGAAGGCGCTCGCGGGCGTGCCGGAGCGGAGCATACAAAGTGTGCCGGTGGAGGGACGAGGCCTCGAGATGACACCGGAGGAGACGAGGACATGTCCGAAGTAAAGGCCTTGGCCTGGCCAGCAGTAGCATTGAAGGCAGAGGCTGCATTCGAGATGGGACGGTGGGCAGCATAGCCACCGTTGGATGGCTCGGCGACGACCTGAGGAAGGCCAAGAGATGCATCGCGGAGGGACGTCCAATGGCCGCCTGCTGGAGCAGTGGTGCTAGCGACCGGAGTAGAGGATACAGACCCGCCCTCACCCTTCAACAAGAACAGAGAATCGTGATGGGGGGGTGTCCCATCACGGCCAACGACGGTCAACGCGCCTGCATCACCAGAGAAAGACGCCGGGCGATGGGCTGATGAAGGGGGAGCCAGTTGTGACACCAGAGGCAGTTCCTTTCCGCAAGTAAGACCAAGAATTTGTGCCAGAGGATAAAGCATGTGGTGTCAATCTCATAACAGCATATGTGAACAGGTTTACTGTGTCATCTGGAGAAAGTGTTGTAGACACGAGCATATCTTGAAATAAGATGAGAGAGTAGCACATGGAGCTGGTTCCAACACAAGATTCCAGAACTGTAGCAAGTGACTGCACTTCTATGACAGCTTCTCGTCCTACTGTCAACATCTGAACAGTTCCTCATTCTCCCAGACACTCACGGAAGGAAGGCATTTGAAATTTCTTTCCCACATGAAAATCATGTAAGTAATCCGTGACAAAAAAAAATGTAGATGACTCCTCTCCAGATCACCACTAGGATGTTTATCTAGTAAAAAGTGTAAAGATCCATAAAACATCACAAAAAGGGAGTGCACACCCTTCATAACAACGTGCAATGCGTCACAGCACCAAATATGCTCAGATTCCTTACTCTTTTCAACTATCATAACCATCCATATGTCCGGTTCAGCCTGATAAAATATGTGGGAGTGTCTTTTTGCTTCTATGACCTCACAAGCATCTTCAGGAGAGAGAATTCTTGTAGATGTAATGAGCCCTTCGGTGTGCCATCCGACACAGTGGCTGTGTGCCGTGGGAGATGGCGCGGGAGTGCGGCCGCGGTGGGAGGTAACCGCACCGGTGAGGGAGAAAATGAGTGGGAAACAATGGGAGAGAGAGAGAGAGAGAGGGGGTGGGCCCTCCCCTCTTATTTATTTATTTATTTATAATCATATATATATTACTTATATATATATTATTATCATTTCTTTTATTCTCTTTTCCTCTTCTCTTCTTTTTTTTGTTTCTTCACCATTATTTATTCCTTTATTTCTAACTTTCGTCTTTTTCTCCGCCTGCTCTGAAATTGTCGGAGTTAGAATGCGCTCGCTATCTGCGAAAATTTTTTGAGTGTCCACAGATATCTGGGTGTGTAATTTTTGGTGTCCACAAATGCCCCCCACCCACGGGTAGCGCAGGCAAAGGATGAGCCGGGCGGTGCCCGCGGGTGTACTGGCCTCTTTTTCTTATCGTCGGTGCCGCCGGGGTGTCGGGAGCCGACATGACTTGTTTGTCTCCTCTTTTCTTTGTAAGTGCTGACGGGGTGTCGGGAGCTGACCTGGTTTGTTGGTCTATTTGTCTCTTCGTCAGCGTCGACGGGCGTCGGGAGCTGACATGCTCTGTTGGTCTCTTTGTCTCTTCGTCAGCGCCGACAGGGTGCCGGAAGCTGACATGATGTGTTGGTCTCTGTCTCTTTGTCAGCGCCGATAGGGTGCCGGGAGTTGACTTGGTTTGTTGGTCTCTTTGTCTCTTCGTCAGCGTCGACAGGGCGTCAGGAGCTGACATGCTCTGTTGGTCTCTTTGTCTCTTCGTCAGCGCCGACAGGGTGCCGGAAGCTGACATGATGTGTTGGTCTCTTTGCCTCTTTGTCGACGCTGACAGGGTGCCGAGAGCTGACCTGGTTTGTTGGTCTCTTTGTCTCTTCGTCAGTGCCGACAGGGTGCTGGGAGCTGACCTGATTTGTTGGTCTCTTTGTCTCTTCGTCAGCGTCGACAGGGTGCCGGGAGCTGACTTGCTCTGTTGGTCTCTTTGTCTCTTCGTTAGTGCCGACAGGGTGGCGGGAACTGACGTAGTATGTTTGTCTCTTCTTCTCTTCATCATCAGTGCTGACAGGGTGCCGGGAGCTGACCTAATTTGTTGGTCTCTTTGTCTCTTAGTCAGCGCCGACAGGGTGCCGGAAGCTAACCTGGTTTGTTGGTCTCTTTGTTTCTTCGTCAGCGCCGACAGGGTGCCGGGAGCTAACCTGGTTTGTTGGTCTCTTTGTCTCTTCATCAGCGCCGACAGGGTGCCGGGAGCTGACCTGGTTTGTTGGTCTCTTTGTCTCTTCATCAGTGCCGACGGGGTGGCGGGAACTGACGTAGTATGTTTGTCTCCTCTTCTCTTCATCATCAGTGCCGACGGGGTGCCGGGGACTGAGGCAGTATGTTGGTCTCTTTGTCTCTTCATCAGTGCCGACGGGGTGCTGGGGACTGAAGCAGTATGTTGGTCTCTTTGTCTCTTCATCAGTGCCGACAGGGTGCCAGGAACTGACGTGCTTTTGTTCGTCTCTTCTTCTCTTATTTTTCTTCTCTTCTCTTTTCTCCTCTTCTATATTCCCTTGCACGTAAACATGGGGTGGGAATTTATTTAGTGTCCTCAAATCAGGGAAGCGGGCTGCAAAAGCTGAAATTTGGGGAGCAGGCAGCCAGAGCCAGACTTGGGAAAGCGGGCCATGGGGGCCGAGGTAAGCAGGATACATGAGCCAAAGTTGGGAAGCAGGCTACGGAAGTCAAATGGGGGAAGCAGGCTACAAGAGCCAAAATTAGTAAGCGGGCTGCAAGAGCCGAGATTATGGGTAGCGGGCCGTGAAGGCCGAATTCTGGGAAGCAGGCAGTGAATGCCAAATTCTGGGAAGTAGGCTGCAAGAGCCAAAGATGTTGGGAAGCGGGCTGCAAGAGCCGAAATTAGGGCAGCGGGCCGTGAAGGCCGAATTCTGGGAAGCAGGAAGTGAAGGCCGAATTTTGGGAAGTAGGCTGCAAGAGCCAAAGATGTTGGGAAGCGGGCTGCAAGAGCCGAAATTAGGGCGCAAGATGTGAAAGCCCAAATCGGGGAAGCGGACTATAGAAGCCGGAGTTGGGAGATTAACGAGCCGCGAGGGCAAGAGGTAGGCCATGGGGGCCAAGATTGGGCTCTACGAGCCAGCGCAGGGAAAGTAGGCTTTGATAGCCGAAATTGAGTTTATTGTATACACACATTTTTATTATTTATTATTTATTTTATATATATATATATTTACTATATATAATTTTTTTATTCAAGCATGCAAGCATTCATTAGCAGGCATATCATAGATATGAGTAAGGCAGCTCCCTCTATAGGGGATAGGATAGGGACATCGCCCGTAATTCGTAGATGCGGTGCGGGCCACGAGGCACAATTGAGGGGTGGTGCACCCGTTAAGAGGATATCGCATGTCTTGCATGCATAGCCTAAATTCACGCATTTCACCCGAGGTAATTCTATGTGACGTGGCAGTGCAAATGTGTGAACAAAGGGCCCTAACCATAGGGATATACAGGTTTTCCTGGTGACACTCGAGGATCACTCTAGCGCCTACACATTAGTTCCAGGCTTTCGACTTTCGGTAGCTTCACACAGCCCCCATCTGTTTATTTTGGTAGCGGATTTCACCGTTCGACGCGAGTCTCCTCATGTGTCTCAATGGGGATTCCCGGCTACTAGGATTTGTCCTTATTGTGATTCGCTTCACCATTTCGCGCGAGTCTCCTCATTTGTTTCAGTGGGGATTCCCGGCTACTCGGATCCACGTTTCTCTCTCTCTTCTTTTTTCTCTTCTTTTTTTTCCTCTCTCTCTCTCTTTTTTTACAGTGGGGGTAGGCAGCTTTTTCCTCACGATTACCTTTCACGCGAGTGCAGGAATTCAAGTCTCCGTAGAGTGCTAAGAAGAAATTCGGGCAATCCCTATAGTCGAAGGCTATTGAACACATTAAGTGCTAAGTGTGGGAGTGTTGCCTCAGGTTTATTTTGTGAGCAGGGCTTAGTGATTCAGCCATGACTCTTCCCCTTGACGTGTACACCTACCATAATTGGGTTCCCTTTGAGCGTGCGCCGTGACGCCCGTGCATCTGGAATCGGGGTGATATTATTTAGCAAGGAAGCACGGTCCAAGAAAATTCCAAGGAGGTGTATTATTCTATATTAAGCAACCATGCAAGCAGGGCAATCATGCACTCTCTTCTTTCTTTTCTCTTTCTTTTTTTTGTGTTCGTTTTGTTGTTTTCTTTTGTTTCGTTTTGTTTTTTTTTTGTTTTTTTGTTTGTTTGTTTGTTTGTTTGTTTTTTGCATAAGAAAATATTACTATTACATATAAGTGTAGTGGTAGTAAAGGTATTAGGGAAGCAGACCACGAACGGTTGAAAGGACGTTGGGGAAGTGGGCCGTAAAGGCCGAAGTTGATCTTGGAAGTAGGCCACAATAGCCAAAAATCGAGGAGAGCGGGCTGTGAGAGCCAAATTATGGGAAGCATACTGCAGGAGCCGAAGTTACGGGAAACGGGCCGTAAGGGCCGAATTCTGGGAAGCAGGCTGCGAGAGCCAAAGATATTGGGAAGCGGGCCGTGAAGGCCGAATTCTGGGAAGCAGGCTGCGAGAGCCAAAGATATTGGGAAGTAGGCTAAAAAGTCAAGGGATATTGGTAGCAGGCTGACAAGCCGAGAGATGTTAGGAGTAGGCTGTAAAGCCGAAAAGATATCGGAGAGCGCGGTGGGACGGGTGGATTAGTCACGACAGTGGGCCTTGGCCGGAATGACTGAGCCAAAGAGCGTCGGGTAGTAGGATATGTGAGCCGAGGAGAAGGGTTTGTGAAGCGGTGGGTTCGAAGACCACGTCTGTCTCATGTCTCTTTTTTTTCTTCTTCTTTTGTGTGGGTAGACAGGTGCAAAGACCATGCTTGCCTCATGGTCATTTCTTTCTCTTCTTCTCTTCTTTTGTGTGAAGAGGCGGGTTCAAGGACCGTGTTCGCCCCGTGACTGTTCTTTCTCTTCTTCTCTTCTTCTCTTCTTCTCTTCTTCTTTCATGGAGAGGCAGGTGCAGAGACCATGTTCGCCTCGCCACTGTTCTTTCTCCTCTTCTCTTCTTCTTTTATAGAGAGGCAGGTGCAGAGACCATGTTCGCCCCGTGACTGCTCTTTCTCTTCTTCTCTTCTTCTTTTATGGAGAGGCAGGTGCAAGGACCATGTTCGCCCCATGAATGTTCTTTCTTTTCTTCTCTTCTTCTTTTATGGAGAGGAAGGCGCAAGGACCATGTTCGCCTTATGACTGTTCTCTCTCTTCTTCTCTTCTTCTTTTATGGAGAGGCAGGCGCAAAGACCATGTTTGCCTCGTGACTGTTCTTTCTTTTCTTCTTTTGTGGAGAGGCGGGTTCAAGGACCACGTCTGCCTTATGTGTCTCTTCCTCCTTTTCTTCTCTTCTTTTGCGTGATGAGGCGGGCTCGAGGACCACGTCTGCCTCATGTGTCTTCTTTTGGTTCTGATCTTCTTCTTTTGTGTGAAGAGGCGGGTTCAGGAACCATGCCTGCCTCATGTGTCTCTTCTTCCTTTTCTTCTCTTCTTTTGCGTGATGAGGCGGGCTCGAGGACCATGTCTACCTCATGTGTCTTTTCTTCCTTTTCTTCTCTTCTTTTGTGTGATGAGGTGGGCTCGAAGACCACGTCTGCCTCATGTGTATTCTTTCTTTTCTTCTCTTCTTTTGTGTGATGAGACGGGCTCAAAGGCCATGTCTACCTCATGCGTGTCTTTTTCTTTATTCTGCTCTTCTTTTCTCATTAATGCTTCCACGCTGGAGTGTATTTCTCTTAACGTGCCCCCAGGTTGGGGTGTAGGTTTATTTGGTATGCATCCCCCTGAGGGGTGTGTTTTGCCTCTTTGCCTCTGTGCCCCCAGGCAGGGCGTATTTTTCAAGGCTTCTATGCCCCCAGGTGGGGCGTGCTTCTTCTTCTGATGCCCCAGAGCCGGGGAGTCTCCTCTATGGCTTCTATGCCCCTAGGCGGGGTGTATGTTGCTTTATATGCCCCCAGGGCGGGGTGTAATTCTTGCTTCTTATGCCCCCGAGGCGGGGTGAACTCTTCTTCTTTGCTTATGTGCTCCCATATCGGGGTGTATTCCTTTCTTCATATGCTCCCCCAAAGCCGGAGAATGTTGTTTGTTCTGCTTCAGATGCCCCCCCCCCCCCGGGGGGGGGGGGGGGGGTATATGTTGCTTCACGGACCCCGAGACCGGGATGTATTCCTTCTTCAGATGCCCCTAAGCCGGGGCGGACTCTTTTCATCTTATGCTCCTAAGGCGGGATGCAGCTTTTTCAAATGCCCCTAAGTCGGAGTGTGTTCTTCATGACTTCTATGCCCCCACTGGCGGGGTTTGTCTCTTCTTCAAATACCCCTAATCTGGGGTGGACTTCTCTTCATATGCCCCTGAGTCGGGGCGTGTTCTTTATAGCTTCTAGGCCCTCGAGGCGAGGTATGCTTCCTCTTCAAGTACCTGTGGATGCACTTTTCGGCACTCGTCGTTCTCTTTTCTTTTCTGGTTTGTTCATTTGTTAAGTGCGTGGGCGTGCCAGTCACCGAGGTGACGATTTATTCGGGCTCCGAAGAACCCATGGTGCGCTCGATCTGACTTCGTCAGACGATTGTGTGGTTCGTGTCGGGACCGAATCCCGTCGCGCCATGAAGGTCACGACGTCATTTACATCCCCCATACGATGGAACACCCTTGATTAATTACCGAAATTAGGGGCCCCGCGGCCGAAAAGAATGGTACTAATTGTGCAAGAAAAGAAGAAAAAAAAGGGCCAGAGAAAATCACACCAAAGTACGCATTAGGATGCGAGCCACTGGCCATGTCGGTCACTCGTGGACCTTTTTATATTCGGAGACGGGTCCGTGATAGAAACGTGACGGGAAAAGCCGGGACAAATCCGTCCAAGTGTCTGCCGGACACCCGGTAATTTTAATGATGACTCGGAGGGCATCCGGAGCGAGGAACGAACCCGATCCGATCAAGATGTCGGCCCTAGGCCAGGTCGGGACCGGACCATGTTGGGATGACTCCCGAGATCCGAGCCCGGCCTGAGAGGGCGGCATTATTATTCCTTTTGCCCCGGGTCGTGGGGAGAGATGGGGGGGCTGCGGTGTGGGCATTAGCGTCTTTTATCGGGGGCCTTCTTAGTTATATCTTCTGGGATTTCTGATTTGATGCTTACTATTTGTTCGTGCCTTTATCCGAGATGATTTCTCTTCTTTTATTCATGATTATTCTTACTGTTATCATTTGTTCATTATTACCCCTCCCACCTCTTTTATTGTGGTTAATATTGCGCATTCGGAGCCCTTTGATTAGTGTAATTTTTATTAATTCATTTACCGTTGTTAATGCCCTTATCGTGATGTATATATGCATGCATGTAGTGTGCCGGCGAAGGGGAAACGGGAGTGTACCCCTGGATATTGGGTGTACCGGTGAGGGCTGCAAAGGGCGTACCGTTGGAGGCCAAAGGGGCGTACCGCTAAGGGCAACAAAGCCCAAAGGGGGGGCGTACCGCTGGAGAGTGTGCCGGTGAAGGAGGGGGGTGATATAAAGTCTATACGTTCCCCAGGCTCGAAGTCTATACGTTGCCAAGCCCAAAGTCCGTGCACTAGAGCAAAGTGGAGCAAAGTCTGTACATTGGCTATCATGAAGTCTGTACGCTGGCTGGCTTAAGCCTATACACTGGATAAGTCTATACATTGGAGTGTGAAGTCTATACGCTGCCCAAGTCTATACACTGGCTATCATGAAGTCTGTATGTTGGTTGGCTCAAGTCTATACACTGGCTGCTCAAAGTCTATACATTGCCCAGCATAAAGTCTGTACGTTGAGATATGAAGTCTATACGTTGGCCGCCCAAAGTCTGTACACTGGATAAGTCTATACATTGGAGTGTGAAGTCTATACACTACCCAAGTCTATACACTGGCTATCATGAAGTCTGTACGTTGGTTGGCTCAAGTCTATACACTGGCTGCTCAAAGTCTATACATTGCCCAGCATAAAGTCTGTACGTTGAGATATGAAGTCTATACATTGGCCGCCCAAAGTCTGTACACTGGATAAGTCTATACGTTGGGGTGTGAAGTCTGTACACTGTCCAAGTCTATACACTGGCTATCATGAAGTCTGTACGTTGGGGTGGCTCAAGTCTATACACTGGATAAGTCTATACATTGGAGTGTGAAGTCTATACGCTGCCCAAGTCTATACACTGGCTATCATGAAGTCTGTACGTTGGGGTGGCTCAAGTCTATACACTGGCTGGGGGTGTACCGGCGAAGGTAAGGAGTGGCGTACCGCTGAAGGTCGACGGGGAGTGTACCGCTGAGGGCAGAAAGGGCGTGCCGCTGAGGGTTGAAAGGGACATGGTGATGGCCTGTGCCGCTGAGGGTCAATGAGGGCGTGCCGTTGAAGGTTAGAGGGGAGCGTACCGCTTAGGGCAGAATGGGCGTGCCGCTGAAGGCCAATGGGGCGTGACTGTAGAGGCCCGATCAGTTTTGGATTATTTGTTTTAAGGCTTTTCTTTTCTTCTTATCTTAACTTTCGTGTAGTTATATATATATAACTCTTCCCTTGTTCTGTTTTGTTCGGTTCGGCCTCTTTTCTTGCGGGTCGGACGTTCGGGCTGCCGGGTAGTTGATTAGTTCGGTTCAATTCTCGTTATGATGCCGGCAGTGGTTTGATGAGTTGGAAGGTTTCATTAATTATATTGTTCGCTCGTTGACTCCTTTTGCCTCTTTCAATCATTTATTAATTTCTCACGAAAATTCGGCAGCATCTCCCCTTGACTCGGGGCGTAAGGGAGATACAGGGAACGCGCCCACATGGGGTGGCAGAACCCGACAACTGGAGGTGGGCCCCCAGGGGAGCAACACCTTTATAGGACCTCGGAAAACGTGAAGGATAGGGCTCGGGGACGAGGTGATGGGGACATCAACGACAGCCCGCTCACATTGTGTTTACATTTCCGTCCTTTTATATTTGTATGTATACCCTTGTGATATATGGGTACACAATAGTAGGTCTTAGTGTGTTTATTTGCAAAAGGCCATTGGGTTTCTTTGCAAAAGTGCTTGTAGGCCCTGCAGGGGTCCCCTCCCTCCTCCTTATTGGTCCACCTGGACTCCTGGGCCCAAGGTGGCTGGTCCATGGTCCAACCTTGGACTTGGACCTAGAATTAATTAAAGAAGACAATTCTAAATTGTCTTCTAAAAGGGGGGGGGCGAACCTTGTTGTTTAATGGGGTTTAATGTGGTTGTTCAAACCACATTCCAACCCTTCATTGATCAACCTTTTATCCAAGGGCTTAGAATAGGTTAGACCCCTTGCATATATATACTTGTATTTTCATATTGAATGAATTAATGAATGGAAAAAAAGGCATTTGCCCCAAGTGAAGCTTGCACCCCTCCCCTCTCTCTCCCTGGTTCCTCCACCCTCTCTCCCCTTTCTAGAGTGTAATCCCTTCCCCCTTGATCCCCTCCAGCATCTGAAGCAACTCCGGTGATCGCCGCCGCCATCGTCTCGTCGCCGACGCGTCGTCGCCAACGGTTTCGGTGTTCTGTCCACTCAGGACAGATCCTTCTTCTCCGAATTCCTGCTGTCACTCCCTTCGTCTTCTGAAGCTCAAAATTTCAGGGTTGGTTCCCCTCTAGAACCTTTATCCCCACAAAAACAATCATGTCAAAATTCATCCTTTAGCTATTTTTTGATTTTCGTCCAAGTCCAAGTTCCAGATCTGTCCTGGTTCTGTTCACTGTTCATCAGCTCTGAGTCTACCCCATTAGAACCATCTTTTGATTTTTTTTGGGTAGTCCAAATTTTTTGGGAGTTATGTCCACATCCGTCTACCACCAGGAATTTTCTTAATTTTTGGTTCACTCTCCAAGTATTTTAAAAAAACCATTCAAGTTCCCAAGAACAGTCTACCCACAGTTTCCCAGATCCGACCCAGGTCTAGTAAAAAAATTCCATAAAATCCATTTCTTATCCAATAAAAAAACCAAAAATAGTCCCGGATTCCTCGCTCAGAGACCTTCAACTTTGTTGAAGCAATCATTGCCAGATGCGGAGTTCTTCTCCCTGGTAAATGTCAATCTTCAGAGAAGATAGATCCTGTCCCTGCAGTTCTGGTCCGAATTCAGCAAGCTTGTAAATTCAACAATCAGAAATACAGATCTGATTATTTTTCTTGAAGACCCCTACGTCGAAGTATTTTGAGTCCTCTTTCCAACGGCTCTAATTTCGTCACGTTCCGATGACGGGGCTGATCGCAGCAGTAGTTTTCTCCAAGTCACGCGCCTGCAAACTGAACTTTCAGGTTTGTGGCCGAGTTCCCCGCGAACGTCGTCCAAGGGCCGCCCGGCGTCCGGCGGTCGTTCCAGCAGCTCGCCATCCCAGGGGAACGCTTTCCAGGTGTCTCCACAACAGAGGAGTCATCAGGCCCCACACGACCCCTCCGGTCAACACGTGGGCCCCCACTAGCACGAGTACGCGTGAAGCCGAAGCATCGTCCGAAACCGCCCGTCAACCCGAAACTGGTCCTCCCGGGCCCACTTGTGTCGCCCTTTACCTCCCTGCGTGGAGTGGACTTAATTGCATTGTTGTAACCATAATGTATTAAGTTTCCGGGGGTACGAGTTCCGGCCGGGTCCCATCTTCACCACGCCGAGAGCGTGGAGGTATCGCCTTCACCCTTACACTTGGCATTAGCTTAATTCTTTATATGCTTTATATGCCGCTGCTAGAGAGCATGTGTAGGGATACCTAGCCCGCTTTCAATTTATAATATCACTGCTGCGAGAGAGAGCGAAGCCGTCCCGTGACCCGATCCGGGCACAAGTGAGAGCCGACCACCCTAGCTCACAGCCGGTTTCTCAACCGCGCACATCCGACGCTTCCCTCGTCAAGGGGCGATCGCGAGCTTGCCGTGTCCGTGTCTCGTCCCGCATCACGAGGCCAAGAAGGGGGCTGTTGAGGGAATGAAGGGTGTGTCGTTGAAGGCCATAGGGGTAGCGTACTGCTGAAGGCCATAAGGGTAGCGTACCGCTGGAGGACAATCTGGGCGTGCCGCTGAGGGCCAATCTGGGCGTGCCGCTGAGGGCCAATTTGGGCGTGCCCCTGAGGGCCAATCTGGGGTGTACCAGTCAAAAGCCGAGCAGGTGTAGCACTGAGGAAATGGCAGGGGGAGCCAAGTGCCCGGGCTTACAGGCTAGTTAGGGGGTAAAGGGGAGCATGAGGCCAAGGAAAGGTCACTGGTAACTGGGCGTTCGGAGAGAGGGCGAGGGTCTCCCCCTCTCCTTAAATCGATGGGCACGACAAGTGGCCACAGCAGGGGGTGATGAAGAGCCCATGGGGGCCAAAGCTCACGGAGGGAGAGTCACGTTGCTACGGGGCTTCCAAAACGCCGGAGAAGGAAGGAACGGATGAACACATCATACGCTGCAAATATCAGAGCAAAAATCAACGGAAATCACAGAAGAGACCGAGGAAGGGTGACTCTCATTCATGGGGAGCAAAGGAGCCGGAGCCCTACTCATACATTACAAAAGAGAGTGCCCACGACAAGGCTGTGGACAAAAAGAAATGAAAGAAAGACAGCACAGGAGGGGGGAGGGAACCGGTTACAAAGGAAAGCCCCTAACTCTCTCTCCCATTACATCGAGCCCTCTCTCTCTCTTACTCTTGCTTCTTCTCGGTGATCACCGGAGGGAGCTCACGCCGGGATGCCTCTTCTTCTCTTCTCTCTTCTTCTCTTTCCCCTGTGTGCCTCTTCTCCTGTCGGAGCCTCTCTCCCTTTACCTCTCTTTTTCTCTGTCTTCTCACCAGCCTCCCTTTCTCAGTTGAAGTGGGAGTCCTTTTATACTCCCTGCCGCCTAAGCTTTGAGCACGGCCGTCGAAGGCGGGAAGTGGCCTTGTTATCATGGGGTTTGACCCCCCCCCCTGTCCTGGGTGTCAGTGGGGTAGCTTGCGTGGCCTAAGGATCGGCCGCCACCTCAGACGGCTCACTGCGCGCCAAGGAAACGTAGGGCATGGGCGGCACGTCATCTTGCCGTTGAAAAGCTTCACGCTGTGCCGCTGGCGGGCTGAGCAAGCGTGCCGCTGGAGCCTCTGAGGGCGTGCCGCTGGAGGGCTTCAAATGGGCGTGCCGCTGGGGAGCCAAAAAGGCTTGCCGCTGAAGCCTCCGGAGGCTGTACCGCTGAAGGACTTCAAGGCGTATCGCTGAAGACCCCTTTGGGGTGCACCGCTGAACCCTAAACGGGGTGTGCCGCTGAATAGCCCAGTGGGTGTGCCGCTGAAGGCCTGCTGAGGGCGTGCCGCTGAACGGCCTGAGGGGCGTGCCGCTGAGGCCCCTGCAGGGCGTGCCGCTGAATGGCCTGAAGGGCATGCCGCTGAGCCCCTGCAGGGCGTGCCGCTGAAGGCTTGCTGAGGGCGTGCCGCTGAGGCCCCTGCAGGGCGTACCGCTGAAGGCCCATTTGGGTGTGCCACTGAAGGCCCATTTGGGCGCGCTTTTGAACCGGTTGTGAGCACCAGCTGCGGCACCTTTAATTTTCTTTGAGGCCCAGGGATTGTGGGACTCTTGGTGGTTGATTTCTTTTTACTGTCGTGACTCCGGAGACGGCTTCACAGCGGTGTGCACATTTGGGGAGTCCGGACGACCCGACTCTCTAGGGCCTCTTCACTCAGCGCCTGTTGTTGATGCGGGGCCGAGCGGGACATCTGGATGTGCAATTTTTGGTGTCCACAAATGCCCCCCACCCATGGGTAGCGCAGGCGAAGGATGAGCCGGGCGGTGCCCGTGGGTGTGCTTTTTTTCTTTGCCGGCGTCGTTGATAGGGTGTCGGTAGCTGAGGCAGTTGTTGGTCTCGTCATTAGTGCCGACGGGGTGTCGGGGGCTGAAGCACTTTGCTGGTCTCTTTGTCTCTTCATCAGTGCCGACGGGGTGTCGGGAACCGAAGCAATTTGTTGTCTCTTCATCAGTGCCGACGGGGTGTCGGGAACTGAAGCTACATATTGGTCTCTTCGTCTTTTCATCAGTGCCGACATGGCGTCGGGAACTGAAGCAGCACATTGGTCTCTTCATCAGTGTCGACGGGGTGCCGGGGACTGAAGCACTTTGCTGTTCTCTTTGTTTCTTCATCAGTGCCAACGGGGTGTCGGGAACTGAAACAATTTGCTATCTCTTCGTCAGTGCCGACGGGGTGTCGGGAACTGAAGCAATTTGTTGCCTCTTCATCAGTGCCGACGGGGTGTCGGGAACTGAAGCATTTTGTTGTCTTGTGTCTCTTCATCAGCGCCGACGGGGTGTCGGGGACTGAAGCATTTTGTTGGTCTCTTTGTCTCTTCATTAGTGCCGACGGGGTGTCGGGAATTGAAGCAATTTGCTGCCTCTTCATCAGTGCCGACGGGGTGTCGGGAACTGAAGCATTTTGTTATCTTGTGTCTCTTCATCAGCGCCGACGGGGTGTCGGGGACTGAAGCATTTTGTTGGTCTCTTTGTCTCTTCATCAGTGCCGACGGGGTGTCAGGAAC
Organism: Amorphophallus konjac; assembly: GCA_022559845.1. Lineage (NCBI taxonomy): Eukaryota > Viridiplantae > Streptophyta > Magnoliopsida > Alismatales > Araceae > Amorphophallus > Amorphophallus konjac. The sequence continues at coordinate 201,546,797 of CM040117.1, forward strand.
TGAAGCAATTTGCTGCCTCTTCATCAGTGCCGACGGGGTGTCGGGAGCTGAAGCATTTTGTTGTCTTGTGTCTCTTCATCAACGCCGACGGGGTGTCGGGGACTGAAGCATTTTGTTGGTCTCTTGGTCTCTTCGCCAGTGCCGACAGGATGCCGGGGACTGACATGCTTTGTTGATCTCTTAGTCTCTTGGTCTCTTCGTCAGTGCCGACAGGATGCCGGGCGCTGACGTGGTTTGTTGTCTCTTTGCTCTTTTCTTTCTCCCTTTTTTTCTCTTTTCTTTTTTTTTGAACCACATTACCGGTACAAGCGCCCTTCTGGGTTTTCGCCGGTACCGGCCCCCTCTTGCTTTTGCCCACGCGCCCTTTCGGGTTTTCACGTGGCGAGGTACCCAATTTTGCCCGTAGCGCCCTTTCGGGTTTTCGCCACAGCCGAGTTGTTGCCATTTTTACCCTTGTTCCGGTGTAGGGACAAGTCCGGCGGGGTATCTCTATTTTTAACCCCATTTTATTTTCTCTTCTTTTTTTTTGCGAGCGAGGAATATGCGAGTGTAGGCTAGGGCACGAAGCCTTGCGCCGGAAGATAAGGTTCACTCATTGGCAAGAATAGAATATCAGCACAACGGGAGAATGTGTGTCGATTCGGACGTAAGGTCCGTAACGGCAATATTGTGCGGAGTGGGCCGCTAGGGCGCGGGGCATTGCGAAGGAAAGGGACTTATTCGTTGGCAAGGGATTAATGCTGACGCAAGGATAGAGGTTCTGCCGATCCGGGCGTAGGGCCCGCGATGGCAATATTGTGTGATGCGGGTGGCTGAGGCCTGGGCCACGTGCCGGGGACGGGCCCGTTTGTTGGCATGGGAATGGCACCGTCGCAAAGGTGGAGTGTGCAGGGGTAGAGTGGTTTTGCTTGTGTGAATGCGTGCCTATCCAAGATCGTGGGGATGGAACGTTCTCCGGAGACACCTATTACAGTACGATACTGACTCACACATTGACACGTGCGAGTAGATGCGTAAGAAGATACCAGTATGTATGCATATACATGTGTATATATATATTGAATATCATATATATATACTTATTTCTATCTTTTTTTTCTCCTTTTATTCCCTTTCTCTCTTTTTCTTTTTATTTCCTTTTCTCTTTCTCTTTTTTTTTCTTCCCTTTCTCTTTTTTTTTTTATTTTCTCCCCCCCCCTTGTTTTTTTTTCATTCGTTCTCCTCCTTCCCCTTTCTTTTTTTTCTTCCTTTTCCCTTTTCTCCTTTTCTTTTCTTTTTTTCTTTTGTTTTCTATAAATATGGGGGCGGGGGCAATTCGAACAGTCACCCGTTTCGAATCCCCCCCGTCTTCCCTCTTTCTCTCTCTTTGGCGACCGAGCGGACGAGAGCCCTCCCCCTCGTCCTTCTTCTTCTTCTCCGAGCACGACCACCGCCGCGGCCGTCGTCGTTGCTGTTGCTCCGGTGAGGGCACCGCCGCAAAGGCCGTCCCCCCTCCCTCTTCTCTTCTCTTTCCTCTCTCTCTCTTTTTTTTAGTCCCTTCTGTCTTCCTTCCCATCCGGGACATGGCGGAGCCCTAGGCTCTATCTTCTTCTTCCCCGCCTTGCCGGTCTCCTCTCCCCCTTATCCTCTTCCTTTTTTTTATCTATTCTCCTCCCCCCCCCTCCGGCGCCGTGGCGGGAGAAAGCTCGTCGGGCGTCGGTTGTGCCGGCGAGGGGCTTCAGATGTGTGCCGGCGAGGGCTGTTTAGGGCGCATCGGGGAAGACCCCTATAGGCATGCCGGAGAAGACGCCTAGGAGCGCGCCGGGGAGCGGGGCTCCAGCGTGCCGGGGAGCACTGTCAGGAGTGTGCCGGGGGGCACACATGGGTATGGCGGTGAGGGCTTGCAGGGGGGCGTGTTGGAGAGGGATCACCCCAAGGTGTGTCGGGGAATGGGGCTCTATGGGCGCACCGGTGAACGGGGTTGAGGGCGCACCGGGGAAGACATCCGGGTGGGTGTACCGGCGAGCGCGTGAGGGCCATGCCGGTGGAGACAGCTCCAGCTGGTGTGCCGGGGAAGCTCTCGAGGGGCTGTGCCGGCGAAGGGTCACGGGGACCGTGCCGGGGAAGGCGTTAGGAGTGTGCCGGGGGAAGGCACTGCAGGGCGTGTCGGGGAAGCCTCGAGGGGCTGTACCGGCGAAGGGGCACTAGAGCGTGCCGGTGAGGGCCTGTGCAGGGTGTGCCGGGGAAGGCACTAAGCAGCGTACCGGTGACGAGGCTTTAAGCCCAAGAGAAGGAGACTTTTGCTCGGCGGACTTCTGGTGTTGCCTCTCGGGGCCCACCATATTTTGTTGGGGCCGTCACTCCTTGTGGATGCGCACCCGTGTTTTCCCCTTACGCCTCTAGCCTAGGGGAAACTCTGCCAAAATTTTGTCAGAAATTGGCAATATTTTATTCATTTGACTTGTAGCAAAGCCCTTCTTTTACATTCTTCCTCTTCCTTTTGTATGTGGCTTATTCTGATCTTCTGTTTATGTATCTTTGCAAATAAATGACTGCCCCAAGTGGTTCCTCTGCTCCTACTGCTGCTATCGGTGCTGACCTTATCCCACGGGGTCCGATGCCAGCGGTTACCTGGTTAAATGTAGAGGACTTGGATCGGGAGCATGCCGAAATAGCCGCTTTGGCAGAGTCATCTGAGTCTGACGGGGAGACCATGGATTTCCAGAGGCTTGCCAGAGTTGACAGCGGCTTCACATTTGACCGGGTCACAGGGGAGTACAGGAAGGACTTCCTGAAGGACAGACACCTGGTTCGATTTCTGAAGCATTTTCGCTCGCGGGAAGAGCGAGACTTCCGGGTCGTGAAGAAGGCCGAGCAGGCCATATTACTGGCCCGGGATAGCTTATTGTACAGCGTTCCCCGGAGTATTCCGATGTACCTGGTGGGAGAGGCCCGGGAGTGGAAGCCAGTTCTGGGGATCGAGGGGGTGCTGCCGACCGAAGACAAGCTGGTACGGGGGCCTCAGTTCACTCCGGCGAGATGGGACCTGTCTGCCGGAAAGGTGCATGGCGAGTCGCCCCGATTCGGCCTATTCTTGGCTCCTTTGAAGTGGGGCTATAGAGAAGAGCCGTTCATCCTGGACTGTTTGGCCGTCAGATTCAAGTACGAGCTGTCGCTGGGATGGTTTGGGGAGCTGAGGCTTCAGGATGCACACAGCTTCCGGGAGAGGGCGGTGGAGTTTACAGAGCACGTGCTGTTCAACTATGCTCCGCTGCTGGTTCGGGTCGGCGTTTATCATAGCGTGTCCGCCTCCCGGTACGGCTACCCCATCTCCAAGGGTCTCTGCTGTGGTATGATAGAGGTATTCAGCATAGAGACCAACAACTTTTACACGGCGGAGGGAGAGACTTCACTTGATTTGTGGAGTCTCGGTCAGCTGAGTGGCTTGCCCATTGACGGGGAGCCTTATGAAGAAGTATGCCTCCCCGACTTGATCAAGGATGAGACCAACGGGGATGGCTATTATTCTCTGGGGTATTCATAATGGTACCTCATGAAGGCATATCGGGAGCTGTACCAGTGCTCGCACAAGGGAAGGCAGCCCGCTCGTGGGGACAGGAAGAGGGTACGCATGCCCTTGTGGCTGGAGTATTTCTATGACGGGCCGAAGCGGTATGAGGAATTTCCCTGTGTCGGTACCGCTATCGCCCCCAAGAAGCGTGCAAAGCCCAAGCTCGATGTGAAGATCTCGTCTAGAGGGCGTCGAAGCGGGCCTAACCCGATGGGCTTGGATCCCCAGACCCATTGCGCCGCCTATCTCACGTACTGGCTATGCTCATTTGCCATGCCGTACAGCGACGAGACGGTGATTCGACCGGATGCCATCTACCCGGCATATCAAATGGCATGGGGCATCAGGCTGTCGCTGTGCCCAGCGACCCTTTGCTTGATTTACAAGGCCCTGGGGGACATCAGCACGCACCAGTTCCCGCGGTAGGCCCGGTACGTGTGCCCACTGCACTTCTTCAACGTGTGGGTCTGTTCGCTGTTCCCGGAGTTTGCACCGCGCGTTCTCCAGGACTGGGGGCTGATGCCGAGGATGTTAGAATTTGCCAGTGCTGAGCCGAGCTCCACCTCCATGCGGATGTATGATATTCGGGGCCGGTTGACAACGGTCCCCCGGGATGCGGCCGGGACTATTCACTTCTGGACTCTGGCGGCACATTCGAGCCCTCTGGTGAACAACAAGAGGGAGTGCAAAGACGACCAGGTGGAGAAGTATGCCCACCCTATTAGCCAGGAGAATGTGATCCGTCCACTGCTAGAGCCGGAGCTAAGGGACTGGGCGTTGTCGATTCGCCCGAGCGTGCTGGTGTTTAGGAAAGGGGAGAACGTATTGCTGGAGCCGTATTACCCCTTCCGGTTCGGTCGCAATTTTTGGTATGACCAGCATATCCCTGCTTATCATGCACAGTTCAGCCTGCCCTTGCGGAGTGTCCGGGGGAACTAAGTTCCCGAACATGCCAGGAGTTGGTGGGACTTCTTCCACCGGGCGGACTCCGCCTCCTTCAGAGTACCGGTCCCGGGTCGTGTTCCGTGAGTGACCCAAGATTATGTCAAGTGGTGGAATAGCCGGACGGCATTCTATCGGCTTCACAAGACCGATTGCTGGGATGGGGCCGAGAGGAAGTTCCTTAGTCGGCAGCCGGTGCCGGTTCTTGACATTGAGCCAGACCATCTTCTTTGGCTCAGGAATAGACAGGAAAAGGAGGTAGCAGCATATCTGGCGGCCCGCCGGGAAGCCCGGGATAAGAGGCCGACGCCAAAGGTGGAGCTACCTCCGGTGGCCAAAGATCATTATCAGAAGACGCTGAGGGACCTGTGCCGAGTTGGGAGCGACCGCCTGGACCTCATCAATTATCTATTCCCCATAGAGGAAGAGGGGACTCCCGCCAAGAGCTGGCGTCCAGAGAGGGATTCGGCCTGCCCGTACCGCACGTTCATGAGGCGGGAGGAGAGGCAGCCCGAGAACTATAAGGATACGACGTGGCTATACGTCCTTCTCCAGGTGAATGGGATGAAGATCGAAGATCTGATGGCCTCCCTCCTGAGCAAGCGCCTACACATCCCTTATTATTATGCTGACGGATGGGGCATAGACCACTTTAATCTTTTCTGTCACCTCTCCTCAAAGAAGCACGCGGATCTGGCCAACCTTACAGACCAGTGCCAAACGATTGAAGACGTTTACTGGCTAGTCCGGGAGGCGGCGCGTCGGGACAAAGAGACGTCCCTGAGCTACTGGCCGATCACGCTGCGGCTATACACTGGTCCTCATGGTATTCAGCCCCTTCTTGCTCTTCTGTTTTGTCTCTTAGCGTTACGGCCTTCGCGGTGAGTTGGGTACTAATCGTAGATGCATGTTTGTTCTTTCCCCTCTTTTCTTTGCAGACCACCCCGACAGCACGCAGATGGCCATGTACCGGAACCTCCTCCGGTTGGTGAAGAAGCCTGCGTATTTTGAAGCAGCGCCGCTGGCCCCGACCACGGCTCCTTTGCCCAAGGCTGCGAAGAGGCCCCAGGCTAAATCACCTGTGAAGAAGGCGGTGGACGCCGCCAAGGCGGCTAAGCAGCGGGACACAAAGTGGAGGAAGACAGAAGCGGCTAAGGCTCCGACGGCTGTTTCTTCGGCACCACTAGTCCCGTCTTTCGAGGAATTCGAAGCTGCCCGTCCCGAGCCAGGCCAACCCGCCGGTCCGTGTCCCCACTCTTTAGTGTGTCATTTGAATCCCCCCCTTTCTTATTTGGGAGTGGAGCCCTGACACCCGGATACTTCTTTTGTCTCAGCTTCTACGGGAGAGCCCGTGCCCACGCCTAATATGGGTGAAGTTGCGGTCCCATCAGAGGCGACCCCGGCGGCGGCTCCGGTTCCCTTGCCGCAGGCAACGGGAAGGCCCTGGGTACAGTCGCCCGTTAAGAAGGCACTGGCTGCTGCCAAGGTGGCCGGGCAAGAGATGGTAAAACGGCGCCGGACTGAGGCATCCCCGGCTCCGATGGTAGCCTCACCGGTGGCCCTTGTCTCGTCCTTCGAAGAATTCGAAGCCACGCGGACCGAGCCGAGCCAGGAAGCTGGTGAGGTTCATCGGACGCCTGTGTCGTCTGCGGTCAACTGGCCTCCCGAGTTGGCCTCAGACTCGCGCACGGCGATGATGCGCTTCTTTCTTATGGGTAACACGGAGGAACCGGCGCCCGTGCTACTCCCGAGCGAGGATGCGGTTGGGACTCCCGAGAAGGCTTTGCCTGTTGAGGAAGCCCGTGGGTCACCCCGTGCCGCAGGAACTAAAGGGGGTAAATATTTTCGACTATACGGCTAGCTCCCCTTCTTTCCTTTCTGGGGGCTAGTGGATTCAACATGGCTTATCTTCCTTTGCATGACAGGCGTTGCCGCGGTGGCCACCAAGTCATTGTGGCCTGATCTCGACCTCCCGGAGATGCTGATATATGTGAGGAGGAAGAAGATCGGAGTGCGAGCCTCGCCTAGCCCGAGGGAGGACGTGCTGGGCAGAGACTCTGAGGTGGAAGCTCCTCTGCCGGCCCAGGCTGAGCCGACGGCGGTCGAGTCTCCATCTGGGGAGGAGGTAGATTATAACTACTCTTTCGACGAAGCGGCTCCTGACGAGGGCGTGTCCGGGGCATCGGAGCCGCTCGAGCCGATCTTCGGGGCCCCCTTCCTTGCTGGCTCCCCGAGCCTTGTGGGGAAGACCACTGTGAGTGTGAGCTTGCTTGGGCCGGCTCCCCTTCCCTTTTTGTGATTGCCTGACGACCTTATCTCCCCCCTCCCTTTTTTAGGATTTTTAAGAACCCGCCGAACTTGAGGTCGCAGAGGGGGCTGCCCCGGCTGCGCTGATCGACTGCCCAACGGGAGTCGATGTCGGCATGGGTAAGTTGGCCTCTTTACTCGACGCCCTTCGAGAGGAAAAGCCTGTGGAGCCCTCCGGTACTACCAGAACGGCGGGCGAGCCTCTAGAGGAGGGGGAGATCACGCCTGAGGGTAGCATCATCCCAGTGGCTGAGGTGAGTATGCGGGCTCCGCGGTCTCCCTTTTTGCATGGTTTATTCTAGATGGTGAATAGCTGATTCCCCTTCCCATGGTCAGGCGACGTCGATACCGGGGAAGGCGCCTGGCCGTGTCCGGAAGGCCGTGGCCAAACGGAGACTGAGCATTGGCCCGATAGCGGTGGAGGGGCCGGCTCCAGTCTTGGGCTTGGGGGCAGAGAGCCTTGCTGCACTCGTGGAAGCGGGACGCTTACCCCAGCTGGTGGTTCCGCTTCCGCCCTTCCCGAAGCTCCCGACCCAGAAGGAGGACCCGCTCCTGAGGCAAATATTTACGGGGCTTCGCGCACACCTGGAGGGATCCCAGACGCGAGAGAGAAGTTCGTGGGTGGCGTTCTCGGGTCCGACTCTACTCGAAGCTCCCCTTTCGGCCGGAGTAGAGACACCTGCACCCTCGCCTGCCGAGCTAGTGGCCAAAGCAGACTGAGCCGGGGAAGAGGAGACAGGGGAGCAGCGGATGATAGAGACGCCAGATGCTTCGGCGCTGGTCTCGGCCATTTCCTTAGCGGTGGTTGTCCAAGAACCCTCCGTCGAGCCATGCCGGCTGGGCGACTTGACCCTCGCCCTTCCATCTTCTTCAGTCGCGGTGGACGCCGGCTTGTGGGCAGAGGTGGACAGCACCGTGGAATTCACTCCCCCAGCCATGCCTTCGGTCAGTCACACCTCGTCAGAAGCGCCAGTCTGCCAGATGCTGGTAACGCTGCGGATGATGCTCTCTGCTGACCCGTCTTTATCATATCGAGAGGTGCTTGCCATTGTGACACAGTTGACCGGGGCGCTGCAAGTGTTAGGCTGTCCGCTGGGGGAATGGTCACGGCGGGTCTTGCTATTATTGAAGTACATCAAACGCTGTGAATTCCTGGAGACTCAAGCTCCCGATGAGCACGCCGCTCTAGATGCCCAGGCGGACGAGTATCTACAGGCCTTAGAGGCCCGGTGCCGTAACAAGGAATGCCACGAGAAGGCCTTAGAGGAGGGCGAAGGCAGCGTTCGCTCCCTCGAGAGCCGGATCGAGGAGTTGGAAGGCTACCTTGCAGCGGCCAAGCTTGACCTCGCCGGGGCGGGAAAGGCAGTTGCGGAGGAGAGGGAAGCTCTCGGCGTCGCCGAAGTTGAAATGGCGTCCGTGGAGGCAGAACTTGCCCGTCTCGAGGGATTAAGGGGCCGAATGCGCGACAAGATAAACTTCCCTTGCGTCGGGATCTTCCCCCTTGAGGACATCTTCAGGGGCATCTACTAAGCATTGTTGGGTTCGATGCTAGTATTCAGAGGGGGGGGTGAATGAATATAGCCTATAAAAACTTTCACCCAATATAAAATTTCGCTCAAAAAGGAACTATGATGCTAACTAGACAGATTTACCAAATCTGAAAGCTAATCAACTATTCTGTTCGATCAGTTAGCAGACACATGGAGCGCCCCTATGCATTCATCTAGCGGAAGCACAAATGAACAAATCAAACCACAATGCACAAGGTTTTTTAGGTGGTTCGGTCCAGCAGACCTACATCCACTCCACACTCAACCCGAGTGTGGCTTCACTAACCGCTGGGCAACACAGCTTGCCAACAATCAGCTGGGCCTCACAGCTTGCCAACCGCTGAGCATCACAGCTTGCTTCCGCTGGGCAATACAGCTTAGCCATCGCTAACTCACAACTTGAACCCGCTGGGGAATACAGCTTAACCCGTCTGAGACCAAGTCTTGCCAGCTGAGGATTACAGCTTTACCTGTCCAGTGGAAACCTCCACTGCCCGCTGAGCTACACAGCTTGCTGTCCAGAGGCAGCACCTCTGCAAACCGCTGACAAATAGCTTGAAGAAATCTATAAAAGAAAATGAAAATAGAACAAGACAGCAACGGAAAGCTGAAGCAATAAAGCACAAAATATAGCTCAACAATGAGCAACTTCAGATCTGGTTTTGAACCATAGATCTGAGGAACGAACTCCTTCTCTCTCTCTCTCTTCTTCTTCTTCTCTTCACACTCTTCTCGAGCTCTCTGCCTGATGTGAAACGAGATTGGGAGGGGGTGGCCTTCTTCAACCTTCAGATCATTGTCGCGCTATAGGTGCCTAGCGCCTTCATGAAGATCGCGCTAGGACGATATGGTGCGTTCTCAGACCGCAGCAGAACGATGAACTTTGACTTAGGGGCGCTCGTGGATGACTTCGGGGGAGTGATTCACAAGGGGAGGGCACATAGGAGGGTGGATAAGACACGGGGGGGGGTCTTAAACAAAACATGGGGGCCCTAAACATCGATTAAACTAACCTATTGCTAGCTAGGATAACTTGGTGAATGTGGCAGCGGGGGTGGGCGATGGGGAAGAAAGGGACATCGCAGGGCGAGCTAGGACCAGTAGGGTTTTGGCTGGGGCATCACACCCGATCCCATCGCAGGACCGGTGCAACCAAGCTCCGTCTTGATCATAGCCACGTCGTTGGCGGTGGTGGAGGGCGTCGATCGATGGTGGAGGAAGAACGGAGCCCGAATAGGGCCTCACACCCGACCTCTTCTCAAGGCCGATGCACCCGGAACTTCGAACGTCCTCCGTGAAAGGGAAAAGGGGAGGATTAGAAGAAGAACGTGGGCATCGCACCCAAAGAGGGGAGGAGGGAGGGGATTCCAAAGATTGGGGGGGGGAAAGAAGAGATAGCCATGCTATACTCTTTCAAACACTCATTTTCTCAAATCATTTCTGTTCCATTACTTAATCAAACGAGATGGAGTACATATATATAGGGGGAAGGGGAAGCCTAAACGACACTAAAACATCAATTACAACAGTGGGATACAGCGAACATTGAAGTCATTGGGAGTTCCAAGTGTTGGGTAGTTAGGGCGTCTGCAGTTGACCGTCTGCATGAGATCGCGCTAGGGAAACCTAGCGCCTTCTTCAGGTCGCGCTACCCAAAGGTAGCGCGTTAATCTTCAGCCCAGCAGCTTCATCGATCGGCTTTGGCGGCAGCTAGCTTGATTTCCATCAAACCCCTCCACTTTGGAAGGTTCGTCCTCGAACCTAGAAGCTCAAGATCCCAGTCTGTGAGAACAGGATGGTTCCCTAAGCTCTGATACCACTTGATGTGAAACGAAATTGGGAGGGGGTGGCCTTCTTCTACCTTCTGATCATTGTCGCGCTATAGGTTCCTAGCACCTTCATGAAGAACGCGCTAGGACGATATGGCGCGTTCTCAGACAGCAGCAGAACGATGAACTTCGACTTTGGGGCACCCGTGGATGACTTCGGGGGAGTGATTCACAAGGGGAGAACACATAGGAGGGTGGGTATTACACGATGGATCTTAAACAAACACATGAGGGCCCTAAACATCGATCAAACTAACCTATTGCTAGCTAGGATAACTTGGTGAAGGTGGGAGCGGGGGTGGGCGACGAGGGAGAAAGGGGCATGGCAGGGCGAGCTAGGACCATGTAGGGTTTTGGCTGGGGCCTCTCACCCGATCATCGCAGGACCGGTGCAACCAAGCTCCGTCTTGATCATAGCAACGCCGTTGGCGATGGTGGAGGGCGTCGATCGTCGGTGGAGGAAGTTTGATGGAAATCAAGCTAGCTGCCGCCAAAGCCGATCGATGAAGCTGCTGGGCTGAAGATTAACGCGCTACCTTTGGGTAGCGTGACCTGAAGAAGGCGCTAGGTTTCCCTAGTGCGATCTCAGGCAGACGGTCAACTGCAGACGCCCCAACTACCCAGCACTTGGAACTCCCAATGACTTCAATGTTTGCTGTATCCCACTATTGTAATTGATGTTTTAGTGTCGTTTAGGCTTCCCCTTCCCCCTATATATATGTACTCCATCTCGTTTGATTAAGTAATGGAATAGAAATGATTTGAGAAAATGAGTGTTTGAAAGAGTATAGCATGGCTATCTCTTCTTTCCCCCCCCAATCTTTGGAATCCCCTCCCTCCTCCCCTCTACGGGTGCGATGCCCACGTTCTTCCTCTAATCCTCCCCTTTTCCCCTTCACGGAGGCCGTTCAAAGTTCCGGGTGCATCGGCTTTGAGACGAGGCCGGGTGTGAGGCCCTATTCGGGCTCCGTTCTTCCTCCACCATCGATCGACGCCCTCCACCACCGCCAACGACGTTGCTATGATCAAGACAGAGCTTGGTTGCACCGGTCCTACGATGGGATCGGGTGTGATGCCCCAGCCAAAACCCTACATGGTCCTAGCTCGCCCTGCCATGCCCCTTTCTCCCTCGTCGCCCACCCCCGCTCCCACCTTCACCAAATTATCCTAGCTAGTAATAGGTTAGTTTAATCAATGTTTAGGGCCCTCATGTGTTTGTTTAAGATCCCCCGTGTCATACCCACCCTCCTTTGTGTCCCCCCCCCCTTGTGAATCACTCCCCGAAGTCATCCATGAGCGCCCCAAAGTCGAAGTTCATCGTCCGGCTGCTGTCTAAGAACGCGCCATATCGTCCTAGCACGTTCTTCATGAAGGCGCTAGGAACCTATAGCGTGACAATGATCAGAAGGTAGAAGAAGGCCACCCCCTCCCAATTTCGTTTCACATCACTGCCTCTCTTCTTCTCCTTCTGCTCTTCTTCTTTCTCTTTTCTCTTTCTATCTGGATCGTGGCTCTCTGTATGAGCTTTTCTTCTCGCCAACTCGATCAACCTTCTTCTGTGGAAGGAGGCTCATATATATAGCAGCAGCCAGCAGGAGGGCAGCACTGGGCGTGTGTGTCCTCCGCATTTCCCGCCCAGATATTTGGCCACGTGTCAGCATTCTGTCAGTCCTTCAGCCTCGGATCACGTGCTGCCCAGTCACGTGGAAATGTTCTTCCTCGGACCTGCTAGGAGATACAACCCATTAAAACTGAGGGCCACAGGAACTAAAGCTGCATGAGGTATGTAATAGTAATACTAGATGCACTGAGAATGACACGAGATACACAAGGTGACTACAGCACGAAGTAAGGAAAGAATGACACGAGATACACTATGACAGAACAGACACAACGAAGAGAACGACACGAAGTGAGGTTATAAAACAACACGAGGTAAAAAGAAGAATGACACGAGATACATACGATGACTACAGCACGAAGTAAAAATGACATGATATAATAACCAGTAATGAGAACGGCACGAGAACAACATGGAGACAAACAGAAACCAACACGAAGTGTGGTTTCAACATACGAAAGACACGAAGACAAAAACAAGGAAAACGACACGAGGTGCAGTAGTGACAGAAATACACACTACACAGAGAACGACACGAAGTGGCACAGAAAGCAACACGAGGTGCTGCGATGTCCTGCACGCAATAGATCAAAAACGACACGATGACGATGAAGACGACACGAGGTGAAGTCACAAATCGACAAAGACACGAGGTGTAGGAAACACGACACGAAGACATGAAACAACACGGAGACGAAACAGTAACCGACACGAGTTGAAAACAACACGAAGACAAAAACTGAAATCGACACGGAGTGTGGTCAAAGCGAGAAAGACACGAAGTCTAAAGCGAAAAACCAACACGAAGATAGAATACAAAGAAACGACTCGAAGTTAGGACAACACTAGGAGAAGACTGCACGAAGTGAAACGACACGGGGTTCACTGGGAAACGAGACACAAGAGGGAAAACGACACGACGTCAGATCGACACGAAGACGTAAACACAACACGAAGACATAGACACTAAAACAACACGAAGATGATGGGTGCTACAGTGCAATGTCTAGACATGAAGTCCAATGCTAACGGCTGTACAGACTTGAAGAATAAGCCAGTGTATAGACTTGAAGATTGAAGGCGATGTACAGACTTTGATGAACAGTCCAATGTATGGACTTTGAAATCGAAGACCAATGTGCAGACTTGACAGTAAAGACTAGTGTGTAGACTTCAAGTTTAACTGTGGATGTACAGACTTCATGAAGCGAAGCGATGTGTAGACTTAAAGCTCCTGAAGCAATGTACAGAATTCACGCGTTGACGGTGTACACACTTCCAATGAAGTGCATTGACGCTGTGCAGACTTTGCCTAAGACAATGCATGGACTTGAACGAGAGTCCAATGTATAGACTTTAAAGAAATGCATGCTACAGTGCAATGTCTAGACTTGCTATATGCACGAGACGCTGTCCACTGTCTAGACTTGCGATGCCTTCGCCAAATGCATACTACAGTCCAATGTATGGACTTAGACGAATGATGCATGAGATGCTCAATGTATCGACTTTGAGCTTGCTATGCAGTGTATAGACTTAGAGCATAAACCCCACGATGCAATGTATAGACTATGCACATACCAGAAGTCTAACACAAACAATATATCAGTCATACACGTGCATTCTCCAGATGATATACAAATCACAATCATGAAGCTATCATCAAAGCACAATGTCATCAAAACACTCATGGTGTTGCTATCATCAAAACACAACAACATTACTATCATCAAATCAACATACCACATGCTGGTGCCTAGGGGGCACAACAAGCATTTCTTTCCCATTTCTTGTAACACAGGGGTATGCCCCGCAGCATATGTAGCCTGATTCTCTTTTGAATAGAGCAAAGCATTTATGATTTCACGCGTTCTTTGTGTACGTATTTGTCCCGGAGGGAGCCTTCTTACACTCCTTTCTCTTCCGTGCGTATTGTTTTCTTCTTCCTCTTCCCTTGCTCTTGTATCTTTTCCCCTCTTTCGTGTAGAGACCCATTGGCAGGGTATGAGTCTTTGCGGGGATTCGCTTTGGGAGGACCAGGCAGGGACCCATGTCAGGGTATAGGAGAGTGCTCGCCTTCCCAGGGGGGGACGAGGGGACCACTCCACCATACCGAACGGGCGACTCCCTGGCTTTGCCGTAATATTGGAAGCGCGTGCTGGTCTCGGGCGAGGGGTACTTGGCCAGAGACCCTTTTCGTCGTTCCGAGATGACGGATAGAAGGATCTGTTTAGTTAGTGACTCAAACGGGAGGTCCGAGCCAAAGGGGTACTCATCGCCTGGGGAGGACGGAGAGAAGAGTTTATTTAGTCAATGACCCGGACGTAAGGTCTGAGCCAAAGGGGTACTCACCGTCTGGGGAGGACAGAGAGAAGAGTTTGTTTAGTCAATGACCCGGACGTAAGGTCCGAGCCAAAGGGGTACTCACCACCTGGGGGGGACGGAGAGAAGAGTTTGTTTAGTCAATGACCCGGACGTAAGGTCCGAGCCAAAGAGGTACTCACCGCCCGGGGAGGACGGAGAGAAGAGTTTGTTTAGTCAATGACCCGGACGTAAGGTCCGAGCCAAAGGGGTACTCACCGCCCGGGGAGGACGGAGAGAAGAGTTTGTTTAGTCAATATCTTGTAACCCCGCTGATGCGGGGCGGCGACAGGAAATGGGGGGCGTTCCCCTTTTCTGGTTCTCCTTTTCTCTCTTTTTTTTCTCTTCTTTTCTTATATGTTTTTTGCTTCTTCCCTCATCCTCTTTCTATTTTTTTTCTTTTTTTCTCTTTTGCTTTTTTTTCTCTTTCTTGCTTCTTCTCTTTTTTTCTCTTTCTATTTTTTTCTCTCTTCTTTTTTTGCTTCTTCTTTTTTTATTCTCTCTTTTTTTGCTTCTTCTCTTTTTTTCTTTTTTTTCTGCTTCTTCTTCCCTTTTTTTGATGGAAATCAAGCTAGCTGCCGCCAAAGCCGATCGATGAAGCTGCTGGGCTGAAGATTAACGCGCTACCTTTGGGTAGCGCGACCTAAAGAAGGCGCTAGGTTTCCCTAGCACGATCTCAGGCAGACGGTCAACTGCAGACGCCCCAACTACCCAGCACTTGGAACTTCCAATGACTTCAATGTTCGCTATATCCCACTGTTGTAATTGATGTTTTAGTGTCGTTTAGGCTTCCCCTCCCCCCTATATATATGTACTCCATCTCGTTTGATTAAGTAATGGAACAGAAATGATTTGAGAAAATGAGTGTTTGAAAGAGTATAGCATGGCTATCTCTTCTTCCCCCCCCCCAATATTTGGAATCCCCTCCCTCCTCCCCTCTACGGGTGCGATGCCCACGGTCTTCCTCTAATCCTCCCCTTTTCCCCTTCACGGAGGCCGTTCGAAGTTTCAGGTGCATCGGCTTTGAGACGAGGCCGGGTGTGAGGCCCCATTCGGGCTCCATTCTTCCTCCACCATCGATCGACGCCCTCCACCACCGCCAACGACGTGGCTATGATCAAGACGGAGCTTGGTTGCACCGGTCCTGCGATGGGATCGGGTGTGATGCCCCAGCCAAAACCCTACTGGTCCTAGCTCGCCCTGCCATGTCCCTTTCTTCCCCGTCGCCCACCCCCGCTCCCACATTCACCAAGTTATCCTAGCTAGCAATAGGTTAGTTTAATCGATGTTTAGGGCCCCCATGTTTTGTTTAAGACCCCCCCCCCGTGTCTTATCCACCCTCCTATGTGCCCTCCCCTTGTGAATCACTCCCCCGAAGTCATCCACGAGCGCCCCTAAGTCAAAGTTCATCATTCTGCTGCGGTCTGAGAACGCGCCATATCGTCCTAGCGCGATCTTCATGAAGGTGCTAGGCACCTATAGCGCGACAATGATCTAAAGGTTGAAGAAGGCCACCCCCTCCCAATCTCGTTTCACATCAATTTGGTATCAGAGCTTAGGGAACCAGCCTGTTCTCACAGACTGGGATCTTGAGCTTCTAGGTTCGAGGATGAACCTTCCAAAGTGGAGGGGTTTGATGGAAATCAAGCGAGCTACCAGGCCAAAGCTGATCGATGAAGCTGCTGGGCTGAAGATTAATGCGCTACCTTTGGGTACCGCGACCTGAAGAAGGCGCTAGGTTTCCCTAGCGCGATCTCAGGCAGAAAGTCGACTGCAGACGCCCCTACTACCCAGCACTTGGAACTCCCAATGACTTCAATGTTCGCTGTATCCCACTTTTGTAATTGATGTTTTAGTGTCGTTTAGGCTTCCCCTTCCCCCTATATATATGTACTCCATCTCGTTTGATTAAGTAATGGAACAGAAATGATTTGAGAAAATGAGTGTTTGAAAGAGTATAGCATGGCTATCTCTTCTTTCCCCCCCAATCTTTGGAATCCCCTCCCTCCTCCCCTCTACAGGTGCGATGCCCACGTTCTTCCTCTAATCCTCCCCTTTTCACCTTCACGGAGGCCGTTCGAAGTTCCGGGTGCATCGGCTTTGAGACGAGGCCGGGTGTGAGGCCCCATTCGGGCTCCGTTCTTCCTCCACCATCGATCGACGCCCTCCACCACCGCCAACGACGTGGCTATGATCAAGACGGAGCTTGGTTGCACCAGTCCTGCGATGGGATCGGGTGTGATGGCCCAGCCAAAACCCTACTGGTCCTAGCTCGCCCTGCCATGTCCCTTTCTTCCCCGTCGCCCACCCCCGCTCCCACATTCACCAAGTTATCCTAGCTAGCAATATGTTAGTTTGATTGATGTTTAGGGCCCTCATGTGTTTTTTTAAGATCCATTGTGTAATACCCACCCTCCTATGTGTTCTCCCCTTGTGAATCACTCCCCCGAAGTCATCCACGGGTGCCCCAAAGTCGAAGTTCATAGTTCTGCTGCTGTCTGAGAACGCGCCATATCGTCCTAGCCCGTTCTTCATGAAGGCGCTAGGAACCTATAGCGCGACAATGATCAGAAGGTAGAAGAAGGCCACCCCCTCCCAATTTCGTTTCACATCATTTTTCTTCTCTCTTTTTTTTGCTTTTTTCCCCCTTTTTTTCTTCTCTCTTTTTTGCTTCTTCTCTTTTTTTCCTTTCTATTTTTTTTCTCTCCTTTTTTGGAAACCTGGCTGGTGGCCGAATCATTTGGTCATTAATCACGCAAATCCACCCCAAAAAATGGGGCGGAGAGTAATATTATTACCTGAATGGGGGCGTCGGAGAGTGGTACAGTCTCAAGTGCCTTCCATTAAGAGGCGGGAACTGAACTTCCCCGTGATGATTGACGATTACATAGGCCCCACCCTCGTAGACTTTTTGGACTACGTAGGGTCCAAGCCAGTTCTCGTTCAGCTTACCCTTGGGGTTGGCAGCCATGAGATCTCTTCTCTTGACCATGACGAGGTCACCTTTCTTGAATTCGTGCTCCTTGACTAGGTTGTCAAAGGCGCGCGCAATTCGAGCCTGGTAGACTTGAATATTCTGTTGGGCTTGAAGCCGCTTTCCTTCCAGACTGGAGAGTTCTTTGAGCCTTCGCTCGGTGTTGGTCTGCCCTTCGGGGACAAGCCCATGCTGAATGGCGACCCTGAGGGATGGTATCTCCAGTTCGACGGGGATGATTGCTTCCGAGCCGTATACGAGAGAGACGGGCGAGCAGCCCGTTGGGGTCTTGTATACGGTTCGGTATGCCCAAAGCGCTTCATACATTTTTTCTTCCCAGTCCCTTTTATTAGAGCTAACAGTCTTGGCCAGGAGAGTGCAAAGTGTCTTATTGAAAGCTTCGGCTAGCCCATTGGCTTGTGGATTGTAAGGAGTCGATGTCCTCCAGTCAATTTTGTATTTTTCTGCTAGCCGGTAAACCTTCTGGTTACGGAAGTGGCTGCCGTTGTCCGACACAACCCGGTCGGGCACGCCAAACCGGAATATGATGTTGCGGCGGACAAACCTGACCACGATTTCTCCGGTGACTTCTCATAAGGCAACAGCCTCCGCCCAGCGGGAGAAGTAGTCAGTCACCGCCAGAACGTATTTGCAGCCTGTGGAAGATGTGGGTAAGGGGCCCACAACATCTGTTCCCCATTGGGCAAACGGCCAACTGGGCGCGGTTGGGTGCAATTGCACGGGAGGCCTCCTGGGTATAGTGGCGTGCTCATGGCATCTCTGACATGACTTAGCGTACTCGCAATAGTTGTTGAACATTGCAGGCCAATAGTAGCCAAGTTTCTTGGTTTCAATTTTCATCTTCGGGCCCGCCTGGTGTGCGCCAGCTGTGCCGGCATGGACCTCCTTCATAACCCTCCAAGCTTCTTCAATGGACAAGCATCGGAGGAGTAGCTTTTGTTTGCCATCCGCCACAATTCGGAACAATATTCCGTTTCGGAGCTCATAGGAGTCTTTGGTTCTGACTAGCTTGATCCTTTCTTCTCTTCGGTCAGGTAATTGCTGGTGTTTGAACCACTGCATCAGGGAGGCTCTCCAGTCAGGTAGGCCGACGGCTTCTGC
Source organism: Amorphophallus konjac (assembly GCA_022559845.1). NCBI lineage: Eukaryota > Viridiplantae > Streptophyta > Magnoliopsida > Alismatales > Araceae > Amorphophallus > Amorphophallus konjac. The sequence continues at coordinate 201,565,053 of CM040117.1, forward strand.
TGCAGTGACTTCTAGTTCTTCTTCCTCTGGCTCCTCTTCTATCATGCTGGGCATCTGGCGCTGGTTTATTACTTGGATATGGAGAGATCCATCCGGGGGCACTGCCAGTGAACTCGCCAATTTTGCCAATGCGTCAGCTTGTGCGTTCTCCCCTCTGGCGACATGGCCTATCTCGAGGAGGTAGAACCGCTCCATGAGCCGCTTCACCTTAGTGTGATAAGGGAGTAGCTCAGGTTTTCAGACATCAAACTGTCCCTGGACTTGCTTGACGACCAGCAGCGAATCGCCGAACACTTGGAGCATTTTGATCTCCATTTGAAGGGCGACCTGGAGGCCGATGATCAGAGCTTCATATTCTGCCTCATTATTGGTGCAGGGTTTGCTAATGCAGCAGGAGGTGTGCATCACTTCTCCGTCTGGCGATTTGAGGACGATGCCAGCTCCGGCCCGCACCTTGGCATGCCCAGACGGGGTCACTTCTGTTCTCGAGGCCCCGTCGAAGTATAACTGCCAGATGGCTTGTTGTACTTGGTCTACCTCTAGTGTTTCGTCTTCGGGTAGTTCGGTGGCCAAAGGGGAGTCTTCGGGCACGGGGTGTGCTGCGAAGAAATCCGCGACGGCTTGTCCCTTAACGGCCTTTTGTGGCACGTAGGTGATGTCGAATTCCATGAGTAGCACGGCCCACTTGCCAAGGCGCCCCTTTGGGACTGGCTGGAAAAGGATGTGCTTGATGGGGTCGGCCTTGGATATTAGGCTGACTTCATGGGATAGCATGTAGTGCCTCATCTTCTTGACCGCGAAGACCAAGGCAAGGCAGATCTTCTCAATCGGGGTGTATTTAGCCTCTGCACCCACCAATCTTCGACTGAGATAGTAGAGAGCCTGCTCTTTTCCCTCATCATTGTTCTGGGCGAGCATTGCCCCCAGTGAATATTCGGTGGCCGCTATGTACAGAATCAGCGGTCTACCTTTGACAGGTGCCCCAGGACAGGCGGGGTCTTCAGGTACTCCTTTAGCTGGTCAAACACGTGCTGGCATTCATGGCCCCAGCTGAAGGGTGCGTTCTTCATCATCAGTCTGTGGAAGGGTTGGCAGCGCCCTAACAGGTTGGAGATGAACCTGCGGATGTAAGCTAAACGCCCCTACAGGGACCTCAGCTCTCCCTGCAGGAGCCTTTGGAAGACGACCCTGAGGTCACTCAGGTGCTCGTCTCTTTTCTTCGTCTTGACGACCAAATCATCAATGTAGCACTCGACCTTGCCGTACAGCAGCTCGTCGAAGATCTTGGTCATTGCCCGCTGATATGTGGCACCGGCGTTCTTGAGGCCGAAGGGCATCCTCTTGTAGTGAAATATCCCTTTGGGTGACCGGAAAGCTGTATGGACCCGGTCATGGTCGGCTATCCAGATTTGGTTATAGCCGGACGACCCATCCATAAAGGACAGGGCCTCGTGGCCAGTGGTTGCATCAATCATCACTTCGGTGATAGGCACCGGGAAGTCATCTTTCGGGCAGGCTTTATTCTGGTCGCGGAAGTCCACGTAAATCCTGATTTGTCCATTCTTCTTTTTCACTGGTACAATATTGGCCAGCCATGTGGTGTATTGGTTTTCCGCCACGAAGCTGACATTTATGAGCTTGTCGACCTCTTTGCATATCTGGCTGGTTAGCTCCGGCCTCATGCGCCGGGGAGGTTGCTTTACTGGTTCCACCTTGGGATCAATGGCCAGTATGTGCTAAGTCACTTCGGTGCTGAGCCCAGGCATTTTCTTGTAATTCCAGGCAAAGTAATCCCGAAATTCTTGCAGCAACTTTGTGTATTGTTCTCTCTCCTGTAGGGGCATGAGAGCACTCAGAAAAGTTGGCCTGGGGTCGTCTTCTGTACCAAGGTTGACCTCAATCAATTCGTCGACCGTGACCTGGCTGCCATTTTCAATTTTCGGCGGGGCTGGCGATAAATCGACGAAGTCTTGGTCTTCATTGTCCTCGGGCTCGAGGACGCCATCTCCCTCTTCTTGTTCATCATGACTGGGCATGGAGGCTGCATTGACCTCGCACTCCTCCTGGGCCGTAGCCGCTGGGTAAGTGAGGTCCGCTGGCTCAGAGGGGCATAGGTCCCTCTCGGGCTCTTCTGTGTATTCATCATAGACCACTCCGGCGGGGGCCGGGGTAGCCGCATCTTCGGGCCCCTGGTATTGGATGGACACAGTGTAGGCTCCTGCCCTGGGGCTGTCCGCCATGTGGGGGCATGGCGGGGATACCACGTAGTCCCCCATTCTAAGCTCATCCCTGTCGATGAGGCTTTGAGCAATGTCTTTGAAGACATAGCAGTCTTCAATGGCGTGGCCCAACATCTGGTGGTAAGGGAAAAATAGTGGGTCCCCGCTTCTTCGGGTGTCTTGCGGCCTCTTGGACCGTGGAAGGGAGACCTTGCCGTAATGGCAAGCCCAGTCGAAGATGCCCCGGGTCTTCTCTCTCAGAAAGGAATAAGGCTTCTGCAGCTTCTCTTGGAGTGTCAGCCCTTGCCTGGTTGGCCGCTCGATCAGCGAGCTTGCCATGTCTCTCATTTCCCGCCTTGACAAGGCGGGGGTGTTGGGACTGGTGCCTCGGGGCCGAGGCATCCGGCCACCCCATGGGGGGAGAGATCCCTGGATCAGGTCGGCCACTAGCGAGGTCAACTCAGCCAGTCGTACTTTTAGCATCTTGATATCCCGTTGCTGCCTGTGGTACAAGGCGTACATGACGGGGTCGTATCGAGGGGAATTTGGTGCGTGGCCCATGATGCTGCTCCTTGCTTCGCCAGTCGGCCGAGGTGAAGGTGCCTCCCTGGCGTGCCCTCTCGAGGTTGACACTTCGGAGAAGGAGGGGGTCTTCTCCATGTAGCGGCGGCTAGGAGGCTTCCACAGGAATACTTCTTTGTCTTGTGCCTCTTCGGCTGGGGTCCCGGGACATGTGTCTTGGTGGGTTTCCCGCTAATCTGTAGCTTCTGTGGGGTCATCGCCGGGCCATGTTGAGATCGATATGACATCAGTCTCGTAGTAATCTTCTAGTGAAAAGCCCAGACCGGGGTGCTTGGTGATTTTTAGCAACCGTCGATCCAGGTTTGGTGGGTTCCACATTCTTTCAAACATTTCCTTCCGGCTGGAGGGCTGGTAGGGAGGAATCTTCTGCTTTCTGACCATTCTGGCTGCCTGGTCGGTCATGTGGGGAAGTCCCGTAATGGGGACGTGCGGGTCATGCAACTCGTCAGAGAACCGGCAATCATCGTCTTCCCCGACTGGATTCTCCCCGGCCACATAGAAAATAGTGGGCGGCCCCTCAAAGTTAGGCACCTCGAAGGTTTTCAGTTGTTCAACTGCTTGGCATTCAATTTCCGCTATCGGCTTGACGATCCCTGGCGGGACCCTGACATCTTCTAGCAGGTCTTCGAGGCAAAGTGCCCCCGGTGTGGGGTAGATGGCGAGAGGGGCTGCCCTGAATACCCCTTCTTCTTGTGCAATAAATGGTACATGTGGGGTTGCCACATAGCCTGGGGGCGGCGGAGGAAACCAGCTTCCTGATTCCATTTTCTTCTTGCCCTTGTCTTGGATGGCTTGAGGAGCTTGCTTCGCCTTCTCTAAGTATAAGTTGGCATCTGACAGGTGACACTCGAACACCTCGAACTGGTGGAGGTCGGCGAAGATCCTGACTTCCTTCCCCTCACAGGGGTATTTGATGCATTGATGCAGGGTGGAGGGCACCACTCTGTTCTGGTGTAGCCAAGGCCGGCCGAGAAACGCCTTGTAGGAAGTGTTGGAGTTGATGACGTGGAACTGGACTTTGGAGGTGAAGTCGTCAAAGGTCAAGTTGAACTCTACGACCCCCATGGGAACCTCACATTTCTGGTTAAAGCAAGCAATCTTGACATTTTTAACTTCGACCAGATGTACGTCAAAGTAGTGCTTCTGGTACACCCGGTACGGGAGTATATTCACTGCCGCCCCTGGGTCGATTAAGACCCTGTTGATAGGCTGGCCGTTCAGCTGCCCTTTCATGTAGAGGGGCCTGTTATGGCTGCAAGTCGGTAGGAGCATGTCATCTTCTGTGAAAGCCACTGCTACTTCAGGTGATATTTCTGCCAAACAGGCTTCAAGGTGTGCTGGCGTCTGGAGTGCGGCGATGATGGCTTGCCGTGTCTCTTCGTTCAAGGACAGCATCTCCCACACAGTGAACCGGGTCGGGATCTTCTTGAGGTGTCTGACTATCCGCTCGGCAGCCCGCACCTTGAGCAACTTCATTTCTTCGGGCTTGCCATGCCTGCTCCCCTCCTGGGGCTGGGGTGTCTGATCAGGGGATGCCTCCTTTGCGGGATCTATTGTAGCCCGTTGAGCAAGCTGGGCTTGTTGGGCCTCCTCCGCTGTTCGCATGAATTCGGCGAGGTTTGGGGTGCCGCTGAATTCTTCCTCTGGCTGGGCAGGAGTTGCAGCTGGTAGAGCTTGGGGAATGCTTGCTTTACTGGTCACAAAGGACCCCTGGGGGAGCGCCCGCCTTCCTGCTCTAGCTGACAGGAACTCGGCGAATGACGGAGCGTCTTGACTCTTGGTGCCTCCGGGGTAGAGACCTGATGGAGGAGGGATCTCGGTGCCTCAGACCTCGGGCTTGGGAACCTGGTATGGTTGTTCCCCCCTGAGCATGATGTTGAGGCTGCCCTGAGGAGGGCGCCCCCACTTCCTCCCTGACCTGGTGGCGTGCTGGGAGGTGGATGCTTCAGCTTGACTCACCTCTGCTGGTTCATGGGGTGGTTCTTCTTCTTTTTCTTCCAGGGAGAGAGCGGTGTTGAACAGCGCCGAGAGGGTGTTGCAGGCGAGGACGACCTCTTTCTTCTTCTTGCCCCGGGGTCTTCTCTTCTTCTTCTTCTTGCCAGCGGCAGCGGATGGCTGCTCTTGAGGAGGTTCACCCTACAGGGGAGGCTCTTTATCTGCATCAGCTTCTGTTCCCGGAGCCAGCTCAAGTGATTCGAACTCTTTTCAGGGGACATACTCCTTCAGCTCCACAGGCTGGATCTCGGGCTGTTCATAATCTTCGTGCCCATCAATAATAGCCTGGAGCTTCTCAACCGCCGGGCTAGTCTTCTTGTGCGTCCGCAGCGGGACGGAACTCTTTTTATTATGGGTGGGCCGTCTCATGACCAACCGAGGGGCTGTGTCAAGGCGCACTGGGCTTTCCGGGGGCGGTGCAGGCTGGGGCGTCGCCTTCCTCGGGTGAATTGCTGGGGTAGGCTGAGGGGCACGCGCCTTTCTGTTCTTTTCGGGCAGGGTCTACCAGCCTTCTTGGTCTTGAGCTGGGGCCATAATAAAAGTCTCATAAGTGGCGCGGGCACAGGCCTCCGCCCACTCTTCAGGTAGCTCCTGGTATAGTGAGACCATGCTGACGGAGGAGGCTATGCTGGGCAGCTCGTGTGGCTGCGGGGGGTCTACTTTATGTTCCCCCATGTCCAGCTCCCCGTCCTTGATTAAGGACTCAATAACATCCTTGAAGACGTAGCAGTCTTCAATAGTATGCCCGAGCACCCGGTGGTACATGCAGAAGCGCGGGTCATCCTTCTTCTTCAAGTCGCCAGGCCTTTTCGGCTCTGGCAGTGTGATTTTATTTTAGCTGGTTGCCCATTCAAACAGGAGCTTGGACTTGCCTCGGGAGAAGGAATATAACTTGTTTCTCATCTTTTCGCTTAGCGAGGGGCCTTCCCGCCGCTATGTGGTTCTAGGCGGCGGAGGGTTGGCCGCTCCCTTGGCTTTCTCCTTCTGCTTTTCAAAAGCCTGGAAGTCTAGTGCATGCACCTCCGGGGGAGCCGGCTTCTTCTCCGCCTGCCTGGCCCTCTGGCTTGACATGGCTGGGGTGGAGGAATATCGGGCCAAGAATGCCTCGATCTCCGCTACCACATTGTTCAGGCGGTCAAATGTCTTGACCTCAGTGTCGATCATCCTTTCTAGGATTTCTTTCTTCAAGTTTTGCTTGCAGATCTGAACTGCGTCCTCCTGATGCGGGGGGGCGTTTGCACCTCATGCTGAGGTTCCTCCACCTCTTAATGTAGTGGAGAGCCGACTCATCATTCTTCTGCCTTGTGGCGTAGAGTTCAGCCATGGTAACTTCTCTCTCGGCGACGTAGAACCTTTCCTTGAACTTCTTCTGCATGTCAGGCCAATCGGCCACCGACCCGGGTAACAAGCCGGAGTACCATTCAAAGGCCAGTCCGGTAAGTGTTGAGCCGAAGAACTTCAGGAGGTAGGCCTCATCAGCAGCCAGGTCTCCCATGACGTTCACATAGTAGGCAATGTGCTCTCTGGAAGACCCTTGCCCGTTGAACTTTTCAAATTTCGGCGGCTTGATGACGCCAGTCGGCAACTTCCTGGCAGCATAGTGAGCCGGGTAGGGTACCCGATAGACGTCGAAAGGCGTCTGATCCCCATCGCCCCTCTCGGCCAGCTTCATCTCTATCATCTGCATCAACCGGCTGACTGCCGCCAGGTCGACTGGGCTCGGGTAGAAATGAGCGGGTTGCGCACTCGGAGTGGCTACCACGGTCGCTCGGGGGGCCATGGGGGACCCTTGTGAAAGCGGAGCCTGTGGTGGGGTCACTGCTGCGCAATGTGCTTGCCGCGGGGGCGCGCCCCCGAGAGGATCGAGGGTTGCTGGAAGAGCTACCTCTGAAGACTGCCCCCTATCCCTGGGTACCTCGGGTATAACCTCGGTATGCCAGGACATTGGGGGTGGTGTGTTTCGCTCACTCAGCTGCTTTTTAAGTGATTCGATTTCCTGTTGAAATCGTTGTATCATAAGCAGCATTGCTGGGTCAGCTGTGGGAAGACTGGGCATGCCCCCTGTCTCTTCGGCCGGGGCGTCCTCGGATGACGTCGAGAGTCCGCCACTCGTGTCGCCGGTGGTGACCACATTGGCCGTGATGGCCGCAAGGGGCTCTTCTGGTAAGGTCCCTTTGGCAGCTGTGGATGTCGCGCCGCCTGCCGCTCTCCCTCTTCTAGTGAGGGGTCCCGGCCTGATGGCTATTCTGGCCAATTCTTCCGGGTCGGTGGGTAAGGCCCCATATCTACCCTGAACTCCTGCCATATTGCAGGTAAATGTCTGCCATCTCTTATTCTTATTCCTTTTTGACGCCCTCCTTGATGATCCTCCTGGGAATGTCAGCCGGTCGAAGACCGACCATCGGGGTGGCGCTTCCTTCCGTACAGGGGACTGGCGCAGCTCCTCCGGGTGGGTCCTCGACTCCATGCTAGGTGCAGGTCCCCCCCTTTCTTCCTGGAAGGCGGAGGCCATTGCCCCTAGCAGTCTCTGGCGGCCAGCGGGGGTGCTACACGGGCCTCGGAGGTAGTTCCTCATGGCCTGCTCGATCCCTTCCCCCTCCTGGTCTGGGAGAACAGCCTGTGGTTGCATATCGATGACAGCGGCAGGAGGGGAGTAGGCCGGGAGAGCCGGGCGGGCGGCATTGTGTCGGTGCCCTCGGCGATGGCGATGAACATTCTCGGACGGCACCGAGATGACAGGTGCCGGTCGGAGAGTGGGGGTCCCTACCTCAACCCTGTCACCGCGTCGGGCCCTCCTGGGGCGGAAGGTGCTGGGCCCTGCCTGGGCGAGCGCAGTGGGCTGGGTCTCCTTAGGTACCCAGACTTGCTTCAGTTTAGCCGGCCTGTGAGCCGGCGTCCCCTTTGGTGCTACGACCGGGGCTGTGGGCATCGCCTTCTCCTTCAGGTTTGCCGGTCCTTCAAAGGAGTTACGGACTGGGACGGCCGGGACGATGCAGTCCGGTGTCACCTGGGACCTCTGCCCGTCTAGGCGGACTCTGAGGGCCCCAACCGTCATGGACTTCCCGGAGTTGGAGGCGCGACGCCCTGATCCGGTGCTGGTATTGCTTCTCCGGAGCCTTCTCCGGTGGGATGTCGACCCTTGGTGGAACGGGCCGGTAGTTTGGTGCACATGGTGCACATTGCAGCTAAGCGTCGTTATGGGGACGCTATTGTCGCCTTCGGCCACAGCTCGACCGGCAGTAGCTCCAATGGCCCCCGGAGTGGGGGCGTCGATCTGGGACTCCTCGGGGGTCTCCACGTCGAGGATCTGAGCGAAGGCTACCCCCAAGAAGTTGGGGAAGCCCACAGTGGGAGGGAAGCTCCCGAAGGTGAGGGGCACCGCCAGGTAGCCGCCTCGCATGTGATTCTCTGCCACCTCAGGGCTGCAGACGACAACCATTGTCGGCTCCATGATGTTTCTTTCTCTCCTTTGTTTAATTTTCTACATTTAAGAAAGTGGCACAATTAGTGTAACAGGAAGGGGGCCGCGGGGCCCCTAATTTCGGCAAAGAGATGAAGGGTGGATTGGTCCCACCGGGCGTGCCAGAGTTGTGGACGCACTTTTCGGCACTCGTTGTTCTCTTTTCTTTTCTGGTTTGTTCGTTTGTTAAGTGCGTGGGCGTGCCAGTCACCGAGGTGACGATTTATTCGTTCTCCGAAGAACCCATGGTGCGCTCGATCTGACTTCGTCAGACGATTGTGTGGTTCGTGTCGGGACCGAATCCCGTCGCGCCATGAAGGTCACGATGTCATTTACATCCCCCATACGAGGGAACACCCTTGATTAATTGCCGAAATTAGGGGCCCCGCGGCCGAAAAGAATAGTACTAATTGTGCAAGAAAAGAAGAAAAAAAAAGGGCCGGAGAAAATCACACCAAAGTACGCATTAGGATGCGAGCCACTGGCCATGTCGATCACTCGTGGACCTTTTTATATTCGGAGACGGGTCCGTGATAGAAACGTGACGGGAAAAGCCGGGACAAATCCGTCCAAGTGTCTATCAGACACCCGACAATTTTAATGATGACTCGGAGGGCGTCCGGAGCGAGGAGCGAACCCGATCCGATCAAGATGTCGGCCCGAGGCCAGGTCGGGACCGGACCATGTTGGGATGACTCCCGAGATCCGAGCCCGGCCTGAGAGGGCGGCATTATTATTCCTTTTGCCCCGGGTCGCAGGGAGAGATGGGGGGGCTGCGGTGTGGGCATTAGCGTCTTTTATCGGGGGCCTTCTTAGTTATATCTTCTGGGATTTCTGATTTGATGCTTACTATTTGTTCGTGCTTTTATCCGAGATGATTTCTCTTCTTTTATTCATGATTATTCTTACTGTTATCATTTGTTCATTATTACCCCTCCCACCTCTTTTATTGTGGTTAATATTGCGCATTCGGAGCCCTTTGATTAGTGTAATTTTTATTAATTCATTTACCATTGTTAATGCCCTTATCGTGATGTATATATGCATGCATGTAGTGTGCCGGCAAAGGGGAAACGGGAGTGTACCGCTGGATATTGGGTGTACCGGTGAGGGCTGCAAAGGGCGTACCGCTGGAGGCCAAAGGGGCGTACCGCTGAGGGCAGCAAAGCCCAAAGGGGGGGGGCGTACCGCTGGAGAGTGTGCCGGTGAAGGAGGGGGGTGATATAAAGTCTATACGTTCCCTAGGCTCGAAGTCTATACGTTGCCAAGCCCAAAGTCCGTGCACTAGAGCAAAGTGGAGCAAAGTCTGTACATTGGCTATCATGAAGTCTGTACGCTGGCTGGCTCAAGCCTATACACTGGATAAGTCTATACATTGAAGTGTGAAGTCTATACGCTGCCCAAGTCTATACACTGGCTATCATGAAGTCTGTACGTTGGTTGGGTCAAGTCTATACACTGGCTGCTCAAAGTCTGTACATTGCCCAGCATAATGTCTGTACGTTGAGATATGAAGTCTATACGTTGGCCGCCCAAAGTCTGTACACTGGATAAGTCTATACATTGGAGTGTGAAGTCTATACACTACCCAAGTCTATACACTGGCTATCATGAAGTCTGTACGTTGGTTGGCTCAAGTCTATACACTGGCTGCTCAAAGTCTATACATTGCCCAGCATAAAGTCTGTACGTTGAGATATGAAGTCTATACGTTGGCAGCCCAAAGTCTGTACACTGGATAAGTCTATACGTTGGGGTGTGAAGTCTGTACACTGTCCAAGTCTATACACTGGATATCATGAAGTCTGTACGTTGGGGTGGCTCATGTCTATACACTGGATAAGTCTATACATTGGAGTGTGAAGTCTATACGCTGCCCAAGTCTATACACTGGCTATCATGAAGTCTGTACGTTGGGGTGGCTCAAGTCTATACACTGGCTGGGGGTGTACCGGTGAAGGTAAGGAGTGGCGTACCGCTGAAGGTCGACGGGGAGTGTACCGCTGAGGGCAGAAAGGGCGTGCCGCTGAGGGTTGAAAGGGACATGGTGATGGCCTGTGCCGCTGAGGGTCAATGAGGGTGTGCCGCTGAAGGTTAGAGGGGAGCGTACCGCTGAGGGCAGAACGGGCGTGCCGCTGAAGGCCAATGGGGCGTGACTGTAGAGGCCCGATCAGTTTTGGATTATTTGTTTTAAGGCTTTTCTTTTCTTCTTAGCTTAACTTTCGTGTAGTTATATATATATAACTCTTCCCTTGTTCTGTTTTGTTCGATTCGGCCTCTTTTCTTGCGGGTCGGACGTTCGGGCTGCCGGGTAGTTGATTAGTTCGGTTCAATTCTCGTTATGATGCCGACAGTGGTTTGATGAGTTGGAAGGTTTCATTAATTATACTGTTCGCTCGTTGACTCCTTTAGCCTCTTTCAATCGTTTATTAATTTCTCACGAAAATTCGGCAGCATCTCCCCTTGACTCGGGGCGTAAGGGAGATACAGGGAACGCGCCCACATGGGGTGGCGGAACCCGACAACTGGAGGTGGGCCCCCGGGGGAGCAACACCTTTATAGGACCTCGGAAAACGTGAAGGAAAGGGCTCGGGGACGAGGCCAAGAAGGGGGCTGTTGAGGGAATGAAGGGTGTGTCGCTGAAGGCCATAGGGGTAGCGTACCGCTGAAGGCCATAAGGGTAGCGTACCGCTGAGGGCCAATCTGGGCGTGCCGCTGAGGGCCAATCTGGGCGTGCCGCTGAGGGCCAATCTGGGGTGTACCGGTCAAAAGCTGAGCAGGTGTAGCGCTGAGGAAATGGTAGGGGGAGCCAAGTGCCCGGGCTTACAGGCTAGTTAGGGGGTAAAGGGGAGCATGAGGCCAAGGAAAGGTCACTAGTAACTGGGCGTTCGAAGAGAGGGTGAGGGTCTCCCCCTCTCCTTAAATCGATGGGCACGACAAGTGGCCACGGCAGGGGGTGATGAAGAGCCCATGGGGGCCAAAGCTCACGGAGGGAGAGTCACGTTGCTACGGGGCTTCCAAAATGCCGGAGAAGGAAGGAACGGATGAACACATCATACGCTGCAAATATCGGAGCAAAAATCAACGGAAATCACAGAAGAGACCGAGGAAGGGTGACTCTCATTCATGGGGAGCAAAGGGGCCGGAGCCCTACTTATACATTACAAAAGAGAGTGCCCATGACAAGGCTGTGGACAAAAAGAAATGAAAGAAAGACAGCACAGGAGGGGGGAGGGAACCGGCTACGAAGGAAAGCCCCTAACTCTCTCTCCCATTACATCGAGCCCTCTCTCTCTCTTACTCTTGCTTCTTCCCGGTGATTGCCGGAGGGAGCTCACGCCGGGATGCCTCTTCTTCTCTTCTCTCTTCTTCTCTTTCCCCTGTGTGCCTCTTCTCCTGTCGGAGCCTCTCTCCCTTCACCTCTCTTTTTCTCTGTCTTCTCACCAGCCTCCCTTTCTCAGTTGAAGCGGGAGTCCTTTTATACTCCCTGCCACCTAAGCTTTGAGCATGGCCGTCGAAGGCGGGAAGTGGCCTTGTGATCATGGGGTTTGGCCCCCCCTGTCCTGGGTGTCAGTGGGGTAGCTTGCGTGGCCCAAGGATCGGCCGCAACCTCAGACGGCTCACTGCGTGCCAAGGAAACATAGGGCATGGGTGGCACGTCGTCTTGCCGTTGAAAAGCTTCACGCTGTGCCGCTGGCGGGCTGAGCAAGCGTGCCGCTGGAGCCTCTGAGGGCGTGCCACTGGAGGGCTTCAAATGGGCATGCCGCTGGGGAGCCAAAAAGGCTTGCCGCTGAAGCCTCCGGAGGCTGTACCGCTGAAGGACTTCAGGGCGTATCGCTGAAGACCCCTTTGGGGTGCACCGCTGAACCCTAAACGGGGTGTGCCGCTGAATAGCCCAGTGGGCGTGCCGCTGAAGGCCTGCTGAGGGCGTGCCGCTGAACGGCCTGAGGGGTGTGCCGCTGAGGCCCCTGCAAGGCGTGCCGCTGAGCCCCTGCAGGGCGTGCCGCTGAAGGCTTGCTGAGGGCGTGCCGCTGAACGGCCTGAGGGGCGTGCCGCTGAGGCCCCTGCAGGGCGTGCCGCTGAACGGCCTGAAGGGCATGCCGCTGAGCCCCTGAAGGGCGTGCCGCTGAAGGCTTGCTGAGGGCGTGCCGCTGAGGCCCCTGCAGGGCGTACCGCTGAAGGCCCATTTGGGTGTGTCGCTGAAGGCCCATTTGGGCGCGCTTTTGAACCGGTTGTGAGCACCAGCTGCGGCACCTTTAATTTTCTTCGAGGCCCAGGGATTGTGGGACTCTTGGTGGTTGATTTATTTTTACTATCGTGACTCTGGAGACGGCTTCACGGCGGTGTGCACATTTGGGGAGTCCGGACGACCCGTCTCTCTAGGGCCTCTTCACTTAGCGCCTGTTGTTGATGCGGGGCCGAGCGGGACATCTGGATGTGCAATTTTTGGTGTCCACAGTACCGCCAAGACGGGGTGTGATTCTTGGCTTCATATGCCCCCCAAGGCGGGGTGTGTTTTGCTTCTTGTGCCCCACAAGGGTGGGGCGTATCTCCTTTTTGTGCCCCCAGAGCAGGGTGGATTCTCTTCAGTTACGCCTAAGTAGGGGTTGATTCTTCCGCCTCTTATGCCACGGGGTGGCATACACTCCTCTTCGTATGCTCCTAAGCCAGGGTACAACTCTATTTCTTCTCATGACCCCAGGCCGGGGCAGTCTCTTCTTCTTATGCTTATGTGCCCCTAAGCGGGGTGCATTCCTTTCTTCATGCGCCCCTAAGCCGGGGGATGTTGTTTGTCCTGCTTCAAATACCCCCGAATCGGGGTATAGTTTTGTCTCATATGCCCCTAGGGCGGGGGTGTATTTCTCTTCATGTACCCCTCAGTCGGGGCATATTTCTTCTTCAAATACCCCTTGAGCCGGGGTGCATTCTTGCTGCTTCTTATGCCCCTAAATCGGGGTATAGTTTTGTCTCATATGCCCCTGGAGCGGGGGTGTATTTCTCTTCATGTGCCCCTGGGAATGGGGTGTACTCTTCACGGCTTCTATGCCCCCAGGCGGGGTATGTTTCTTCTTCATGTGCCCCTGGTACGGGGCGTAGCTCTCTTCAAATGCCCCCGGGACGGGGGTGTATCTTTTGCTTCTTATGCCCCCCTGAGGCCGGGGTGTATCTTTTGCTTCTTACGCCCCCCTGAGGTGGGGGTGTATCTCTTTACGGCTTCTGTGCCCCCGAAGCAGGGTATGTTGTTTCTTCAAATGCCGCTTGGGCGGAGTATATCTTTCTTCTTATGCTCCCAGCTCGGGATGTATGTCTCTTTGTTTCTGTGCCCCGGGTCGGGGTAGATGCTTCTGCTTCTTATGCGCTAAGGGCGGAGTGTATTTTTGTGCCCCCAGGCTGGGGTAGGTGCTTCTGCTTCTTATGCGCCAAGGGCGGAGTGTGTCTCTTTCTGTGCCCATAGGCTGGGGTACATTCTTCATGTTTCTCATACCCTTTTCGCAGGGCATATTCTCTTGCTTCTCATGTCCCTGGATCGGGGCGTAAGTTTCTTCTTCTGACGCCCCTAGGTCTGGGTATATTCTTTCTTCATGTGCTCCCAGGTCGGGATGTATGCCTCTTTGCTTCGGTGCCCCCGGGTGGAGGTGTACTCTGTCTCTTTGCTTCTGCGTCCCCCAAGCGGGGTATGTTTCTTCTTCAAGTGCCCCTGAGCTGGCGCATATTCTTTATGGCTTCTATGCCCCATGGCAGGATATATTTCTTCTTCAAATATCCCTAAGACGGGATATATTCTTCTCTTTCTTATGCCCCCGAGGCGGGATGTATCTTCTTCAAATACCCCTAAGCCGGGGCGTGTTCTTTATGGCTTCCATGTCCCCTGGAGGGGTATGTTTCTTCTTTAAACACCCCTAGGTCAGGGTGGACTTCTCTTCATATGCCCCTGAGTCGGGGCATGCTCTTTTATAGCTTCTAGGCCCTCGAGGTGAGGTATGCTTCTTCTTCAAATACCCCTAGGCCGAGGCGTATTCTTTATGGCTTCTATGTCCCCTGGCGGGGTATGCTTCTTCTTCAAATACCCCTAGGCCGGGGTGAATTCTTTTCTTCTTCCCAGACACACCGGGGGGAATGTTTGCTTCTTATGCTCCCAAGGTGGGGTGTATTGCTGCTTTTGATGCCCCCAAGCTGGGGCGTATTGCTGCTTCTGATGCCCCAGAGCGAGGTATCTCCTTTTTTTTATATGCCCCCAGCACGGGGTGTATTCTGCTTCTAGTGCCCCCAGAGTGGAGTGTATTGCCGCTTTCGATGCGGGGTGTGGTTCTTGCTTTTTATGCACCCGAGGCGGGGTGAATTCTTCTTCTTTATTTACGTGCCCCCATATCGGGGTGTATTCCTCTCTTCATATGCTTCCCTAAGCCGGGGGATGTTGTTTGTTTTGCTTCAGATGTCCCCCCCCCCCCGGGGGGTGCATGTTGCTTCATGGACTCCGAGCCTGGGGTATGCTCCTTCAAAGGTCCCTAAGCCGGGGTGGATTCTCTTTTCTTCTCATGCTCCCAAGGCGGGATGTAGCTTCTTCAAGTACCCCTAAACCGGAGCGTATTCTTTATGGCTTCTATGTCCCCTGGCGGGGTATGCTTCTTCTTCAAATACCCCTAGGCCGGGGTGGACTTCTCTTCATATGCCCCTGAGTCGGGGCGTGTTCTTCATAGCTTCTAGGCCCTCGAGGTGAGGTATGCTTCTTCTTCAAATACCCTCGAGACGGGGGTGTGTTTCTTGGCTTCATATGCCCCGGAGGTGGGGTATATCTTTTGTTTCTTATGCTCCCGAGCTGGGATGTAGCTTCTTGGCCTCATATGTTGTCGAGGCGAAGGGTATGTTGCTTTACGTGCCCCCGGGGGGAATGCATTTTGCCTCCGTTGTCCCATGGCGGGGTATATCTCTTGGCTTCTTACGCCCCCCAAGGTGGGGTGTGTTTTCTTCTTGTGCCCCCGGGGTGGGGTATATCATTCGCTTCTTATGCCCCCCCCTTGAGGCGGGGTGAAGTCTTTGCTTCAAATGCCCCTAAATCGGGGTATAGTTTTATCTCATATGCCCCTGGAGCAGGGGTGTATTTCTCTTCATGTGCCCCTGGGAATGGGGTGTATCTTTGTTGCTTGTTGTGCCCCTAGAGGGAGGTGCCTTTCTCTTCATGTGCGCCGGGCAGCGGGTGTATCTTTGCTTTTTTTTTATATGCCCCCGAGGGGGGGATTCTTCTTCTTCTGCCCCGACATGCTGGGGAATGTCTGCTTCTTGTGCCCCCAAAGTGGGGTGGATTCTCGACGGCTACTGTGCCCCCATTGGTGGGGTGTATGCTTCTTCTTCAGATTCCCCTAAGGCGGGGTGTATTCTTTGTTGCTTCATGTACCCCCGAGTCGGGGTGGATTCTCTTCATGTGCCCCCATGGCGGGGTGTACTCTCTTTATGTGTCCCCAGGAGTGGGGTGTGGTTTGCTTCCTGTGCACCCAAGCAGGGTGTATCGCTGCTTGCAATGTCCCCCGAGGCGGGGTATCCTTCTTCTTCAAATACCCCTAAGTCGGGGCGTATTCTTTATGGCTTCTATGCCCCCATAGCGGGGTGTGTTTCTTCTTCAAATACCCCTAAGATGGGGTAGACTCTTTTCTTCTTATACTCCCAAGGCAGGATGTAGCTTCTTCAAATGCCCCTGAGCTGAGGCGTGTTCTTTATGGCTTCTATGCCCCCAGGCGGGGCATATTTCTTCTTCAAATACCCCTAGGCCACGTATTCTTGCTGCTTCTCATGCTCCCGAGGCGGGATGTGACTTCTTCAAATGCCCTTAAGACGGGGTGTAGCTTTTGCTTTGTGTGCCCCTCAGTCGGGGCGGATTCTCTTCATGTGCCCCTGGGAATGGGGTGTATTTCTTTTTTTGCCTCCTATGCCTCCGTAGCAGGGTATATATCTTCTTCTCATCCCCCATGGTGGGGTACATGCATGCTCTCTTTGGGAGTTGTGGTCGTGCTTGGCCTCATTGCTATAAAGCATTCCCCACAGCGGGCAACCATTCACCAAGCTACAATTGTGGCTCGCTGGGTCTTTTAACAACCACTAGCGGATAGAGGCAGCAGAAAGGAGGAACGAGCGGGGTCATTGAACCATGGACTCGGGACCTCCTAGCGTCGAGCGGGATGCCGGGTTTCTTCTTGCTCTTTCAGTCGGCGATGCTGGCCAACTTTTCTTCCTTTCTTCTTTATTTCTCTCCTTTTTTTGTATGATTGACCAGGGTGGAGGTGCAGGAGAGCGCTCACCCCCTCAGGGAGGGGATGAGTGGTTCGCTCCACCGCATCAACCCCACAGTGGTAATCTTTGTTCAGCACGGGTCTCGACGGACGTGGCCGTACAACCCTCTCTTGCCAATTCTTTCTCTTCTTTTTTTTGCTTCTTTCTTTTCTCTTTTTTTTTCTTCTTTTCTTCTCTTCTTCTTTTCTTCTTTTCTTCTTTCCTTCTTTTCTTCTCTTCTTCTCTTCTTCTTTTCTTCTCTTTCTTCTTGAGGGAAATGTGGGGGCTTGATTTCTCCTTCCTTCTCTTCTCTTTCTCTTCTCCCTTTTTTTATAACAGCCCCCATGATTCCAGGAAGCGGCATATGCTTCGAAGCAACGTCCTCGAGGCCACGAAGGCAACTGCGCCGAGTCTGGATTTTATCCCCATGGGGTTGGCGAAGATAGCACCTACAATTCATCAAAGCAGGCAAACATCGTTTATTAGGAGGCCATGAGGCCTTGAATCCTGGCGAAGAGATGAAGGGTAGTTTCGGTCCCACCGGGCGTGCCAGACTTGTGGACGCACTTTTCATTCATCTATTGTTGTGCTCGTCTCTTCGGGAATGGTTGATTTATCTATTAAGTGCGTGGGCGTGCCAGTCACAAAGTGACAATTTATTCTGGCTCCGAAGAGCCCACGGTGCGCTCGATCTGACTCGGTCAGACGATTGTGTGGTTCGTGTCGGGACCAAAACCCGCCGCACCATAAAGGTCACGGCGTCATTTACATCCCCCATACGAGGGAACACCCTTGATTAATCGCCGTGATTTAGAGCCTCATGGCCAAGAAATCAATTGCATGGAAGGTCTATTACGAGGTATTGAAATCCTCGTGCGAGGACGAGAAGAAGACCCTTCGCGGTCATTGTCAGTCGTGTACTGACCATTTAATGTTCGGACGAATGTCCGGCTCGAGAAGATCACGATTGTCGCGGGAAAACCGGAACGCATGTATGCCGAGGTACGGCAAATCTATTGTTCGGAAGAGCGGAGAACGTTCGGCTAAACCTCAGTCAGAGCGGTCAGAAACCAGTAAATCTGTTGGCCCGGTGCAAGAGCAAGCTGCGACCATACTGCGGTGGGCCCCCCCGCGGTCGAAACAAGACTTGCATGAGCGTCATTAATATTTCTGGTGCCAAGGGGCAACGAGGGAATATCCCTTGAATCATCTGAAAAGCCCTGTGTCTAGGGAAGCGGACGTTCGAAACGTGTCGGTCATTCGGGAGACCGTTTAATATTCGGACAGGAGTCCGGCTTGAGAATATTGTAATCGTCGCGGGAGGACCTAGGACATATGCATGCCGGGATACGGCAAGTTTATGATTCTGAGACACCAAAAACATTCGGTTAAATCTCGGTTAGTGTAGCAGGAAACCGGTAAATCTATTGGCCCGGTGCGAGATCGAGTCAAGACCATACCGGGGGCGCCTCCCATGGTCCGAACGAGACTTGCGCAGGCATCATTAATATTTCCGGTGCCGGAGGGCAACGGGGGAGAGTCCCAGGACTAGACTCCAAAAATCGAAAATGTGTTCGAAGGGAGCAGGCTGTAGACCGAGGATATGAGCCGAACGGCGACCACAATTGGGACGGACCTGAGGTCTAAGCGTGGCCCACGGAGGTCTTATTGATATTCCCATGGAAGGGGTCCAGGGGTGGCGAGGGCCGTCTCGTTCTATTCCGATTTTGTCGGTCACTCACGGACCTTTTCATGTTCGGGCAAGGGCCCATGTTGAAAGTACGACGTGGATGGAAACGACCCCGTACAAATGTATGCAGAGTTTACGGCAGTTTCAATGAAAGAACGGGAACGAATCCCATTAGAATGAATCCGATTTAACGGGCTATCGGCCCGGAGCAATGCCGGCTCACGACCATGTCGGGGAGGGAGCCGTCGGCCATATTGGTTGCTCACGGGTCTTTTCATGTTCAGACACAGGTCCGTAATAGAAACGCGGCGAAAATTGAGGTGAACCCGTTCAAATGTCTGCCGAGCGTGCGGCAATTTTAGTAGTGGCTCGGAAGGGATCCGGCCTGAGAAACGAGTCCGGCTTAATCGGAATGTCAGCCCGAGGCGAGGTCGGGCCATGGCCATTTCGGGATAATTCTCAAGACTCAGGCCCAACCTGGAAGGGCGACATTGTTATTCCTTCAGCACCGGGTCACGAGAGAGACGGGGCTGCAAAGTGGATTTTACCATTTTTTTATCTGGGTTTTAAATTATATATATATATATATATATATATATATATATATATTACTTATTTCCCTCTCATGTATTTATTCTGGATGGTTTATCCGTTTTGTTTATTATTATTACTATTATATTTTCTCTCCTCTTTTTTGTTTATTATTATTTTTACATTTTTTGTTTATTTCATATATGTATTCAGATTTATTTATTCATCATAGTTTTTATTAATTTTATT
This sequence comes from Amorphophallus konjac, assembly GCA_022559845.1. Classification (NCBI taxonomy): domain Eukaryota; kingdom Viridiplantae; phylum Streptophyta; class Magnoliopsida; order Alismatales; family Araceae; genus Amorphophallus; species Amorphophallus konjac. Next base: position 201,584,041 of record CM040117.1, read on the forward strand.
ATTACTATTATTATTATTATTATTATTATTATTATTATTATTATTATACATATTCTTCTGGAGAGAGAGTGGGCCGTTGGAGGGCCAAACGGGGGCTGAAGGAGCGTGCCGCTGAAGGTGGAAGGGTGCACCGCTGAGGGGGCTGAGGGAGTGCGCCGCTGAAGGTTCGCGGGAGGTATACCGGGAAAGGGCTTGGCCAAGGGTACCGGCGAAGGGGCAGGTGTGGTGGCTTTGGGAGGCGTACCGATGAAGGAGCCTTAGGTGTGCCGGCAAAGGGCCTGACCGAGCGTGCCGGCGAAGGGTTGAACAGGGAAGAGCGTGCTGTCAAAGGAGCTTGAGGGCGTACCGCCGAAGGGTTGGAGCAGGCGTGCTGCTGAGCGCAGGGGGAGCGTGTCAGCGAAAGGCCAAACGAGGCGTGCCGGGGGAAGCTGGGCTGGGGCGTGCCAGCGAAGGGCGCTGTAGGGTGTACCGGCGAAGGGCGTGTGTCTGCACATTGGCCGGTCGCTGTGACATAAAGTCCGTACATTCATCAGCCCAAAGTCTATACGTTGTCTATTCAACCATCACACAAAGTCTATACGTTCTTCAGCTCAAAGTCTGTACATCGGCTGCATTCATCAGCTCAAAGTCTGTACATTGGCTACATTCATCAGCTCGAAGTCTATGCGTTGGCTAGCTTAAAGTCTGTACATTGGCCAGCTCAAAGTCGGTACATTGGCTGGGTTCATCAGCTCAAAGTCTACACATTGGCCAGCCCAAAGTCTGTACACTGGCCAGCCCAAAGTCTGTATGTTGCAGTTCAAAGTCTATACATTGGAGCTCAAAGTGAGTCTATACATTGCAGTTCAAAGTCTATACATTGGAGCTCAAAGTCCATACAGTGGCCCGCCCAAAGTCTGTACGTTGGCCAGCTCCAAGTCTGCACATGGCAGTTCAAAGTCTATACATTGGAGCTCAAAGTCCACACATTGGCCAGCCCAAAGTCTGTACATTGTCTATTGGAGTCTATACATTGGCCGGCTCAAAGTCTGTACATTGGCCATTAAAGTCTATACATTGGCCGGCTCAAAGTCTATACATTGTCCATTAAAGTCTATACATTGGCCGGCTCAAAGTATGTACATTGTCCAGCTCAAAGTCTATACATTGCAGTTCAAAGTCTATACATTGGAGCTCAAAGTCCATACATTGGCTAGCCCAAAGTCTGTACGTTGGCCAGCTCCAAGTCTGTACATTGGCCAACTCAAAGTCTATACATTGTTCCTTAAAGTCTATACATTGCCCCTTGGCTGTAGTTCAAAGTCTGTACATTGGCCAACTCAAAGTCTATACATTGTTCATTGGCTGCAGCTCAAAGTCTATACATTGCAGCTCAAAGTCTATACATTGTCCCTTAAAGTCTGTACATTGGGTTCCACTTCGGAGAGTGAGAAGAGTGTGCCGCTGAAGGGCTGAGAAGGTGTGTCGTTGAAGGGTTGATAGGGTGTACCGGCGAAGGCTGGAACGGACGTGCCGATGAAGGTCCACTCCTCTGTTACTTGTTTTTAAGGCTTTTCTTTTCTTCTTCTCTTTGATTTTTGCGTGGTTTTATACAAATCTTTTCTCCTTCTTATTGCAGTCTGTTGTTGCTCTATTTATTTGTTGCTTTTATTGTCTTTTGGTATATGTTTGCTATCCCATTTGTTTGTTGCATCCTTTTTCCTTTTAACATCCTGTTATTTTCTAACGAAAATTCGGCAGCATCTCCCCTTGACCCGAGCGTAAGGGAGATAAAGGGAACGCGCCCACATGGAGTGGCGGAACCCGACAACTGGAGGTGGGCGCCCGAGGGCGGCAACACCTTAATAAAACCTCGGAAAACATAGGGAAAACAACGAGTCGAAGACCTCTAAGACTGGACAGGGTGTACTGGAGAAGGGGGGGCAGGCACAGATGAAGGCACTGGGCTTTACAGGAGGAGTTTCGCGACCTCAAACCATTCAAGCTGATGGCACATCCGGAGGAAACAGTCGGCATGAGGGATGAACACCAACACCGGAAAGTGAAAGGAAAGACGATCAAACGCACTGTGGCTCACAACCAACGAGACAAAGGGACAACCCACTGAGGGGGACGATCTTCATTCATGGGGGAGCAAAGGGCCGTAGCCGTCCGCATGCATTACAAAACACGCCCGAGCTAAAGCTACGGGCAAGAAAGAAAACCAAAGAACAAAAGAAGAGGAGGTGTTGGGGATCGAGGCAGGGACGACCGTCCACTGCTCTTTCCCCCACCTTCCCCTGCTACATCAAGCCCTCTCCCTCTCTTACTCTCTTCTTTCTACCTGGTGGTTGTCGGAAGACTCCATGCCGGAGCCCTCTCCCTTCTCTTCTCTCTTCTCCTTCTTCTCGTAGGTGGCTTTGTGTCTCTTCGTTCCTTCTCCCTGTGTGCCTCTTTCTCTGTGTATGGGCCTCTTCTCCCCTTCTTCACCGGAATGGGAGTGGTTTTATACTCCCAGCAGCGGGAGCCCTCGAGCACGGTAGTCGGAGGCGGGAAGCGGCTGGTCATGATGGGGATTGACTTCCCCCGTCCTGGATGCCAGGGGAGTAGCCTACGTGGCCCAACCTCTGGTTGACACCTCGGGCAGCTCACTGTGCGCCAAGGATACGTAGGGCATGGGTGTCACGTCATTCCGTTGAAATGCCTTCACGTTGTGCCGCTGGCGGGCTCAAGAAGTGTGCCGCTGAAGGCTTGAAATGGTGTGCCGTTGAAGGCTTGAAATAGCATGCCGTTGAAGGCCTGAGATAGTGTGCCGTTGAAGGCCTAAAATAGTGTGCCGTTGAAGGCTTAAAATAGTGTGCCGTTGAAGGCCCAAAATAGTGTGCCGTTGAAGGCCCGAAATAGTGTGTCGTTGAAGGCTTAAAATAGTGTGCCGTTGAAGGCCCGAAATAGTGTGACGTTGAAGGCTTAAAATAGAGTGCCGTTGAAGGCACATGGGGCGTGCCGTTGAAGGCACATGGGGTGTTCCGCTGAAGGCACATGGGGTGTGCCGCTGAAGGGCCCAGGGGCGTACCGCTGAAGGGCCAAAGGGCGTGCCGTTGAAGGCCCAAAAGGGGCAGTTCTGAGCCCATTGTGAGCATGAGTTGTGGCCCATTTAATTTTCTTCAAGGCCCATGGATTGTGGGGGCTCTTGGTGGTTGATTTCTCTTCACTGTTGTGACTCCGGAGACGGCTTCAAGGCAGTGTGCATATTTGGGGAGTCCGGATGACCAGCCCCTCCGGGGCTTCCTCACTCGGTGCCGTTGTTGATGTTGGGCCGAGCAGGATATCTGGGTGTGTAATTTTTGGTGTCCACACCAGGTCATCATCTTTGCACTTTAGTCCCTGTCAGTCAGTCGAACAGAAACTTATCAGTTTAGTGTCGACACCTTGTACAGACTTGATAGTATGCACAATACAGTGTATAGACTTTGCAGAGCGACAGGAATGTATGGACTTTGCAGTGTGTGATGTGCAGACGTTGTATAGACTTCTGAAGTGTAATGCAATGTGCAGACGTTGTATAGACTTCTGAAGTGTAATGCAAAGTGCAGACGTTGTATAGACTTCTGAAGTGTAATGCAATGTGCAGACGTTGTATAGACTTCTGAAGTGTAATGCAAAGTGCAGACGTTGTATAGACTTCTGAAGTGTAATGAAAAGTGCAGACATTGTATAGACTTCTGAAGTGTAGTGCAAAGTGCAGACTTTGATCATATATGAAAAACATATGCTGTACAGACTTGCTAATGAAACGTACAATGCATCAAGCAAGATAATGCATGAAGAACATTGTGCATACATGCTGGCAAATGGATGTACAGACTTCATGTATGCAAGCATGTGGCATTGTACAGACTTTGTGGATGCAAGGCTGAAACAATGTATAGACTTCACGTTGTGCAGACTTCAATGCATGAAGAAGCAGTGTGTAAACTTTGACAGACACAACGTGCAACACTGTATAGACTTGAAACACTAGATGCACGATGTACAGACTTGAATGCTGTGCGATGTACATACTTCATGTTATGCATGAGTCTCTAAGAAGACAGATGATGTATAGACCTTGCCAAAGGAAATGGCTGTACAGACTTGACCAAGGCAAAGCAATCGAATGTATGGACTTTCACAAGGTATAGACTTGCTAAAGAACTAGACGATGTACAGACTTGAACAAGGCAAAGTCTGTACAGACTTGAAGGTTCACAACGTATATACTTTGGCAAGACAATGGCTATACATACTTGAAGTGAAGACCAATGTATAGACTTCAAAGTTTAGCTGCCAATGTATAGACTTGGAAAGCTTGAAGGCCAATATATGGACTTGGAAGTCCTGAACCAATGTACAGACTTGGAAGCTTGAACCAATGTATGGACTTGGAAGGCCTGAACCAATGTACAGACTTGGAAGCTTGAACCAATGTATGGACTTGGAAGGCCTGAACCAATGTACAGACTTGGAAGCTTAAAGGCCAATGTGTAGACTTTACCAATGTATAGACTTGGGGTTCTGAACGTAGGTAAAGACTGGGAATGTACAGACTTGAAGAAATGACTTGAGACAGACACGCTGCACGTTGTACAGACTTTGAGTGAAGGCATGAACAGTGAATCAATGTATGGACTTAGCTTCGTACATGTTACAGTGCATTGTATGGACTTTGAAGACTGATGCATGACGCTAAGACAATGTGTAGACTTGCTAGTTATATGAGCTGCACTATATAGACTTTACATAAGACGCTGATTGAGACGGTCCAGTGTACAGACTTAGCCAATGTAAAGTGCACAATGTACAGACTTAGTATGATGCGTTGAATAGACTTTCATGAGACGCTCAATGTACACACTTCAAGTCCAGTGTATGGACATTGCCTTAGACTCTAAATGAGACGGACGTTGTGCAGACTTTAGCCAATGCAATGTATAGACCTGATGCTGCATGAGACACTAAATAAGACGGACAATGTTCAGACTTCAATGCAGAGACTTTGAACTTGTATGCTGGCAGTGTATAGACTTCGGCACACAATGCAACAAGACTATGGATGATGTATAGACTTCCCAGCAGCAAGGTTTTGCTATGAATGTGCAGACTTAATGAAATGAGGCATGTACAGACTTTGACTCAATTATGCATATGAGACGCTAACTGTATAGACTTGTACATACTTGCATGAACAAGGCATATGCATGATGAGATGATGGCTGTACTTAGATAGTGTATAGACTTGTAAGACGCTCATGCACTGACGATGTATAGACTTGCTAGCCAGACACTACAAAGATGCTCATATGCAATGTGTAGACTTCAGAAGGCGTGCAACTAATCAATGTGTAGACTATGTAACGTGCAGACAAGACACTGTATGAACTTATCAGAACAAACGTTGCACAAACAATGTATGGACTTATGAGTGCAGCACAGACAGATGCACTGTACAGACATGCGAATCTGAAGGGGTATGGCAGCGTCACCCATTGTACATACTAACATCACACACTCCAGATAAAATTCCATTATGAAATGCATCAACAATTATGAAATGCACCAATGCACACAACACACATCCTCAGCCTGTTCGTTGGTTATGTCAGATAAGATGTTTGATGAAACATTCATTCAACAAAGTTCAGGTATATATGCAGACTCAAACAGTATGCAGACAAACAGATGATGACTTAGAGTGTTTGCTATCATCAAAACCACAGGGACACAACAATCTCCCCCTTTTTGATGATGGCAACACTATGAGTCATACTGACTTGATCAATTATTTCTCCCCCTTTGACTTCAGCAAAAAGACATTAGTTGAAGAGGGAAGAATAAGACTGTATAAGATGAGTGAATTAAAGGCTCTCCCTGTATAGTATAATGATCAGACATTAGTTGAAATCAATTGAGATGAAAGGAGAATATCAACAAAAGCACAGGGACACTCAAGAATGCTGACTAGATCTCCCCCTTTATGAAAGACACTCAGCAGGATAGGAAAACTCCCCTTGATTAGATGTAGTGAAAGAGGTGATGAGCATCTATCAGCAAAACACATGGGTACTCAAGGATTACCACAATCTGTATGCACAATGAATAAATGAAGAAGACAAATTTTCATTAGCACACCAAATTCATAAATCTTTGTAAACGAACTTCAGATTCTTCAATTATAATGGATTATGAATGAGTTTAAACTTATCATCATGATTTAAGAATGATGAATCCAAAGTCATATCTGAAAATTCATTACTCATATCTGAAACACCTTTTAATATAAATGAACCAAAAACTCATCTGACATTCATGTTTAACCTCTTTCCATCTTACTTATTTAAAAATCAATGACTCCTATGGAAGTTACACAAGATGATATTGAGATTAAACAAAAAATAATTGTGTATGAACATGTCTTTAGATTTTCAGAATTTTCTATTGATCAGCACTCATTTTTCCTGAGCAAGTTTGGTTCAGTCAACACCTTTTTACGTGAGGCACAACACTTCTCAGGTGAACTGACCCAGTTACTCAGTGTGACAACCATATTACCTCTTAAGGAGAACAGAGTTAGCAATTTTGAGTGTCTTTTTACATGAGGAGACACCTTGATCAGAGGCCAGAATCCCCAGTTACTCAACACATCCATGCCATTGCTCTGCCAGATTTTCAAATATTTTTGAAAGGAGAGGTAACTATGGCACTTCATGACTTGGGCTTACTCCATTTCTTTGATAGAGAACCCAGTTTCTCTATGACCGAAGTCATTGCTCTTGCAATTTTTTAAATGTTTTCAGATTTTTCAAACAAAGCTCACTACACTGAAATGTTTAAGAACAATACCTTCTACATGTATCTTAACCAAGGATAGCCATGTCTTTTTAAAAATTTCAGATTTCAGAAAGTTTTGCATGAAGTTCATGAGACAATTGGTTAAGATTTATTAAGCATGATGATTCAGATATTTTCAAGTCCTTTACACCAAAACTTAGGAAATACATTAGACTTAAATCAATTTGATTTATCAAAGCATTCTTAAGACAGTATAATAGAAATTTCTTCTTTTCAGAATATGTCTAATTTATGTCTAGGGTGCACTGACTAAAATCTTTCCTCATTCAGATGAATACATGACATTTTAGCAAATCAGTGGAGTCAACAAAGCATTTTTATCGAGAGAGTAGCAGAGAGCAATCATGATTAGACAAGGATTTAACATTAGAACAGTTCAGTTTAGAAGACACTAGCTGAGTCTGGAGTACAGACAGAACAGCTACATAAGTGTAGATAGCAGGGAATTCAAGTGAACTACTCATTTGCCAAGAATGGATCAGATTGCTAGACAGAAGGAGTTCAAGAGGTGAAGAGATGAACCAGGAATGCTCTCCCTATCTAGATGCAATGAGTCATTTCTTTTTAGATTTTTCAATGCAAGGAAATGCAATGCAACTAACTACATGTATGCATGTTTAAAGGCTCTCCTGGAGAAATTTCTGGAACATAGATATGTAATGTATTCAGCAAATAAGATTATCATGATCATGCATCATTACATTTATATGCAATGCATTCAGAGATAAACTACAATCATTTCCATGAGCATTTCAGATTTTTCAATTATATTCAGTTAAACAATGCACAAAAGAATTATCATGATATGCAGTGCATTTAGATCACACGAATTCAGAATACAGAGTTTTCAGAATTTACCTGAATGGGGCTTTATCATCTTGGGTGCCTTGGTTTATTTACCCCTCTTTTTATTTCTCAATCCAAGGCACACCCACAAATTTTGATCATTTTGATCCTGCAGGGACCCAAGTAGCTTTGGGTCCTGCCTTAGCCCTGACAAGTGTTCTAACCTGTTTCTTAGCTAGATCAACATCAAATTTCATCAGAAAGCAATCATCCATAGAATGTCCAAATTTTCCATAATATCTACATGTACCAACAGAATTTTTGACTTTATTATGATGCACATTAGCAAAAACATGAGGCCGATGTGCATGAGCATAAGATTGTATGTTGCTTACATGAACATTCTGTATCTTATTCTTAATCAGCCAACATTCAGAAGATTTGTGACCTTGCTTCCCACAGTTCTTGCATGAAAGTCTTGCAAATGGTTTTGCAGGTAATTTGACTACAGGGGGGTTAACCGACTTCATCTGAACATGCCAACAGTCCTTGACTATATGGCCATTTTTCCCACACTCAAAGCATCTGATATGCTTACTTTTAAAACTATTACCTTGTGGACACCAAAAATTACACACCCAGATATCCTGCTCAGCCCAACATCAACAACGGCACCGAGTGAGGAAGCCCCGGAGGGGCTGGTCATCCGGACTCCCCAAATATGCACACTGCCGTGAAGCCATCTCCGGAGTCACGACAGTGAAGAGAAATCAACTACCAAGAGCCCCCACAATCCATGGGCCTCGAAGAAAATTAAATGGGCCACAACTCATGCTCACAATGGGCTCAGAACTGCCCCTTTTGGGCCTTCAACGGCACGCCCTTTGGCCCTTCAGCGGTATGCCCCTGGGCCCTTCAGCGGCACACCCCATGTGCCTTCAGCGGCACACCCCATGTGCCTTCAACGGCACTCTATTTTAAGCCTTCAACGGCACACTATTTTGGGCCTTCAACGGCACACTATTTTAAGCCTTCAACGGCACACTATTCCGGGCCTTCAACGGCACACAATTTCGGGCCTTCAACGGCACACTGTTTTAAGCCTTCAACGGCACACTATTTTAAGCCTTCAACGGCACAATATCTCAGGCCTTCAACGGCACGCTATTTCAAGCCTTCAATGGCACACCATTTCAAGCCTTCAGCGGCACACTTCTTGAGCCCGCCAGCGGCACAACGTGAAGGCATTTCAACGGAACGACGTGACGCCCATGCCCTACGTATCCTTGGCGCGCAGTGAGCTGCCCGAGATGTCAACCAGAGGTTGGGCCACGCAGGCTACTCCCCTGACATCCAGGATGGGGGAAGTCAATCCCCATCATGACCAGCCGCTTCCCGCCTCCGACTGCCGTGCTCGAGGGCTCCCGCTGTTGGGAGTATAAAACCACTCCCATTCCGGCGAAGAAGGGCAGAAGAGGCCCATACACAGAGGAAGAGGCACACAGGGAGAAGGAACGAAGAGACACAAAGCCACCTACGAGAAGAAGGAGAAGAGAGAAGAGAAGGGAGAGGGCTCCGGCATGGAGTCTTCCGACAACCACCAGGCAGAGAGAAGAGAGTAAGAGAGGGAGAGGGCTTGATGTAGCAGGGGAAGGTGGGGGAAAGAGCAGTGGACGGTCGTCCCTGCCTCGATCCCCAACACCTCCTCTTCTTTTTTTCTTTGTTTTCTCCTTCTCCGTTCTTTTGTTCTTTGGTTTTCTTTCTTGCCCGTAGCTTTAGCTCGGGCGTGTTTTGTAATGCATGCGGACGGCTACGGCCCTTTGCTCCCCCATGAATGAAGATCGTCCCCCTCAGTGGGTTGTCTCTTTGGGTTGTCTCTTTGTCTCGTTGGTTGTGAGCCACAGTGTGTTTGATCGTCTTTCCTTTCACTTTCCGGTGTTTGTGTTCATCCCTCAAGCCGACGGTTTCCTCCAGATGTGCCATCAGCTTGAATGGTTTGAGGTCGCGAAACTCCTCCTGTAAAGCCCAGTGCCTTCATCTGTGCCTGCCCCCCCCTTCTCCAGTACACATTGTCCAGTCTTAGAGGTCTTCGACTCATTGTTTTCCCTGTGTTTTCTGAGGTTTTATTAAGGTGTTGCCGGCCTCGGGCGCCCACCTCCAGTTGTCGGGTTCCGCCACTCCATGTGGGAGCGTTCCCTTTATCTCCCTTACGCTCGGGTCAAGGGGAGATGTTGCCAAATTTTCGTTAGAAAATAACATGACGTTAAAAGGCAAAAGGATGCAACAAACAAATGGGATAGCAAACATATACCAAAAGACAATAAAAGCAACAAATAAATAGAGCAACAACAGACTATAATAAGAAGGAGAAAAGATTTGTATAAAACCACACAAAAATCAAAGAGAAGAAGAAAAGAAAAGCCTTAAAAACAAGTAACAGAGGAGTGGACCTTCATCGGCACGTCCGTTCCAGCCTTCGCCGGTACACCCTATCAGCCCTCCAGCGGCACACCCTATCAACCCTTCAACGACACACCTTCTTAGCCCTTCAGCGACACACTCTTCTCACTCTCCGAAGTGGAACCCAATGTACAGACTTTAAGGGACAATGTATAGACTTTGAGCTGCAATGTATAGACTTTGAGCTGCAGCCAATGAACAATGTATAGACTTTGAGTTGGCCAATTGTGAGCGACGTCACGCGGTTCGGGAGGAAGCGGAGAAGAAGGCGGAGTGCGCGGGCTCCTCTTTTTTTTTGTTTGTTGTTGTTTGCTGCAACACAGAAATAAGAGAAGAGAGAGAAGGGGCCACCACGGGAGATTGCTCCGGCGGGGCGAGCGGGACAAATATAGTATAACAAGATATGGGGATTAAACGGCCATAGCGGGAAGTAACTCGCCGCGACCTCGGGGGGATGGGAATGATGCAAAAAATTAAATAACAAGAATTGATACGGCCATTGGGGAAGTGACTCGCCGCGGCCTCGAGAATATGAGCAGATAATAAGATGACAGAATATAAAGAGAATATAAAGAGCGAGAATTTAAATGGCCATTGGGGAAGTGACTCGCCGCGGCCTCAAGAACATGAACAGATAAGAATATAACGTACAAGAACGTTAATTTAAACGGCCATTGGGGAAGTAACTCGCCGCGGCCTCGAGAATATGAGCAGAATATAACAGAATATAAAGAGAATATAAGGACGAAAATTTAAACGGCCATTGGGGAAGTGACTCGCCGCGGCCTCGAAAATAAAATGTGATCGCCAGGGGCCGAAAGACCCCAAAATATGAAAGTGATCGCGCTTACCTCAAGAGCGGGAGATGGCGGGTTGCTTCTTCCTCTCCCTCCGGTCGGCCGACGGAGAGGGCTTTCCTCGGCTACCCTTGCAAAACAACGACAAACAAATGACAAGTGGATTAGAAAGATGGAGGTGTAGTATTCAAATCCTTGCGATAAAAATAACAAAATGATGGCAAGACACACACCTGGTTGGTGTTATCTTTTAAACCCCTCTCGGACTCGAGTAGGAGGAAGATGAGATGATGAATGTAAGAAGTGTATAAGAAAAGGCGCCCTTATGAAGGGGGATGGGGGATGCAAAATGATGAATGCAAAAGAACTACGAAGAAAAGGAAAGAATTGGCTTATTGGATGTGCCGATGGTGAAATTCGGCGGAGCTCCGGTAGCGTGGGGACAACGTGGAAGCGCGGTGGATGAAGACGACCTTCCTCTCGCGAGCGTGAGCACCCGAGAAGCCGGCAGAACCTCCACCTACAAAAGAACCCACGGATTAGAAAATGGCTCCGTAGCATCTGGGCTTCGGCAGCCTATCGGATCACTTCGAAGCTCCCCTAGAACTGAGGGGGTGGGCCTCTATTTATAGAGCTCCGGAGGATGGAGGCGTCCAGGACCCTGGACACCTCCATCAGGGCAGAATTAATATTTTATTCTATTTTTATATATTTTTCTGGAATACTTTTGTGGAGGCGTCCAGGGGCCCGGACGCCTCAAATAGGTCCACCGAAAACCGACGACGGCCGCACGCGGTTTGGCACAACGCGTGGTTTTGTGAGCGGCGCCTCGTGATTCAGAAATGGGCGCGTCCAGTCAGCTTGACGTCTTCAAAATTTGGATTTTTTCACACACGACAAACCGTCGTTCGGTGGCCGACGCCCGTGAGGGAGTTTATGGAGGCGTCCAGGGGACTGGACGCCTCCAAAAATATATTATTTTTATTTTGTCTTTTATGCCAGGGCTGGCATTTTTGATTTTTATATTTGTTTTTTATAGAGGCGTCCAGGGACCTGGACGCCTCCATTAATATATATTTATATTTTTATTTATTTTTTGTCTTTTTATGCCAGGGCTGGCATTTTTGATTTTTATATTTGTTTTTTATGGAGGCGTCCAGGGGCCTGGACGCCTCCATTAATATATATATTTTTTAATTAGTTTTGGGCCCTGAGAAAATAATAAAATAAATTAAAAAGATGGGGGCGTCCAGGGGCCTGGACGCCCCCATTAAGACCCACCCGGGTCCTAGTCAGCGGCCTCTCGGCAGACACCTTCTTAGATCCGGAACCTCTTGATGGGTCTGACTGGTGTTGATGCCATCCGAATGCCGTGACGGGACGATTCCGGATGCCGAAAAAGGCAGAAGAAGACCCAAGAAAAGGAAGCACTCGAACGATTCAAAATGCGTAAGCCGTTTAGGGGCGTTGTATAGTAATATGAGACTATCTCAGGAGACGTCAAGAATGGCGTGTCTACAGCTGCCCCGCCTTGGCGTCTGCTTTGCAAGGGAGCGACACGCAGTGGAATGGTATCGAAGTGGAGTGAAATGAAGTGGGAGCGGACTGATAAGTTGATGCCAAGGTGTGATGAGACACGCTTTTGACGTTACTGTTGGAATCTTTCCCGAAGTTTGAATGAGGCGACCTTGAAGAAGGTCTTTCAAATATTGACGATTGCTTGGACGGAGGTCAAATAAGGGAGGGTGAGATGTGCGCTCAGGCACGAAACAAAAGGAGACCAACTTCTCGGTGTGGAAGTACCTGGGTCATAAACCTGCAGGTTTCACCATTGGGGAGCGGTTACCAGCCAACGTGGAAGTGCTGCGGCCAAGGTGGGTCAAACAAGGTAAAAAGGAATATCTGAGGGTCTGTCCAAACAAGGGTCTCCTTTTAGAAGAGCAACGTAGGGCCGTTTCAAGGAAACTCAGTATTTCATTCGGAGTGGAATATCTCATATTTGTTGGAATTGAAGCACAACGGCCTTTGCAATCAAATCACTTGAATGATTTTCCGCAATAAATCAAAGTCCTATATGAATGCATGCTGGGTTAAAAATAAAAATTAAAACAAACTAAAATAGAAAATAGCCAAGGATAATATTGTCAACTTGTTAAGAACGGGTCAAGATACTGATTCGGTGAGCTGATACTGGGCTGGGGCCCGTTTATCCGCGCACCAACTCACTGAACGGAACCGTCGTCCCCATTCTATCACAAGTGAACGGCCTATCCGCACAACCTAAATTCTTCCGGGATCATCACCGTTTTTGTTGAAGGGGAACTCAAATCCCAGATTCGTTCGGGTCGCAAGGTCCTTGACATGTTCTAGTAGCGTAGGTATCATATACTATGATGCATGACATGGTGGGACCAACCATTGAAAGGTGGGACAAAGACGTCCGTTAGTAAAACCTGCACAGACTGGCAAAGGTTAGCAACATCAGAAAGTAGCAGAATCATAGCAGAATCGCACCACAGTACAAAGGAGATCCAGACAAAATCTTGACAATGACCACTGATGTGACATGTTTTGTCCTGTAGCGCCCTTCCCTTCCTATAAGAACTCCCCTTATGCTAGTTCATTCAAATGCACCAAGGTGGGTTTTGGAAGCTCAGGAGAGGAAGGAGAGGAGAATCTAGAGATTTCAGGATGGAAGGAGAGTCTTCCCGCGTTATGAAGAGGAGCAGGCCTAGCAGCGAGATCAGGCGACTCTCCGACCTTGAGGGTCATTTGAGTGGGACGATCATGTCGCATATGGTAAGCTGATTCTTTTCAAATTTCCCCATGTGAACCTTCTTCTTACTTCCTTCCTTTCTCCTTTTTTCTTTTCTCTTTCAGCCATATCCACTCTTCCCAGGCCCAAGGAAGTTTTCCAAACTGCCATGGCTTTCAAAGCTAACTTCCAATATCTCCATTGGCATGAGGGCCATACTCTCGAAGTGGCATCTGCAGGGGCTCCTTATTCACGCCAAACACTACGAGAAGGTTCGTATGGACTGGGCGGCTATGGGCGCACTAGTGGAGATCTGGCATCCCCAGACCCATACTTTTATCTTCCGGACTTTCGAGGTGACCATCCTCCTCGAGGAGGTGGAACTTCTGCTTGGATTGAAGAAATTCAAGAGTGACGGGAAGGTGAAGGCTATGCGGATGCTGACACGGGGGACTTCTGAAAGTGTCCTTGGAAGCTTCATGCCGCCCGACGCGGCCCGAAAGGTCCGTACTCAAAAAGGGATCGACCTCCAAAAGCTCGCGGAGTGGGTCATGGATGCCCTGAGAGGGTCACCAGACGATGACTATTTGGAGGGAATCATGAAGGGGTTCACTATCTGTCTGGCAGGTGCTCTCTTGTTTCCTCATACCGACAACATAGTGGAGGAGGATCAACTAAGTGCCATTCGTGGAATCTGGAGTGGAAAGAGGGTGGGACCCACCGTCCTTGCCTATCTTTACAGCGGTCTTACAGCCTCGAGCATGATTAAGCCTCCTTTTGGTTGCACACTTGTCTTGAATTGCTGGCTTGATTTGCACTTCAAATTCGACCACCGCGAGGGAATGCCAACTGCTTCGAAGCTCTTCCAACAAAGCCCTCTTCATCACATAGCCGACGTGTTAGGCTTCGGTGGTACTGTAGTGAACCGCGTTCCGTGGCTGAAGAAACGTGAAGACTGGCGGTCTCACTTCCGCACCGTGACACAAGGCTTCTTTACTTGTGCACCGGCATGTTTGCTTTCGCTAGATCTCCTCATGAGGCCTTCTTCCGAAGTTGATCTTCAACTGATCGGCGCGACCGAGTTCGTCCTTTATAATGCGCATCGGTGCTGCCTCCAGATTGGCATCCCACGCCATTCGTTCCCGCCACCGACTGGCATTGTTCCTTTGAAGAAGAGGGAGTTGGGCACTGAAGCGGACGCGAAGGAAGCGAAGGCCATTAAAGCTCCCTGGAAGACAAGTGTTGCGGGAAAGGCCTTAGCGCACGTGGTGGAAGAATGCGAGCCGTGGAGGGCTTATGTAACCGAACTGGGGAAGTTAAGGCCTAAGGCGCCTAAACCCCTGATGTAGCTCTTTCTGCTTTTCTGATGGAATAAAATCTGGCGTTGGTGTTTTGGACCCTTGCCCCCTTAATTATTATTATCTTTTTTGTGATTTTTCTTTTTCTTCTTCTTTTTTTCTTTTGTTTGGATTATATACATACTCTTGTCTTTTTTTTCTTTTATTATTTTTATTATATATATATTTGAAATTTTTATTGTGGGGGCGTCCAGGGTCTTGGACGCCCCTAATTTTTTTATTTTTATTTTTTTTGATTTTTTGTTTTGGGGGCGTCCATGGTCTTGGACGCCCCTATGTTTTATTTTTTATTTTTTATTTTATTTTTTTTGTTGTAGGGGCATCCAGGCGCCTGGACGCCCCTAATTTTTTTGAATTTTGAAAAAATAAAAAAAGGTGGGGGCATCCAGGCACCTGGACGCCCCAAAAAAGTTGATTTTTATATATATGGGGGGGCCTCCCCCCTTTGCTCATTTACTGTTCATTCTGACCACTCGTTCATTCCAAACAACCCATTATTCGTCCCATTGGAGCTAGGAGGCCCGAGCCGGGGTGGAGAGAAGCGGAAACGATGGGCTCGTCATCCGAGGAGACTGAGAGACGATGCTGAGGAGGCCGCAGCAGAGGAGATTGCTACGGAGGAGGAGATAGAGGTGCCTCTTCTGGCCGCGGAGGCCGCTGCGGACGCTGGCGATGCGGGAGAGGACGATCACGATCCGGTAAGTACTTTGGAACTCTCACTCTGTGGTTCAATACTCTATGGTTCAATAGGCTAAACGGACGTGCGAGAGGCTGTGAGAGAAGGCCGGGTAGTGGGTGAAAGGCGGCGTCCAGGGGCCTGGACGCCTCCAAATTTTGTTTTTCTTTTTTTTTATTTATTAATTTACGTAAATAATAAAATAAAATTAAAAATAAGGAGGCGTCCAGGGCCTGGGACGCCTCCATAATAATATATATATTATTAATAAATTTTTTTTTGGGTTTTTCTTGTAAAGAAAATAAGAAAAATAGAGAGGAGGAGTCCAAGACAGTGGACGCCTCCATAAAATTCCTAAAATTTTTAAAGATAAGATAAAATAGATAAGTAGAATATCTAGTGTTATTGCTTAATATTATTCATGATGCTGATGTATATTTTTTTTGATTTTGTGGTGTGCAGGGTGTGATGAAGGGCCGGATCAGCTGGTCCCTGGTGGTGGCAGCATACCGCGGGCTGCCGGATTTCCAGAGGGCGCGTGTGGACGCCATGGGTTTGGAGATTTCCTTAGGATCGAGCCCTTCCGGCTGGACCTTCCTCTTATCCAGGCACTGAGGGAGCGGTGGCACGCACCGAGCAGGGCGTTTCTGATGCCCTGGGGGCACATGGTGCCGACACTAGAGGACGTGGCTCGGATCACCGGGCTACGAGTTGACGGAGAGGCAGTCAGCGGGGTCACCTACCCCGACTACCGAGAGAGTGCCCTGGACCTGCTGTGGTTGGAGACGAGTGTGACTGATAGAGACAGCAGGGTAGTTGGTCGAGTGGAGATCATGGAGGCGCTCGGATTTGTCGACCCGCGCCAGCGGGTTAGCGAGACTGGAGCGGAGTTCTTGGCTCGACTGGAGGCAGATGCTCGTGCAGCTTTCACCCAGGACCCGAGCGAGCGGGAGCTGGTGGATCTAGACCTGCGGAGGTTTCTTTTCTTCTTCTTGGGCAGCCTTCTGCTGGGGACGAAGGGGGATGGCATCCACTGCCGCTTCCTCGGGATCCTGGTGGACCTTGACAGAGTGGGGCACTATGCGTGGGGGGCGGCTCTGCTGGCCCATTTGATTGCCGATCTCTCTCAGACTTTGGAGAAGGAGACGACAGTCAGTGGCTTCGCACCTTTTCTCCAGGTAAACATTTTATTTATGCATTCCCACAGTTAAATATGCAATTATTGTACTAAGGATGTATGATGGATGCAGGTGTGGAGCTATTACTATTTCCCGATGGGGAGGGCTAGGCATGGGAACAGGAGGGCCGTGCCTCTGGCGCGGCGGTGGAGGCCGGTCGTGGTTGCAACACCCCACGGCTACCAACTGGCGTCGCTTCGTCGGGAGCTGAGCGAGTATCCCGAGGCCATGGTATGATGCGTATGATTTTTTGTGTTTTTATGCATGTGACTATCATGATGTATGCATGGTGATGCAGGTGGTGTGGAGACCCTACCTGGGCATGGGCGTTGCTGGCCAGCCCTGGGTTGTAGCGGGTCTTCCTCGTTTCAGGCGGGACGTGTGGGTCCATTGCCTGAACGAGATCGAGCCGCTGCGGCTTAGGCTGGTTATGAGGACATTGGGGCTGGCTCAAGAGTGGGTCGATGTAGATGGGACGGCCCGCATCGGGCGGAAGACCAAGGGGAAGGCGAAGATCGTGGACTGGAGCACGCGCTTCCCAGTACAGTACCAGGACTGGCAGCAGGGCGGGGTCCCAGTGGTGTTCCACGTATAGGACAACACAGACTACATGAGACGATACCGAGCTACGTACGGGGATCGCCTCTCCTTAGGTGGTATGGCAGGGGTAAGTGAAATGAAAATGCTTCATCCTTCTATATGTATATGTATGTGGCACTAACTTATGTGCAATGCAGGATGCTCGTGATACCATGATCGCCGACCTGCGGGCCCAGTTGGCGGACGCCAGGCGACAGTTAGTGGCCATCCGACAGGAGTTGGAGATACTGGTGAGTCGATGCAATGCATTTTTTTTGTGACCTAGATTTTTGATGCTTAGCCTTTGACTGACGTTTGCCCCGTGTTTCAGTGGGTCCACCAGGCAACGGCAGCCGGGGTGGCTGGTGGAGTGGGTTCCAGTTCGTGGGGCCCTCCTCCGGAGGTTTCTTCCCTCCAGGAGCAGCTGGCGTATGCGGTGGCTCGGGCTGAGGAGGCCGAGCGTGACCGCGAGGCTCGAGTGAGTGCTTGCTTGGCCCTGACCCTCTTCTAGCTGCTTTCCTTCTACCACTGTTCTCTTACGGTGCATGCGTGCTTTGACAGGTGGCCGAGATTCGGGAGGCCCTGGCTCGTGCTGTTCGTGCTGAGCAGGAGCGCGACGCCTGGGTGGCAGAGCATGACGCCCGAATTGCGGAGCTAGAGGAGGAGCGGCGACGGGAGGCTGAGGAGCTCCCTCGTGACGTGCTGGATCTGTGGATTGCCCTCGAGCTATCGAGGAGAGAGGCGATGAGGGAGAGAGAGGAGAGGGAGAGGGAGAGAGAGGAGAGAGAGAGAGAGAGAGAGAGGGAGAGGGATAGGGAGACCATAGACAAGGAAAGGGAGTACAGGAGGGCAGAGCGATATCGAGATTGGGACGAGAGGAGAGCTCTGGTGGCCCAGGTGTCGGAGCTTCAGCGGAGTCTTGTCACGGCGGAGGGGAGACTTCGGGAGAGTGAGGAGCGGTATCAGAGGGTGAAGGAGCGCGGGGTGCGACTTCGTCAGTCCGGTTCCTTTTCTGTGGGCAGCTTTCTAGTCTCTTCAGCCGAGCAGCGTCGCCGCACCTTGGAGGCTGGCATGGCTCCACCTGGAGAGGCGAGCACGGCTTCTCAGGGTTCGCAGAGGTCGCAGAGGCCCCCTAGGGATCCCCGTCAGAGGAGGGAGGAGAGAGATGACCATGAGGGTGGTGGTGAGAGTTAGAGAGTTGTTTGTACACGTCACCCTTCTCACTGTATGATGTACTTTCGGCTTATTATATGAAATGAAAATTACTTTTTTGTGTTGTGTGTACTTTTCTCTCTCTCCCATACTTTCTTCTTTGCACTGAGTTGTCCTTCGAGGCACACTCCATGAGACCTTGCCCTAAGCAGCGGGGAACTACACTTTGCACGGGGGGATTTTGTTTCTTTTCTCCCCTTGTGGGCGCATCCAGGCGCGAGGACGCGTCTTAATCTTCGATTTCAAATTTAAAGTGACGGGTGGCCTTTCTTCTCCGTGCCTTACTCGCAAACGAGCCCGCCTTCTGCCGAAACTCGCTTGTCCCCTTTTCGTCTTCCTCCTCTTTTGATCGATGGAGTTCGGTGGGCCCGACCATGGTGAAGGTGGAGAGGGACGTGGGACTCCTCGCCCGAGGAGGGACGCGCCAGAGCATGGAACGACATCCATGGAGGAGGAAGGGCCGCTTCGGGCCCCCGAGGGACCCGAGGGGCCCGATGTCACGGGAGGAAGTGAACACGGCTTGGTGAGTGCTCGGTTTTTCTCCTCTTTGATCCATTTTGAGTTTTGAAGCAAACCGTGCGAGGGGGGAAAGGGTTCGGCTAGTGTTGCACTTAAATGATGGACGCGTCCTAGACAGGGGACGCATTCTTTTTGACTGATGTGGGACCCCTTCCTTGGTGCAGGACATGGCAAGGACCCTGGGCCTGACCGATGAGTGGGCGAGTGCGGACGAGCCGAGCCGCGTCAGGAGGGAGAGTCGCGGCAGGGCGAGGCTCGAGGACTGGCCCATACGTCTCCCTGGACAGCAAGGGGGTGTACTGGTGCAGGACAGCGCCGACTTCCTACGGCGGCAGAGAGAGAGTTATGCGGGGCTTCCCCAAGTTGGGGACACGCGTGGCATCGGTGGTTCGCGGGCCCAACTGTCAGAGACTAGGCGGCAGCTGGCCGTCGCTCAACATGAGTTGTCGCTCCTGGTAAGTTACGTGCCGCACTTTTAACTTCAGATTTTGGAGTTTCACTGACGGCCGTTGTTTATTTTGTTCCAGCGTGCCCGGCAGACAGCGACGGTGGGAGTGGCTGGCGGCGCATCTTCCAGTTCCACGGCCCCTTTTCTCGAGATTGCCTCCCTCCGGGAGCAACTTGCCGGTGCGGTGGCCCGCGCGACCCGGGCGGAAGAGGAGCGTGATGCCTGGGTGGCGACTGTAGCGGAGCTGCGACATCGTGGTGAGGAGAGGCCTTCTGCAGACATCCTGGAGCTAAGGGTTCTTATGCAGATGATGAGGAGAGAGGCAGAGAGAGAGAAAACTGAGAGAAGGTCCGAGCGATAGCGGGATCAGACCGAGAGGAGGGCCTTGGAGGCCCAAGTGAGGGAGCTCCAGCTGGGCCTTCAGGCCGTCGTGCAGAGGCTAGGAGGGATGGAGACGCGCTACGAGAGAGCTCGAGAGTTCGGGGAGCGACTCCGCCAGTCCGGTCGCTTTGCTGCTAGTGGCTTCTTCGCCACGCCAGGGGAGGAGCAGCGAGTCACTGCTGCGGAGCAAGCGCCAAGAGGCAAGGCAGGTGCTGCTGCACGAGGATCCAGGAGGCTTCTGATGACCCGCACCTCAGGGGAGAGGAGGAGAGTGCCCAGAGAGATGAGTGATGGTGAGGATCGGCGAGCTGGTGGGTTCGCCTCCTCCTTATGTTTATGATGTTTTTGACAGCTTATGTAGAATTATGAATGGAATGATTTGATTTTCTGCTGCTTGTTTGTTCTCTTGTGTGTTCCTTCTTCCCTACACTTCTTCTCCTTTGTACTGTTCCCATGTGATGGGTCTGCCGAGACTTCGCCCCAAGCGGAGAATCGCGTCTTATGACCATTTTCCACGGGAATCTGTCGTCGAAGTCAAAAATGACGGCCCTAGTTCCTTTTCCCGGATGCTGTGTCAAATTTTGCGGACGTCCTCCAAAACATGATAGGGTATCCCTAGACAACATAGGGGGCTAGTCGGCATATTCTCGTCCAGTCAATCACCCTGTGCGAGCGGTGAAGTGACACACGGGACCGCATGGCAGGTGCCTATCACGAGGGCTATTATTAACAGGTGATGGAGGCAATCTTGACCCGTACTCCTTCCATTTCTATAAATTCCTGTCCCTTTTATCTTCCCAGGTATATCGAGAGCTAACTCTAGGAGCACAAGTTCTCACGGGAGAGGAGGAGTTCAAAATTCTGAGAGTTGGATGGAGGGCTAATCTTCCCACTCCTCGAAGAGAAGAAGACCGTGGTAGTAGTTCCAGGAGGCTCTCGGACCTCGATGGGCATTTCAACGAAAGGGCCCAATCACAACTCGTGAGCTGAGCTTTTTTCCTCATTCTTTCCTCCTTTCTTCTGACCGAACCTCACCTCCATTCCTTGTATGTGTAGGTTGTGATGAGATCACAAATCTCGTGGGAGTTGGTAGTAGCAGCGTACAGGGGCCTCCCAGATTTTCAGAAGGCGAGGCTAGATGTGATGGGATTTGGTACCGTCCTTCGGATCGAGCCGATCAAGCTCGACCTGGTTCTGATCCAAGCCTTGTGCGAGAGATGGGACCCTGTGAGTCGGGCATTCCTGATGCCCTAGGGGCACATGGTGCCCAGCCTAGAAGACGTGGTCCGAATTACGAGCCTCAAGGTGGATGGCGAGGCAGTGACCGGAGTCACTTACGCGGACTACCGAGAAGGTGCCCAGAAGTTACTGGGTTTGAACCTAGATGGTCGGAAAAAAAGGTCGATGGCCAGGGCGTCCCTCATGGATGCATTAGGGATCACCGACACTCGTCGGCGGGATGACGAATCCTCAGAAGAGTTCATGGAAAGGATGGAAATAGGATGCCGGGCCGTGTACTGTGCAGATTTCGGCAACTGGGAAAGATGCAACATAGATTTGAGGAGATTTCTCCTCTTCCTTTTGGGGAGATTGATACTGAGCTCGAAAGGGGACGGTATCCAATGTTACTTTCTGGAGCTGCTGTCAGACCTTGAAAGAGTAGGGTATTATGCCTGGGGAGCTGCCATGCTGGCGCACTTGTTTGCAGGTCTGTTCCAAGAAGCAGACCGTGACATGACTGTGAGTGGTTTCACACCATTCATCCAGGTATTTTTGGTTTTGTTTGTTTTATATATTTTTTTTTGTGTTTTTGCAAGGTACTGATGACCTATGCTGAGCAGCTGTGGAGCTATTATTACCTCCCCATGGGGAGAGCTCGGCATTGGCGACCCGTGATGGTGCCGCTAGCCAGGCAGTGGGAACCCATCATGAGTGCGGCACCCCCTACCTACCAACTGATGGTGCTAAGGCGGGAGCTACAGGAGTTCCCTGCAGCGATGGTAAACTGGAGACCCTACTCTGATATGGTCGATGCTGATCAGCCGTGGGTTCTAGCAAGTCGTGCCCGGTTCGGATGGGAATTGTGGATGCACTGCCTGAATGAAATCGAGCCGCTTCGGCTACGATTGGTTATGAGGACTTTAGGACTGGCTCAAGAATGGGTGGATACGGCTGCGCCATCTCGTGTCGGGAGAAAGACGCGAGGACCGACGACCTACATTGACTGGCGCGTGCGATTCCCTGAACAGTGTGAAGACTGGCAACGGGGTGGCACGATTGTAGAATCACATGTGCGGGATAGTGAGGACTACTTGCGTCTATATAGGGCAAAGTACGCAGAGCGGCTCCAACCCCGGGGACTTGCAGAGGTAGATTTCTCTTTTTTCTCTTTTCTTATTTTGGTTTTCCGGTTGAAACGCTGACTCGTATGGCTGCAGGATATCCGTGATACCATGATAGCAAATCTACGAACTCGCTTGGCACAGATGGAGCAACGGTTGGGCGATGCCCGCGGAGCTACGAGCGCCTTGGTAGGTGTACAGTGCGTCTCTAATTAGAACCGCATATTCCAGATGTTGACAGCTAACTCACACGGTCGTAGCATGCCCAGATTGGCGCGGCTTCCCCAGCAATGGGAGTAGGTGGTGCTTCTCCCGGCTCATGGATTCCTACCTCAGAACTCGATTTGCTTCATGAGCAACTTGCTCACGCCACGCAGCGTGCTGCAGAGGCAGAAGGGATGCTTTGTACACAGGTAAAAGTTTCAGTGTTGAGTTCTCTTTGTTTATGCCTTATCGCGTATCTGAGATGGTACACTCGGCAGGAAAGGAGATGGAAGAAGCGCTTGCCCAAGCTGCGCAGAAGGAGGCCAGGATAGCAGAACTGGAGAAGGAACTGCGGTGTCATCCTGATGACGACTCCTCTAGGGATGACGTGGAACTGAGGATCACTCTCCAGTTGGAGAGGGAAGACCGCGAGAGAGAATGTGCAGAGAAAGAAAGAGACGCAGAGAGAGAAAGATCCAACAGATTGACTGAAAGGGGAACGAAGGGCCATGGAGTCCCAACTATTCGAACTCCAAATCAGCCTTAGTCTTGCTGAACAGTGGCTGAGAGATGGTGAGGAGCGCTACCGAAGAGCACAAGAGCATGGCTTTCATGTTGGTAGCTTCTCTGTTGCTTCCGTGGAACAACGCCGGGATGTGGGAATAGGAAGGGGAGTACAGATCGGTAGGAGTACCGCTTTTCGTAGTTGGGTAGCACCTTTGAGAGCGTTTTGCCCAGATAGTAGTGGGACGAGTAATGCAGAGAGAGAGGGCGGAACTTGATGTAATTTTTTTGGTTTTTGGAATAAAATATAAGGTTCGGTTTGTCTATTTTTCACCTATGCTTCAGTTGCCTGAATCCCTGCACATATCACTGAAACAAACAAATCAGAATTTCTGTTCTGACTTGGCCCCTTGCTCAATAAGCAAATGGTCACTGCGACGGTCCTTGATAATTGGTCAAGGGGCCAAGCCTTTATTTAACGAAGGCAAGGGAAAGATGCGGTGATGATAAATGTGACATGCAAGCACACGAATGCAAGCGGTATTAAAGTGAGATGATGCACGCAAATGCAATCATGCAAAATTGATTTGTTTTTTTTTTATATTTGGCATTTTTTTATCATAAAAAAGATTTTTTTTATTTACAAGTATGTACATTTTCTCTTTTCCATTTTTTTTGTTGCTTTTATCATTTCGATTTTTTTTGTTGCTAACGCCTGGCAAGCACCCAAATGGCACCTAACCTACATGAGAACATGGGTTTCTTACTAACCTCCCAGGTATCCTAAGCGCACATCTAGGTTGATTTGGGCCTCTAGACCCCTCAAATGATGATCCCGCCGGCTAAGACTTACCCTGATGATAATACCGTCATGCCATGCTTAGGCTCCCAGTCGCTTCCGACCACAGGGATTCACCCAAAAGGTGTTTGAGGTAAGAGATTTGCCCGACCCGGGTCTGTTTCCTCACAACTCTAGATGGTATATGATGGAACACCCTGGAACCCTAACGACCAATAGCGCGACGCTGACCCGGAATCAGACGCCGTCGCACCCATAGGTGACACGCTTGCGTTGGCCTAAGCCCGAGGTTAAACAAGAAGACATCAAGGTGGTAAACAGGGGTCTTGACCAGCCAGAAACACGGAGACTCCTTCACAGCGATAGCTTTTGCTTTTCAAAGTAGTCAACCAAATGTGTATATTAAAATAAGGTCGCAGACCCTGGGTAGTTTTCACCTTTCAGAAACTCTATCAAACCTTCATCTTTAGAGGAAGAAGGAAGAGCGTGGGGGATAAACCTCCTGAGAGGATTGGCAAAACCGTTAACCCGGTGAGCGAATAAGGGCCCATTAACTCTTTCCTTTCGGACAACTTTGTTGTGTCCCTGAGGTCATTTGAGTCATTCTGTGGTCACATGGGTCATTCGGCATCATTCTATAGTCATATGAGTTTTGTGTATTCTTGGTTTTGATAATGGCTTAACATTATTAGTCATTGTTATTTTCCACGCTCTTATGACTGACATATGTGATCTTTTGTTCATGACAGATATGCACATGAAAGCTCAATGTTGCGCCCTCGCATGCGGATCGACCTGCGCGGTCAGGTCGCGGGGATCGACTTGCCCGGTCAGGTCGTGGGGGTCAAGGGGGCAGCGCCCCTTCGGGGGTTTCCGGGGGCGGAGCCCCCGGAACAAAAATTGGCTTGAATACTCAGTAATAAAACTTCAAGACAATCAAGCTCGATGCCACAGACATGAACGGGCGGCTAATGGACTCAAGCGATGGCGTTGGTGCGGCCAACGGACCAACCCGGGCTGACCCGGGCCCTGCCCAGCTGGCGGTCGACCGCCAGCCAGTGGCGGTCGACCGGAATTCCCAGGGGTCATTTGTCTACAGCATTTTACAGTGGTGGTCGACCGCCAGGAGCCGCCGGTCGACCGCCAGCCCCGAGCCTTCAATTTTGACTTTGTTTCCAACTTCGAAAAGGGCCATTCAACCTTGATTTGTTTAATCCTAAAGTCACCTAATCACCCACAAATTGTGGATCTGGTCTGAGGCTTGTCTATAGACCATTCAAGTTCTATAAAACTCTTGTAAGAGGGTTAGAAACCCTTATGCTTCAAGGCTTCAAGGGAGATCAAGGGAGGCCATTTTCGAGGTACTGTAGCACCTCCGTGAACAGTGTTTCGGGAGGAAGTTCTTCATCTATCCAAGGTGATTCAAGCTAGATCTGAAGCTATCTCAACCTCCAAGGAAGCAAGAAGTATCAAGGCTATCAAGGGTGATCTAAGCTGCATCCTACATCCTCTTCATCAACTCAAGAGGATCAAAAGGAAGATCAAGGCTACATCAACACTCTCTCCATCAACTCAAGGTGATTCAAGTTCATATCTTAATCCAGCAACCTTCAAGGAAGAGTAGAAGCAAGAGAGGCTATTAAGGGAGATCAAAGGAGGTTGCTAGGGTGTGTTCAAGGGATAGAAGTTCGAGTTACTGTAGCTGTGAACAGTACTCCGTGAAGAAGTTCTTCATCATGTCTCCAAGTGATTCAAGTCACTTCAAGAGGAGATCAATTCCAAGCCAAGTGAAGCTTCAGATTCAAGCTTCAGCAATCTCAGACAAGATCCTTTCTCTTTGAACATATTTCATATCTTGTTTGAGTATTTTCATAATTGTTCTTTTCCATTTCATTCAAACATTTGGAACTGAAGATCGTCCCTACCGGTGGTTAGTAGGAAGGCAATCGGTGGTTTCTGATTTGCGGTTCTGTGCGCTGCACAAGTGAAGCCTCACCGGGTTTTGGTGAGGGGTGGACGTAGGGCTGAGGACTCAGTCCGAACCACCTTAAAAATCCTGTCTAGTGTGGTTTACTTGTGTGATTGATTCGTTCTAGATGCATGCTTAGGATCGAATTATTATATATCTTGTTTATCTTGCTAAGTGAATCATAGCATACTTGGAAGCTAGTTTCTATTCCGCTGCAATTCATTTTAACTAGCTGTTTAGAGGGCCGCATTACGAAAAGTGGGGCTGATCTTGATGAGGACATCACCAGCAATTTCATTTGATCGAGGATCTCGATGCTCGCCACCTATGCTACATCTTGTTCACCACTTTATTTCGATTCATATGATGTAATTTTCATTTTCTTATCATGTACTTTTCCTTTTATTTGAGTCCAATACCTAGGTTAGGTAGCTATTTACCTAAGTCTTATGTCATTATGTGTGTTATTGGGCCCAATTATATGGGCTAGGCCCAGGGGCGCCCCCTTCCCCTTGGTTTAGTGTTAGTAGTCCAAAAGTCAGGGACTTAAGTTAAATTGTGGGATCCCTATAAATAGGACCCCAATCCCTCATTTGTAAGCTAATGAAGTATTGAGTAAAAAATTTGCCACAAGAATTGTGCCTCCCTCTCTCTAGCTCTCTCTCTCTCTCTCTACCTCTCTCTTTCTCTCTCTTTTCTCTCTCTCTAAAGGGGGGCAAACCCCATTCTCTCTCCTCCCCACCCCCAATTTCGAAATTCCCTCTCTCTCCTCCCCAATCACCTCTCATTAAGACCCCTCCCCCTTCCCCATACACTCATTCAATCCCTCTCCAACCCCTAGGTGGAATCCCCTCCTCCTAGGCACCTCTCCACTCTCCCAAGCAACTCTTCCTCTTCCCCAAGCAACCATTCATTTTCCCAAGCCACCCCTTCCCTTTCCCAACACACCTCTCCATCTCCCAACACACCCCTTCCCATTCCCTAGGCCCTCATTAACCAACCACCATTAACCCCACATTCAAATCAAAGGAGAGATCTCTCCCCCCTCTCTCCTTCCCAACCCAAATTCGCAGCTCCCCTTTCCTCCACTTGCTAGACCACCTCCCAGCCCTCTTTCTGCCCCTCCCACACCTTGTATCACCCCTAACAGACCCCCACATAGTCAGGTGTCACCCCCACACCCATCCACCCCATTTCCCACCCCATCTACTCTGTCTCCCATCACCTATCACCACCCTATTCATCTCTGTTCGCAGGCAGCAGTTGGAGCCCAACTTGCAGAACCTGCCCTGAGGTCGTTCGACATCGTCTGCAGGCGTACCATACACCGACGGAAAGCTCCCCTAGACGGCTTCGCAGGCGAGGTGGTCCCGCTCCATTCTGAGTTCGGGGCTGATCGGGAGAACCTTTCTCCCCCGACTGCGCAGACCGGGTCCAGACTGCGACCAGAGGCGACTTTCAGAAGATCCTGCGGCCACACCTTGGCTCCTCCTGGGGCGCCACTTGGCCAGGACGATCCTCCACCGGTCCCCCATCCAACCCAGCCAGCGGAGCCTTGTTTGGAGCTCGGAGCTAATTGTACCAATTTTTCTACCACCGGGACGCTGTTCAGGTCAGCTAGGGTCTGCCTCGATACCTTCCCACTTCTCGGACTACTTCTCTCGGCCCCGACCTCCGCCGGTGCTGTTCTTTCTTTCTGATCGAAGAAGACACGGCCACGCTCGCAACCATCCTGGTCTTGCTCCAATTGGATCACGGGAGTGGTTGTGGTGCCATCGTCAACCTACTGCCACAATCAGAGCTCAGTCCGAGGCAGAGCAGAGCTGCGCGGGTCCAGCGTCTGTCCCAGCCAGCAGCGACGACATCTGGTGCCATAAAAATTCAGGCTTCATCTTGGGTCAGTCCCCAAACGTTTGGCACTGGTCTTGTCCACTTTCAACTCCGGGACCGATTACAACAGCGCCGACAGCGAGTACCTATCAGCAGAAGAATCTGGCGGGCAGAACCCCGAAGAGGCGTTTCGGCTCCGGTCCTATCCTCTCTTCCCTTCCCGCATGGCCGGCTTAACACCCCTCCCTGTGTGGAGGTACTGTTTGTTTGTAACTGAAATTTCTCTTTCCCTAGTCCAACCCCCCTGCGTGGGGAGTAGTGCATGTAATATTTGAACAGGGGAAGCTACACCGACGCAGTGTGCGGGGAACCCACACTCCCCCGCTCGCCCTCGTCTCCGACCGAGATCGGTGTCTTCACACCGATCAGGTGAGCTTTGGACCACTCTCCTCTGCTGGTTTCTTACCTTTGCTTAGTTTAGTATTATCTCTAGTTGCGCCGTCGGCAGTGAGAGAGGGCTCGTTCCAATTTTCCATCAATTCGAGTTCCACCGCGGGTGAGTTGTGAGGGAGACACTACATCCCACGCCCTCGGCGTGCCGGCCGCCCTTGAAATTGGGCATCCCTGGTCCATTGGGGTCCATCCCCAGCCATTCATACCCTTGGAACCCCAAGGTCCAACCTCGGACCCTCCCCATCATCGCCGGTCCGCCTACGGACCCGGGTGTGCACGACGCGGGTGAAACCGCTTGAGTGGGTCCGCCGTTCGGTTCAGTTGCTTGCAAATCTAGGTCCGAGGAGTCGTGTCACATCAGATCTATTCACCCCTTCCCTCTAGATCCGTTGTCCACTACACAACAAGTGGTATCAGAGCCTAATCTCTCATTATGGGGTCCAACGACCTTGAGGGAAATGGTAGATCAGCATCTAAGAGTTATTTAGCTGAAGGACACTCTGTGAATAGACCTCCTTATTTCACTAGATCTAACTATCCTTATTGGAAACATCGCATGCAGGTGTTCATTCGCGCCCAAGACTACGAACTTTGGCGTGTGATCAGCAAAGGTCCGTATGAGCTTACGGATAATGAGGACTTGTGGACCAAAGAACATATACGGCAATCCACCGTCAACTGGAGTGCTAAACATATCATGCAATGCTCACTCCATCCAGTTGAATTCTCAAGAGTAGCCACCTACGCAATTGCGATGTGGGATAAGGTGATCCAAACTTCGGACCAAATCTCGAGCATTTACATTCCACGGCCCCTTTTGTGGATTCAGACTTTTACTTTGAGGGGTTCCGTTTATCACAATAGGCACGGTCACGACCAGGCTTTTCTCTTGATTTTGATTTTGTATTTCTTTTTGTGAGGGAGATATAGTCGTTTGACGTTTGTGGGCTCCCTTTTCGTATGCCTGCGGGGACACTGCCCTCTTCTCGTGATCTGATCGATGCTCGAGAAAATGGATCCTACTTTTGCCCTTGGGGTTTGAGTTTCGGTTTCTCATGCTCAGCGTTTTAAGGGCGCCGACTGTCTCATTTGGTCGAAGAGAAAAGAATAAAGATTACTGCTTCCAGAGATCTTCTGGGTGGGGCCCCACCGTAGGTGATGCTACCGACTTTTTAAATAAAATACATAAGTGAGCACATGTTGGCTTCCTTTGAGCGAGCATAGGCCGACGTGGCCGGACAGGGATCTCCATAGTTCTGGCAAACCAAGACCCGGTGCCTACCAAGCCTTAATGGGCCCTAGCCTAACATGAAGGTTAGATGCAGTGACTTAACTACATGGTGACTGCCAGGCATCGGCATTTTGAATTTTCCATATTTTTAGTGGTTTTTAAAATTTCTTTATTTTTGATGTTTTTCATCTTTTCATCATTTTTTTGTTTCGTGCTAAGGGTAGTATTTCTTAAGATAAAGCCCATTCCAAGGGTGGGATAACTCGGTCCCTTCGGCGTTGACTAGCTTGTAGGCGTTGCTAGGGTACACGGCTTGAATTATAAATGGTCCTTCCCAGTTGGGTTGGAGCTTAGAACGCGGCCCTCCAGGTTTGACAAAAATTCTTTTTACGACCATCTCACCGACTTTAAATTTTCTCTCAACGTCTTTCTTTTGGTAAAAGCGAGCGAGTCTATTTTGATACACACGCGCGTGTTGGGCAGCGGCCAGCCGCCTCTCATCCAAGAGTTCCAACTGGGCGAGGAGTGAAATACGACGATCGTCGAGGGGAAATTCCTCGTCCAATTGTACCCTGAGAGAAGGGATCAGAGTCTCGTACGGGACTACCGCTTCCATACCATAAGTAAGGGCAAATGGAGTCTGCCCGGTGGGGGTACGGATTGAAGTGCGATAGGCCCATAGAGCTTTGATAAGCTTTTCTGGCCAGTCTGAAAACTTACTAGACTCGCAAGTTTTTTTGATGATTTTGAGCAATGTTTTATTGGTGGCCTCTGCTTGGCCGTTGCCTTGTGGGTAATAAGGCGACGAATGATGCAATGCAATTGCGTACCTTTTGCAGAGGTCCTGTAGGTCCTGAGAAATGAACTGTGGCCCATTGTCGGTGACGATCGTGCTTGGGATGCCGAATCTGGCGAGGATGTTCTTCATGATGAACTTGTAGACTGTTGACGCCTTGATTTCCGCGTAAGCTTCGGCTTCGGCCCATTTGGTGAAGTATTCCGTTGCAGTAAGGATGAAAGATTTCTGCTTGGTGAGGGAATTGGGATCACCTAGGGGACCAATGATGTCGAATGCCCACATGGAGAAAGGCCATGGGGAGGATATTGGATGAAGTGAGGAAGATGGTGAATGGATTTTATCGGCGTGAAGTTGACACTTGACACACCTACGGACATAGATGGCACAATCTTCTTCCATAGTGGGCCAATAAAAGCCTTGACGAATGATCTTCTTGGCGAGCATCTGACTATTCACGTGGCCATCGCACACACCTGAGTGTGTCTCCTCTACACATTTCCAAACCTCATCGTCACCAAGACATCTTAACAGAATACCAGTAAGGCTCCTCCTATAGGGTAGACCTCCAACCAATGTGTATTTCTGAGCCACCCTTCTTATGGCTTTCTTGTCCTCTGTGGTGGCCCCTTCAGGATAGGACTGATCTTGGCAGTATTTGACGATTTCATAGAACCATGGTTTCTCTTCATCAGCCAGTTCTTCTTCAACCTCTGCTAACATGATATCCCTCTTTTCAAGGATATCTTCCTGCAGGATATTCCTTGCTATCCTGTCTTTGATGTTTACGTAGGAAGCATCATCGATTGCAGGGGCGTGAAGTTTGTAGATGGAAATGGACTTAAACCATCTTCCTAGAGGGAACCTTATGGATGATGCCAATGAGGCAAGGGCATCGGCGAGAATATTCTGATGACGAGGGACATGAACAAAGATCAGTTTGGTGAATAGTTTGGCAAAGGCAGTAGTGAGTTCTTGGTATGGCTTGAGTTTGGGATCGCGAGTGTGATATTTAGTGAGCACCTGGCGAAGGATGAGTTGACTATCACCTACGACTCGCAACTCAGTGACACGAAAAGAATGGGCGAGTTCTAGGTCAGCTAGAAGAGCTTCATATTTGGCTATATTGTTGGTGACTGGAAATTTGAGCTGGTATGCCAATGGGAATGTGAGGCCTTCAGGCGATAGGAGGGCAACGCCGATTCCTCTCCCTTGAGAATTCAGAGCTCCATCAAAATATAGTGTCCACATTGGCTCATCTGATTGGTCGATGGACATTAGTTCCTCATCTGGAAACTCTGATTGGATGGGATCAAACTTGGGAAGAGGATGGTGAGCGAGATGCTCGGCTATGGCATAGCCTTTAATCACCTTTTGCTGGATGTAGGTGATGTCGAACTGAGAGAGAAAACTTTACCAGCGTGCTAGCCTATCTGTAAGGACGGCTTTCTCCAGAAGGAATTTGATAGGATTGATTCGAGCAATCAAGTGGACCTCATGAGCCAAGAAGTAGTGTTTCAATTTTTGCACTACCCAAACGAGGGCAGCACAGGTTTTCTCCATGACGGTGTACTTCTGCTCACAGGGATTGAGAAGTTTAGACAAGTAATAGGTTGCCCGTTCCTTACCTTCTTCATCAGCTTGTGCAAGGACGGCTCCCACGGAGTCATCCAAGACTGAGACGTAAAGGATCAGAGGTTTTTCTGGTTTGGGTGGAATGAGAACGGGTGGACTAGCCAGATATTCCTTCAACCCTTCAAAAGCTTTCTGATATTTAGAATTCCAGTGGAATTCTACTCCTGGCTTGGTCAACTCATAGAGAGGTCTACACCTTTGTGAATGTTGGGACACAAACCGACGAATAAACTGTAACCTCCCGATTAAACCTCGGACTTCCCTCAAATTCTTGGGAGGCGGCATTTCCCTGATAGCCTTGGCTTTATCGGGATCTATCTCGATCCCTCTTTTACTCATAATGAACCCCAGCAATTTACCCGACGACACACCAAACACACACTTCTTCGGGTTCATTTTCAATTGGAACTCCCTTAAGCTTTGCAAGACTTTAGCCAAAACTTCTGGATGTTCTACCCTGGTCCTTGATTTCACCAACAAGTCATCCACATACACTTCCAGATATATGTGCATTATGTCATGAAATATGGCCATCATCGCTCTTTGGTAAGTAGCTCCAGCATTCTTTAACCCAAACGGCATGACCACGTAACAATATGTTCCCCAAGGGGTAGTAAATGACGTCTTTTCCTGATCTTCTTCTGCCAAACGAATTTGATTGTATCCTAAAAATCCATCCATGAAAGAAAGGGTTTCGTAGCCTGCCGTGTTATCAATCAACATATCAATGTGAGGTAAGGGAAAATCATCCTTTGGACACACGCGGTTAGGGTCCCGGAAGTCGATGCAAATCCTGAATTTCCCATCTTTCTTCATGACCGGGACAATGTTCGCCACCCATTGAGGATAAAGAACGACTCTAATGAACCTGGCTTTGTGGAGCTTATCGACCTCTTCTTTCATTTTCAAAGCCATCTGAGGGTGGAAATGCCTTAACCTTTGTTTTAACGAGACGGACCCTGGTTTTAGGGTTAAACGGTGTTCGACCAAGGTTGAATCTAGACCCGACATATCCTCGTAGCTCCATGCAAACGTGTCCTTATATTCCTTGAGAACCTCAATTAATGCCTCTTCTTCAGGGGGTGGTAGGTGGTCACTTATGAGGATGATCCTAGGGTCTTCCCTAGTTCCCAAGTTGACTTCTTTGGTGGATTCTTCTACGGCAGTTGACGGCTCGTCAAATCTCCTCATTCCACTAGCGTATGCGCCTGCCGCATCCTCATATTCTTCACCCTCATCTTCAGTGGGGCATTCTTCATTCGTGATCTCGTAGACTCCATACCCTTCATCAGATGCACAGTTGACCTCACATTCTATTTTCGGTAGCTGGATGGGATTTTCTAACAACTGGGGATGGCAAGAAGGGCCTGACACCTGGCGGCCAAATCCAGAAGGAATCGGTGAGGGATCTGCCTACCCTTGGATTTCTTCCTAGGTATTACCCTTGGCCTATCATTCCTAGATTGACTGACAATATTTATAGAAGAAGGGGAAGACGAAGAGGATGGTGTAGAATGTACAGGGGAAGACCCCTCAAAGGAGGGGTAGAAAAGGTCGCTCATCGGACCTTGGACGGGTGGTCCGCAAGGCGGTACGCACCCGTGGGAGATGTAGGAGGTCTCCTCAACGAAGATGTGTTGTTGGGGAGTTTGAAAATTGACGTTTTTTTTTCGTTTTCATTTTTAATGACAAAGCAGTGAAAAGAGATTGGAGGAGAGAGGAAAGTGGTTATGGCTAGAGGATTGTGAGGCTCATAGAGCAGATCATGGTTGAAGACCTGGCGTGGGTTGAAAAGCCTGCGTAGGTATGTAAGTAAAGAAGGGGACCTGGGAAGATCATCAGACAACTGTCTGGCCCAGGAAGAAGATATCAGCAAAGGCTGAGACGAGTGGATGGAGAAGATGGCGGCTAATGAGCCGTCGATGGCAATGTTGAGGACGGATGAAGATCCGTCGATGACATGGTCCTTCTGGCGAAGACGAGGATAGTTTGGAACCTTGGCAAGAGTGGTAATATTCTCTGGTATTTCGGAGATCAATGGTGGTCCTTCAAGCTGTGGAGACGAGAACATCCTTTCCAGTGCAATGGAAATGTCCCGTATGTCGAACCATTTGTTCCACTCGCATTCCGGATCTTTGATCTTGCCTCTTTTGGTGATCCTCGGACATTTTTCAGCCAAATATACAGCATGTGATCCCCCATATGCTTCTCGTGGGTGATCTCCCATCTGAACAACGGGCCCTCTGTTGAAGTGGTTTGATAGAGTCTACGTGAGGGGCTTCCAATCTGCCTTGAACGGTCCTTTGAAGCCTAGGCCAAACCTGCGGTTCGGCCTAATTTCCTTTGGCGGTTTGAGCATACCCTGTAACTGTGTGCCCAGACCTTTTCCTTGTTGATAGCCGATGTTCCTCATAATCTCCCAACCTTTGGAGTGAAAAGGGAGACATGATGTTGTGGTCGTCCTGACCGGCTCCTTTGGTGCTAGTGGAACATGAGATGGATCACGTACGTCCAGCAGTGACAATATGGGCCGATGAGACGGCCAAACAGAAGGAAGAGAGGTGTTGATAGCATCCACTATGTGAAGGACAGGTGTACTAACCACTTTAATAATTCTCCCATTGTAAGGAAACTTCAGGCACTGATGGTTGGTGGAAGGTACAGCGTCCATGGCTTCGATGTAAGGGTGACCTAGTATAGCCTTGAATGTGGGGTCCATGTCGAGGACATGGAATTCCGTGGGAATTGACATGGGGCCTAGTTCTGCCTTCAGAATAATCATCCCCTGCGGCGGCCTTTTGTTATTGTCATAAGCCGTGACCGTGATCGAGGAAGGTCTTATTTGTTCCTCGTTGACCCCACACAACTGAAGAGTGCTCATGGAGATCACATTTATGGACGCACCCGTGTTCCCAAGACACGGGTTTATGGATACCCCATTAATTTTTATTGAAATGCACAATGCATATTTTCGAGCTTTCTTGGGAGCGAGCTCGTAGTTGTGAAACATGATGGCTGGTTGTGTGTCTGTTGGGGTCAGGATGGTCGAAATCTTTTCCACGGGGAGGTCTTCATTCACCATGACCTTTTGAAGGTACTCCATCAAGGCCGCCTAGTGGGATGTGGATCTTTGAAGTAGCTCCAGGATGGAGATCCGAGCAGACGTCTTGTCCAAGGGTTTCAATAGATCATACTGTGTTCCGGGGATAGCTCTTTCTGGTTGTTCTCCATCATCCTTCTCTGGCTGAGATTGCTCAGGATTCTGACTGTTGTGGGGGAAAACCCTGTGGAAAATCCTTCCACTCCGGAGCACCATTGCTTGCGGCTTTTGTACCTTTGTGGGAGTAGCAGTGAGTTTTAACAGGGGTTTGAGGGGTAGTAGTAGAGGAATGGTTGATGAAGCAGGGGTGATGACGGGAGCAGGGATTCTGATGAGGGGTTTGTTAGGTGGAGGCATAGTGGAGGTAGAGGGGATATCGCGCGGATTATGAAGGATAAGGGGTCTGGAAGGTGGAGGTGGAGACGAAGTAGAAGTGGGTAGGGCTTGAAGCGGGCAATGATTTTGAGGTGGGCAATGGGTAATGAGTGGTTTTGAAGGCATTAGTGGTGATACGGTTGAGAAAGACGGGGTTATGTATGGTTGGCGGATGATAAGGGGTTTAGGAGGCGTAGGGGTAAATGTGGTAGAGGTGGATGGTAAAGAGAGAGAGTGAGAAAAGATGAGAGGGTGTGAAGGCGTAGTGGAGAGTGTCGGTTGATAGGAGGTCGGGGTGCGGATGAGAGGGCGTAATGGTAGTGGAAATGGTGAAGGTGATACTGACGCGGGTTGATGAGAGAGAGGTGCTACCCGGGCAAGGTGAGGGGGGTGCATGATGATAGGGTTGGGGGTAGTGATAACTTCATATTTTCACAGATTATTTCTATATACATGGGAGAATATTATAAGTAAATTGTTGATTATGTGTGAAAATGTTCAAAAAAATAGAATTTTATTAACACTTGAGCTTTCATGAAAAATGATAAATATCTGGCAATTATTTGAGTGCATATAGGTGAATAAGATTTTGCATTTGATTAATATAGTGTGTTAACAACATTATATATCACATATGCACTCTTTTAAATGGCAGGTTGATTGGTGTAACACATGCAACATAATCACATTGGCCACAAATAAGTTGGATGAAACACATGCAAGCATCACGTGGATGGCTATACAAGATACCCAACACATGCATTTTCAAAAGCTTAGTTGCATGTGCATGGATGGTGGTGCGATGGCAGTATAAACATCCAACAAACATCAAGGTGGCTGCAATGTGGACATCACGTGGATACTACGTGAACAGTAAGGTGGCGTGGGCATCACATGCATACGTGAGCTGCATGAAGTATTGGTAGTGCATGGCCAAGGGGACGTTGAGAGTGCATGCAAAAGATGGGGTGGCCGCAGACGTGACTTTCCCGGCGCGAGGGTGACGCCCACATTGGTTCGCAGCGGGTGTTTGCATCTCCACGGTTACTGCAGGTATATCGGCAGTGGCATGCAATGGGCTTCACGTGGACGCCGTCGACAAGATAAGGAAAGCGGACGCCGAGGGAACACCGGAGGGTATTCGTGTGGTTACGGAAGAATATGCAAAAGCAAGGGAGCCGATGCCGTTTGTGAGACTGCGAGAGGACGAACGAGGTAACCGCTCGCGTGAGAGGCGAAATGCTCGCTAGCGGTCATGTGAGGCGCGGTGGATGATGCCGACGGGATAAAGATGATGGCGTCGATCCCGGAGGAGGTAGCAGGACTCTTGGTGAGGATGACACCGGCGGAGCATGGATAATGGCGATGAAGGCGGAGGTGGTTCCGTAGAAATTCTGGGCGAGCTGTGCCCCTATAAAAGGGATGTTCAGGGAACGCAGCAGGGGGTCCCATCTGATGTTTTTGGCTTTGGGTTTCCTTTGAAGTTCTTTTCTTTGGGGGCTTATAAGCTTTCTCTGTTGTTATGTTCTTTGGGGCTGGGAATTTTGGCTCTTGCGTTTTGGAGGCTTTAAGTTCATCTTTTTGGGTTCTTAGTGCGTTGTTTAGAGCTTCTAGTCTTAGCCTTGTTCTGGGAATGCTAGGGAGTTGTAATCTTTGTCTGGAGTTCAATGGAATTTTAAAGCTTTCTACTTTTAGTTCTCTCTTTGGGATTTTTAATCTCTGAATTCTTCTGTTCTCTCACTGGGTTGTTTTCCTTTTGGCTGGGTTTGTCTTTTGTTTTTGGTTCTCTCCTTGGGTCTTGGTTTGCGTCGTGAGAGGAAGCAAGCATCCCACGTTGTTGCGGTCCGTGGTCAGGTCCGAGCAGCTTCTGCCTGCGTCCGTGCAGGGTTCGCGCAGTTCCTGTTCGCTGGTTCGAGCAGCCACTTTCGTGTGTCCGTGCAGTTCCTGTAGCAGTTCGTGCAACCCCAGCCAGCCCGTGCGGTTCTGCGTCCGTGCAGGAGAGCTGCTGCGCACCTCGTCTGCGTCGGTGCAGATCCTGTAGCAGCATCGTCTTCAGCGAGTTTTCTGTTGCCACGAGCGTCCTTGGCCAGCCCTGGTGGAGACTGTCCGCTACTGCAAGCTACACCCATTACTGCGGCGTGCATGTGATCTCTAGGACGTGAAGCACAGTTCTGCATTTGTTTTCACCTTTAAGCATTGTTATTTTATATAAAACTGCTGAGTCTCTTTCCCTGTTTGGTGTATTGTTTAGTTTAAATTAGTAATCGATCTAAGTTGCTTTAGATTAGATGAACACGTTGTAAGAATGCTCTTTCATATGAGTGATTTGTTTGATCATCCTTATCTCCCATGTTATTCTCGACGCAAGGTGTGATTGCTATCTTCCTTACGTTGGCTTAATTTAAATTGGTGTTTTAAGTTCCTTAAGTTCATTCATTTAGTTTAGTTAATTTAAAATTCAACAACTTTTATTTCAATAGCTATTTACTCATGAATTGTTGATTAGAAAATACAAGATTTTCTAGCTTAAAGATCTAAATTTTCCTGTGGACTCGACTCGGACTCACCGCTTAACTATTTCCTCTTAAGTAAATTGTGGGCCGATAATTAAATTTGGTAGTGGATGTATTAACGACATGCGTTTTGCAACTATCAATTTTTGGCGCCGTTGCCGGGGAAATTTATGATTTTTAGGTTGTTAATCTTGTATTTTTGTACATAAATTGACACTAATAAATTCTCTTTTTCTTATTTTTGCAGGAAAATCAAAAAAAAAAGTGGTAAGTTTTCTTTGTCATTTATTTCAAAAAAAAATGAGGGAACGCTTTTTCAAGTAAGTACTCACATTTCCCTCCTTCATTTGAGTTTATTTTCTTTATTTTTCATATCTTGTGGTTAGATAGGATCATTAATTAAAAAAAAAAATTTCACTTGAACTTTAATAAAAATCATCATCTCAAGATTAGCAACCACATTTCCATGTCTTAGGACATGCATCATATAGGTTAGAATTATTTCTTGTTATTCAATTTTGTTAAATGCATCATTGAAGATTGCGGGGGCAAGGTGAGTTCGTCTATCTCTTTCTTAATCACATGACATTCATATTTGCATAGAACCCCTTGTTTGATATTGTGGTGTTGCATTTCATTTCAAATCTATCTTAAGGGCAAAACCCATAATCACATAAGGTGGGGATTTCATCACCCTTCCTTAGCCCACAAACCACAACTCCACATTTTGCATTTCCCGAGCCTAATAAAATCTAGTAGACATTGGCCCTAGGGTTCACTTTGAGATTTGATTTCACTTGGGCCCATTATCAATTTGGAAACTAGTGTCTAGGAAAGAGGTCCGATGGCAAACACCTTAAGTGGGATTGTGGTTTATTAATTAGGACCCTACATCTGTAGGGGGAGCCTCCCACAACCCCACCTCTTTCCTGGCTAGTGGACAAATTTGGTAGTGGACTTGGGCTGGATTCAAGTTGATTTGTGAGAAAGCTAACATTTAAGCCCACTTAGTGGTTGAACCTTAAGGGAAATTGTGCTTGTATCACCATCTAAAGGCTGGTGTCTAGGCAAGAGGTTAAAAGGCTACGCCTAAGTGGATCCGTGGTTCATTAATTAGGAGCTTGCGAAAGCAAGGGGAACCTCCCACGATCCTACCTCTTACCTGGCCAACTTGAAGGTCGGTGTATGCAAGATTGCAATTGAACTTTGGGGAATTCTCACTATTTGTGCTTTTAAGTCTAAGGAGCCCTAGGTTTCGTAGGTTAATTTGTTGAACAAGTGTTTGCAATTACATATAAAAATATAAAAACAAAAATCAATAAAACAAAACAAAAATTTTTTTTTGGAGTTCATGCAGGGAAGAAGATCCCAACATCCGCATTTAGTTGAACCTATCCAAGAAATTGAGAGGGAGATCCATCAAGCCCAAAATCCAATTCAACAAATGGCTAATCAAGGTGAATTACCCAAACAGATGAAGGAATATTTCATTCCTTCTAACTA
Source organism: Amorphophallus konjac (assembly GCA_022559845.1). Lineage (NCBI taxonomy): Eukaryota > Viridiplantae > Streptophyta > Magnoliopsida > Alismatales > Araceae > Amorphophallus > Amorphophallus konjac. The sequence goes on from CM040117.1 coordinate 201,623,311, forward strand.
TCAACCTTCCACATGTATCCATCTTCCGGAAGTGCCAGCAGCCCAATATGAGATCAAATCTAGCACGATCCAAATGCTCCCTTCTTTCCATGGGCTTACAAATGAAGACCCATATAAGCACTTAGATGAGTTCTTGGAGATATGTTCCACTGTGAAAATTCAGAATTTCACAGACGATGCCCTAAAGTTGACTCTATTCCCTTTCTCCTTGAAAGATAAAGCCAAATATTGGTTAGGGACCTTAGGAAGACCCATTCGGTCATGGGAAGAAATGCAAAAAGAATTCTTGAAGAAATTTTATCCTATAGGTCGGACCAATACAATGAGAAGAGCCATCACAGGCTTTGTTCAAAACCCAGGGGAATTGATCCACGAGTCTTGGGAAAGAATGAAGGAGTTATTGAGAAAATGCCCACATCATGGGCTATCAAAATGGCAGATTGTGCAGGCCTTTTATGAAGGATTGACTGAACCCTATAGGCAAATGGTTGATGCTTCGTGTGGAGGTGCGTTTATGAGTAAAAGTGAAGAAGAAGCTTATGCTCTCTTTGAAATGTTGAGTGAGAACTCCATCAACCATGCCTCTCTTTCTTCATATGAAAAATCAGTGGGGCCATCTAGAAAAGCTGGGATGTATGAGGTAAAAGAGAAGGGAGAATTTGAGCCTAGATTAGATGTGAATGCCTTGGCCCAAAAATTAGAGAAAGTTGACTTGTTAACCCAACAAGTGGGCGAGCTCATTAAATTGAATAAACAAACCTTCAATGCCCAATCACAACCATCTTTCTACTCTCGCCAAGGTCCAGTCCAAGAGGCATGTGTGCTTTGTGAAAGCCCAGCCCATCAAGTGGATGAATGCCCTGCGGCAGCCCAGTTACCACCTGCTATCCAGGAGCAAGTTTATGCAGCTCAAGGATTGTCTAAGCCCAACAATGACCCATTTTCAAACACTTACAACCCGGGCTGGAGAAATCACCCAAACTTCTCTTGGAAGCCCCAGCAAAATCAAAATTTCCAACCCAAACCCCAACCTCAGGCCCATTTTCAAAATCAAACTTTCCATAGGGGCCAATTGTCACAACAGTTACCCAATCACCCTCAAGTCCCTTATGGCCAGCCATCTTATGGCCAACCCTCATTTGCTCAACCCGCATATGGGCAATCTTCACATCCTCCTCCAATTTACCAACCACCTATGCAACCTCCACCAATGGCCCAAAATGATGACAATATCAATCAATTACAACAACTCATTTTGGCCCAAAACCAATCTTTCCAAACCCAAATGGCTGAAATGAAGGCCCAGATTGGCCAACTCTTGGAAACCAACGTAAGGAGAGATCCGGGTCAACTTCCAAGTCAACCCATTCCCAACCCTAGAAATTATCCTCCTGGTTTTCAGCAGCCCCTTCCACTCGCCCCTCAAGGGCAATTCCAACAAGGCCCAAATCCTCCAAAGGGCCCACAATTTGAGAATGCTAAGGCCATTTCAGCCTTAAGAAGTGGTAAAATCTTATCAGACCCACACCAAATTGATGAATCCAATCAAGCCTCATCTAGTCAAATCCAAGAAGAAGAAGAACCCATTTCCACTCCTATAGTGGATAGTGAGGCAATCAACAAAGAGAAAGGGAAGGCAAAGATAGATGAATCACCTGAAAGCTACAAACCTAAGATTCCCTTCCCTAATGCCTTGGGCGCTAGAAAAGAAAAGAAAAAGAAGAACAATCAAGCTCAGAATGAAGAATTGATGAAATTGTTCAAACAAGTCCACATCAACATTCCCCTCTTAGATGCAATCCAACATGTGCCTGCGTATGCCAAATTTCTTAAGGAAATGTGCACTCAAAAGAGGGAACCAAATGTGAATCGGGAAAGAATTCTATTGTCTGAGGATGTTAGTGCTGTCCTACTAAATCAACTCCCCCAGAAAATGAAAGATCCTGGCACCCCACTCATATCTTGTGTCATTGGGGGGGTCACCTTTGAGAATGCTCTATTGGACCTAGGAGCAAGTGTCAATCTCCTCCCAACATCTGTGTACCAAAAATTTGGTATGGGAGAACTCAAATCAACCCCTGTCATTCTCCAATTGGCTGATAGATCTGTTAGAACACCTAAGGGGTTGGTAGAAGATGTCCTTGTCAAGATAGACACGTGCTATTTTCCTGTTGACTTCTTAATCCTTGACATGGATTCTAAGTCAGACTTAGCCCAAAGCCCAATTATATTGGGCCATCCCTTCTTAGCCACAGCCAATGCCAACATCAATTGTAAGTCTGGACTTATGGACATCTCTTTTGGAGATCAGAAGATGACTCTAAATGTCTTCAAGGCGTCTAAACAAATAAGGGAGGAAGAAGATTGTTACATCATTGATGTGATTGATGAGATGGTAGAAAATGACTCTCCCTTGACCAGAATAGAAAACTTTGACAAAGCTGAAGACAAAGAGCCCATTTCAGAGGTCAATGCCCTTCATCAGTTTGAACATTTGTCTGATGTGAAACATGAACCTTCACTTCCCTCCATCTATGCCCCACCACACCTAGAATTGAAACCCCTACCCGATTCCCTGAAATATGCCTTCTTAGGGGATGAGAGGACTTTGCCTGTCATAATAGCATCTGATCTGACACCCACTCAGGAGGACCAACTGATTGATGTCCTCAAAAGACATAAGGAAGCCATAGGTTGGTCTGTAGCCGATCTTAAGGGAATATGTCCATCAGTATGCATGCATCACATTTATCTGGAAGACAATGCAAAGCCATCTAGGGAGATGCAAAGAAGGATGAACCCTCACATGAAAGAAGTGGTTAAGAAAGAAGTTGTCAAATGGCTTGATGCAGGAATCATATACCCAATCTCTGACAGCCCATGGGTTAGTCCAACTCAAGTGGTACCTAAGAAAGCTGGGCTCACTGTGGTGAGCAATGACAAAGGAGAATTAGTACCCACTAGATTACCCACAGGATGGAGGGTATGCATAGATTACAGAAAATTGAATGAGTCCACTAAGAAAGACCATTTTCCACTACCCTTCATAGACCAAATCTTGGAGAAATTAGCTGGCCAACAATATTTCTGTTTCTTGGATGGTTATTCAGGATATAACCAAGTGGCCATTTATCCAGGGGATCAAGAAAAGACCACATTCACATGTCCCTATGGAACATTTGCATTTAGGAGAATGCCTTTTGGATTATGTAATGCTCCAGCCACCATTCAGAGATGCATGATGGCCATTTTTTCAGATATGGTGGGAAATTTCTTAGAAATTTTTATGGATGATTTCTCAGTCTTTGGAGATTCTTTTGAAGTGTGCCTAGATAATTTGACAAAAATTTTGGAGAGGTGCATAGAAAAGAGGTTGATTCTAAGCTGGGAGAAGAGTCATTTCATGGTAAAAGAGGGCATAGTGTTGGGCCATATAGTTTCTGAGCGGGGCATAGAGGTAGATAAGGCCAAAATTGACCTCATTTCTAATCTTCCTCCACCCACCTCAGTTAAGCAAATTCGGTCTTTCCTTGGCCATGCCGGCTTCTATCGCCGATTCATTCAAAATTTTTCTCAAATTGCCCGACCCTTAACTCTCCTCCTAGCCAAAGATGTTCCTTTCCATCTGGATGAACCATGTTTAAAGGCTTTCAATGTTTTGAAGGAGGCTCTGACCAAAGCTCCTATTCTTCAGCCACCTGATTGGTCTCTTCCTTTCGAGATCATGTGTGATGCATCTGATTTTGCTATAGGTGCAGTTTTAGGGCAGAGGATTGATAAGCGCCCAGTGGTCATTTATTATGCTAGCCGCACATTGGGTGATGCTCAACTGAATTACACCACCACTGAAAAAGAACTCTTGGCTGTGGTGTTCGCCCTTGAAAAATTCAGATCATATCTCTTAGGATCCAAGGTCATCATCTACTCTGATCACTCAGCCTTGAAATACCTAATGTCTAAGAAAGAAGCCAAGCCCCGTTTGATTAGATGGATCCTACTGCTGCAGGAATTTGACATTGAGATTAGAGATAAAAAGGGGTCTGAGAATGTGGTAGCTGATCATCTCTCTAGAATTCTTGTACAAGAAAAGGAACCAATGAGAGACCATTTTCCTGATGAACAACTCTTGTCCATTAGCCACATCAAATCTCCCTGGTATGCTGATATTGTTAATTATATGGCTGTTGGATTGACCCCTAAAGGTTGGTCTAAGAATGAGAAGGATAGATTCTTTGCTCAGATAAAACATTACTTTTGGGAGGACCCAGAATTGTTTCGAATATGTGCTGATAATGTCATTCGAAGGTGTGTCCCAGAAAATGAGCATCATAGTATTCTCACCTTCTGCCACACTCTAGCTTGCGGGGGACATTTTTCTGGGAAGAAAACTGCTGTGAAAATCCTCCATAGTGGTTTTTATTGGCCTACTCTCTTTAAGGATGCCCATGCTTTTAGTCAATCTTGCCCAAAATGTCAAACAATGGGGAATATCTCTCGAAGAGACATGATGCCCTTAAACCCCATTCTTGTGGTCGAAATTTTTGATGTTTGGGGAATTGATTTCATGGGACCATTTCCACCATCTTATGGGCATGAGTATATTCTAGTGGCTGTGGATTACGTTTCCAAATGGATTGAAGCTGTAGCAACTAGAACCAATGACCACAAAGTGGTCATGAAATTTGTGCAAAAGCACATCTTCTCTAGGTTTGGATTCCCAAGGGCCATAATTAGTGATGGAGGTAGTCACTTCACCAACTACCAATTCAAAAGCTTGCTAAAAAAATATGGGATCACCCATAAAGTGGCCACACCATACCATCCCCAAACTAGTGGGCAGGTAGAAGTTTCAAATCGAGAAATCAAGAACATTTTACAAAAGACTGTGAGGACTGATAGAAAAGATTGGGCTGAGAGATTAGATGATGCATTGTGGGCCTACAGAACGGCCTATAAAACCCCTATTGGGATGTCACCCTTCAGATTGATTTATGGAAAAGCCTGCCACCTCCCAGTGGAGCTGGAACACAAGGCTTATTGGGCAATCAAACAATTTAACCTGGATTTGACCCAAGCTGGATCACACAGGGCCTTGCAATTAAGTGAGTTAGAGGAGCTTCGTGAGGAATCCTATGAGAACTCCAAAATCTATAAGGCCAAGATGAAAACTTTTCATGATAAACACATCTCCAGGAAAACATTTGAACCTAATCAAAAGGTTTGGTTATTCAATTCTAGATTAAAACTTTTCCCTGGGAAGCTTAGATCTAGATGGGATGGGCCATACCTTGTAGTCAATTCATTTCCCCATGGTGCTGTTGAGATCTGTGACCCCAAAAGTGGCAACACTTTCAAAGTCAATGGTCAGAGACTCAAACCCTTCATTGAAGGAGTCTCAAATGAAACGATTATGGAAGAAGTTGCGTTATTTGAACCAAGTTGAACTCTCTGATGTCTGGCTGAAGACAGTAAACTTAGCGCTAATTGGGAGGCAACCCAATTCTTCTTCATAAATAAATGAGAATGATTGATTGCTTTTCTTTCTAGAAACATGGAGCATGGCGCAGCATCTCTCTTCAGCAACACTTCATCTTGCTCAGGTTGTACCTTTCCCTCTCAATACATTCATTCCATATTGTCCTAGCTTTCTATTTTAATCATGTCATTGAGGACAATGTCACCTAAGTTGGGGGGTAGCTTAAGCTTAAAATTTCATCAAAATGCTGTAATCTTTCATGATTCCCCTAACAAATGCTTCAGGGTCATTTTTCATGATAAGAAACATTGTCAAAATGATAAGACTTAGAATATCCACTTGTGACAGCATTGAATTAAAGGGTAAATTAGTTGGTTATGTTTTTAGCATCTTCCTCGGAATACACTCAGATACTTTTGAACTCACACACATCCGCACACTAATGAGAATAGTAGATATTAAACACGAGGATGATGAGTTCTTTACTTAAAACTTTGGTGAGGATTGAAAATTCTGCCTAGTCATTAAAGATCTATCGTGGGGAAAAAGCTACCTGCCTGCAAATAAGTGCAAAGCACCAAAAAGAAAGAAAAAGAAATATATATATATATATATATATATATATATATGATGAAAAACTCATGGAAAATGCTCCTGATCTTAGTAACCGGGCCTGCTTCTCCTAGCAAGAGTTGAGGTTCGCGTCAAACAGTGAAGGAATGTGCAGCACCATGGTGAAAAAAAAAATGATGATGATCAGGCAGAGTGAAGCTACCTATAATTCGAGAGTCTGATTTGCAAAAGGTAGAATTGGAAATCATCGTTAAGTGATAAATAGAAGGCTCATGCATCCGGTTGTCTGATGTCCACTAATCAAATTGGAGCACATACACAAAGAGATACAAAAAATTGTGAGTGTAACCTGGGGAAGTATCTAAATTACATGGATTGACAAAGTTTATTCCGGACATACTTTGCTTGAACTTGCAGTATTCTATAGTTTAAATCATGATGCTCACATTCTTCTCATGAAACGTGATTTATGAACTCTTGTTAGTCCTAATTGATTGCATTGCTAAGGGACTAGCAATGAGTAAGTTGGGGGGTGTGATAACTTCATATTTTCACAGATTATTTCTATATACATGGGAGAATATTATAAGTAAATTGTTGATTATGTGTGAAAATGTTCAAAAAAATAGAATTTTATTAACACTTGAGCTTTCATGAAAAATGATAAATATCTGGCAATTATTTGAGTGCATATAGGTGAATAAGATTTTGCATTTGATTAATATAGTGTGTTAACAACATTATATATCACATATGCACTCTTTTAAATGGCAGGTTGATTGGTGTAACACATGCAACATAATCACATTGGCCACAAATAAGTTGGATGAAACACATGCAAGCATCACGTGGATGGCTATACAAGATACCCAACACATGCATTTTCAAAAGCTTAGTTGCATGTGCATGGATGGTGGTGCGATGGCAGTATAAACATCCAACAAACATCAAGGTGGCTGCAATGTGGACATCACGTGGATACTACGTGAACAGTAAGGTGGCGTGGGCATCACATGCATACGTGAGCTGCATGAAGTATTGGTAGTGCATGGCCAAGGGGACGTTGAGAGTGCATGCAAAAGATGGGGTGGCCGCAGACGTGACTTTCCCGGCGCGAGGGTGACGCCCACATTGGTTCGCAGCGGGTGTTTGCATCTCCACGGTTACTGCAGGAATATCGGCAGTGGCATGCAATGGGCTTCACGTGGACGCCGTCGACAAGATAAGGAAAGCGGACGCCGAGGGAACACCGGAGGGTATTCGTGTGGTTACAGAAGAATATGCAAAAGCAAGGGAGCCGATGCCGTTTGTGAGACTGCGAGAGGACGAACGAGGTAACCGCTCGCGTGAGAGGCGAAATGCTCGCTAGCGGTCATGTGAGGCGCGGTGGATGATGCCGACGGGATAAAGATGATGGCGTCGATCCCGGAGGAGGTAGCAGGACTCTTGGTGAGGATGACACCGGCGGAGCATGGATAATGGCGATGAAGGCGGAGGTGGTTCCGTAGAAATTCTGGGCGAGCTGTGCCCCTATAAAAGGGATGTTCAGGGAACGCAGCAGGGGGTCCCATCTGATGTTTTTGGCTTTGGGTTTCCTTTGAAGTTCTTTTCTTTGGGGGCTTATAAGCTTTCTCTGTTGTTATGTTCTTTGGGGCTGGGAATTTTGGCTCTTGCGTTTTGGAGGCTTTAAGTTCATCTTTTTGGGTTCTTAGTGCGTTGTTTAGAGCTTCTAGTCTTAGCCTTGTTCTGGGAATGCTAGGGAGTTGTAATCTTTGTCTGGAGTTCAATGGAATTTTAAAGCTTTCTACTTTTAGTTCTCTCTTTGGGATTTTTAATCTCTGAATTCTTCTGTTCTCTCACTGGGTTGTTTTCCTTTTGGCTGGGTTTGTCTTTTGTTTTTGGTTCTCTCCTTGGGTCTTGGTTTGCGTCGTGAGAGGAAGCAAGCATCCCACGTTGTTGCGGTCCGTGGTCAGGTCCGAGCAGCTTCTGCCTGCGTCCGTGCAGGGTTCGCGCAGTTCCTGTTCGCTGGTTCGAGCAGCCACTTTCGTGTGTCCGTGCAGTTCCTGTAGCAGTTCGTGCAACCCCAGCCAGCCCGTGCGGTTCTGCGTCCGTGCAGGAGAGCTGCTGCGCACCTCGTCTGCGTCGGTGCAGATCCTGTAGCAGCATCGTCTTCAGCGAGTTTTCTGTTGCCACGAGCGTCCTTGGCCAGCCCTGGTGGAGACTGTCCGCTACTGCAAGCTACACCCATTACTGCGGCGTGCATGTGATCTCTAGGACGTGAAGCACAGTTCTGCATTTGTTTTCACCTTTAAGCATTGTTATTTTATATAAAACTGCTGAGTCTCTTTCCCTGTTTGGTGTATTGTTTAGTTTAAATTAGTAATCGATCTAAGTTGCTTTAGATTAGATGAACACGTTGTAAGAATGCTCTTTCATATGAGTGATTTGTTTGATCATCCTTATCTCCCATGTTATTCTCGACGCAAGGTGTGATTGCTATCTTCCTTACGTTGGCTTAATTTAAATTGGTGTTTTAAGTTCCTTAAGTTCATTCATTTAGTTTAGTTAATTTAAAATTCAACAACTTTTATTTCAATAGCTATTTACTCATGAATTGTTGATTAGAAAATACAAGATTTTCTAGCTTAAAGATCTAAATTTTCCTGTGGACTCGACTCGGACTCACCGCTTAACTATTTCCTCTTAAGTAAATTGTGGGCCGATAATTAAATTTGGTAGTGGATGTATTAACGACATGCGTTTTGCAACTATCAGGTAGAAAGAATGGAGGTACTTTCCTGGTGCCACACCTGCTCTCTCCCGACTTCCGGGAAGGAGGAGATGGGGTTAACTTGATGATCGGGCTGTTGGTGCTCCGGTAATGGATTCTGGATTATGCCCATGTCAGGCTGTTGTTGTGGGGCCTGCTGAGCCTGCTGTTGTTGTTGTGGTTGCTGTTGCTGTTGTAACTGCTGCTGTGGCCTATGAGGAGGTCTCCTAGCCTTGAGAGCCGCGACGTATCGTCTCATCTCATCCCAATCTATTTGATGTTCATCATTCATATCATGGATGTAATCTTTGAAATGAAAGCAGTAATCTACTGTGTGTCCTGGCTGCCTGTGGTAGACGCAGTATTTGGAGGTATCAACATTGGGGGGCCACGCGGGCCTTTCTCTGGGTAGGGAGAGTTGGTTTGATGCCATGAGGGCATTAAAAATGTCTGCTAAGGTTTCCGGTAATGGTGGATAGTAGGCTCTCTTGGGACCGAGCGGCCTCCTTTGTTGCTATTGGGGACCATAGTTCCCTGGGGGTGGAACTTGGTTGTACTGAAGTGGTGGTTGTTGTTATTGCTGAGGTTGTGGTTGTTGTTGCTGGGGTTGGCGCAATGAAGGCATATTATCCTGGGGTGGATTATTTTGGGGTGGAGGACGAAGAGGGAAAGGACCTGGTTGGATGGGAAGTCGGGGCATTTGTGGAGGCCTTAGGTTGACTGCATAATTGGCATTGTTGACCGCACCCACTTGCTCATTTGTCACGACCCCTTCTATGGCTCCGCCCGGGACACCAGCGCCTGCCTTTCTGACCACTTTGGGCTTCGGCGAATCAACCATGTTCATGATGGGGGAGTCTTTTAGCTGTGTTTGGATGTACCGGGCCCTTTAATAGAGTTCCTTCATTGTAGTAAGTTTATTCATGGCCAGGACGTGTCTGAACTGTGGGGTTGCATTAGACACTATCATCTTTACTTGTTCAGGCTCGGAGAGGGTATCCCTTATTCTTTCCGCCAGAGACCTCCATCTATCAGCATAGCGGACAAAATCTTCGTCGGACATCATCTTTTCGGCCACTAGGTCGATAATGGAGAGTGAGGGACCGACCCTATCCCTATATTTCTGCAAGAACCTTCTCTGGACTATTTCGAAATTCTTGGCCTCGCGGGGCTCCAAAGAATAGAACCACTCAAGCGCAGGACCATCCAATGATCTCCGAAAGAGGTATGCCAGGGACCTCTGATCATGTTGCCAATAGGAGGACTCATACATGAAGTCCTTGAGGTGAATGAAGGGGTTGCCGGTATCATTGTATCTACGGTACGTGGGCATTTCGGAGGGAGGAAGATGAATGATGGGGAGGATTGGCAAAGCAACCTCCGGGGTGGCTTTCACGTCCACCATTCTTCTTAGATTTTGAAACTGCTCGTCCATGCGATTGAACCTATTGAGGAGCGATTGAGCAAGCTCCTCTGGAGGTGAAGGTGGCACTTGCCATTGGGGGAGAAACTGTCTCCCGGAGACTTGAGGGGGAAACCCCGAATGAGAGGGGGCTGTCGGACCGCAGATAGTTGGCCCCGGCTGAAGCGGTATGTGGGGAGCAACAGGAGTTTGAGATTGTGACGGGAACTGGAATGAGGGTGGTTGTTGGCTCGCTTGTCCTTGAAGCGAGAGAGACTGGATGGCTTGCGCCAATGAAGGAGATGGAATGGCCTGCACGGACTCTTGGAGAGGTGTGATGGCCGGAGTAGATTCCTGGGGCGTAGGGGAAACAGATTTCCCCTTTAGAATGGCCTGGAAGGCCCGGAGCTGTTCAGAGGTAAGGTCCGTGTTGGCGAGGACGCCCAGTAAGGAAGTGATATCCTGTGGTGGGGACGTGTCCCCGGCGGTAACATGCACCTCATGCGAGGGCTCATGAGAGGGACCCGAGTCCATAGCATAGACTCACGGGTCGGCTGACAAACCACGACTAGGGTGGTTCTCCTCAAAAGACTCGTGAGCCATGCTCACAGTTTTCCCGGAACGCAAAAACATACACTAACAAGCAGGTAGCAGAGATTATCAAACAAGTGGATGCCTTTACGCCTTTTTTGTGTTTTGATTTTGATGATTTTTTTGTATTTTTAGTGAGATCCGAAGTTCACACAAAATAGGGACCCTAATTGATTTTTGTTTCACCACCGTGTCAGCTAAGGTCTCTCGTCTCACCACGAATGAAATGACTAACTCCGGGGAACTTCAATGGTACAACCAGCCCAGTGAACGAAGAGGAGATTCTTCGATGTCGGGGACTTACGGAGGTCCCAGTGTAGGAGATTCTAGTCCGTTGAGAGGAATTCCCAAACGGAGAGTCTTTCCTTCACCGGGAAAGGGTGATCCTAAAAAAAAATGAAAAAAGGATAGAAAAGATGGCGATGGATGTATGCAATGGAATGCTGACAGATATATAGAATAAGAAAACAACAGAAATAACAAACATATAATAAACAAACAACCAATCACAACGGACAGTGCTGCCGTGAGTACAACGGGGGCGCGCGCGGGCGCCGAGGTGGAGAGGCACGGATGGTGCCGAACTTGCAAGGGTAGCCGAAAGGAAGCAGTAGATGTCCCACCGTGATCGCCAATCTGTGAGCGACGTCACGTAGTTCGGGAGGAAGCGGAGAAGAAGGCGGAGCGCGCGGGCTCCTCTTTTTTTTGTTTGTTGTTGTTTGCTACAACACAGAAATAAGAGAAGAGAGAGAAGGGGCCACCACGGGAGATTGCTCCGGCTGGGCGAGCGGGACAAATATAGTATAACAAGATATGGGGATTAAACGACCATAGCGGGAAGTGACTCGTCGCGACCTCGGGGGGACGGGAATGATGCAAAAAATTAAATAACAAGAATTGAAATGGCCATTGGGGAAGTGACTCGCCGCGGCCTCGAGAATATGAGTAGATAATAAGATGACAGAATATAAAGAGCGGGAATTTAAACGGCCATTGGGGAAGTGACTCGCCGCGGCCTCAAGAACATGAACAGATAAGAATATAACGTACAAGAACGTGAATTTAAACGGCCATTAGGGAAGTAACTCGCCGCGGCCTCGAGAATATGAGCAGAATATAACAGAATATAAAGAGAATATAAGGACGGAAATTTAAACGGCCATTGGGGAAGTGACTCACCGCGGCCTCGAAAACAAAATGTGATCGCCAGGGGCCGAAAGACCCCAAAATAAGAAAGTGATCGCGCCTACCTCAAGAGCGGGAGATGGCAGGTTGCTTCTTCCTCTCCCTCCGGCCGGCCGACGGAGAGGGCTTTCCTCGGCTACCCTTGCAAAACAACGACAAACAAATGACAAGTGGATTAGAAAGATGGAGGTGTAGTATTCAAATCCTTGTGATAAAAATAACGAAATGATGGCAAGACACACACCTGGTTGGTGTTATCTTTTAAACCCCTCTCGGACTTGAGTAGGAGGAAGATGAGATGATGAATGTAAGAAGTGTATAAGAAAAGGCGCCCTTATGAAGGGGGATGGGGGATGCAAAATGATGAATGCAAAAGAACTACGAAGAAAAGGAAAGAATTGGCTTATTGGATGTGCCGATGGTGAAATTCGGCGGAGCTCCGGCAGCGTGGGGACAACGTGGAAGCGCGGTGGATGAAGACGACCTTCCTCTCGCGAGCATGAGCACCCGAGAAGCCGGCAGAACCTCCACCTACAAAAGAACCCATGGATTAGGAAATGGCTCCGTAGCCTCTGGGCTTCGGCAGCCTATCGGATCACTTCGAAGCTCCCCTAGAACTGAGGGGGTGGGCCTCTATTTATAGAGCTCCGAAGGATGGAGGCGTCCAGGACCCTGGATACCTCCATCGGGGCCGAATTAATATTTTATTCTATTTTTATATATTTTTCTGGAATACTTTTTTGGAGGCGTCCAGGGGCCCGGACGCCTCAAACAAGTCCACCGAAAATCGACGACGGCCGCACGCGGTTTGGCACAACGCGTGGTTTTGTGAGCGGCGCCTCGTGATTCAGAAATGGGCGCGTCCAGTTAGCTGGACGTCTTCAAAATTTGGATTTTTTCACACACGACAAACCGTCGTTCGGTGGCCGGCGCCCGTGAGGGAGTTTATGGAGGCGTCCAGGGGACTGGACGCCTCCAAAAATATATTATTTTTATTTTTATTTTTATTTTATCTTTTATGCCAGGGCTGGCATTTTTGATTTTTATATTTGTTTTTTATAGAGGCGTCCAGGGACTTGGACGCCTCCATTAATATATATTTATATTTTTATTTATTTTTTGTCTTTTTATGCCAGGGCTGGCATTTTTGATTTTTATATTTGTTTTTTATGGAGGCGTCCAGGGGCCTGGACGCCTCCATTAATATATATATATTTTAATTAGTTTTGGGCCCTGAGAAAATAATAAAATAAATTAAAAAGATGGGGGCGTCCAGGGGCCTGGACGCCCCCATTAAGACCCACCCGGGTCCTAGTCAGCGGCCGCCCGGCAGACACCTTCTTGGATCCGGAACCTCTTGATGGGTCTGACTGGTGTTCATGCCATCCGAATGCCGTGACGGGACGATTCCGGATGCCGAAAAAGGCAGAAGAAGACCCAAGAAAAGGAAGCACTCGAACGATTCAAAATGCGTAAGCCGTTGCGGGGCGTTGTATAGTAATATGAGACTATCTCAGGAGACGTCAAGAATGGCGTGTCTACACCAATGTACAGACTTTGGGCTGGCCAATGTACAGACTTTGAACTGCAGCCAAGGGGCAATGTATAGACTTTAAGGAACAATGTATAGACTTTGAGTTGGCCAATGTACAGACTTGGAGCTGGCCAACGTACAGACTTTGGGCTGGCCAATGTATGGACTTTGAGCTCTAATGTATAGACTTTGAACTACAATGTATAGACTTTGAGCTGGACAATGTACATACTTTGAGCCGGCCAATGTATAGACTTTAATGGATAATGTATAGACTTTGAGCTGGCCAATGTATAGACTTTAATGGCCAATGTACAGACTTTGAGCCGGCCAATGTATAGACTCCAATAGACAATGTACAGACTTTGGGCTGGCCAATGTGTGGACTTTGAGCTCCAATGTATGGACTTTGAACTGCAATGTGAAGACTTGGAGCTGGCCAACGTACAGACTTTGGGCTGGCCAATGTATGGACTTTGAGCTCCAATGTATAGACTTTGAGCTCCAATGTATAGACTTTGAACTGCAATGTATAGACTCACTTTGAGCTCCAATGTATAGACTTTGAACTGCAACGTATAGACTTTGAGCTGGCCAATGTACAGACTTTGGGCTGGCCAATGCACGGACTTTGAGCTGCAATGTACAAACTTTGAACTGCGATGTATAGACTTTGGGCTGGCCAATGTACAGACTTTGGGCTGGCCAATGTGCAGACTTTGAGCTGATGAACCCAGCCAATGTACCAACTTTGAGCTGGCCAATGTACAGACTTTAAGCTGGCCAACGCATAGACTTTGAGCTGATGAATGTAGCCAATGTACAGACTTTGAGCTGATGAATGCAGCCTATGTACAGACTTTGAGCTGAAGAACGTATAGACTTTGTGTGCTGGTTGAATAGACAACGTATAGACTTTGGGCTGATGAATGTACGGACTTTATCTCGCAGCGACCGGCCAATGTGCAGACACACGCCCTTCGCCCGTACACCCTACAGCGCCCTTCGCCGGCATGCCCCAGCCCAGCTTCCCCCGGCACGCCTCGTTTGGCCTTTCACCGACACGCTCCCCCTGCGCTCAGCGGCACGCCTGCTCCAACCCTTCGGCGGTACGCCCTCAAGCTCCTTTGACAGCACGCTCTCCCCTATTCAACCCTTCGCCGGCACGCTCGGTCAGGCCCTTTGCCGGCACACCTAAGGCTCCTTCATTGGTACGCCTCCCAAAGCCACCACACCTGCCCCTTCACCGGTACCCTTGGCCAAGCCCTTCCCCAGTATACCTCCCGCGAACCTTCAGCGGTGCACTCCCTCAGCCCCCTCAGCGGTGCACCCTTCCACCTTCATCGGCACGCTCCTTCAGCCCCCGTTTGGCCCTCCAGCGGCCCACTCTCTCTCCAGAAGAATATGTATAATAATAATAATGATAATATTAATAATAGTAATGATAAAATTAATAAAAACTATGATGAATAAATAAATCTGAATACATATATGAAATAAACAAAAAATGTAAAAATAATAATAAACAAAAAAGAGGAGAGAAAATATAATAGTAATAATAATAAACAAAACGGATAAATCATCCAGAATAAATACCTGAGAGGGAAATAAGCAATATATATATATATAATTTAAAACCCAGATAAAAAAAAAAGGTAAAAGCCACTTTGCAGCCCCGTCTCTCTCGTGACCCGGTGCTGTAGGAATAACAATGTCGCCCTTCCAGGTTGGGCCTGAGTCTTGGGAATTATCCCGAAATGGCCATGGGCCGACCTCGCCTCGGGCTGACATTCCGATTAAGCCGGACTCGTTTCTCAGGCCGGATCCCTTCCGAGCCACTACTAAAACTGCCGCACGCTCGGCAGACATTTGAACGGGTTCACCTCGATTTTCCCCGCGTTTCTATTACGGACCTGTGTCTGAACATGAAAAGACCCGTGAGCAACCAATATGGCCGACGGCTCCCTCCCCGACATGGTCGTGAGCCGGCATTGCTCTGGGCCGATAGCCCGTTAAATCGGATTCATTCTAATGGGATTCATTCCCGTTCTTTCATTGAAACTGCCGTAAACTCTGCATACATTTGTACGGGGTCATTTCCATCCACGTCATACTTTCACCATGGGCCCTTGCCCGAACATGAAAAGGTCCGTGAGTGACGGACAAAATTGGAATAGAACGAGACGGCCCTCGCCACCCCTGGACCCCTTCCATGGGAATATCAATAAGACCTCTGTGGGCCACGCTTAGACCTCGGGTCCGTCCCAATTGTGGTCGCCGTTCGGCTCATATCCTCGGTCTATAGCCCGCTCCCTTCGAACACGTTTTTGATTTTGGAGTCTAGTCCTGGGACTCTCCCCCGTTGCCCTCTGGCACCGGAAATATTAATGATGCCCGTGCAAGCCTCGTTCGGACCATGGGAGGCGCCCCCGGTATGGTCTTGACTCGATCTCACACTGGGCCAATAGATTTACCGGTTTCCTGCTACACTAACCGAGATTTAACCGAATGTTTTCGGTGTCTCAAGATCATAAACTTACCGTATCCCGGCATGCATATGTCCCAGGTCCTCCCGCGATGATTACAATATTCTCAAGCCGGACTCCCGTCCGAATATTAAACGGTCTCCCGAATGACCGACATGTTTCGAACGTCCGCTTCCCTAGACACAGGGCTTTTCAGACGATTCAAGGGATATTCCCTCATTACCCCTTGGCACCAGAAATATTAATGACGCTCATGTAAGTCTTGTTTCGACCGCGGGGGGGGGGGGGGGGGGGGGGGGGGCACCGCAGTATGGTCGCAGCTTGCTCTTGCACCGGGCCAACAAATTTACTGGTTTCTGACCACTCTGACCGAGGTTTAGCCGAACGTTCTCCGCTCTTCCGAACAATAGATTTGCCGTACCTCGACATACATGCGTTCCAGTTTTCCAGCGACAACCGCGATCTTCTCGAGCCGAACATTCGTCCGAACATTAAATTGTCAGTACACGACTGACAATGACCGCGAAGGGTCTTCTTCTCGTCCTCGCACGAGGATTTCAATACCTCGTAATAGACCTTCCATGCAATTGATTTCTTGGCCATGAGGCCCTAAATCCCATCGATTAATCAAGGGTGTTCCCTCGTATGGGGGATGTAAATGACACCGTGACCTTTATGGCGCGGTGGGGTTTGGTCCCAACACGAACCACACAATAGTCTGACCAAGTCAGATTAAGCGCAACGTGGGCTCTTGTGGACACTAAAAATTGCACACCCAGATGTCCCGCTCGGCCCCGCATCAACAGCGGCGCTGAGTGAAGAGGCCCTGGAGAGACGGGTCATCCGGACTCCCCAAATGTGCACACCGCCGTGAATCCATCTCCGGAGTCACGACAGTAAAGAGAAATCAACCACCAAGAGTCCCAAAATCCCTGGGCCTCGAAGAAAATTAAAGGTGCCACAGCTCGTGCTCACAACCGGCTCAAAAGCACGCCCAAATGGGCCTTCAGCGGCACGCCCAAATGGGCCTCCAGTGGCACGCCCCAAGGCCTTCAGCGGTACGCCCAAATGGGCCTTCAGCGGCACGCCCAAATGGGCCTTCAGCGACACGCCCCAAGGGCTTCAGCGGCACGCCCAAATGGGCCTTCAGCGGCATGCCCAAATGAGCTTCAGCGGTACGCCTTCAGAGGCTTCAGCGGCACAGCCCCCAGGGGCCTCAGCGGCATGCCCTTCAGGCCACTCAGCGGCACGCCCTTCAGGCCGCTCAGCGGCACGCCCTTTAGGCCATTCAGCGGCACGCCCTTCAGGAGCTTCAACGGCACGCCGTTTTGGCTCCCCAGCGGCACGCCTTTTCAACTCGCCAGGGGCACAATGTTGAAGCTTTTCAACGGCAAGACGACGTGAAGCCCATGCCCTACGCATCCTTGGCGCGCAGTGAAGCCGTCTGAGGTGTCAGCCGATCATTAGGCCACGTAGGCTCCTCTACTAACACCCAGGACGGAGCAGGTCGAGTGCCATCATCACACAGGCTGTTTCCCGCCGTTTCGAGAGCACTCGAAGGCTCCCGCCGGGGGAGTATAAAATACTCCCTGCTTTCAGAGAGAAAGAAGAGAGGGGGAGACGGATAGACAGAGAGGGACACCCACAGAGAAGACATAGACAAAAGGAGAAGAGAGAAAAGAAGAACGGCTACGGCGGGAGCCTCCTCCGACGACCACCGGGAAGAAGCAAGAGTAAGGGAGAGAAAGAGAGCTCGATG
Organism: Amorphophallus konjac; assembly: GCA_022559845.1. Taxonomy (NCBI): domain Eukaryota; kingdom Viridiplantae; phylum Streptophyta; class Magnoliopsida; order Alismatales; family Araceae; genus Amorphophallus; species Amorphophallus konjac. Next base: position 201,641,087 of record CM040117.1, read on the forward strand.
TAATGGGGGAGAGGGTTGGGGACGGTGGCCCATGTCTTAGGCCCCAATGTTTTCTTCCCTTTTGTACTCCATTCCTCCTCCCGTTCTTTGTCTTGGATTTTCTTTCCTTTGTCCATGGCCTCGCTTGGGCATCTTCTTTTGTAATATGTATGTAGGGCTACGGCCTTTTGCCTCCCATGAAGGAAAATCACCCTCTCCGGGTTTCTCTGTGATTTTTTTTGTTGGCTTGTGCTAGCTCTCATGGTCTTTGACGGGTTGTTCGTTTTCCCTCTGTCTATTCATCTCTCCAGTGTTCCTGGGGTTTCCCCGTCGATATGATTGCCCTCTCATGATCCTTGGCCTCACGGGCTCTTCACTCCCTTCCGTGGCCATCTACCTTGTCCACAGGCTTGAAGAGAGATGGAGACTCCCACTCACTCCCCGAATACCCAGCTACCAGTGCCTCATTTTCTTTGGCATTAGACTTTCCCCGTCCTCCAGAATAATATGTAAGTCCCCCGGACGATACATTCAGCTCTTTCAAGCCTCCAGCGGTGCATGTGTCTGGCCTTTGGCCGACACACCCTGTCCAGCCCTCAGCGGCACACTCTTGGTGGCCCTCAGCGGCACACCTGTCTGGGCCCTCAGCGGCACACCTCCACTTGCCCTCAGCGGCACACCCTTCAGGCCCTCAACAGCACACTTCTTGGCCCTGTCCCGAGCCCTTTCCTTAGTGTTTTCCGAGTCTTTATTCAGGTGTTGTTGCCTCCGGGTGCCCACCTCCAGTTGTCGGGTTCCGCCACTCCACGTTGGCGCGTTCCCTTTATCTCCCTTACGCCCCGGGTTAAGGGGAGATGCTGCCGAATTTTTGTGAGAAAATAACAAAACATTAAAAGAGGCAAAGGGAAGCAATAAACGAATGGAATAATCAGTGAATCTCCCAACTAATCGAGCCATTGCCGGTACCATGACGAGAACCGAACTGATCAACTACCCGGTAGCCCGGATGCCTAACCCGCAAGAAAAGAGGCTGAACCGAACAAGACAAAACAAGGGAAGAAGTTTATATAAACTGCATAAAAGTTAAGACAAGAAGAAAAGAAAAGCCTTAAAGCAAATAATAAAAGAGTAAACCCTTCAACAGCACACTTTTTAGCCCCCTGAGCCCCCCAGCGGTACACTCCTCCTGGCCCTTTCAACGGCACGCTCCCTCCCTTCACCGGTACCCCCTCAGCCACCGTCTCGACGGGATCCAGTGTATAGACTTTGGGCCAGCCAACGTACAGACTTCGCGCTGTAGTGTATAGACTTGGCCAATGTATAGACTTTGGGCCAGCCAACGTACAGACTTCAGGTTGCAGCGTATAGACTTGGGGATAGCCAATGTATAGACTTCGTGATCCAGTGTACAAACTTCGGGCCAGCCAACGTATAGACTTCATGTTACAACGTACAGACTTAACGCTGCAGCGTATAGACTTGGCCAACGTATAGACTTTGGGCCAGCCAATGTACAGACTTACTGTTGCAGCGTGTAGACTGGGGACTGGCCAATGTATAGACTTTGTGCTCCAGTGCATAGACTTTGGGCCAGCCAACATATAGACTTCATGTTGCAGCGTATAGACTTGGGCTTGGCAGTGTATAGACTTCGAGCTGTAGCCGAAGGAGCAATGTATAGACTTCATGTTATAACGTACAGACTTCGGGCCAGCCAACGTATAGACTCCATGTTGCAGCGTATAGACTTGGGCTTGGCAGTGTATAGACTTCGAGCTGTAGCCGAAGGAGCAATGTATAGACTTCATGTTACAACATACAGACTTCAGGCCAGTCAACGTATAGACTTCATATTGCAACGTACAGACTCTGCTCCAGTGTACAAACTTCGTGCTGGTTGAATAGGCAATGTATAGACTTGAGGCTGGGGAATGTATAGACTTTACATCACCCCCCCTCCTTCACCGACACACTCTCCAGCGGTACACCCTTTTCAGCCCCCAGCGGTACACCCCTTGAGCCTACAGCGGTACGCCCCCCTTTTGGCTTTGTTGCTCTCAGCGGTACGCCCCTTTGGCCTTCAGCGGTACGCCCTTTTCAGCCCTCAGTGGTGTGGACGCACTTTTCGTTGAACTATTATTCTGGTTCGTCTGTTGGTTTTATCAGGTGCGTGGGCGTGCCAGTCACCGAGGTGACAATTTATTCGGGCCCCGAAGAGCCCATGGTGCGCTCGATCTGACTTTGTCAGACGATTGTGTGGTTCGTGTCGGGACCGAATCCCATCGCACCATAAAGGTCACGACGTCATTTACATCCCCCATACGAGGGAATACCCTTGATTAGTTGCCAAAATTAGAGGCCCCGCGGCCGAAAAGAGTAATACTAATTATGCGAGAGAGATAGGGATAGATCACACTGAAGGTTGTATTAAGGCCATAAACTGTCGGCCGTGTCGGCCACTCGTAGACCTTTTCATATTCAGACACAGGTCCGTGGCAGAGTCACAATGAGAAAATCAAGGTAGATCCCTTCAAATGTCTGCCGAGCATACGGCAATTTTAATTAAGATTCGGAAGGTATCCGGAACGAGAAAACAAATCCGGTCCGATTAGGATGTCGGCCCGAGGTTAGATCAAAGCCTGGCCATATCGGGGTAATTCCCGAGACTCGGGCTCAACCTGAAAGGGCGGCGTTGTTATTCCCTTTTGCCCCGGGTCACGGGGAGAGATGGGGGGCTGCGGTGTGGGCCTTAGCATCTTTTATCTGGGGTTTTCTTAGTTATATCCTCTGGGATGTCTGATTTGATGTTTACTGTTTATTCGTGCCTTTGTCCGGGATGATTTCTCTTCTTTTATTCATGATTATTCTTATTATTATCATTTTTTCGTTATTTATTTTTTTTATTACCCCTCCCGCCTCTTTTATTGTGATTAATATTGCGCATTCGGAGTCCTTTGATGAGCACATTTTTTTTATTGATTTATTTGCCATTTTTAAGGCCATTATCATGTTGTATATATGCATAGGTGTGGTGTGCCGGCGAAGGGAAGGTAAGAGTGTACCGCTGAGAGGCCCAGAGGGGAGTGTGCCGGTGAAGGATGAAAAAGGTGTACCGCTGAGGGCACGAAAAGGGGGTGCCGGTGGAGGTTATGGAAGAAAGGGTGTGCCGCTGAGGGGAGTGTACCGCTGAAGGTGGGGGATATGGTGTACCGCTGGGGGGGCAACAAGGTGTGCCGGCCAAGGGAATTGGGGTGTACCGCGGAGGGTTCAAGAGGCGTGCCGCTGGGGAAGGGATTTGGCGAGCGTGCCGCTGAAGGCTGGGAAGAGCGGGCCGGTTGATTAAAATGCACCGTTGAAGGGCCAATCGGAACGTGGTAGTGGAGGTTCGATCAGTTTTTGATTATTTGTTTTAAGGCTTTTCTTTTCTTCTTATCTTAAATTTCGTGTAGTTTTATATAAAATTTCTCCCTTTGTTCGTTCTCTTTGTTTTTCCCGTTCAGCCTCTTCTGACGAGTCAGACGTTCGGGCTACTGGGTAATTGGTCTATTCAGTTCTCGTCACGATGCTGACAATGGCTTGGTTATTTGGTAGATTTTTATTATTGATTGCTCTTATTCGTTTGTTGCTTCCTTTTGCCACTTTTAATCGTTTATTAGTTTCTCACAAAAATTCGGTAGCATCTCCCCTTAACCCGGGGCGTAAGGGAGATACAGGGGACGCGCCCACATGGAGTGGCGGAACCCGACAACTGGAGGTGGGCGCCCAAGGGCAGCAACACCTTTGTAGAGCCTCGGAAAACACGAAGGAGAACAACAGACTGAAGGCCTCTAAGGGCATATAATGTGGACTGGGGCTGGCCAAGGAGTGTGCCGCTGAGGGGCCTGGAGAGTGTACCGGCCAGGGGTCAATTGGGTCAAGAAGCATGCCGGCCATGAACCCCAATGGGGTGCACCGCTGGAGGCTGGTGGGTGTGCCGCTGAAGACCAACTTGGGTGTGCCGCTGAGGGCCAACCTGGGCGTGCCACTGAGGGCCAATGGGGTGTACCGGCCAGAGGCCGAAATGGTGCATCGCTGGAGTAGGCTTGCAGGCTATTCAAGGAAATAAACAAGGGGGGGTCAAGACCAAATACGGGCCACTGGTAGCTGGGTATTCGGAGGGAGAGGGTAAGGGTCTCCCTCTCTCCCCAAGCCCGTGGACACGGTAGATGGCCATGGAAGGGAATGAAGATCTCATGAGGCCAAGGCTAACAGGGGAGGAATCACATGGCTACGGCGGTTCCAACGAAGCACCGGGGAGACGGAGAGAACGAGCTACACATCACAAGCCCAGGGAGGGTGATTCTTCATTCACGGGAGGCAAAAGGCCATAGCCCTACATGCATATTACAAAAGCAAAGAAAGAATGCCTAGGATGAGGCTGTGGACAAGGGGAAAAACCAAAGAAAAATAGAACATGGAAGGGGGAAACGAAATACAAGACGACAGGAAGCGTTAGGGGCTTGGACGCCAGCCATTGCCCCCAACTCTCTCCCCTATTACATCAAGCTCTCTCTCCCTTACTCTTGCTTCTTCCCGGTGGTCGTCGGAGGGGGCTCACGCCGGGAGGGCCTCTCCTTCTCTTCTCTCTTCTCCTCTTTCTCCTATGTGTGTCTTCTTCACTCTGAGCCTGATGCGGGACGGGACTGAAATGGGCTAGGACCTACGAATGCAACAAGTGCGGCCAGCACTCGCACACCAAAGGCAAGCCGGGCGGCTGACCTCCGTAGCGTTCCTCCGGGTGGAGGCGTCTCTCAACAAGAAATCCAAGCCCAATGATCGTCCCTATGAGGGAAGCGCGGGGATCTCAGCGACTAAGGAGCCGCCGTGCGCCTATGGGAATCTAGTCCAAGCTCGGCGCTTGACTAGGGCCACGGAATGGGTGCTCAACTCTCAATCACGCGGTGAATAACAAGCTAGCTGATGGGGCATCAAAGGCAATTTCCATACACGGGTGAAGTGTATTTGTGTGTTATGGCTTGTATGAAGTTGTAATTGTGTAATTTCTTTCTTCCGGGCTCCTTGTAAGGCTTATATCAAGCCAATGGGCCATTTGTTATGTCAAGTCCAAGGTTAGATTGCCATTAGTAGAGTCCATTAGAAAGCCTAGTTCATATTGGACCAAATGCTACCCTTATGGACCATATTAGTCATTTATGGCCCAATTGGGCCACTCCCTCTCATGGACCACCAAGACTTGGAAGGCCCAAGTTTAGACATTAGTTAGTGGATTGGGTTGGCTGGCCTTAGACCAGCCTAGGCCCAAGGGAGGCCCATGAAGGGGGCACCCCCTCTTTTGGCCATATTAGGCTTGGTAGGTGGTGTTTGAATAGATTTAGTCCAAGGTTGAATAAGAATGGTCAAATTAGATTAAACTAATGTATTAAATATGTGATTCACATTGTATCCCAGCCCTTCAATCCAAACCCCTAGATCCAAGGGTTGAGGTTGAGTTTGGTTGGCATCCTATATAAGGTTGTATTTTTCATATTGAATGAATTAATGAAGAGAAAATAGGCATTTGCCCCCCCTTTGGAGTTTGCGCCCCTCCCCTCCCTCTCTCTGGTTCCTCCACCTCCAGCCCCCTTCTAGAGTGTAATTCCCCTCCCCCTTGATCCCCTCTCTCATCTGAAGAAGCTCTGGTGATCGCCGCCGCCATCGTCTCGCCGTCGACGCGTCGTTGCCAACGGTTTCGGTGGTTCTGTCCACTCAGGATAGGTTCCTCTTCTCCGAATTGCTGCTATCACTCCCTTCATCTTCTGAAGCTCAAAATTTTAGGGTTGGTTCCCCTCTAGACTCTATATCCCCACAAAAAAAATCACGTCAAAATTCATCCTTTAGCTATTTTTTGATTTTCGTCCAATTCCAAGTTCCAGATCTGTCCTGGTTCTGTTCACTGTTCATCAGCTCTGAGTCTACCCCATTCGAACCATCTTTTGATTTTTGTTGGGACGCCCAAATTTACTGGGAGTTCTGTCTACATCCCTCTACCACCAGGAATTTTCTTAATTTTTCGTTCACCTTCCAAGTATTTTACAAAAACCGTCCAAGTTCCCAAGAACAGTCTGCCCACAGTTTCCCAGATCCGACCCAGGTCTAGTAAAAACATCCCAGAAAATCCATTTCTTATCCAATCAAAAAACCAAAAATAGTCCCGGATTCCTCTCTCAGAGACCTTCAACTTTTCTGAAGAAGTCATTTCCAGATTCGGAGGTCTTCTCCCCGGTCAACATCGATCTTCATCGAAGATAGATCCTGCCCCTGCAGTTCTGGCCAGATTTCAGCTAGATTGTAAATTCAATAATCAGAAGTACAGATCGGATTATTTTTTTTGAAGACCCTTACGTCGAAGAATTCTGAGTCAGCTTTCCAACGGTGCTAATCTCGTCACATTCTGATGAAGGGGCTGATCGCAGCAGTAGTTTTCTCCGAGTCGCGCGCCTGCAAATAGAACTTTCAGGTTCGTGGCCGAGTTCCCAGCGAGCGTCGTCCGAGGGCCGCCCGGCGTCCGGCGGTCGTTCCAGCAGTTCACCATCCCAGGGGAACGCTTTCCAGGTGTCTCCACAACAGAGGAGTCATCAGGCCCCACACGACCCCTCCGGTCAATACGTGGGCCCCCCCCACTAACACGAGTACGCGTGAAGCCGAAGCATCGTCCGGAACCGCCCGTCAACCCGAAACTGGTCCTCCCGGGCCCACTTGTGTCACCCTTTACCTCCCTGCGTGGAGTGGGCTTAATTGCATTGCTGTAACCATAATGTATTAAGTTCCCGGGGGTACGAGTTCCGACCGGGTCCCATCTTCGCCACGCCGAGAGCGTGGAGGTATCACCTTCACCCTTACACTTGGCATTAGCTTAATTCTTTATATGCTTTATATGCCACTGCTAGAGAGCATGTGTAGGGATACCTAGCTCGCTTTCAATTTATAATATCACTGCTGCGAGAGAGAGCGAAGCCGTCCCATGACCCGATCCGGGCACAAGTGAGAGCCGACCACCCTAGCTCACAGCCGGTTTCTCAACCGCGCACATCCAACGCTTCCCTCGTTAAGGGACGATCGCGAGCTTGTCGTGTCCTTGGTCCCATCCCGCATCAATTTGGTATCAGAGCGAGTTTGAGTCTAGGGTGTCAAAAAAAAAATAGTGTCATTTACGTCTAGTCATTAGTCGGTCTAAGTCGTGTTTAGGGTCATCACAAAAAAAAGTGTCTTTTTGCATTTACATCCCTTTACTAGGTATATCAAAAGGTGTTGTCCGACCGTTAGGTTACGCCTATCGGGAAGGCCGCACACTTGTGGGAGTGACCTTCGGGTCGATTATCTCCGCCGCGTACCGAGTTTTGGTTAAGTCTAGGCGCATCATTTTGCATTAGTGTGTTTTGCTTTAGTCGGTGTCTTCTAGTCGGTGTGTTTGCATGCCCACTCGTCGGGGTACTCAGTACTCACCCCCACCCCCACCTATGGCCAACCCACGGGATACCTCGGGAGACTTCCACTCCCTACAAGAGGCGATGATGGCCATTATGGCTAGGTTGGACCAATCCGATGCTAACTTTCGGACCTTCTCCGAGAATATGGATGGTCGCCTTAGGGCCATGGAGGGACGCATGGAGACCTCCGATAGGTCGGTCCAAGACCTCGTTGGGCGGTTAGATAGGATGTCACACGGGGACCCTCCTGGGGCAGCCCAAGGTCCACCCGCACGTCCTCCCGCGGGGGCCCAAGTCCAACCCGCTCCCATGGCCCAAGTCCAGGCCGCTCCCGCGGCCCAAAACCAGCCACCACTGGTTCCTCCACCCGCCCCTCCTCGGGTTCCCCAACTACCACACCGTGACCTTGGTCTCGAGGACTATGGGTCCGACAATGCCTATGAGGGGTATGGTCAACGCCGTCGTGGTTTTCAGCCACAACGAGATGAGGATGATGATCGGGTCCTTAAGACCGTGCGAGCGGATCCTCCCGCTTTTTACGGGTCTTTGGATCCGAAAGTCTACCTAGATTGGGAGTTTGGCATGGACCGTTATTTTGAATGATATGATATGTCGGAGCGTCGAAGGGTCCGATTTGCCACCATGAAACTTATGGGGCAGGCACAAACTTATTGGAAGAATGTGGAGAGCCTGCTACTTCAGCGGCTAGAACCCCCGATCGACACATGGGCCGAGATGAAGAATAAACTTCGGCAAAAGTACCTTCCTCCCACATACCGCCAGCGACTCATCGATAGATGGCAAAGTCTTAGCCAGGGAGATCGGTCCGTCTCCGAATACATCGCGGAGTTCGATGAGTACTTTCTACGATGTGGTGTCACGGAGGAGAGTACCATGCCCGTGTCCCGCTTTCGACGTGGTTTGCGGCCACACTACCAGTATGAGCTTTTCCGCCGCAATGCCAAGACGTTGGAAGAGGCATACCAGGTTGCTCTCGAGATGGAGCAATTTGAGGGAGAGTTCGAGTCTAGCCATCGGTTAGGCCCCACCCCTCTCCGTAGTGCCGAGCCCCGTCACTCCATAGGCCCGCATCAGCGGCCTCCCATGGCTCGACCTCAGGAGTCCACCCGTCAGGAGCACTTCGCTCCACGGCCTCGTCCTCCTCCACCCCGGGATCTATTTCCACCCCAACCACCGGCACCCATTGCCCGTTCCCCGGCTCCTATAGCCCGTCCTCTGGCACCGGCACCCCCTCCACTCTTGTCCAAAGCACCTACATCTCCCCCATTACTGCCTACACCCCCTACCCGACGGGATGATAAGGGTAAGGCCCATTTTATAGGAGAGAGTAGTCGGTCGAGAGTGCAATGTTTCCACTGTCATGGGTTTGGCCACATTGCCAGCGAGTGTCCCGCTCGCACCACCCTAGCCTTAGGTGTTGGAGGATCCGCACCTCCCGAGCTTGAGCATGTCGATTACGAGGCCGATGAGGCACTGGCCGATGAATACTATGCCATGGGGGAAGAGCTGGGCGACCCTTCGGCCGCCCAGGATGTCGCCACCTAGTGGGTTCGATGCTACCACCTTAGTCTAGAGTCGTGCATGAGTCGGTGTGTTTTCTTTGTGTGGTTTGTTTGTGTGGTGATTTTGAGTCGATTGTTTGCGTGGTTTGCATTCGTGTGTCTGTGCATGGTGAGTCTGCATGTGTCTTGTGCAAGCTCGTTGTCGGTCTCTTATGAGTAAGAGGCGAGTGGACTCACTTGATGAGTATGGGATCGGTTTTACTTCTATATCCGGATCAGTCACCTACAGGGACTCAGCGGTGATTCCTAGTGAGTCTTCGAGCTGTCTCCTTCCTTTTGAGAGTGCCCCTTCGGAGTGACCACCTTTAGCCATAGCAGTGCGCATATCGAGTATATATGGAATGAGCAGGTGCCGATCACTTGGAGTGGAGCATACCCGCGCTACTTAGCATGGTGACGGATCCGCCCTACTCGACGGGGTCGAGTTCCTCCCACCCGGGGAGAATTGATGGGGCATCAAAGGCGATTTCCATACACGGGTGAAGTGTATTTGTGTGTTATGGCTTGTATGAAGTTGTAATTGTGTAATTTCTTTCTTTTGGGCTCCTTGTAAGGCTTATATCAAGCCAATGGGCCATTTGTTATGTCAAGTCCAAGGTTAGATTGCCATTAGTAGAGTCCATTAGAAAGCCTAGTTCATATTGGACCAAATGCTACCCTTATGGACCATATTAGTCATTTATGGCCCAATTGGGCCACTCCCTCTCATGGACCACCAAGACTTGGAAGGCCCAAGTCTAGACATGAGTTAGTGGATTGGGTTGGCTGGCCTTCGACCAGCCTAGGCCCAAGGGAGGCCCATGAAGGGGGCGCCCCCTCTTTTGGCCATATTAGGTTTGGTAGGTGGTGTTTGAATAGATTTAGTCCAAGGTTGAATAAGAATGGTCAAATTAGATTAAACTAATGTATTAAATGTGTGATTCACATTGTATCCCAGCCCTTCAATCCAAACCCCTAGATCCAAGGGTTGAGGTTGAGTTTGGTTGGCATCCTATATAAGGTTGTATTTTTCATATTGAATGAATTAATGAAGAGAAAATAGGCATTTGCTCCCCCTTTGGAGTTTGCGCCCCTCCCCTCCCTCTCTATGGTTCCTCCACCTCCAGCCCCCTTCTAGAGTGTAATTCCCCTCCCCCTTGATCCCCTCTCTCATCTGAAGAAGCTCCGGTGATCGCCGCCGCCATCGTCTCGCCGCCGACGCGTCGTTGCCAACGGTTTCGGTGGTTCTATCCACTCAGGATAGGTTCCTCTTCTCCGAATTGCTGCTATCACTCCGTTCATCTTCTGAAGCTCCAAATTTTAGGGTTGGTTCCCCTCTAGACTCCTTATCCCCACAAAAAAAATCACGTCAAAATTCATCCTTTAGCTATTTTTTTATTTTCGTCCAATTCCAAGTTCCAGATCTGTCCTGGTTCTATTCACTGTTCATCAGCTCTGAGTCTACCCCATTCAAATCATTTTTTGATTTTTTTTGGGACGCCCAAATTTACTGGGAGTTCTGTATACATCCCTCTACCACCAGGAATTTTCGTAATTTTTGGTTCACCCTCCAAGTATTTTACAAAAACCGTCCAATTTCCCAAGAACAGTCTGCCCACAGTTTCCCAGATCCGACCCAGGTCTAGTAAAAACATCCCAGAAAATCCATTTCTTATCCAATCAAAAAACCAAAAATAGTCCCGGATTCCTATCTCAGAGACCTTCAACTTTTCTGAAGAAGTCATTTCCAGATTCGGAGGTCTTCTCCCCGGTCAACGTCGATCTTCATCGAAGATAGATCCTGCCCCTGCAGTTCTGGCCAGATTTCAGCTAGATTGTAAATTCAATAATCAGAAGTAAAGATCTGATTATTTTTTTTTAAGACCCCTACGTCAAAGTATTCTGAGTCAGCTTTCCAACGGCGCTAATCTTGTCGCATTCCGACGACGGGGCTGATCGCAGCAGCAGTTTTCTCCGAGTCGCGCGCCTGCAAACAGAACTTTCAGGTTCGTGGCTGAGTTCCCAGCGAGCGTCGTCCGAGGGCCGCCCGGCGTCCGGCGGTCGTTCCAGCAGTTCGCCATCCCAGGGGAACGCTTTCCAGGTGTCTCCACAACAGAGGAGTCATCAGGCCCCACACGACCCCTCCGGTCAATACGTGGGCCCCCCCACTAACACGAGTACGCGTGAAGCTGAAGCATCGTCCGGAACCGCCCGTCAACCCGAAACTGGTCCTCTCGGGCCCACTTGTGTCTCCCTTTACCTCCCTGCGTGGAGTGGGCTTAATTGCATTACTATAACCATAATGTATTAATTTCCCGGGGGTACGAGTTCCGGCCGGGTCCCATCTTCGCCACGCCGAGAGCGTGGAGGTATCGCCTTCACCCTTACACTTGGCATTAGCTTAATTCTTTATATGCTTTATATGCCGCTGCTAGAGAGCATGTGTAGGGATACCTAGCTCGCTTTCAATTTATAATATCACTGCTGCGAGAGAGAGCGAAGCCGTCCCGTGACCCGATCCGGGCACAAGTGAGAGCCGACCACCCTAGCTCACAGCCGGTTTCTCAACCGCGCACATCCGACGCTTCCCTCGTTAAGGGACGATCGCGAGCTTGTCGTGTCCTTGGTCCCGTCCCGCATCACTAGCTAGGAACCTACACACACTCACGCGGCATGCTAGAAAGTATACTAGTAAAGCAAATGCCAACAAAGGGAGCGTCGCACGTACCTCCACGCCTAAGCGTGGGGAAGAAACCCCGGCCGAGATCGACAACCCCGATACACAAGGTGAACCATAATACAACTCCAACCCAAAAATGCCCACTCCTCGCAGGGAGATAACAAGCTACAACATATGGATTCGGGGCTGCCAATGCACGGGCTGACGGGCGGCACTCGATGAAGGGTTGGCCGCGAGGAGGGTCCGGACGGTGATCGGCATGTTCGTAGCAATGCGCGACTCGGCGGTGAAAGCTCCCACGACCAGATCCGGTGTCCGATTGAGGCGCCGTCAGTGAGGGCGCGTAGCTAGGTCACGGGAGGAAGCCTCGGCCAAAGGGGGCATGCAGATTCCATCCGTGGAAGCCGGGGGCGCACCTGCAATTTGTGACTGGATTCTACTCCCAGAACCGCGCGCTCGAGCGGGAAAAATGAGAAGAAGTATCTCCGAAGGTCGAACGGAGCTCCGCTTGTTGGAGGACGAAGAGAACGCAGAGCAGCATGTCCCGACCCAAGGAATCGGTCAGATATGGTCGTGGCTGAGAGCAGCAAGCTCTGGAATCCGAAGGTGGTCCTGGCACCGGGTGGACAGGGCAGACCTGCGCGACCTCACGGGAATGGACGCCACGAGCAGCTCGGACGTCGGAACGAGGCAAGATCAGTGGCGTTGGACAGAGGACGAAGGGAGGTAAGACCGGTGAAGATCCCACGTAAAAACTCGCAGACGTCCGTCCCATAGGATTTTTGCAAGGGGGCGAACAGAACCAGGCTCGCAGGGAGAGGAGGTCCTGCGCGCGCTCACAAAGAAAATCGCCACGGGTGATGCCGAACTCCGAATGAGGCGAGACCACCTCGCACGCGTCGGCGACTCGTAGAAGAATCACCTAAAAATGGGCTGGTCGCCAAAAGTCACCAAGAACAGAGGAGGTCATCGCAGCTCTTGGAGACAAGATCTGGTTGCACTGAACTTGAATCTGTGAAGAGATAGAATAGAGGGGGAACCTCGGCGTCGCACCGAGGGGATGGGGAGTCACACCCCAGGCTTGCTCCCGTCGCAGGAGCAAGGAGGAACAAGGAGGGGTGCAGCCACCTTCAAGGAAAATCAGCAATTTCTTTCATTCATTAATTTCTTCTCCAAAGAAAATACAAAGTTTATATATGGGGAGGGGGAATGCTAGGGTTGAAACCCTAGCCACAAGGGAAAGGGGGAATGCGCAATGGGCTAGGGGGGAAAGGGGGGGGGGTGCGCACCACTCCTAGAATCTAGGAGTGGATTGGGGATGGGGGCGGCCAAAGGAGGGAGGGGGGTGATCGAATGGGGAAGGAAAGGGGGGGGGCGCACCCCTCTTCCTAAAATCTAGGAGAGGGGCGGCTGCCACCTTCCAAGAGGAGGGAAAGAGGGGAGGGGGGCGCCCAAACCCTAACCCTAGGGAGGGGGGCGCAAATCTCCAGGTGGGCCAAGCCATGGTTGGGCAGCCATGCCCAATGGGCCAAGGCTTGAACCAAGAAAGTGACCCAATAACCCCATCTACTACCTAATAAGCATAAAAGACTCAAGTAAAGCCTAATTGGCCCCAATTGGCCTACAAAGGTCCACACAACTAATAAAAGTGTCCACGCAGGGACTAAACCAAGTCCCAACATGGCCTCAAATGAGAAGAAAGATCCTCTAGTAGATGCCGTAGTCGCCTAGCCAAAGAGATGCTGGCGTGCTCCGTGTGCTCTGTCGAGTGATGCGACGCGTGTCCTCACCAGAGCCACTCCCCTTCTATCTCTTCTTCCTCTTTTTCTCTCCTCTGTCTCGCCACCTTCTCTCTGCCTCTGCTTCTCTTCGAAGCGGGAGGCCTTTTATATTCCCAACAGCCGGAGGCGGGAAGTGGCCTTGTGATGATGGGGGTTTAACCTCCCCTGTCCTGGCTGTCAGTGGGGTAGGCTACGTGGCCCAACGATCAGCTACCACCTCAGACGGCTCCACTGCGCGCCAAGGATGCGTAGGGCATGGGCATCACGTCGTTGCCGTTGAAAAATGTTTCACGCTGTGCCGCTGGCGGGCTGAACAAGCGTGCCATGGGGGAGCCAAAAGTGCGTGCCGCTGGAGCACAAAACAGCCGTGCCGCTGAAGACTCAACAGCGTATACCGCTGAAGACCCCAAAGGGCCGTGCCGCTGGAGCCCCAAATGGGCGTGCCGCTGGAGAGCCAAAAAGGCGTGCCGCAGAAGCCTCTAGAGGCTGTGCCACTGAAGGGCTTCAGGGCGTGCCGCTGAAGACCCCCCCCTTTGGGGTGTACCGCTGAACCCCTGGATGGGGTGTGCCGCTGAACAGCCCAGGGGGCGTGCCGCTGAAGACCCCATGGGGGTGTACCGCTGGCCAGCCCAATGGGCGTGCCGCTGAACCCCTGGATGGGGTGTGCCGCTGAACAGCCCAGTGGGGCGTGCCGCTGAACACCCAAAGGGGTGTGCCGCTGAACACCCAAAGGGGTGTGCCGCTGAACCCCAAAGGGGGTGTGCCGCTGAACCCCAAAAGGGGTGTGCCGCTGAACAGCCCAAAGGGGTGTGCCGCTGAACACCCAAAGGGGTGTGCCGCTGAACCCCAAAGGGGGTGTGCCGCTGAACCCCAAAAGGGGTGTGCCGCTGGGCAACCCTGGGTGTGCCGTTGAAGGCCAAATTGGGCGTGTTTCTGAGCCCGTTGTGGACACGAGCCATGTCCTATTTGGCTTTCTCCGAGGCTCACAGATTGTGGGGGCTCCTTGTGCTCGGTTCCTCTTCACTGTTGTGACTCCTCGCGGTGGCTTTGCGACAGTTCTCCCGGGGTTTATTCGCTCGGGCCATCATTGACACTGGGCCGAGCGGGGTATCATGGGTGTGCAATTTTTGGTGTCCACAAATGCCCCCCACCCAAGGGTAGCGCGGGCGAAGGATGAGCCGGGCGGTGCCCGTGGGTGTAGTTGTCCCTTTTCTCTTCGTCGGTGCCGACGGGGTGTCGAGAGCCGACCTGGTTGGTTGTTTGTTGGTCTCTTTGTTAGTGCCGATGGGGCGTCGGGAACTGAAGTAGTATGTTGGTCTCTTCATCAATGCCGACGTGGTGTCGGGAACTGAAGCAGTATGTTGGTCTCTTCATCAGTGCCGACGTGGTGTCGGGAACTGAAGCAGTATGTTGGTCTCTTCATCAGTGCCGAGAGCTGACCTAGTTGGTTGTCTCTTTGTCTCTTTGTTAGTGCCGACAGGATGCCGGGAACTGACCTGGTTTGTCGATCTCTTGGTCTCTTTGCCAGTGCCGACAGGATGCCGGGAACTGACATGCTTTGTTGTCTCTTTGTCTCTTAGCCAGTGCCGACAGGATGCCGGGAACTGGCATGCTTTGTTGTCTCTTTGTCTCTTCGCCAGTGCCGACAGGATGCCGGGAACTGAACTGCTTTGTTGGTCTCTTCGCCAGTGCCGACAGGATGCCGGAAACTGGCATGCTTTGTTGTCTCTTTGTCTCTTCGCCAATGCCGACAGGATGCCTGGAACTGGCATGCTTTGTTGTCTCTTTGTCTCTTCGCCAGTGCCGACAGGATGCCGGGAACTGACCTGCTTTGTTGGTCTCTTGGTCTCTTCGCCAGTGCCGACAGGATGTCGGGAGCTGGCCTGGTTTATTGTCTCTTAGTCTCTTTATCTCTTCGCCAGTACCGATAGGGTGTCGGGAACTGGCCTGGTTTATTGTCTCTTAGTCTCTTCGTCAGTGCCGACAGGGTGTCGGGAGCTGACCAGATTTATTGATTTCTTCATCAGTGCCGACAGGATGTCGGGAACTAAAGCAGCATATTGGTCTCTTATTCTCCTCATCAGTGCCAACGAGGTGTCGGAAACTGAAGCAGTTTGTTGTCTCTTTTCCTCTTCATCAGTGCCGACGAGGTGTCGGGGACTGAAGCAGTTTGTTGTCTCTTGTTATCTTTTAGTCTCTTCGTCAATGCCGACGGGGTGTCGGGAACTGACCTGGTCTCTTGGTCTCTTTGTCTCTTCGTCAGTGCCGATGGGATGTCGGGAACTGACCTGGCCTCTTGTCTCTTAGTCTCTTCGTCAGTGCCGACATCATGTCGGGAACTGACCTGGTCTCTTGGTCTCTTTGTCTCTTCGTCAGTGCCGACAGGATGTCGGGAACTGACATGGTCTCTTGGTCTCTTTGTCTCTTCGTCAGTGCCGGCAGGATGTCGGGAACTGACCTGGTTTGTCGTCTCTTAGTCTCTTCGTCAGTGCCGACAGGATGTCGGGAGCTGACCTGGTTTGTTGATCTCTTCTTATCTGTTCTTTCTCTTTTTTTTTGTACCACATTACCGATACAAGTGCCTGATGTGGCACAGCCTAAAGACCACTAAATATGATAAGGTGACCCTAGGACTTACACCCGCAAGCATACAAGCGCTCAATGATTCTCACAACGACGATTTCTGCTCACTCGGTTCACACGTTCACCCGGTGGGTCCGGGAGATGATGGTGAGGGTCCGAGGCGGGACCCAATTGTCCTAATGGACTTACAATACTAAGGCTGGCCTCCAATGGGCCTGGGAGTCCCAAATTTGTGGGTGGCTGGCCCGCAAGGCGGGGTGTGGGGTGGCACTCACTCACGGGCCGCGGTGGGCACGATATTGCTTAAAATGAATTCCGAGCACTCTCTTACCGTCCGACGGGCATTCAAGGCAATACTACATTTGCAGAAATGAAGCTACAAGGGTGTGATCAGAAGCTCACCTGATCGGTGTGAAGACACCGATCCCGTTCGGAGACGAGGGCGCGCCGGGAGGCGAGGGTATACACCCGATCGCCGCGGCGATGAAGCTTGACCTGAAAATGTGAAGAGGTACAGCACTACGCCCCTTGCAAGGGGGGGATCTTGGGATGGGGGTTAATGTATTACAACCAAAAATTACCTCCACGCAGGGAGGGGCCTTCAGCCAGCCAAGCGGGGAGGGGAACGAGCGAGATAGAGTCGACTTTCAGAGCTTTGCCGATTCTACCTAGCTTCTGTAATTCTGGACAGAGGGCCGATGTTGATGCTGCCAATAATTCCACCGAGCTTGGAATCTGATGAAACTTGCGCCAAAAGCTTGCTAACCGGAGAGGGGTGCGGCTTGAATTTTTGGACGACATTCTGATCTGGGGGCTAACTGTTCCAGCGACTGGAAGATGGATCCAGCTCTGGTCTCTGGCCGAGCTCAGTCTGAAACAGAAGGTTGCAGGAGCTGCCACAATCGCTCCTGAGCTCCAAATTTGGCACCGCTAGACTTGTTGGAATCGTGGACGAGTCTATTTTGCATAAAAATAAACGGGGAAGTCTTCTGATGTTGGAGATGAGCTGGGTGTCCATAGAAGTGGACGGTGGTTGGTGCAGACTGTGAGGAGGCAGACCGGCGTGGGTGTGGTAGAAAATTGGTATCTCTGGTTTTCGGATGCCGAACGGGGTTCTGTCTTCTGTTCCTGGATGCTGACAGGGGGAGGAAGAACTTTGTAGAAGACCTCAAAGACTGGTTCCTTCAAGGTTCGTCGTGGGAGAGTCTTCTCTGCCGCTCTGGCTCCTGGTCTGAGAGGTTCTGCGCAGTCGGGGAAGAACAGCCTTCACGGACGGCCACGAACTCGGAATGGAGTGATTCCACCTCGCCTGCGAAGAGCACAGGGAGGCCTTTCCATAAAGTTAGGCCACACCACCGGCAGAACCAGGATGCAGTCGTGGACGTCGCTGCAACAGAGTGTTAAACTGCATGTTGGCCTGTACACAAAGCTGGAGTGGAGAAGAGAGGAGGGGGCGAACTTGGCTTGAGGGGAGAGGAGGGGTGCAACCTAGGGAGCAAGGAGGGAAGGGGAGATTCGAATTTGGGATTTGGAATGAGTTAATTCAGCCTTGGGAAGGTGGAGATATGCTTAGGGAAGTGAAAGGGGTAGGTGGTGGTTGGAGGGTGGGGTTTTGAGTGGTGGAACTTCCTTGGGACTAGGTGAGGATTAAAGAGGGGTTGTGGGAAGTTGTGGGGAGTTAATAGAGGTAGGTGGGGGTTGGAAGTGGTTGAGAGGGGGAGGAGAGAGAGTGAATTTCAAAATTTAGAGAGAGGAGGAGAGAGAATAGAGAGATAATGAGAGAGAGAGAGATATTGAGAGAGTTTGAAAGGGTTTTCTTCAATATTCATCAAAAGTTCCATACAAGAGGAGAGATGGGGCCTATATATAGGCAACCATTTTTTACATGACCAAAATACCCTTGACAATAAGATAAAAGACCGAGCATATCCTAGACTCAATCCTATGGGCCCATAACTAAAGTAATAAGGCCCAATTTAAACATAACAAGGGAAATGGACTAAAACCATATGACTCAATAAAGGAAAATACATAAGATAGGACTCAATAAAAAGAAAATACATAAAATGAAACTTGAGAAATGAAGATAACAAGTGTAGACCATGATCAATCCATATCAAGAGTGTGCAGGCGATCAAAGCTAGAGGGGTGTCGGGAGATGCCCTCATCAAATCCCCCGGGGTGGGGAGAGCTCGACCCTATCGAGTATGGGTCTGCCTGGCTGTCGTACTGCTCCATCATGTCGGGATCCAAGCATATCAAATCTTCACGACTCACCCATGTATCCTCGATCGGGGGACGACTCTTCCACCTAACCAGATAGCGCTGATACACCATGTGCCTCGTAATGATACTCTGCTCATCCAGTATTGCCTCTACCTGCTCTCGTCGGTCGCTCAAGCTAGAAAGTGGAGTCCCTCCGGGAGTGTCTCTCATAAGGGGGGGGGTAAAGGCTCAAGCTCCTCACTGGGTTCCACCGCGGGGCCTTTGTGGGGTACCAGGTCCGCCACACTGAAGGTAGGGTGCACCCCATAGCTTTCTGGTAGGTCAAGCTCATAAGCATTGCTGCCAAGTCGTCGTAGAACTCGAAAGGGTCCCGAACCCCGTGCCCTCAACTTGGAGGCAGGTCCCGGAAGGAGCTGCTCCGTCCTCACCATCACCGGGTCTCCCACTTGGAACTCGTAGTGGCGCTGATGAGCATCTGCCCGCCTTTTGTAAGTCTCATTGATCCTTCCTATATGCTTGTGAGAATGCGTATGCCAAGGTGGACCTGGGCAGCCAAATGTAGACCGATCACACTTTGATGCTATGAAGACTGTGGTAGTCTTAGGAGGGCCGGGACATCCATAGATGAGCCTTTTATGCATGGGTGTGATAAATGTCGGGAGACCCGGACATCCATGTATTCTCCTATCATGCTTAAGACTCATGATGAATGAAGGTGGGCCAATACATCCGAATATGGTCCACTTATGCTGCCTACTTGACATGTGGGTGATGTGGATGAATGTACCCGACTTATGAATCATGTCAAATGGTGTGGTAGGCCTGGACACATGCATGTTTATCCCAAAGGTGACTTCCATGTGCATAGATGTGGGATGACTTTTGAACGTCCACGTGAATGGGTCGAAGGGATCTACGAACGTGGTTATGGGGTGGGGCACTTCATCAATCCCAAGGTGTTTGTTGCCTAAGGTCAAGGCTCTCATGTTGTAACCCGATTCTAGGAAGGGAGGAGTTTGGGTCGACATGGGCGATGTGGGTAAGGTGAGGTGGGTGGTGAATAGGGAAAGTGGGTCACATGGCGGTTTAGGCTCCCATAGAAAAGGGTCAAAGGGATTATGGTAAGGGTCACCTAGGTAGGGGTACTCCATGTTCTCAAGGTCCTCAAATGGCGAATCATCTCTCTCTAAGATAATTGGGCCAAGGTTGCTAATGGGTTGGCCAATCAAAGTACTTGGGATCTCAATGGTTGGGGAGTAGACTAGGATGGGTTCCTCCTCCATGGGAAGAAGGAGTATGATCTCACTTGTATATTGGCCATTGGTGTAGATGGAAGTGATGGAGCCAATGGTGGGGTAAGCTAGGCTAATGGTGCTAGACTCTGATGGCCTCATGGCTAGCATATCGGTCAAGTGGACTTGCCAATGTAGGTAGGCCACTAAGTCTCCCAAATCTTCTACACAATAGGAGGTTTGATAAGTGACATGAGGCTGAGTGGGAATGAGTTGGGATTGATGTCCCATGAGTAGGTGGCTTGGTTGTAAACTAGGAATGGTGAGGCCTCGCTTGAGCCATAGGAATATGGACTTATCTATGGTGATGGTGTCATGGGGAAAGGTGTATAGCTCTTGAGGAACTAGGTTAGGAGGGGTGGGTGAGTTGTATGGCCCTTGGATTTCCTTGATTTTGGGAGGTGGATCCGAATTGGTATCCCTCTCCACTTGGGTAGGTGTGTGGGTTGCAACTCCTAAGGACAATGGGGTAGGAAGGTCTATGGTGGGTGGGTTGGTGTTAGTCGAGGCATGGCGCACTCGAGGAGGTGAGCAAGGTCGGACATGGGTTGGACTTGGGAGTGGAAGTAGTGGAGGCCTAATTTGGGGTAAGATTGGTGTAGGAAGCGGGAGGTGGGTTGGGTGAGGGGTTTTGGGTTTTGGGGTGGTGGTCATTATGGGCCTTGGTGGAGGGGTGGACATGGTGTCCACATGGTTTTTAATGGTGAGGGTTGGATGAGTGGTGGTCACCATGGAGGGAATTGGGTTGGTTAGGGGTCTCTTGCCCTTGGGATCACTTGGGGTGGAAGTGGGGGCTAAAGGGGCTTGACTAGTGTAGGTTAGGGAAGGGGGTTTTGGTTGGGATGTGGGGGACCTCATGGGGTTAGGTGGGGAGGTGGAGGTCTTAGGTACTTGGGTTTTAGTGATAAGGGTTTGGACGGGTGGGGTGGGAGGAGTGGGAGTGCTCCTTGGGTTTTGGTGATCCGAGTGGGAAGGGGACACATACCTAGCCCTTAGTTGATCCTTCATGTCCTCCCATGTGGTGAGGGGAGCTTCCCGTCTAATTATCCTTAAGCCCTCAATTTTACACCAATGAGTTTGAGCCCTTTTGGTTAGTTGTATTTTGGCAACCCATGCCTTTTCATCCTCGGAAATATGATACCAATTGAAGTATTGGTCCATTGTAGCTTCCCAATCTAAATATTTGCTAGGAGAGGTCCCATCAAAGGTGGGAAGTGGGAAAGGGGCCATCCTATCGTCCGTCCTTAGGGCGGGCCTATTTTTTCCAAGTTGGTTGAGTCGGCCCGATATGTTATCAAGCCGCTCATTGGCATAGGTCAAGGCTTTCATGAGGTAGTTGAAGTCATGAGTGTTAGTGGTAGGCATCCCTTGGGGTTTTGGATTCATTGCGGGATTGGAAGATGTAGTATTGGGTTGAAAGCGAGTACCACTACGAGTGGTCATGCAAGGTTGGGTGGGCTATGCAAGGGTGTGCGGATGCACCTATGAAAGACTTAGTGTGACCCAAGACTAGACTTGTAAGGACAAGCCTATGACCGCTCTGATACCACTTGATGTGGCACAGCCCAAAGACCACTAAATATGATAAGGTGACCCTAGGACTTAGACCCGCAAGCATACAAGCGCTCAATGATTCTCACAACGACGATTTCTGCTCACTCGGTTCACACGTTCACCCGGTGGGTCCGGGAGATGATGGTGAGGGTCCGAGGCGGGACCCAATTGTCCTAATGGACTTACAATACTAAGGCTGACCTCCAATGGGCCTGGGAGTCCCAACTTTGTGGGTGGCTGGCCCGCAAGGCGGGGTGTGGGGTGGCACTCACTCACGGGCCGCGGTGGGCACGATATTGCTTAAAATGAATTCCGAGCACTCTCTTACCGTCCGACGGGCATTCAAGGCAATACTACATTTGCAGAAATGAAGCTACAAGGGTGTGATCAGAAGCTCACCTGATCGGTGTGAAGACACCGATCCCTTTCGGAGACGAGGGCGCGCCGGGAGGCGAGGGTATACACCCGATCGCCGCGGCGATGAAGCTTGACCTGAAAATGTGAAGAGGTACAGCACTACGCCCCTTGCAAGGGGGGGGATCTTGGGGTGGGGGTTAATGTATTACAACCAAAAATTACCTCCACGTAGGGAGGGGCCTTCAGCCAGCCAAGCGGGGAGGGGAACGAGTGAGATAGAGTCGACTTTCCGAGCTTTGCCGATTCTGCCTAGCTTCTGTAATTCTGGACAGAGGGCCGATGTCGATGCTGCCAATAATTCCACCGAGCTTGGAATCTGATGAAACTTGCGCCAAAAGCTTGCTAACCGGAGAGGGGTGCGGCTTGAATTTTTGGACGAGATTCTGATCTGGGGGCTAACTGTTCCAGCGACTGGAAGATGGATGCAGCTCTGGTCTCTGGCCGAGCTCAGTCTGAAACAGAAGGTTGCAGAAGCTGCCACAATCGCTCCTGAGCTCCAAATTTGGCACCGCTAGACTTTTTGGAATCATGGACGAGTCTATTTTGCAGAAAAATAAACGGGGAAGTCTTCTGATGTTGGAGATGAGCTGGGTGTCCTGAGAAGTGGACGGTGGTCTGTGCAGACTGTGAGGAGGCAGACCGGCGTGGGTGTGGTAGAAAATTGGTATCTCTGGTTGTCGGATGCCGAACGGGGTTCTGTCTTCTGTTCCTAGACGCTAACAGGGGGAGGAAGAACTTTGTAGAAGACCTCGAAGACTGGTTCCTTCAAGGTTCGTCGTGCGAGAGTCTTCTCTGCCGCTCTGGCTCCTGGTCTGAGAGGTTCTGCGTAGTCGGGGAAGAACAGCCTTCACGGACGGCCACGAACTCGGAATGGAGTGATTCCACCTCGCCTGCGAAGAGCACAGGGAGGCCTTTCCATAAAGTTAGGCCACACCACCGGCAGAACCAGGATGCAGTCGTGGACGTCACTGCAACAGAGTGCTAAATTGCAGGTCGGCCTGCACACAAAGCTGGAGTGGAGAAGAGAGGAGGGGGCGAACTTGGCTTGAGGGGAGAGGAGGGGTGCAACCTAGGGAGCAAGGAGGGAAGGGGAGATTCGAATTTGGGATTTGGAATGAGTTAATTCAGCCTTGGGAAGGTGGAGATATGCTTAGGGAAGTGAAAGGGGTAGGTGGTGGTTGGAGGGTGGGGTTTTGAGTGGTGGAACTTCCTTGGGACTAGGTGAGGATTAAAGAGGGGTTGTGGGAAGTTGTGGGGAGTTAATAGAGGTAGGTGGGGGTTGGAAGTGGTTGAGAGGGGGAGGAGAGAGAGTGAATTTCGAAATTTAGAGAGAGGAGGAGAGATAATGGAGAGATAATGAGAGAGAGAGAGATATTGAGAGAGTTTGAAAGGGTTTTCTTCAATATTCATCAAAAGTTCCATACAAGAGGAGAGATGGGGCCTATATATAGGCAACCATTTTTTACATGACCAAAATACCCTTGACAATAAGATAAAAGACCGAGCATATCCTAGACTCAATCCTATGGGCCCATAACTAAAGTAATAAGGCCCAATTTAAACATAACAAGGGAAATGGACTAAAACCATATGACTCAATAAAGGAAAATACATAAGATAGGACTCAATAAAAAGAAAATACATAAAATGAAACTTGAGAAATGAAGATAACAAGTGTAGACCATGATCAATCCATATCAAGAGTGTGCAGGCGATCAAAGCTAGAGGGGTGTCGGGAGATGCCCTCATCAGTGCCCTTTCGGGTTTTCGCCGGTACCGGCCCCCTCTTGATTTTGCCCACGCGCCCTCTCAGGTTTTCACGTGGCGGGGTACCCGATTTTGCCCGTAGCGCCCTTTCGGGTTTTCGCCACAGCCGGGTTGTTGCCATTTTTACCCTTGTCCCCATGTAGGGACAAGTCCGGCGGGGTATCTCTATTTTTAACCCCATTTTATTTTATTTTTTTTTTGACGAGTGAGTGATATGCGTGTGTAGGCTAGGGCACGAAGCCTTGCGCCGGAAGATAGGGTTCATTCGTTGGCAAGAATAGAATGCCAGCGCAACGGGAGAATTTATGCCGATTCGGACGTAGGGTCCGTAATGGCAATGTTGTGCGGAGTGGGTGGCTAGGGCACGGGGCCTTGCGCCAGAAAGGGACTTATTCATTGGCAAGGGGCTAATGCCAACGCAAAGATAGAGGTTTTACCGACCCGAGCGTAAGGCCCGTGACGGTACTTCTGTATGACGGGAGGTGGTTGAGGCACGGGGCTTCGTCCCTGGGAGGGTCTTGGCAGGGCAGTGGCACCCTTGCCGGAGTAGCGTTGCAGGGGTAGAGTTGTTTTCGCCCGTGCGGACGCTCGTATGACTATGATTGTGAGGATGGAATGTTTTCCCCGGGGATATTTGTTACTGGGCGTTTCCGACGTACCCCTCCACGTATGTGAGCGGATGAGTATGTAAATGTGTGTACATATATGGGTATATATATATACATACATATATATATATATTTAATATTTTACATATCTTTTGCTTCCCCTTCTCTTATTTTCTCATTTTATTTCTCTTTTTTTTTGTTTTCATTTCTTCATCTCCTACTCTTTTTTTTTACTTCGTTCCCCCCATTTTTTCTTTTCTTCTCGCCCCCTTTTTTACTTCCTTTTTTTATTTTCTTTTTTTCCTCCTTTTATTTTCTTCTCCCCCTTTTTTTCCCTTCCTTTTTTTTTCTATATAAAAAGGGGGGTGGGGGCGTTTCGAACGGTCACCCGTTTCGAATCCCCCCCTCTTTCCTCTTTCTCTCTCTTTGGTGACCGAGCGGACGAGAGCCCCCCCTTCTCTTGCCTTCTTCTTCTCCGAGCGCGACCACCGCCGCTGCCGTCGTCTTCTTCATTGCCGGGGTGAGGAGACGGCCACGGAGGGGTCCCCCCCCTTCCTTCCCATTCCTCTCTTCCTCCCCCGTTCTCTTTTGATGCTGGACGAGAAACGGACACGACAAGCTCGCGATCGTCCCTTGATGAGGGAAGCGTCGGACGTGCACGGTTGAGAAACCGGCAAGAGCTAGGGTGGTCGGCTCGCACTTTCGTGCCCGGATCGGGTCACGGGACGGTCTCGCGCACTCTGTCGCAGCAGCGGTGATATGAAATTATAGCGAGCTAGGTCCTAAAACATGCTCTCTAGCAGTGGCATAAACAAGCATATATGAAATCAAGCAAAATGTCAAGTAAGGAGCGAAGACGATACCTCCACGCGCTCTGCATGGGGACGACGGGCCCGGCCGAACTCGTGCTCCCGGGATAGTTAATACATGAATGTTACAGCAATGGAAATATGCCCACTCCACGCAGGGAGGTAAAGGGCGACACAACGGGCCCGGGAGGACCGAATACGGGTTGACGGGTGGCTTTCCGCGTAGCTTCGGCAGCACCCGAACTAGTGACGGTAGGGCCCACGTGCTGTCCGGAGGGGCCGTGTGGGACCCGGTGTCACCACTGTGGTGGGGACACTGGTGGAGGTGATCCCCGGGCTGGCGGCACGCTGGAACGTCGCCCGGAGGTCGGGCGGCTCCGATCGGCACCCGTCGGCTTTGCTGCCCACGGACTGGTTGCT
The DNA here is from genome assembly GCA_022559845.1 of Amorphophallus konjac. Lineage (NCBI taxonomy): Eukaryota > Viridiplantae > Streptophyta > Magnoliopsida > Alismatales > Araceae > Amorphophallus > Amorphophallus konjac. The sequence goes on from CM040117.1 coordinate 201,666,231, forward strand.
GCTGTTTTGCAGCGCGCGATCCAGCGAGAATGGGCGCTGCGATCAGACCCGATGTCGGATCGACACAAGACTGGCGCCGTTGGAAAGCTACCTTGAAGTTCTTCAACCTAGGCCCAAATATCTGGCCTGGATTTGTTCGGATCTTGACTTATGGAATTTTCAATCTCCTATTGTACAGTAACTGAAGACTCAGGCCTGTAGGGAACTTAACTGTGGATTGCCTTTGACCGTGAGGTGGATGTCCGAATTTGAAGATGTATTCTTCAGAAAAGTTGTTGAAAATTGAGATGGGAAGATGGAAAAATTGGTTTGGACACGTTTGGATGTGTCTATGATTTTATGTGATTTGTTCAGTGGACAAAGGTCGGATCTGGGATCTGGTTGAAAGTACTGTAGCTCCGGTAGAACATGAATTTTTGAAAAATAGGTAGAAGGATGATAAAAATTTAAGAAAAATTGTGGTGGTAGAGGACGATGGAAAAAACACATAGTTAAATTGGGAGGTCTCAATAAAATCAAAAGGGGGGTCGAAGATGGAGAACTAAGGGCTACTGTCACTATAGATAGTGACAGAACAGATCTGAGATTGAGAGTTGAATGAAATGGGAAAAATATGAAACGGTGGATTTTGAACCTCAATTCTTTTGTGGAGAAGGGGCTAGAAGATAGGAACCAACCCTAAAAATTTCAAATTGATTAGAACTCGTGGCGGGCTTCAGGAATTCTTGAACTACACCTCTGTCCAGCAGGACAGAAAACCGAAGACGATCCCGTGGCGGCTCGGAGGCGGCACGAACGGCGGCGGCACAAACGATCACCGGAGGTTGAGAGGGGAGGAAGGAGATAGAATCCACTCTAGATCTGGGGTTGGGGAAGAGGAAACCAGGGGGAGAGAGGAAGAGAGGGCACACCCTTCTTGCTTCAAGCAATTTTCACATAATTTCTTCATTAATCTCTAATGACACTATACATAGGCTTATATAGAAAATAGCAAGGGGTGGGGGGGCTGATAATTTCATGGAAAATATGTCATTTTCATCTCCCATGTGGTCAAAACTCAAAATAAATAAATTACATATGAATGGGGCACTCCTTTGACTAGGTAGGTAAGGTAGGTGGCCTACCTTTGAAATTTTAACCCCTTTGTCTCCCATGTGGTCAATTAGCATTCAAACATTCTAGATGGCCACCTAGGATGGTTGACCAGCCCCACATGGATGAGGTGGACCAATGGGGAAGGGGAGGGGGCTCCCTAGCTGGACCTACTACATATTTGCATAAAAACCCACACAATCCTAGGGAATGACACATTGGCTTACAAAGCCTTACAATTGTACATATACTTTCCCATGGATATAAAAATAAACTAAAGGACACAAATGCAAAATAAAATGTACATGCTCGGCGTCGATTCCCATCATCTTTCTTCTACCGTGGTCGGCGGCCGGGGGCCCTAGCCCTTCTCCCTCTCTATCTCCCTATCTCCTCCATCTCCCCTTTTCTTTCTTGTTCTCTTGTCTCTGCTCCCCCCTTCTCTGTTGCCGGCCATCGCCGGTTGTACCGTCAGGATGGTCTCCGAGCGTGCCGGGGAATGTCTGCGGAGGATGCCGGGGAGGACCGCTTAGGGCGTGTTGGTGAGGGCTTGGACGGGCGTGCCGGGGAGCCACTAAATCGGGCGTGCCGGGGAGGCCAAGCCCGGGTGTGCCGGAGAAGCGGGATCCCGAGCGTGCCGGGGAAGACCCCTTGAGGGTGTGTCGGTGAAGCTCCCGTTGGGGCATGTCGGGGAAGAGGCCCAGGAGCGTGCCGGGGAGTGGGGCTCCTGGTGTGCCGGGGAGCGAGCGGTGGCGCGTGCCGAGGAAGGGCTTCCAAAGTGTGCCGGGGAAGCCACCAGCGGGGTGTGCCGGGGAAGGCACCTGGAGGGCGTGCCGGCGAAGCCACTAGCAGGGGCGTTCCGGCCAAGGCACTTTAGGCAGTATGTGGGGACTTTTAGCTTAGGGGAGAAGACTCTTTTGACCGGCGGACTTCTGGTGTTGCCTCTCGGGGCCCACCATGTTTTGTTGGGGCCGTCACTCCTTGTGGACGCGCACCCGTGTTTTCCCCTTACGCCTCTGGCCTGGGGAAACTCTGCCGAAATTTTGTCAGAAATTGGCAATATCTTATTCATTTGACTTGTAGTAAAGCCCCCCCCCCCCTTTATAATTTTTATTTCTCTTTACACGTGGCTTGTTCTGATCTCTCAATTCGTGTATCTTTGCAGACAAATGGCTGCCCCAAGTGGTTCTTCTGCTCCTGCTGCTACTGTCGGTGCCGACCTCATCCCGCGGGGTCCCGTGCCGGCGGTCACGTGGCTCAATGTGGAAGATCTGGACTGCGAGCATGTAGAAATAGCCGCCTTGGCTGAGTCATCTGAGTCTGACGGGGAAACCATGGATTTCCAGAGGCTTGGCAGAGTTGACAGCGGCTTCACATTTGACCAGGCCACCGGGGAGTTCAGGAAAGACTTCCCGAAGGATAGGCACCCCATTCGCTTTTTGAAGCACTTTCGCTCGCGGGAAGGGCGAGACTTCCGAGTCGTGAGGAAGGCTGAGCATGCCATTCTGCAAGCCCAGGATAGCTTATTGTACAGCGTCCCCCGGAGTATTCCGATGTATCTGGTGGGAGAAGCCCGGGAGTGGAAGCCAGTTCTGGGGATTGAGGGGGTGCTGCCGACCGAAGACAGGCTGGTGCGGGTGCCTCAGTTTACTCCGGCAAGATGGGACCTGTCTGCCGGGAAGGTGCACAACGAGGCGCCTCGATTCGGCCTATTCTTGGCTCCCTTGAAGTGGGGCTATAGAGAGGAGCCGTTCATCTTGGACTGCTTGGCCGTCAGATTCAAGTATGAGCTGTCACTGGGCTGGTTTGGGGAGCTGAAGCTTCAGGATGCACACAGCTTTCGGGAGAGGGCGGTGGAGTTTACGGAGCACGTGCTGTTCAACTATGCTCCGCTGCTGGTTCGGGTCGGCATTTATCATAGCGTGTACGCTTCCCGGTATGGCTACCCCATCTCCAAGGGTCTCTGCTGCGGCATGATAGAGGTATTCAGCGCAGCGACCAACACCTTTTACACGGCAGAGGGCGAGACTTCACTTGATTTGTGGAGTCTCGATCAGCTAAGTGGCTTGCCCATTGACGGGGAGCCTTATGAGGAAGTATGCCTCCCCGACTTGATCAAGGATGAGACCAACGGGGATGGCTATTATTCTCTGGGGTATTCATATCGGTACCTCATGAAGGCGTACCGGGAGCTGTACCAATGGTCGCATAAGGGAAAGCAACCCGCTCGTGGGGATAGGAAGAGGGTACGCATGCCCTTGTGGCTAGAGTATTTCTATGACGGGCCGAAGCGGTACGAGGAATTCCCCTGTGACTATACCGCTGTCGCCCCCAAGAAGCGTGCGAAGCCCAAGCTCAATGTGAAGATCCCGTCTAGAGGCCGTCGAAGCGGGCCTAACCCGATGGGCTTGGATCCCCAGACCCACTGCGCCGCCTATCTCACGTACTGGCTATGCTCATTTGCCATGCCGTACGGCGACGAGACAGTGATTCGGCCGGATGCCATCTACCCGGCATGTCAAATGGCATGGGGTATCAGGCTGTCGCTGTGCCCGGTGACCCTTTGCTTGATTTTCAAGGCCCTGGGGGATATCAGCACGCACCAGTTCCCGCGGCAGGCCCGGTATGTGTACCCACTGCACTTCTTCAACGCGTGGGTCTGTTCGCTGTTCCCGGAGTTTGCCCCGCGAGTTCTCCAGGACTGGGGGCTGATGTCGAGGATGTTGGAATTTGCCAGTGCTGAGCCGGGCTCCACCTCCATACGGATGTATGATATTCGGGGCCGGTTGACAACGGTTCCCCGGGATGCGGTTGGGACTATTCATTTTTGGACATTGGCGGCACATTCGAGCCCTCTGGTGAACAACAAGAGGGAGTGCAAAGACGACCAGGTGGAGAAGTACGTCCACCCTATTAGCCAGGAGAATGTGATCTGCCCACTGCTGGAGCCGGAGCTGAGGGACTGGGCACTGTCGATTCGCCCGAGCGTGCTGGTGTTCAGGAAAGGGGAGAACGTGTTGCTGGAGCCGTATTATCCCTTCCGGTTCGGTCGCAATTTTGGGTATGACCAGCATATCCCTGCTTATCATGCACAGTTCGGCCTGCCCTTGCGGAGTGTCCGGGGGAGCTCAGTTGCTGAACACGCCAGGAGCTGGTGGGACTTCTTCCACCGGGCGGACTCTGCCTCCTTCAGAGTACCGGCCTCGGGTCATGTTCCCCGAGTGACCCAAGATTATATCAAGTGGTGGAATAGCCGGACGGCCTTCTATCGGCTGCACAAGACCGATTGCTGGGATGGGGCTGAGAGGAGGTTCCTTAGTCGGCAGCTGGTGCCGGTTCTTGACATTGAGCTAGACCATCTTCTTCGGCTCAGGAATAGATAGGAAAAGGAGGTGGTAGCATATATGGCGGCTCGCCGGGAAGCCCGGGATAAGAGGCCGACGCTGAAGGTGGAGCTACCCCCGGTGGCCAAGGATCATTATCAGAAGATGCTGAGGGACCTGTGCCAAGTGGGGAGCGACCGCCTGGACCTCATCAATTATCCATTCCCCATGGAGGAAGTGGGGACTCCTGCCAGGAGCTGGCGTCCAGAGAGGGATTCGGCCTGCCCGTACCGCACGTTTATGAGGCGGGAGGAGAGGCAGCCCGAGAACTATAAGGATACCACGTGGCTATACGTCCTTCTCCGGGTGAATGGGATGAAGATCGAAGATCCGACGGCCTCCCTCCTGGGAAAGCGGCTGCACATCCCTTATTATTATGCTGACGGGTGGGGCATGGACCACTTTAATCTTTTCTGTCACCTCTCCTCAAAGAAGCACGCGGATCTGGCCAACCTTACAGACCAGTGCCAAACGATTGAAGACGTTTGCTGGCTGGTCCGGGAGGCGGCGCGTCGGGGCAATGAGACGTCCCTAAGCTACTGGCCGATCACGCTGCGGCTGTACACTGGCCCTCATGGTATTCAGTCTCTTCTTGCTCTTCGGTTTTGTCTCTTACCACTGCGGCCTTCGCAGTGAGTTGGGTACTAATCGTAAATACATGTTCATTCTTTCCCCTCTTTTCTTTGCAGACCATCCCGACAACACGCAGCTGACTATGTATCAGAACCTCCTCCGGCTGGTGAAGAAGCCTGCGTATTTTGAAGCCGCGCCGTTGGCCCCGACCACGGCTCCTTTGCCCAAGGCTGCGAAGAGGCCCCGGGCTAAATCGCCTGTGAAGAAGGCGGTGGACGCCGCCAAGGCGGCTAAGCGGCGGGACACAAAGCGGAGGAAGACGGAATCGGCTAAAGCTCTGACGGCTGTTCCTCCGACACCATGAGTCCCATCTTTCGAGGAATTTGAAGCTGCCCGTCCCGAGCCAGGCCAACCTGTCGGTCAGTGTCCCCGCTCATTAGTGTGTCTCTTGAATCTCCCCCCCTTTTATTTTGGAGTGGAGCCCTGACACCTGGATACTTCTTTTGTCTCAGCTCCTGTGGGAGAGCCCGTGCCCACGCCTGACATGGGTGAAGTTGCGGTCCCAGCAAAGGCGACCTCGGCGGCGGCTCCAGCTCCCTCGCCGCAGGCAACGGGAAAGCCCCGAACACAGTCACCCGTTAAGAAGGCGTTGGCTGCTGCCAAGGTAGCCGGGCAACAGGGGGTAAAACGAAGGCGGACCGAGGCATCCCCGGCTCCGACGGCAGCCTCGCCGGTGGCCCCTGTCTTGTCCTTCGAGGAATTCGAAGCCACGCGGACCGAACCGAGCCACGAAGCTGGCGAGGTTCATCAGCCGCCTACGTCGTCTGCGGTCGACTGGCCTCCCGAGTTGGCCTAGGATTCGCGCACGGTGACGATGCGCTTCTATCTTACTGGCGGCACGGAGGAACCGGCGCCCATGTTGCTCCCGGGCGAGAGCGGGGCCGCGGCTCCCATGAAGGCTCTGTCCGTCGAAGAAGCCGGCGAGTCATCCAGGACCGTATGGGCCGAAGGGGGCAAATATTTTCGTCCATTCGGCTAGCTCCCTTTTTTTTTCCTGGGGGCTAGTAGGTTCAACATGGCTTATCTTCTTTTGCATGACAGGCGTTGCCGTGGCGGCCACCGAGTCATTGGGGCCTGATCCCGACCTCCCGACGATGCTGACATATGTGAGGAGGAAGAAGATCGGAGTGCGAGCCTCGCCTAGCCCGAGGGAGGACGTGCTGGACAGAGACTCTGAAGTGGAAGCCCCTCTGCCGGCCCTGGCCGAGCCGGTGGCAGTCGAGTCTCCATCTGGGGAAGAGGTAGATTACAACTACTCTTCCGACGAAGTGGCTCCTGGGGATGTAACGTCTGGGGCATCGGGGCTGCCCGAGCTGGCCCCTAAGGCCTCTTTATTTGCTAGCTCACTAAGCTTGACGGAGGAGGCCGCTGTAAGCGTGATTCCATTTGCGTGGGGCTGCTTCTGTGGTCGCCTACTGATATCATCCTCCTTGCGCCCGACCCTTTTCAGGAATCTGCTGAGCCGGAGGCTGCGAAAGAGGCTGCTCCGGCTGCGTCGGTTGACCGCCCATCGGGGGTCGATGTCGGCATGGGTAAGCTAGCCCTTCTATTTGAAGCCCTTCGGGAGGAGGCGTTGATAAGTGTCCATTTCTTATGACAATTCATTGCATGAACACCATTTTATGTGCATATAATTAGGTAATTATGCATATTTCATAGTTAACCTCAACTCCGCATTTAAATTGGAGCTTTCACGTAAATTGATTAATTCAATTATCTTATTTAATAATAAATTAAAGTTGAGGGCCATGAGCATTAATTCTCCATTGTATAATCATGAGCATTTGAGATTTATGTGTACATTGTGGTAATTTTTATGGACTAAAGTGCAATTATGTGTGTAGGACACCGAAGGTAATTACAAAAGAAGCCAGGGGCAAAAGGGTCATCACCATTTTGACCAAGTCAAATAAAGAATTCAAATTATTTTGGTTGGAGGGAAAGGAAAGTTCAAAATTTCTAATTCAAAGTTTGAAAAGGAGGAATCCAAACTTTAAGTTTGGAAAGGAGGAAAAGGACATTCAAAGTTTGAAATAAAGGAGAGATATGATGAGCCTTGGGAAATGGGGTGCCTAAAGTCCAAGAAAGGGGGTGCCCACCTACTTTTTCTCTTCCCCATGCATCATATTCCACTTAAATCTCAGCCATCCATCTCCTTTTGATACAATCTCCACCCTCCATCTACCTAACTTTCCCTATAAATAGCCCATGGCAAGGAGGAGAATGGGAGTCTTTTCTTTGAGCAATCTTTCACTCTCCCTCTTTCTCTCCTAACCTTAGGCCTCCGATTTCTCTCATGTAAGTTTGTTTTATCCTTTTGTGTTCTTCATAAAAGTTCTTCATTTTTAAGTCCTCTACAATTTCTTCTTCTTACTCAACTTCTAATTCCTTCTGGTTTTCAAGCTATTTCGTATTCTTCACTGTGCTGTCCTGTTCATCTGTGAAACAGTTTTTTTCTCTGTTCTTCCCCTTATTTCTCCCTCTTCTAGTCATTTTCGGCTCTTGCTGTCTTCATGAAAGTTCTTGGTTTTTACGTTTTCTACAACTTCTTCTTCTTGCTCATCTTCTAATTCCTTCCGGTTTTCAAGCTATCTTTCATTTTTTAACTTGCTATCCTGTAATTTTACTGTTCATCCGAGGTGCTAGCTTCGGTAATGTCTCCATTTTGAAGCCCTTCTTTTCTTCTTTTCTCTCTAAGTTCTTCATTAAAGTTTTTCCTCTCTTCCACCTATTCAACTTCTTCTTCTTGGGCATCCCCTAATTCCTCTTGGATTCAAAGTTATTCACCCTCCAAAGATTGCTTCAACGACGAAGGCGACTTCCTCCCGGCGTAGACGACATCTTCCACAAGGTTGTTTGTGATCCAAGGCCAAGAGAGGACGGCGCTATCATCACCATTGTTGCTACCATCTCCAAACTCCAGGCTTTTCTTGTGTTATTATTTTTGTGATATTTCACTTCATTGTAATCCCATTGTGTCATTAGTATAAACTTGTTTCACATCTCATGTACTCTTTCTTTTAAGTTAATGAAAGGAGTTGCTCTCTTGATCTAGTTCTTGCTCTTTTTCCCTCTCTATCTCTTTCTTCTATATCTTCTTTACACTTCATACAATTATTTTCTATAGCATAAGCGCATAGTCATGGTGTTTTCAATTAAGTGTTTGGTTTGTTCATCATTTCACTATTTTCTTTAAGCAAATCCAAATCACAAGTGTTTTTCAAAGGACTCTAAGGTTTTTAACTCTAAAAATCTCTTCTTCCCTGTGGATTCGACCCTTCTCGCCACCATATTACGTCTCTCTTTTATCTAGTGCGAGTTGGAATTTTTAAGATTGATACGCGTGTTTTAAACGACGAACTTTCGCGTTATCAGGCGTCGGAGGAGCCTTTGGCGGGCGAGCCTCTGGAGGAGGGGGAGATCGCGCCCGAGAGCGGTACTGCCCCGGTGGCCGAGGTAAGGACACGGGTCTCATAACCCTTCTCACCTTTTGGGCCTCGTGAGGTTTGCTCCCGCTGGCAAGTGAGTAATCATGCTTTTTGTGGTTAGGTGGTGCCGACGCCAGGGGGGTCGTCTGGCCGTGCCCGGAAGGCCGTTGCCAAGCGGCGGCCAAATACTGGTCCGCTAGCGGTGGCGGGACTGGCTCCGATCGCGGTCTTGGGAGCGGAGGGCCTTACGGCGCTCGTGGAGGCGGGACGTCTACCCCGGCTAACGGTTCCGTTTCCACCTCTTCCAAAGCTTCCGACCCAGATGGAGGACCCCTTACTGAAGCAAATATTCACGGAGCTCCGTGCACATCTGGAGGGATCAGAGTCGCAGAGGTGGAGTCGGCCACTGATGGCAGCGGGCCCAGCCTTGCTTGAGGCCCCTCCTTTGACCGGAGAAGAGGCAGCTACACCCCTGCCCCTTAAAGCAGTGCCGGCAGCGCACCAGGTGGAGGCGGAGGAGGCAGGAGAACAGCTGATGATAGCGGTGTTGGATGCTTCGGCAATGATCTCAGCCACCACCTCAACAGTAGTTGGCCAGGGGTCTTTAGTCGAGCCACGCTGGCCGGGCGACTTAACCCTTGCTCTCCCATCTTCTTCAGCCGCCGTGGATGCCGATCTGTGGGCGGAGGTGGACAGCGCCGTGGAATTCATCCCTCCGGTCGTGCCCTCAGTCAGTCACACGTCATCAGAGGTGCCAGTCCGTCAGATGCTGATCACTTTACGGACGATGCTCCTCGCCGATGCTTCTCTGTCGTATCGGGAGGTGCATACCATAGTGACGTAGTTAACTGGGGCGTTGCAAGTGCTTGGTTGTCCGCTGGGGGAATGGTCACGGTGGGTCTTGCTATTTTTGAAGTACGTCCGACGCCGTGAATTCCTGGAGACCCAAGCTCCTGACGAGCGCGCCGCTCTAGATGCCCAGACGGACGAGTATCTACAGGCCTTGGAGGCCCGACGTCGTAACAAGGAATGCCACGAGAAAGCCTTAGAGGAGGGCGAAGGCAATGTTCGCTCCCTCGAGAGCCGGATCTAGGAGTTGGAAGGCTACCTTGCAGCGGCCAAGTTCGACCTCGCCAAGGCGGGAAGGGCAGTTGCGGAGGAGAGGGAAGCTCTCGACGTCGCTGAAGTTGAAATGGCGTCCGTGGAAGCGGAACTCGCCCGTCTCGAGGGATTAAGGGGCCGACTGCGCGACAGGATAAACTTCCCTTGCGTCGGGATCCTCCCCCTCGAGGACATCTTCAGGGGCATTGACTAGGCATTTCTTTCCCATATTTTTTGTAACACAGGGGTATGCCCCATAGCATATGTAGTCTGATCCTCTTTTGAATAGAGCAGAATATTTATGGTTTCACATGTCCTTTCACTGTGCGTTCGCCCCGGAGGCCCCTTTTTCCTTTCTCCTCCTCTGCGTATATCATCTTTTCTCTCTTCTCCTTCTCTTTCTTTTGCTAGGACACACCGGGAAGGCGTGAGTCTTTGCAGTACTTTGTCCTGGGGGAGCCAGGTAGGAACCCGAGTTAGGGCACGGGAGAGTGCTCGCCTTCCCAGGGGGAGGACGAGGGGACCACTCCATCGTGCCGAACGGGTAACCCGCTGACCTCACCCAATATTGGAGCCACGTATCAGCCTCAGGCAGGAGCTTTGGCCGAAGACCGAGCTTCTCGTCATGAAAGGGGACGGAGGGAAGAATCTGTCCAGTTAATGACCCAGACTGGGGGTCCAAATCAAAGGGATACTCATCGCCCAGGGAGGACGGAGAGAAGAGTTCGTTTAGTCAATGGCTCGGACGGGAGGCCCAAGCCAAAGGGGTACTCACCGCCCGGGGCGGACGGAGAGAAGAGTTTGTTAAGTCAATGACCCGGACGGGAGGTCCAAGCCAAAGGGGTACTCACCGCCCTGAGAGGACGGAGAGAAGAGTTTGTTAAGTCAACTGTTAGTACCTCCGCTGATGCGGGGCGGTGACTGGAAATGGGGCACGTGCCCCCCCCCCCTTTTCTTTCTTCTTCTCCTTTTTTTTTCCCTTTTTTTTCTATTCCTCCTTTTTTTTCTCTTGTCTCTCTTTCTTTTCTTTTCTTCTTCTTTTTTTGTTCTTCTTTTTTTCCTTCTTCCTTTTTATTTCTCCTCTTTTCCTCTTGTTTCTCTTTCTTTTCTTTTCTTCTTCTTCTTTTTTCTTCTTTCTTTCATCCTTTTTTATTTCTCCTCTTTTCCTCTTGTTTCTCTTTCTTTTCTTTTCTTCCTCTTCCCTTTTTATTCTCCCCCCTTTTTTCTACTTTTTCTGCTCCTTCTTGCTCTTCTTTTTTTTCTTTTGATAACACGGGCAGCAATCGAGTTGTTTGGATAGTGATGATGCAAACTCGCCCCAAAATAGGGCGGGGAATAATATTATTGATTGAATGGGGGCACCGGAGCGTGGTACAGTCGCAAGTGCCTTCCATTAAGAGGCGGGAATTGAACCTCCCCGCGGTGGTTGACAATTACATAGGCTCCGCCTTCGTAGACTTTTTGGACTACGTAGGGTCCGAGCCAGTTCTCGTTTAGCTTACCCTTGGGGTTGGCCGCCATGAGATCTCTTCTCTTGACCATGACAAGGCCGCCCTTCTTGAATTCGCGTTCCTTGACGAGCTTGTCAAAGGCGCGTGCAATCCGGGCCTGGTAGACCTGGATATTCTGTTGGACTTGAAGCCGCTTTCCTTCCAGACTGGAGAGTTCATCGAGCCTTCGCTCGGTGTTGGTCTGCCCTTCGGGGACAAGCCCATGCTGAATGGCGACCCTGAGGGATGGTATCTCTAGTTCGACGGGGACGATTGCTTCCGAGCCGTATACGAGAGAGAAGGGTGAGCAGCCCGTTGGGGTCTTGTATACAGTTCGGTACGCCCAAAGTGCTTCATACATTTTTTCTTCCCAGTCCCTTTTATTAGAGCTAGCAGTCTTGGCCAGGAGAGTGCAAAGTGTCTTATTGAAAGCTTCGGCTAGCCCATTGGCTTGTGGATTGTAAGGAGTCGATGTCCTCCAGTCAATTTTATATTTTTCTGCTAGCCGGTAAACCTTCTGGTTACGGAAGTGGCTGCCGTTGTCCGACACAATCCGGTCGGGCACGCCAAATCGGAATATGATGTTGCGGCGGACAAACCTGACCACGATTTCTCCGGTGACTTCTCGTAAGGCAACAGCCTCCGCCCAGTGGGAGAAGTAGTCGGTCGCCGCCAGAATGTATTTGCAGCCTGTGGAAGATGCGGGTAAGGGGCCCACAACATCTGTTCCCCATTGGGCAAACGGCCAACTGGGCGCAGTTGGGTGCAGTTGCACGGGAGGCCTCCTGGGTATAGTGGCATGCTCCTAGCATCTCTGACACGACTTAGCGTACTCGCAGCAGTCGTTGAACATTGCAGGCCAATAGTAGCCAAGTTTCTTGATTTCAATTTTCATCTTCGGCCCCGCCTGGTGTGCGCCAGCTGTGCCGGCATGGACCTCCTTCATAACCCTCCAAGCTTCTTCAATGGACAAGCATCGGAGGAGTAGCTTCTGTTTGGCATCTTCAATGGACACGAACTACACAATTCGAAACAATATTCCGTTTCGGAGCTCATAGGAGTCTTTGGTTTTGACTAGCTTGATCCTTTCTTCTCTTCGGTCAGGTAATTGCTGGTGTTTGAACCACTGTATCAGGGAGGCTCTCCAGTCAGGTAGGCCGATGGCTTCTGCTACAGTGACCTCTAGTTCTTCTTCTTCTGGCTCCTCTTCTATCATGCTGGGCATCTGGCGCTGGTTTATTACTTGGATATGGAGAGATCCATCTGGAGGCACTGCCAGTGAGCTTGCCAATTTTTCCAATGCGTCGGCTTGTGTGTTCTCCCCTCTGGCGACATGGCCTATCTCGAGGAGGTAGAACCGCTCCATGAGCCGCTTCGCCTTAGTGTGATAAGGGAGCAGCTCAGGTTTTCGGACATCAAACTGTCCCTGGACTTGCTTGACGACCAGCAGCGAATCGCCGAACACTTGGAGCATTTTGATCTCCATTTGAAGGGCGACCTGGAGGCCGATGATCAGAGCTTCATATTCTGCTTCATTATTGGTGCAGGGTTTGCTAATGCAGCAGGAAGTGTGCATCACTTCTCCGTCTAGCGACTTGAGGACGATGCCTACTCCGGCTCGTACCTTGGCGCGCCCGGACGGGGTCGCTTCTGTTCTCGAGGCCCCGTCGAAGTATAGCTGCCAGATGGCTTGTTGTACTTGGTCTACCTCTAGTGTTTCGTCTTCAGGTAGTTCGGTGGCCAAAGGGGAGTCTTCGGGCATGGGGTGTGCTGCGAAGAAATCCGCGACGGCTTGTCCCTTAACGGCCTTCTGTGGCACGTAGGTGATGTCAAATTCCATGAGTAGCACGGCCCACTTGCCAAGGCGCCCCTTTGGGACTGGCTGGAAGAGGATGTGCTTAATGGGGTCGGCCCTGGATATTAAGCTGACTTCATGGGACAGCATGTAGTGCCTCATCTTCTTGACTGCGAAGACCAAGGCAAGGCAGATCTTCTCAATCGGGGTGTACTTAGCCTCTGCACCCACCAATCTTCGACTGAGATAGTAGAGAGCCTGCTCTTTTCCCTCATCATTGTTCTGGGCGAGCATTGCCCCCAATGAATATTCGGTGGCCGCTATGTACAGAATCAGCGGTCTGCCTTTGATAGGTGCCCCCATGACAGGCGGGGTCTTCAGGTACTCCTTTAGCTGGTCGAACACGTGCTGACATTCGTGGCCCCAGCTGAAGGGTGCATTCTTCATCATCAGTCTGTGGAAGGGTTGGCAGCGCCCTGATAGGTTGGAGATGAACCTACGGATGTAAGCTAAACGCCCCTGCAGGGACCTCAGCTCTCCCAGACTCTTCGGAGGAGGCAGCTCCTGGATGGCCTTTATCTTCAGGGGGTCGATCTCGATCCCTCTGTGCCGGACAATAAAGCCGAGGAATTTCCCACTGGACATGCCAATGGCGCACTTAATGGGATTCATCTTCAGCCCGTGCTGCCGGAGCCTTTGGAAGACGACCCTGAGGTCACTCAGGTGCTCGTCTCTTTTCTTCGTCTTGACGACCAGATCATCAATGTAGCACTCGACCTTGCCGTACAGCAGCTCGTCGAAGATCTTGGTCATCGCCCGCTGATATGTGGCACCGGCATTCTTGAGGCCGAAGGGAATCCTCTTGTAGTGAAATATCCCTTTGGGTGACCGGAAAGCTGTATGGACCCGGTCGTGGTCGGCTATCCAGGTTTGGTTATAGCCGGACGACCCATCCATGAAGGACAGGGCCTCGTGGCCAGTGGTTGCATCAATCATCACTTCGGTGATAGGCACCGGGAAGTCATCTTTCGGGCAGGCTTTATTCAGGTCGCGGAAGTCCACGCAAATCCTGATCTGTCCATTCTTCTTTTTCACTGGTACAATATTGGCCAGCCATGTGGTGTATTGATTTTTCGCCACGAAGCCGACATTTATGAGCTTGTCGACCTCTTTGCAGATCTGGTTGGTTAGCTCCGGCCTCATGCGCCGGTGTGGAACGCACTAAGTTTCATTGGTTTCATGAAAATATCAGGATATTCTTTTATCGATCTATCGGTTTATCTAGTGCGAGGGCGTGCCAGTCACCTAGGTGACAATGTGTTCGGGCTTCAAGACTGGAGTGGTCCGAAGCCCAGGGTGCGCTCCGTCTGACTAATCAGACGATTGTGTAGTTCGTGTCGGGACCAAAACCCGCCGCGCCGTAAAGGTCACGGCGTTATTTACATCCCCTCGGAGAGGGGAACACCCTTGATTAATCGTCGGGAATCGGGGCCTCATGGCCAAGAAACTATATCGAGAGAAACAAGCCGATAGCGGTCTCGAATCAGTCGGAAAGCCCTATGTCTAGGGAAGCAAGCATTCAGAAGATGTCGATCACTCAAGGGACCATTTTGATATTCGGACGAGCGTCCGGCTTCAGAGAATCGTGATCGTCACGGGGAAAGCCGGAGCATATGTATGCCGGGGTATGGCAAATTTATTGTTCAAAGGGATGGGAAACGTTCAGTTAAATCCCGGTTAGAGCGGTCGGAAACTGACATGTTTGTCGGCCCAGTGCAAGATCAAGCTACGACCATACTGCGGTGGGCCCCCCACGGTCAAAGTCGGGCTCGCGTGGGCATCGTCAATGTTTCCGGTGCCAAGGGGGCAACGGGAGGATGTCCTGGGACAAGATCTGAGAACCAATATGCGTTTGAAGAGAGCGGGCTATAGGCCGAGGATATGGGTCAAGCAATGACCATGATCGGGGCAGACCCGAGGTCTAAGCATGACCCACATAGGCCTTATTGATATTCCCATGTATAGGGTCCGGGGATGATGAGATCCTTCTCGTCCCATTCAGATTTTGTCGGTCACTCATGGACCCCTTTATGTTCGGACAAAGGTCCGTGTTTGTAGCATAAGAGACGGTGACAAATCGTACAAGTACCTACCGTGAGTACGGCAAGTTTAATACAAATGCGGGATCAGATCCCAGTATATGCATGTCGGTCACTAACGGACCATTCAGCATTCGGACAAAAGTCCATATTCGAAGCATCGAAGGTAACAATAAAGACATTCAGGTATCTGCCGTAGGTACGGCACATTTCATGTGGGTGCGGGATCGGATCCCGGAAGAAGTGGGTCAAGCTGATGAACTATCGGCCGAAGAGGTGCACGGATCATGACCATGTCTGGAGTCCCGTGGTCCACGTCCGATACCACAAGGCATCATTGAGTTTCTCTTCGCACTCAGTCCGGGGGAGCGGGTTGTTAAGTGTAAAGCCAAAACTCGGCAACATGCGCCCTTGCACGCGGATCGACCTGCGCGGTCAGGTCGCGGGGTTCGACCTGCCCGGTCAGGTCGTGGGGGTCAAGGGGGCAACGCCCCCGGAACACAATTTGGGTTATAGTGAAGGGGAGACTTTTGATTAGTGTTATATTAACTTGAATTGCATGTTTTCTTTTATTTTCTTGAACACCTTCTTTCTTCCAGGCACGCCGGATTGAGGAAGCAAAGGGGATGGGGCGTGCCGGATTAGTAGCAAGAGGAGTGGCGCGCCGGTTTAAGTGTATTAAGAGGGGCGCGCCGGTTAAGGATGTTAAGGGGGGGCGCGCCGGCTCAAGATGTTAAGGGGGGGCGCGCCGGTTCTATGGCAAGAAGGAAGAGGTTCCAAGGACGCGCCGGAATAGGCAATGAACAGTATAGCGCGCCGGTTTAATGGGCTAATGCAAGGGGGCGCGCCGAATAGCTGCAAGGAAAATAAAATGGGTTTTGAGTGTGGGGTTAAACCGGCGCGGGGGGGTAGCACGCCAGATTAACCCACGCCGGATTAAGCATTGTATAGCTTCCTTTCAACCCGTTTATGCTCTGTTTCTTCTTTCCTTCAACTGCAAGTTGATTTATTGATTGGTTTGTTCATATTGTTGATGGATTATGTTTGTGGAAAGAAGATTTAAGTGTTTTAAGTGTTTGTTCAGGTGGATTATCATGATGACCCGCGTGTTTTATCAGAATAGTTTGTGCAGGAACTCAGAGATTCAGTTTGTTTCAGTGGTTTCGAGCATATGGTCTTCTTACTCCTAGAAAGCTTAACTTGCTCGTTTGTTCTTACATGTTCTTGCCCTGGAAAAATTTGGGCAGCATCTCCCCCAGACTGAAGCCTGCCAAAGAGCAATGGGGAACACCAAACGGATTGCTCCAGGGTGAACCTCAAATTGTAGACCTCACGGCGGTCCGATAACCCAAGTGTGAGTGTGGAAAAGCTCGAGGACTAGCCTTCAAGAGCTCTCACGACTCACGGGCAATGATCCCTCAAAGGGGAACAAGTGGGGAAGGAGATCAGAAACATATCAAAAAAAAAGGATCTCCCGAAGGATCATTTTCATTTCACCACAAGGGGGTGCAAATACATGGGCTCTTCATGCATCTAAAGTAAGGAACCAAAGGGAAGAATACATCGGAGGAAAGAAAAAGAAACAAGGGGGGAGGGGAGATCTGTATCTCCCTCACCTCACTCTCTGCTCTCTCCTTCTCTTTTCTCACTTCACTTCGCTCTCACAGGAACACTGGCTTCGGGCTTCAAGGAGTTTCTCCCCCTTCAACCTTCCAACCCATTTAAGCTTCGCCTGGGCGCTCCTTTTATAGGGGCCAGAGGCCCTGTTTTGGAGGGATGCCCTCTGGATTCTTCTTCCTCCCGTTGGTTCCTTGTTTCCCGCAACCACCACTGCTGCTGCCGACGTTGATGACGTTGCCCTGCTGAGGCTATAGTCGTGGCCTTGCTGCTACTGTCGATGTCGCCTCCGGTGAGGCTATGGTGTGATCGGGAGGGGGGGGGGCAGAGGCATGGCCTCCTCCTCCGCTGGAACATCCACCGGGAGCCACGTTGCTTTCATCATTTGCTGAAGAATGGCCGGCCAACCGACGGAATGAGCACAAGGCGGGATGGGGCTCGAGAACTTCCATTCACGGCATATGCTCGGTTGCCCTCCGGATCGAAGTGGGAGTTTTAACCACTTCAGGCTTGTTCGTCATCATGCCATTCCCAGGAAATAGGGGACCGCATTGATGACGGGACGGCTTCACTGCACTCCGGATAAAGGCCTCAGAGAAAGGCTTGTTTTTAAACTAAGCACGCCGTATTAGCACTCCAAAATGGGCGCGCCGGTTTAGTGCATTCAAAGGGGTAGCCCTTCAACGGGAGCATGCCGTTTTAACATAAAGCAAGGGAGTTCATGGGGCACGCCGGACTAGCATCTTGTAAAGGGGCGCGCCGGATTAAGCATAAGCAAGGGGCACGCCGGTTTAAAGACCATATAAGGGCGCGCCGGTTTAGACTTCGTCTCGGCTTCGCGGCTATTCGGATGGATGCTTATCCTCCTGTATTGCTTTAGTCGTAATGCACCGCCGTCGGGGTGTTTAGTTCAGGCCCTCTGCATCCCGATTTGGAACTTCGAGTGATCCCCGGCGCGTGCCGAACACGTGTTCGAATTATCGAGTTTCTTTTGATTTAGCCTTTGGCAATGCCGACTGGAGAGCCGGGGCTGTCTTTTCAACACGAGGGGATTCTTTGTCGGGTGATGGAGCACCGGGTAGGTATTCATCCTGCTTGGAGGAGGCATAAGGTTTACTCGGCCCTTCCATCTTTGACTTGCTCTCGAGTGCTGAGATGTGCATGCCACATGATTATTATCATTTTTTTTGTGATGTCAACAAATGCCCCCCACTCGCGGGTGGCGCAAGCGAGGGATGAGTGCGTGGGGCTCGCGAGTGTAGAGTTCTTCGACAGGACGTCTGTTCTTCCGAGCCTGTGGCATGCTAGTCCGGTGTGAATTCACGGGAAAGCGCTCACTCCTTCAGCGAAGGGATGAGGGGATCGCTTCACCGCATATGCACACAGACCAACATATCTGAATGGAGGTTCTGTCGTCGGCATGGCGGAATGCCGAAGCAAGAATGAGGGGTTCAAGTTTCTCCGACTTGGACGAAAGGTCCAGATCAGATCGCACGGCTGAGGCCCTAGAAAGGCCTTAGGCACCGAGTTAAAGGTGGTTCGTTGACGCTGGGATTGCATCAAAGCAAGGATTTCAATCTTCTTCCGACCCAGACGAAAGGTCTAAATCGGAGCTTTCGGTAAGGGTGCCGCATAAAGTGGATTCGTCGACGCTGGGATTGCATCAACGCAAGGATTTCGGCTTTCTTCCGACCCATACGAAAGGTCTAAATCGGAGCTTTCGGCGAGAGTGCCGCATAAGGTGAATTCGTCAATGCTGGGATTGCATCAACGCAAGGATTTTGGTTTTCTTCCAACCCAGACGAAAGGTCTAAATCGGAGCTTTCGGTGAGGGTGCCGCATAAAGTGGATTCGTCGACGTTGGGATTGCATCAACGCAAGGATTTCGGCTTTCTTCCGACCCAGACGAAAGGTCTAAATCGGAGCTTTCGGTGAGAGTGCCGCATAAGGTGAATTCGTCAATGCTGGGATTGCATCAACGCAAGGATTTCAATCTTCTTCCGACCCAGATGAAAGGTCTGAATCGGGGCTTTCGATGAGAGTGCCGCTTAAGGTGAATTCGTCAATGCTGGGATTGCATCAACGCAAGGATTTTGGTTTTCTTCCAACCCAGACGAAAGGTCTAAATTGGAGCTTTCGGCGAGGGTGCCGCATAAAGTGGATTCGTCAATGCTGGGACTGCACCAACGTAAGGATTTCAGTTTTCTTCCGACCCAGACGAAAGGTCTAAATCGGAGCGTTCGACGAGGGTGCCGAGTAAGGTAAATTCGTCAATGCTGGGATTGCATCAACGCAAGGATTTCGATTTTCTCCCGACCCAGATGAAAGGTCTAAATCGGAGCTTTCGGTGAGGGTGCCGCATAAAGTGGATTCGTCAATGCTGGGATTGCATTAACGTAAGGATTTCAATTTTCTTCCGACCCAGACGAAAGGTCTAAGTCGGAGCTTTCGGCGGGGGGTGCCGCATAGAGTGGATTCGTCAATGCTGGGATTGTATTAACGCAAGGATTTCAGTTTTCTTCCGAACCAGACGAAAGGTCTAAATCGGAGCACTTTGACTGAGACCTGAAAGGGTCTTAGGCGCCAAAATTTGGGGATTAGGAGAGCAGGCTGTGGGAGCCGAAATCGGGAGAGTAGGTCACGAGAACCCGTTTTGGGGGAGTTGGCTTTTAGGGCCGAAATTCAGGAAGTAGGCTGAGGAAGTCGATGTTCGCGAAAGCTGGAATTAAGGGCCGAAATTCGAAAAGGTAGGCTACGGGGGCCAACCTTTTGGAAAGCAGACTGCAAGAGTCAAAATTCTGAGAGCAGGCCGTGAGAGTCGAAATTCGAGAAATCAGGCTTTTAAGTGCCGAGATTCGGGATAGTAGGCTACGGGGGCCAACATTTTGGAAACCAGGCCGCAAGGGCCGAAATTCAAAATTTTTTTTATTTCCTTTATTCAAGCATGCAGGCATTCATCAGCGAGCATAACATAAAAATAAATAAGATAGCTCCCTCTATAGGGGATAGGATAGGGACATCGCCCATAATTCGCAGACACGGTGCAGGCCGTGAGGCACGACTAAGGGGTGGTGCACCCGTCAAGAGGATATCGCATGTCTTGCATGCACAGCTTAGATTCACGCATTTCACCTGAGGCAATCCTCTATGGAGTGGAGGAGCAAACGTGTGAGCAAAAGACCCTAAACATAGGGATATGCAGGTTTTCTAAGCAACACTCGAGGGTTACTCTAGCGCCTACACATTAGTTTCAGGCTTTCAACTTTCGGTAGCTTCACACAGCCCCCGTCTGTTTATTTTGGTAGAAGATTTCACCTTTCGACGCGAGTCTCCTCATGTGTCTCAATGGGGATTCCCGGCTACTAGGATTCATCCTTATCATAATTTTATTGCGGATTCCACCGTTTAACGCGAGTTTCCTCATGTGTCTCAATGGGGATTCCCGGCTACTAGGCTTCATCATTATTTAAATTCGCTTCACATTTTTGCGCGAGTCTCCTCATGTGTCTCAATGGGGATTCCCGGCTACTCAGATTCACGTTTCTCTCTCTCTCTTTTTTTGCATCATCATTTTTTCTCTTTATTTTTTAAGTGGGGGAAGGTAGCTTTTTCCTCATGATTACCTTTCACGCGAGTGCAGGAATTCAAGTCTCCGTAGAGTGCTAAGAAGAAATTCGGGCAATCCCTATGGTTGAAAACCATTGAACACATTAAATGTGAAGTGGGGAGTGTTGCCTCGGGTTTATTTTGTGAGTTGGGCTCAGCAATTTAGCCATGACTCTTCCCCTTGACGTGTGCACCCGCCATAATTGGGTTCCCTTCGAGCGTATGCCGTGACGCACGTGCATCCAGAATCGAGGCTACATTATTATTTAACAAGGAAACAAGGTCCTAGAAAATTCCAAGCACGTGTCTTATTCTATATTACAAGCAAGCATGCAAGCAGGGTAACCCCGCATTTTTGTTCTCTTTTCATTCTCTTTTTCTCTTTTTTTTTTGCATAAGAACATACTATCGTTACGTATAAGTGTAGTGGTAGTAAAAAGGTATTAGGGGAGCGGGCTGCAAGAACCGAAATTGGGGAAGCAGGCTGCCAGAGTCGAAGATATTGGTGAGTGGGCTACGAGAGCCGAAGATATCGGGAAGCGGGCTATGAGAGCCGAAGATAAAGGTCTTTTTTTTTTGTTCTCTGGTCGGGGAAAGATACGAACAAGAGTGAGAGGATTTCTTTAATTCTTTGGCCGAGGGAAGGACCCGAACCATGTTGGGTACGGTGCTATGTATTCAGAGGGGGGGTGAATGAATATGACCCTTTTAAACTCTCACCCAATATAAAATTTCGCTCAAACTAGAACTATGAAGCTAACTAGACAGAGTTATCAAATCTGAAAGCTAATCAACTATTAAGTTCGACCAGTTAGCAAACACTTAGAGCGCCCCTATGCAATCATCTAGCGGAAGCAAAAGCAGATAAACCAAACCACAATGCACAAGGGGTTTTTTAGGTGGTTCGGTCATCCAGACCTACATCCACCCCACACTCAACCCGAGTGTGGCTTCCACTAGCTCACGCTAGAAACCGCAGACTCAGTCTGCAACAGGTGCTGCCACACAGCTTGACCAGGGGAACAACCTCCCCTCTTCCTCCCAACCGGAGGGAACCACTAGTGACACCAGTCACTAGCAAACCAGAGACACACGGTCTCTCTTCCTCCAGACCCAGAGGGAACCCCTGGACTTGAATCCACAAGTCCAGAACCGGAGACAAGTCTCCCTTCCTCCAAACCGGAGGGAACCCACAAGTAGCTCCCAGCTACTTGCAACTGGAGATCAGATCTCCCTTCCTCCAAACCGGAGGGAACCCGACCTCAGACCAGAGGATCGTAAGAACACAGATAACCAAATGAAACAGGAAAAATAAGAAAAGAAAAATACACAGCGATCAGAAAGCTGTAAAGACAAATAACACAAATGTGGCTCGCATGGAGCTGACTGGCCTGGATTTGATCCACGGTCCAGTAGTCAGATCTTTATGTAAGCTTCTTTCTTCTTCTCCACGAGCTCTCTCGCTCACTCTCTATCTCTCTTTCTCTTTCTTCTGCTCTCCTACTCTCTCACTCTCTGCTGCACTTCTTCTTCTTCTCCACTCTTTCTTCTTTCTTCACTCGAGCACTATCTCTCTCTCTTCTTCTCCTTCTGCTCTTCTTCTTTCTCTTTTCTTTTTCTCTGGATCGTGGCTCTCTATATGGACATTACTTCTCGCCAACTCGATCGCCCTTCTTCTGTGGAAGAAGGCACATATATATAGCAGCAGCATCATCATCAGCCCCGACGTGTGACCTCCACATTTCCAGCCCTAAGTATTCGAACCACGTGGCAGTCTCTCAGCAGGCTTCATTCCAGCCTCGGATCATGTGCTGCCAGTCACTGGGGAATATTTCTTCCTCGGACCTGCAAGGAGATGAAAACCATTAAAACTGAGGGCCACAATAACTAAAGCTGCATGAAGTATGCAGTAGCAATTCTAGATGCACTGAGAATGACACGAGATACACACTGTAACAGAGATAATACTACAAAGAGAACGACACGAAGAAGATGAAAACAATACGAGGTAATAAGAAGAACGACATGAGGTAAGATGAGAACAGTACGAGGACAAAATAGAAACCAACACGAAGTGTGGTTTCAACATACGAAAGACACGAGGTCTAGGAAGGACAACACGAAGACATAATACGGACTGACAACAGAAATCGACATGAAGTGGTTGTAAACAAGCAAGACACGAGGTCTACGTAAAGCAACACGAAGTGTGGTCAAAGTGAGAAAGACACGAGGTCTAGGAAGAACAACACGAAGACATAATACGGAAATGACACGAAGTGAAACAAGCAGATATAAAAGATGACACGAGATGCAATTAGAAAACAGAGAGAAGCGACACGAGGTTCACACAGAAATGACACGGGCTAACCACAACTCAAAGATAAATAACAGAAACCGTCACGGGTTGAAAACAACACGAAGATGAAAATAGAAGTTGACACGAAGTGAAAACAACACGAAGACGAAGTTGACACGAAGTGAAAACAACACGAAGACGAAGTTAACACGAAGTGAAAACAACACGAAGACGAAGTTAACACGAAGTGAAAACAACATGAAGACGAAGTTGACACGAAGTGAAAAGAGAAAAATAGCACGAAGTGAAACGACACGGGGTTCACCACAACTCAAAGACAAATAACAGAAACCGTCACGAGTTGAAAACAACACGAAGACGGTGAGAACAACACGAGGTGAAACGAGAACGACACGAAGTGTCACTATAACAACACGGAGACACGAATGCAAAAACAACACGAAGACACTTAAACAAAAATGACACGAAGACGTTGAGTATAGAAACAGCACGAAGACGATCAACAAAAACAACACGAAGATGAAAACACTAACACAACACGAAGATGAAGGGAACAGTGCAATGTCTAGACTTGAAGTTCAGTTGAGTGTACAGACTTCACCAATGAATCACTCACTGTACAGACTTACTATAGCAGTCTGATGTACAGACTTTGATGAATAGTCCAATGTATGGACTTGTACTGCAAACAACAATATATAGACTTCATGTAAAAGCCCAATGTATGGACATTGAAATTGAAGACCAATGTGCAGACTTCAAGTTTAACTGTGGATGTACAGACTTGAAGAATAAGCCAGTTTATAGACTTCCAGGTTCATTGAAGAATGTACATACATCAAGAGATGCTTCATGCCAATGTATAGACTTAAGCAGAGCTGCCAGTGTATAAACTTGAACAGTGCAGCAAGTGTACAGACTTGGATGACCAACACCAATGTGTAGACTTAGGAGCATATGACACGGCTGTACAGACTTCACGCGTTGACGCTGTACATACTTCCAATGAAGTGCGTTGACGCTGTACAGACTTTGCCTAAGACAATGCATGAACTGAAGTTGTATATACTTAGCCAATGCAGACCAGTCCGATGTATAGACTTTAAAGAAATGCATGCTACAGTGCAATGTCTAGACTTGCTATATGCACGAGACGCTGTCCACTGTCTAGACTTGTGATGCCTTCGCCAAATGCATACTACAGTCCAATGTATGGACTTAGACGAATGATGCATGAGATGCTGAATGTATCGACTTTGAGCTTGCTATGCAGTGTATAGACTTAGAGCATAAACCCCACGATGCAATGTATAAACTATGCACATACCAGAAGTCTAACACAAACAATATATCAGTCATACACGTGCATTCTCCAGATGATATACAAATCACAATCATGAAGCTATCATCAAAGCACAATGTCATTGCTATCATCAAAATACAATATCAAATGCACTCAAAAGCACTCACTGTCTTGCTATCATCAAAACCAAATAGCATTGCTATCATCAAGGCGACATAGCACATGCTTGTGCCTAAGAGGCACAACATTCTCCCCCTTTTTGATGATGGCAACACAATGTGACAGTGAGTCACACACAAGATTAACACAATGTGACAGTGAGTCACACACAAGATTTTCTCCCCCTTTGACATGATCAAAAAGAGAAAAATAGTAAAAACAAGAGTGCAAAGTGCAATATGCATGCAAATTCCTCTAGAACATTCTCCCCCTGAATGTAAGACTCCCCTGAATTATTTCTCCCCCTAAATAAAAGCTCCCCCTTTGAGAAGGAATATGAACAGATAACCAAGGTAGAAAAGGTAGGAGGGTCACTAGACAACAGCTGAATCATTAGTTCAGAGAATAAGCCTGATTATAAATAATAGTTAAAGTATAAGAATCAGCAGCATACAATTTTGACAAAAATTCAGGTTTAACAGTGATAAATCTAGAGTAAAGAACCCGACCCCTGAAAAAGAGTTTATTGATTCCATTTATAGCAATGAATCTAGGGCACATGGTATTAATAGATAAGTCTGAATTAATACCCTTTTTGTGTCTAAACATGGAAGTTCAAGAAAGGCAACTTGAATATGTATTGAGAAAAACAATTTTCACTCAATGACTTTTGATTTTCGAGGGGTTGTAGTTTGATTTGCATTTTTTTTTCAAATTCCAGAGCCTGAACTAAGTAAATAGATCAGTGGCATTTATGCTGTTGACATTAGGTGTACACCTTGATCAGAGGCAAGTACCCCTAGTTACTAGGCATAAACGACTAGACCTATTTCAGATCAAAACCCTCAAAGAATAGTCTTCACTTTTGACATTAAGGGTACACCTTGATTAGAGGCCAGTACCCTCAGTTACTTGGTGAGGACTCCCCCTATGGATTTGACCCTATGAACAGAGATATTCTAAAACACCTCATGACATGTGAATTCTCCTACTTCTTTGGAGGAGTTCATAGTTTCTCAGTGCAATCAGCCATTGCTCTGTCACTATGTTCAGTTCTTAACATTAATGATCTTATTTACTGCTGCCCTTAATTCTTTTAGAGTGATTGTAAAAAAAAACATTACACACTCTTGTTCACCTGTTCTAGACATTTCCAGATTAACACATTTAGTCATTAAAAAAAACTTTTTCTATTTTAGCCATGAAACAATGATTAAGAGCTATAAAAGTTTTCTTTTATCTCAAATTCTGAAGTGTAGACGCTTAACTTTCCAATTTATAAAGGTTAAACCTTTAGTTCCTTTCAATTTGTAAGTGTGATTCTTATAGGTGAACAGTTGCAATAATCACCATTCAATGTACTAAACCAGATGCAAAGCTGTTGTTCAGTGAAAATGATGGGGAAAGGATAGCAATAAACATTATGAACCAATGGCATCTGATTGTCAAAGAATATGAATCATTTGAATGAGAACACTGAGAAGTGAATAGGATTCAATGAGTTGAATAGACTTCTTTGCTCCCCCTGACATCATGATGCAAGAGATATGTTATGCAACATACAGTCCTATATGCAGACTATGCACCAAGGATACATGAGACACGTATGCAATCAATTCAAGTTTATGCATCCAAGTCATGAACATTTTTATCCTTTTTCCGATTTTTCAAAAATGTGATGCAGTACACTATTCTACATGAGTACTAGACCCTTGGTACTTGGCAGAGAACCTGGTCTCAAGGACCATCTCACATATAGTAAGAACCTCCAGGCAGATTTTCTTGCCTTTTAGTAGCTTACCATTTGATATACCAGGGTTATGCAAGACAATGCAACATAAAGCAGTCCTACATGTATTGACCAACTTCAATGACAGTCATGCAAATGATGTATGCAGACATAAGACACATGCATAGACTGTGTACACTAAATGAACCATTCACACTTAGTCCAAGTATGCATTCAAATACAAGCATGCAGTGCATTGACACAAAGCATATATAGTGCATCAACTGAATATGCTTAGCGAAGCATTCAATTTTAGTTCAACATATAGCAAGAGAAGAGCATCAGATATATGCAGAAATGAATTCAATAGCTGAGTCTGGAATACAGACTGATCAGCTAGACATGGAGAGATCATCAACAATCAATCAAGCAAATCAACAATTTCAGATGATGAATTTAAAACAAAGTTCAGAACTAACCTGAAGAGTTGAATCATGGGGTTTCCATTTGAGTGCCTTGGTTTGTTAACCCCTGTTTATTCTTTGACCCAAGGCACACCTGCAACATTATGATCATTTTGATCCTACAGGGACCCAAGCAGCTTTGGGTCCTGCACTACCCCTATCAGGTGTTCTAAGCATTCTTTTTGCAACATTATCATCAAATTCCATAAAAGAACACTCAGACATAAAATGTCCAAAATTTTCACAACAATGACATGAAACAACAGATTGTCTGGTCCTATGATGCTTATCAAAAGAAGCATGAGACGTATGAGATTGAGCATGAGTTGTTCTGTTGTTTACATGAACATTCTGTTTCTTATTCTTCTTCATCCAGCATTCAGCAAATTTGTGACCTGATTTATCACAATTAAAGCATGAAAAGTTCACAGGTCGTTTTGCAGAGAATTTAACAATATGACTTACTTGGGCATGCCAACAGTCCTTGATTGTATGGCCATGCCTCCCACATTCAAAACATGCTGGGGTTCTTTTACCAGAGGTAGTTTTATTTGTAGGGAAATTTATAGATTTTAAATTGACTTTCTTTCCCTAGGCATGCCAGTAATTTTCAACCATGTGGCCCAATTTTCCACAATGAGAACATTGAATGTTCTTTTTATGAAATGCATGATTTTTAGCATGGAACAGTTTATCATGCATTTTAACAGCAGATAGATCATCTAATTTCATTTGTCTACAATCATGCATGAGATGACCTATTTTATGACAATAAAAACATTGATGCCTTTTAGTGTGAGCAGAAGAAGGTTTCTTCACAGAAGGCTTCCTAGCATGAATTCTATCATACTTCAATTCTTCCTTCTTCATCACAAAACAATCAGCCATCTCATGGCCAAACTTTCCACAGTAAAAGCATTTGACATTTTTGGTACTAGATTTGTTGGGTTGAACTTTCTTAACATGCTGATCGTTATCATTCTTTTTCAAAACTTTTCTTCTCTCCTTTGTTTTCTTATTTTCCTGATTAGCATGCATATTAGAAGAAAAAGCTGAAGTGCTAGCTAACTCAGAGCTACGCACAAAAGTTGTATGCCGTCTTTTTCTCTCTTCCTGTTTACTACCTTCATGAGAGACTTTCTTCTTAGATGTAGCCTTCAAATTTTATTTATTCTTAAAAGATTCAAACAACGATTTGTTCAGTTCAGTGATTTCATTTTTGAGAGAAGAAATGAACATTTCAGAACTTGTGACTTTTTCATTAAGCATAATATTGACAATTTTGTAGCTGTCTATTTCTTCCATTAATATGCTCACTCTCTCACATTCATTTTCAACTGAACTCTTCCCTTTTTCAAGTATTAAAAGTCTCTCAGAATTAGCAGAATTCAGCAGCCTCAATTCTTCATTTTCTTGTTTTAGTTTTTCATCCTGACTTAGCTCATTTAGTGAAATTTGATCACCATTAATTGAGCTCATTTTTTCTTCCAGTTCAGATATCTTATCTGTGAGTTTCTGATTTTTATTTTCCAAAACCGAAATTTTTTCTTTACTCACATTCAGATCAGCTAAGCACATATCATGAGATGTTTTCAGTTCTTGACATTTTTCACAATGAGCATTCGAATTAGTCTGATCACATTTCTTTTTCAACTTTCTATTTTCAGATCTCAAATATTTACATCTCTCAGAAAGTTCATCGTACATATCCCATAATTCAACAATTGAAATCTCTTCGGATTCAGATTCAGAATTTACCTGGGATGAGGAATCTTCATTGTCCTGGTTGTCCATCAAACAGCTGTCATTCTGCTGGTTATGCGCAGAGATAACTTTGTCATATATCTCTTTTCCAGAATTGCACCTGAGAGCAAAAGAATATACATCAGTATTAACAACAGCTCTCAGGATATTGAGAATCATGGTATTTTCACGGTCCTTCACTCTGTCCGCTTTAGACCATTTGGTCTCATCATGAGGTAATTTGTGTGGGCCTTTAGATAGTAGACTCCACAAATGTGGACCAATTGAGTCTATGTACACAGCTAGGCCTCCTAGCCAACTTTCAAAGTTAGAACCATCATAAATAGGAGGTCGAGCCATTAGAACAGATGGCAAACAATTTTCAGCGAAGTAAAACAAATGAAACGAACTACACTGAAACCAGATAATCAAAATAAAGCACAAGTCAATGAAGCAAAACACGATTTCAAGAGACCCACTCTAAAATGCACCAAACAAATCAGCAGGATCCTCTGCAGATTGTTAGATCTGATAGATCAGAGACCCGCTCTGATACCAATTGTTGGGTACGGTGCTATGTATTCAGAGGGGGGGTGAATGAATATGACCCTTTTAAACTCTCACCCAATATAAAATTTTGCTCAAACTAGAACTATGAAGCTAACTAGACAGAGTTATCAAATCTGAAAGCTAATCAACTATTAAGTTCGACCAGTTAGCAAACACTTAGAGCGCCCCTATGCAATCATCTAGCGGAAGCAAAAGTAGATAAACCAAACCACAATGCACAAGGGGTTTTTTAGGTGGTTCGGTCCTCCAGACCTACATCCACCCCACACTCAATCCGAGTGTGGATTCCACTAGCTCACGCTAGAAACCGCAGACTCAGTCTGCAACAGGTGCTGCCACACAGCTTGACCAGGAGAACAACCTCCCCTCTTCCTCCCAACCGTAGGGAACCACTAGTGACACCAGTCACTAGCAAACCAGAGACACACGGTCTCTCTTCCTCCAGACCAGGAGGGAACCCCTGGACTTGAATCCACAAGTCCAAAACCGGAGACATGTCTCCCTTCCTCCAAACCGGAGGGAACCCACAAGTAGCTCCCAGCTACTTGCAACTGGAGATCAGATCTCCCTTCCTCCAAACCGGAGGGAACCTGACCTCAGACCAGAGGATCGGAAGAACACAGATAACCAAATGAAACAGGAAAAATAAGAAAAGAAAATACACAGCGATCAGAAAGCTGTAAAGACAAATAACACAAATGTGGCTCGCATGGAGCTGACTGGCCTGGATTTGATCCACGGTCCAGTAGTCAGATCTTCAGGTAAGCTTCTTTCTTCTTCTCCACGAGCTCTCTCGCTCACTCTCTATCTCTCTTTCTCTTTCTTCTGCTCTCCTACTCTCTCACTCTCTGCTACACTTCTTCTTCTTCTCCACCCTTTCTTCTTTCTTCACTCGAGCACTATCTCTCTCTCTTCTTCTCCTTCTGCTCTTCTTCTTTCTCTTTTCTTTTTCTCTGGATCGTGGCTCTCTATATGGACATTACTTCTCGCCAACTCGATCGCCCTTCTTCTGTGGAAGAAGGCACATATATATAGCAGCAGCATCATCATCAGCCCCGACGTGTGACCTCCACATTTCCAGCCCTAAGTATTCGGACCACGTGGCAGTCTCTCAGCAGGCTTCATTCCAGCCTCGGATCACGTGCTGCCAGTCACTGGGGAATATTTCTTCCTCGGATCTGCAAGGAGATGAAAACCATTAAAACTGAGGGCCACAATAACTAAAGCTGCACGAAGTATGTAGTAGCAATTCTAGATGCACTGAGAACGACACGAGATACACACTGTAACAGAGATAACACTACAAAGAGAACGACACGAAGAAGATGAAAATAATACGAGGTAATAAGAAGAATTACACGAGGTAAGATGAGAACAGTACGAGGACAAAACAGAAACCAACACGAAGTGTGGTTTCAACATACGAAAGACACGAGGTCTAGGAAGGACAACACAAAGACATAATACGGACTGACAACACAAACCGACACGAAGTGGTTGCAAACAAGTAAGACACGAGGTCTACGTAAAGCAACACGAAGTGTGGTCAAAGTGAGAAAGACACGAGGTCTAGGAAGAACAACACGAAGACATAATACGGAAACGACACGAAGTGAAACAAGCAGGTATAAAAGATGACACGAGATGCAATTAGAAAACAGAGAGAAGCGACACGAGGTTCACACAGAAACGACACGGGCTAACCACAACTCAAAGATAAATAACAGAAACCGTCACGGGTTGAAAATAACACGAAGACGAAAACAGAAGTTGACACGAAGTGAAAACAACACGAAGACGAAGTTGACACGAAGTGAAAACAACACGAAGATGAAGTTGACAC
The DNA here is from genome assembly GCA_022559845.1 of Amorphophallus konjac. Lineage (NCBI taxonomy): Eukaryota > Viridiplantae > Streptophyta > Magnoliopsida > Alismatales > Araceae > Amorphophallus > Amorphophallus konjac. The sequence goes on from CM040117.1 coordinate 201,696,606, forward strand.
GAAGTGAAAACAACACGAAGACGAAGTTAACACGAAGTGAAAACAACACAAAGACGAAGTTAACACGAAGTGAAAACAACACGAAGACGAAGTTGACACGAAGTGAAAAGAGAAAAACAGCACGAAGTGAAACGACACGGGGTTCACCATAACTCAAAGACAAATAACAGAAACCGTCACGAGTTGAAAACAACACGAAGACGGTGAGAACAGCACGAGGTGAAATGAGAACGACACGAAGTGTCACTGTAACAACACGGAGACACGAATGCAAAAACAACACGAAGACACTCAAACAAAAACGACACGAAGACGTTGAGTATAGAAACAGCACGAAGACGATCAACAAAAATAACACGAAGATGAAAACACTAACACAGCACGAAGATGAAGGGAACAGTGCAATGTCTAGACTTGAAGTTCAGTTGAGTGTACAGACTTCACCAATGAATCACTCACTGTACAGACTTACTATAGCAGTCTGATGTACAGACTTTGATGAACAGTCCAATGTATGGACTTGTACTGCAAACAACAATATATAGACTTCATGTAAAAGCCCAATGTATGGACATTGAAATCGAAGACCAATGTACAGACTTCAAGTTTAACTGTGGATGTACAGACTTGAAGAATAAGCCAGTGTATAGACTTCTAGGTTCATTGAAGAATGTACATACATCAAGAGATGCTTCATGCCAATGTATAGACTTAAGCAGAGCTGCCAGTGTATAAACTTGAACAGTGCAGCAAGTGTACATACTTGGATGACCAACACCAATGTGTAGACTTAGGAGCATATGACACGGCTGTACAGACTTCACGCGTTGACGATGTACATACTTCCAATGAAGTGCGTTGACGCTGTACAGACTTTGCCTAAGACAATGCATGAACTGACGTTGTATATACTTAGCCAATGCAGACCAGTCCGATGTATAGACTTTAAAGAAATGCATGCTACAGTGCAATGTCTAGACTTGCTATATGCACGAGACGCTGTCCACTATCTAGACTTGTGATGCCTTCGCCAAATGCATACTACAGTCCAATGTATGGACTTAGACGAATGATGCATGAGACGCTGAATGTATCGACTTTGAGCTTGCTATGCAGTGTATAGACTTAGAGCATAAACCCCACGATGCAATGTATAGACTATGCACATACCAGAAGTCTAACACAAACAATATATCAGTCATACACGTGCATTCTCCAGATGATATACAAATCACAATCATGAAGCTATCATCAAAGCACAATGTCATTGCTATCATCAAAATACAATATCAAATGCACTCAAAAGCACTCACTGTCTTGCTATCATCAAAACCAAATAGCATTGCTATCATCAAGGCGACATAGCACATGCTTGTGCCTAAGAGGCACAACATTCTCCCCCTTTTTGATGATGGCAACACAATGTGACAGTGAGTCACACACAAGATTAACACAATGTGACAGTGAGTCACACACAAGATTTTCTCCCCCTTTGACATGATCAAAAAGAGAAAAATAGTAAAAACAAGAGTGCAAAGTGCAATATGCATGCAAATTCCTCTAGAACATTCTCCCCCTGAATGTAAGACTCCCCTGAATTATTTCTCCCCCTAAATAAAAGCTCCCCCTTTGAGAAGGAATATGAACAGATAACCAAGGTAGAAAAGATAGGAGGGTCACTAGACAACAGTTGAATCATTGGTTCAGAGAATAAGCCTAATTATAAATAATAGTTAAAGTATAAGAATCAGCAGCATACAATTTTGACAAAAATTCAGGTTTAACAGTGATAAATCTAGAGTAAAGAACCTGACCCCTGAAAAAGAGTTTATTGATTCCATTTATAGCAATGAATCTAGGGCACATGGTATTAATAGATAAGTCTGAAATAATACCCTTTTTGTGTCTAAACATGGAAGTTCAAGAAAGGCAACTTGAATATGTATTGAGAAAAACAATTTTCACTCAATGACTTTTGATTTTCGAGGGGTTGTAGTTTGATTTGCATTTTTTTTTCAAATTCCAGAGCCTGAACTAAGTAAATAGATCAGTGGCATTTATGCTGTTGACATTAGGTGTACACCTTGATCAGAGGCAAGTACCCCTAGTTACTAGGCATAAACGACTAGACCTATTTCAGATCAAAACCCTCAAAGAATAGTCTTCACTTTTGACATTAAGGGTACACCTTGATTAGAGGCCAGTACCCTCAGTTACTTGGTGAGGACTCCCCCTATGGATTTGACCCTATGAACAGAGATATTCTGAAACACCTCATGACATGTGAATTCTCCTACTTCTTTGGAGGAGTTCACAGTTTCTCAGTGCAATCAGCCATTGCTCTGTCACTATGTTCAGTTCTTAACATTAATGATCTTATTTACTGCTGCCCTTAATTCTTTTAGAGTGATTGTAAAAAAAAAACATTACACACTCTTGTTCACCTGTTCTAGACATTTCCAGATTAACACATTTAGGCATTAAAAAAAAACTTTTTCTATTTTAGCCATGAAACAATGATTAGGAGCTATAAAAGTTTTCTTTTATCTCAAATTCTGAAGTGCAGACACTTAACTCTCCAATTTATAAAGGTTAAACCTTTAGTTCCTTTCAATTTGTAAGTGTGATTCTTATAGGTGAACAATTGCAATAATCACCATTCAATGTACTAAACCAGATGCAAAGCTGTTGTTCAGTGAAAATGATGGGGAAAGGATAGCAATAAACATTATGAACCAATGGCATCTGATTGTCAAAGAATACGAATCATTTGAATGAGAACACTGAGAAGTGAATAGGATTCAATGAGTTGAATAGACTTCTTTGCTCCCCCTGACATCATGATGCAAGAGATATGCTATGCAACATACAGTCCTATATGCAGACTATGCACCAAGGATACATGAGACACGTATGCAATCAATTCAAGTTTATGCATCCAAGTCATGAACATTTTTATCCTTTTTCAGATTTTTCAAAAATGTGATGCAGTACACTATTCTACATGAGTACTAGACCCTTGGTACTTGGCAGAGAACCTGGTTTTATCGGTTTAACGCCCCGTCGGTGAAAGGGTTTTATCGGTTTAACGCCCCGTCGACGGAAGGGTTTTATCGGTTTAATGCCCCGTCGGCGGAAGGGTTTTATCGGTTTAATGCCCCGTAGGCGGAAGGTTTTGTCTGTTTAACGCCCCGTCGGCGAAAGGGTTTTATCGGTTTAACGCCCAGTCGGCGGAAGGTTTTATCTGTTTAACGCCCCGTCGGCGGAATGGTTTTATCGGTTTAACGCCCCGTCGGCGAAAGGGTTTTATCGGTTTAACGCCCCGTCGACGGAAGGGTTTTATCGGTTTAACGCCCCGTCGACGGAAGGTTTTGTCAGTTTAACGCCCCGTCGGCGGAAGGGTTTTATCAGTTTAACGCCCCGTCGGTGGAAGGGTTTTATCGGTTTAACGCCCCGTTGGCGAAAGGGTTTTATCGGTTTAACGCCCCGTCGGCGGAAGGGTTTTATCAGTTTAACGCCCCGTTGGTGGAAGGGTTTTATCGGTTTAACGCCCCATCGGCGGAAGGGTTTTATCGGTTTAACGCCCCGTCGGCGGAAGTGTTTTATCGATTTAATGCCCCGTCGGCGGAAGGTTTTGTTGGTTTAACGCCCCGTCGGTGAAAGGGTTTTATCGGTTTAACGCCCCGTCGGCGGAAGGTTTTGTCGGTTTAACGCCCCGTCGGCGGAAGGGTTTTATCGGTTTAACGCCCCGTCGGCGGAAGGGTTATCGGTTTAACGCCCCGTCGACGAAAGGGTTTTATCAGTTTAACGCCCCGTCGGTGGAAGGGTTTTATCAGTTTAACGCCCCGTCGGCGGAAGGGTTTTATCGGTTTAACGCCCCGTCGGCGAAAGATTTTGTTAGCTTAGACTCAAGGTCGTGACGCCAACCACATGTAAAGTCTATTTGTTGGATGGCTGGAGGCAAAGGGTGAAAGACCATGCATGCCTCAAGGCTCACTTTCTTTTCTTCTCTTCTTCTTTTGTACGGGGAGGCGAGTGGAGAGACCACGTATGCCTGATGACCGTTCTCTTCTTTTCTACTCTTCTTTTTATCGTGAAGGGGCGGGTTCAAAGACCACGTCTACCTCATGACTATTCTTTTTGTTCTACTCTTCCTCTCTCATTGATGCCCCCGGATTGGGGTGTATTTCTCCTAACGTGCCCCCAGGTTGGAGTGTACCTCTTCTTCTATGCCCCCAAGCGGGGTGTATTCTCTCATGGCTTCTAGGCCCCCAGATGAGGTGTAACTTCTGCTTCTTATGCCCCCAGAGCGGGGTACACTTCTCTTCATTTTCCCCCAGCACAGGGTGTATTTTATGCTTCTTATGCCCCCAGAGCGGGGTATACTTCTCTTCATTTTCCCCCGGCACAGGGTGTATTTTCTGCTTCTTATGCCCCCAGAGCGGGGTAGTGTCTTTACGGCCTCTATGCCCCCAGGCGGGGTGTATGTTTCTTCTTCAGATCCCCATAAGTTGAGGTATGTTCCATACGGCTTCCATGCCCCGTGGTGGGGTATGTTGCTTCTTCAAACGCCCCTAAGATGGGGTGTATTCTTTTGTGGCTTCTATGCCCCCAGGCGGGGTGTATGTTTCCTCTTCAAATGCCCCTAGAGTAGGGGCGTGTTCTTCACTTCTTGGGCACCCAAGGTAGGGTGGGTTTCTTCTTTACGTACCCCCGAGTCGGGGTGTAACTTCATGCTTCTTATGCCCCCAGGACGGGGTGGATTTTGCTTCTTTGCTTCTGTGCCACCATGGCGGGGTGTATTTGCTTCTTGTGCACCCTGGGCAGAGTGTGTGTTTTTTTATGCCCCCAGGCCGGGGTGTGTTTCTCTTTTTGTGCACCTAAGGCAGGACGTGTGTTTCTTTCTTCGTGTGCCCCCTAGGCCGGGGTGAGTTCTTGTTTTGTATTCCCTATGGCGTGGTATGGTCTTTGCTTATTCTGCCCCCATGGCAGGGTGTAGTTCTTCTTCGAGTGCCCCTAAATCGGGGTAGGTTCCTCTGCTTCTTCTGCCCCAGGGTGGGGTATATTTCTCTTTGTATTCCCCTAAGCTGGGGTGTGTTTTTGTTTCATATGCCCCCATATCGGGGTATATTTCTCCCTCAGATACCCCTAAACCGGGGTGTATTCTTTGTATCATATGTCCCCCGAGTCGGGGTATGCTTTGCTTCTTGTGCACCCCGGGCGGAGTGTATTCTGCTTCTTCTACCCCTCAAGGCGGGGTGTGTGTCTTTTCATATATCCCGAGAGCGGGCGTAGTTTCTTCTTCAAACGCCCCTAGGCTGGGGTGTAACTTTCGCTTTGTGCGTGCCCCCGAGTCGGGGTGGATTCTTCTGCTTCTTCGACCCCAGAGAGGGGTATATTTCTCTTCATGTTCCCCTAAGCCGGGGTGTAAACTTTGCTTTATGTGCCCCCAAGTCGGGTGGATTCTCTTCATGTGCCCCCGAGCCGGGGTGTATCATTTTCTTCTTATGCCCCAGAGCGTGGTGGATTCTATTTGTTTTCTACCCTGACACACTGGGGGTTGTTTGCTTCTCGTGCACCCAAGGTGGGGTGTATTGTGCTTCCTCTACCCCTCAAGGCGGGGTGTGTGTCTTTTCATATATCCCGCGAGCGGGCGTAGTTTCTTCTTCAAATGCCCCTAGGCTGGGGTGTAACTTTCGCTTTGTGCGTGCCCCCGAGTCGGGGTGGATTCTTCTGCTTCTTTGACCCCAGAGAGGGGTATATTTCTCTTCATGTTCCCCTAAGCCGGGGTGTAAACTTTTCTTTATGTGCCCCCAAGTCGGGGTGGATTCTCTTCATGTGCCCCCGAGCCGGGGTGTATCCTTTTCTTCTTATGCCCCAGAGCGGGGTGGATTCTATTTTTTTCTACCCCGACACACTGGGGGTTGTTTGCTTCTCGTGCACCCAAGGTGGGGTGTATTGTTGCTTTGATGCCCGCAAGGTGGGGTGTAATTCTTCTTCAGATCCCAATAAGCTGGGGTGCGTCCTTTAAGGCTTCTATGCCCCCGTGGCGGGGTGTGTTGCTTCTTCAAATGCCCCTAAGTCGGGGAGTATTCTTTTGTGTCTTACACTCCTATGGCGGGGTGGATGAATGCTCTCTTCTAGATTCGTGGCCGTGCTCAGCCTCATTGCTACAAAGCATTCCTTGATAGGGGCAGCAGGAAGGTGGAACAGGCTCGGGCATGGCACCATGGACTCGGACCCTCCTAGAGTCGGGCGGGATGTCGGCCTTCTTCTTGTCCTTTTTTGTCGGTGATGCTTGCCAGTTTTTTTTATGTGTCTTTTCTTTTCTTCTCTTCTTTTTTTTTTGTAATAGACCAAAGGTGGGTGCGCAGGAGAGCGCTCACTCCCTGAGGGAGGGGATGAGTGGTTCGCTCCACCGCACCAATCCCATAATGGTAATCTTCGTTCAGCATGGGTCCCGACGGACATGGCCGTACAACCCTATCTTGCCGATTCTTTCTCTTCCCCTTTTGTTTCTTTCTCCTTTCTTCTTTTCTTCTTTTCTTCTTCCTTTTTTTTTTGCGGAAAGGGGGGTTTGATTTCCCCTTCCTCTCCTCTTTCACTTCTGTCTTTCTTTTTTTAGAGGCCTTCATGATTCCTGGAAGCTGTATATCCCTCGGAGTAGCATCCTCGAGGTCACAAAGAGAATCGTGCCTGGTCCGGCTTTTCTCCGCATGGGGCTAACAATGACAGCACCTGCAATTCATCAAAGCAGACAAACATCGTTTATTAGGAGGCCATGAGGCCCCAAATCCCGGCGAAGAGATGAAGGGTGGTTTGAGTCCCACCGGGCGTGCCAGCTTGTGGAACGCACTAAGTTTCGTTGGTTTCATGAAAATATCGGGATATTCTTTTATCGGTCTATTGGTTTATCTAGTGCGAGGGCGTGCCAGTCACCTAGGTGACAATGTGTTCGGGCTTCAAGACTGGAGTGGTTCGAAGCCCGGGGTGCGCTCCGTCTGACTAATCAGACGATTGTGTAGTTCGTGTCGGGACCAAAACCCGCCGCGCCGTAAAGGTCACGCCGTTATTTACATCCCCTCGGAGAGGGGAACACCCTTGATTAATCGTCAGGAATCGGGGCCTCATGGGCAAGAAACTATATCGAGAGAAACAAACTGATAGCGGTCTCGAATCAGTCGGAAAGCCCTATGTCTAGGGAAGCAAGCATTCGGAAGATGTCGGTCACTCAAGGGACCATTTTGATATTCGGACGAGCGTCCGGCTTCAGAGAATCGTGATCGTCACGGGGAAAGCCGGAGCATATGTATGCCGGGGTATGGCAAATTTATTGTTCAAAGGGACGGGAAACGTTCAGTTAAATCCCGGTTAGAGCGGTCGGAAACCGACAAGTTTGTCGGCCCAGTGCAAGATCAAGCTACGACCATACTGCGGTGGGCCCCCCGTGGTCGAAGTCGGGCTCGCGTGGGCATCGTCAATGTTTCCGGTGCCAAGGGGGCAACGGGAGGATGTCCTGGGACAAGATCTAAGAACCAATATGCGTTCGAAGAGAGCGGGCTATAGGCCGAGGATATGGGTCAAGCAATGACCATGATCGGGGAAGACCCGAGGTCTAAGCATGGCCCACATAGGCCTTATTGATATTCCCATGTATAGGGTCCGGGGATGATGAGATCCTTCTCGTCCCATTCAGATTTTGTCGGTCACTCATGGACCCCTTTATGTTCGGACAAAGGTCCGTGTTTGTAGCATAAGAGACAGTGACAAATCGTACAAGTACCTACCGTGAGTACGGCAAGTTTAATACAAATGCGGGATCAGATCCAGTATATGCATGTCGGTCACTAACGGACCATTCAGCATTCGGACGAAAGTCCATATTCGAAGCATCGAAGGTAACGATAAAGACATTCAGGTATCTGCCGTAGGTACGGCACATTTCATGTGGGTGCGGGATCGGATCCCGGAAGAAGTGGGTCAAGCTGATGAACTATCGGCCCAAGAGGTGCACGGATCATGACCATGTCTGGAGTCCCGAGGTCCACGTCCGATACCACAAGGCATCATTGAGTTTCTCTTCGCACTCAGTCCGGGGGAGCGGGTTGTTAAGTGTAAAGACAAAACTCGGCAACATGCGCCCTTGCACGTGGATCGACCTGCGCGGTCAAGTCGTGGGGTTCGACCTGCCCGGTCAGGTCGTGGGGGTCAAGGGGGCAACGCCCCCGGAACAAAATTTGGGTTATAGTGGAGGGGAGACTTTTGATTAGTTTTCTATTAACTTGAATTGCATGTTTTCTTTTATTTTCTTGATCACCTTCTTTCTTCCAGGCATGCCGGATTGAGGAAGCAAAGGGGATGGGGCGTGCCGGATTAGTAGCAAGAGGAGTGGCGCGCCGGTTTAAGTGTATTAAGAGGGGCGCGCCGGTTAAGGATGTTAAGGGGGGGCGCGCCGGCTCAAGATGTTAAGGGGGGGCGCTCCGGTTCTATGGCAAGAAGGAAGAGGTTCCAAGGACGCGCCGGAATAGGCAATGAACAGTATAGCGCGCCGGTTTAATGGGATAATGCAAGGGGGCGCGCCGGATAGCTGCAAGGAAAATAAAATGGGTTTTGAGTGTGGGGTTAAACCGGCGCGGGGGGGTAGCACGCCGGATTAACCCACGCCGGATTAGGGGGCGCCGGATTAAGCATTGTATAGCTTCCTTTCAACCCGTTTATGCTCTGTTTCTTCTTTCCTTCAACTGCAAGTTGATTTATTGATTGGTTTGTTCATCTTGTTGATGGATTATGTTTGTGGAAAGAAGATTTAAGTGTTTTAAGTGTTTGTTCAGGTGGATTATCATGATGACCCGCGTGTTTTATCAGAATAGTTTGTGCAGGAACTCAGAGATTCAGTTTGTTTCATTGGTTTCGAGCATATGGTCTTCTTACTCCTAGAAAGCTTAACTTGCTCGTTTGTTCTTACATGTTCTTGCCCTGGCAAAATTTGGGAAGCATCTCCCCCGGACTGAAGCCTGCCAAAGAGCAATGGGGAACACCAAACGGATTGCTCCGGGGTGAACCTCAAAATGTAGACCTCACGGCGGTCCGATAACCCAAGTGTGAGTGTGGAAAAGCTTGAGGACTAGCTTTCAAGAGCTCTCACGACTCACGGGCAATGATCCCTCAAAGGGGAACAAGTGGTGAAGCAGATCAGAAACATATCAAAAAAAAAGGATCTCCCGAAGGATCATTTTCATTTCACCACAAGGGGGTGCAAATACATGGGCTCTTCATGCATCTAAAGCAAGGAACCAAAGGGAAGAATACATCGGAGGAAAGAAAAAGAAACAAGGGGGGAGGGGAGATCTGTATCTCCCTCACCTCACTCTCTGCTCTCTCCTTCTCTTTTCTCACTTCACTTCGCTCTCACAGGGACACTTGCTTCGGGCTTCAAGGAGTTTCTCCCCCTCCAACCTTCCAACCCATTTAAGCTTCGCCTGGGCGCTCCTTTTATAGGGGGCGGAGGCCCTGTTTTGGAGGGATGCCCTCTGGATTCTTCTTCCTCCCGTTGGTTCCTTGTTTCCCGCAACCACCACTGCTGCTGCCGACGTTGATGACGTTGCCCTGCTGAGGCTATAGTCATGGCCTTGCTGCTACTGTCGACGTCACCTCCGGTGAGGCTATGGTGTGATCGGGAGGGGGGGGGGCAGAGGCATGGCCTCCTCCTCCGCTGGCACATCCACCGGGAGCCACGTTGCTTTCATCATTTGCTGAAGAATGGCCGGCCGACCGACGGAATGAGCACAAGGCGGGATGGGGCTCGAGAACTTCCATTCACGGCATATGCTCGGTTGCCCTCCGGATCGAAGTGGGAGTTTTAACAACTTTAGGCTTGTTCGTCATCATGCCATTCCCAGGAAACAGGGGACCGCATTGATGACGGGACGGCTTCACTGCACGCCGGATAAAGGCCTCAGAGAAAGGCTTGTTTTTAAACTAAGCACGCCTGTGGACACCTAAAAAATTGCACACCCGTGATATCCTATTCGGCCCAGTATCAACAACGGCCCGAATGAATAAGCCCCGGGAGAGACTGTCGTGAAGCCGCCCCCAGGAGTCACGACAGTGAAGAAATCGATCACAAAGAGCCCCACAACCCGCGGGTCTTGAAGAAGGCCAAGTAGGCCATGACTCATGTCCGTAACGGGGTCAGAACCATGCCCTGAAGACCTTCAGCAGCACGCCCTGAAGCCTTCAGCGGCATGGCTTGCTCAGCCTTCAGCGGCACGCCCTGATGCCTTCAGCGGCACGGCTTGCTCAGCCTTCAGCGGCACGCCCCTTGGGCAGCCTTCAGCGGCACGCCCCAACAGGCCTTCAGCGGCACGCCCCTTGGGCAGCCCTCAGCGGCACGGCTTGCTCAGCCTTCAGCGGCACGCCCCTTGGGCAGCCCTCAGCGGCACGGCCCGTTCAACCTTCAGCGGCACGCCCTCCAGGCCGTTCAGCGGCACGTCCATTTGGGGTTTCAGCGACACGCCCTCAGGAGGCTCCAGCGGCACGCTTGTTCAGCCCGCCAGCGGCACAGCGTTGAAGCTTTTCAACGGCAAGACGACGTGCAGCCCACGCCCTACGCTTCCTTGGCGCGCAGTGGGCCGTCTGAGATGGCAACCATCCATTGGGCCACGTGAGCTACCCCCGGACGACCCAGGACGGGGCAGGTCAAATGCCATCATCACATACCGTTTCCCGCCTCCGACGGCCGGGCTCGAAGGCTTCCCGCTGCTGGGCGTATAAAAGACCCCGGCTTCGACAAACAAGAAAAAAGGAGGAGAGGAGGGTCAGAAGGAGAAAATGGAGAAGAGGAGACACATGGAAGGGAGGATCCCACACAGACGGAGGCACATAGAGGAAGAGAAGAGAGAATTGAAGAAGAAGAGCTCCAGCGAGCCTCCTCCGAGGACCACCGGGAAGAGAGCAAGAGTAAGGGAGAGAGCTCAATGTAATAAGGGAGAGGGTTAGGGATAGTGGCCAGGGTTTTTGGGCCCCAATGCTTTCTTCCCTTTCGTATTCCATTCCTCCTCCTGTTCTTTGTTTTGGGTTTCTCTTTTCCTTTGTCCATGGCCTCGTCTTGGGCATTTCCTCTGTAATGTGCATATAGGGCTTTGGCCTTTGGCTCCCCATAAATGAAAATCACCCTCTTTGGGTTTCTCTATGAGTTTTATTGGCTTGCGCTAGCTCTCATGGTCTTTTTATGGGGTTGTTCATTTTCCCTCCGTCTCCCCATTTCTCCGGTGTTTTTGGGGTCTTCATGTCGATATGATTCCTCTCCCATGACCCTTGGCCTTGTGAACCTTTCACTCCCTCTCGCAGTCACCTGCTGTGCCCATGGGCTTGAAGAGAGAGGGAGATTCCTACTCACCCTCTGAATATCCGGCTGTCAGTGGCCTATCTCAGGCCTTAAACTTCCTCCCTCCTTATGGGAATAGCATGTAAAACCTCCCAACCCATGCACTTAGCCCTTTCAATCCTTCAGCACACCTCTCCGAGCTTTGACCGGCACGCTCCCTTGCCCCTCAGCGGTACGCCCCATTGGCCTCCAGCGGCACGCCCTCATTGGCCTTCAGCAGCATGCTCCTATTAGCCCTTGGCCGGTACACGCCTCCCATTGGCCTTCAGCGGTACGCCCAGATTGGCCTTCAGCGGCACGCTACCCCTATGGCCTTCAGCGACACACCCTTCATTCCCTCAACAGCCCCCTTCTTGGCCTCGTCCCCGGGCCCTTTCCTTCACATTTTTCGAGGTCCTACAAAGGTGTTGCTCCTCCGGGGGCCAACCACCAGTTGTCGGGTTCCGCCACTCCATGTGGGCGTGTTCCCTTTATCTCCCTTACGCCTCGGGTTAAGGGGAGATGCTGCCGAATTTTTGTGAGAAACTAATAAACAATTAAAGAGGCAAAAGGAGGCAGCAAACGAGCAGGATAACTAATGAAACCTTCCAACTCATCAAACCACTGCCGGCATCACAACGAAAACTGAACCGAACTAATTAACCACTCGGCAGCCCGAATGTCCGACCCGCAAGAAAAGAGGCCGAACCGAACAAAACAAAACAAGGGAGGAGTTTTATATAAAACTACACGAAAGTTAAGGTAAGAAGAAAAGAAAAGCCTTAAAACAAATAATCGAAAACTGATCGGGCCTCCACCATCATGCCCCGTTGGCCTTCAGCGGCACGCCCTCATTGGCCCTCAGCGGTACGCTCCCCTTTAACCTTCAGCGGCACGCTCCCCTTGGCCTTCAGCGGTGCACCCCCTCAAGCCTTTAGCGGTACACCCCCCCCCTTGAGCCTTCCAGCGGCACAGGCCGTCCCCATGTCCCTTTCTGCCCTCAGCGGTACGCCCTCTTGCTACCCTTCAGCGGTACGCCCCTACCTTCCCTTCGCCGGCACACTACACCTATGCACATATACAACCTGATAAGGGCATTAACAATAGCAAATAAATTAATAAAAATTACGCTAATTAAAAGACTCCGAATGCGCAATATTAATCATAATAAAAGAGGCGGGAGGGGTAATAAAAAAATAAATAACAAACAAATGATGATAATAAGAATGATCATGAATAAAAAAAAAGAGAAATCATCCCGGACAAAGGCACGAATGAACAGTGAACATCAAATCAGAAACCCCAGAAGATATAACTAATAAAACCCCAGATAAAAGACGCTAAGGCCCACACCGCAGCCTCCCCATCTCTCCCCCTGACTCGGGGCAAGAGGGAATAACAACGCTGCCCTTTTAGGTCGAGCCCGAGTCTCGGGAATTACCCCGATATGGCCAGGCCTTGATCTAACCTCGGGCCGACATCCAAATTGGACCGGATTTGTTTTCTCGTTCCGGATACCTTCCGAATCTTCATTAAAATTGCCGCATGCTCGGCAGACATTTGAAGGGATCTACCTCGGTTTTCTCATTGTGACTCTGCCACGGACCTATGTCCGGATACGAAAAGGTCCGCGAGTGACCGACATGGCCGACAGTTTATGGCCCTAATACAACCCTCAGCGTGATCTATTCCCAACCTCTTTCGCACAATTAGTATTATCCTTTTCGGCCACGGGGCCTCTAATTTCGGCAACTAATCAAGGGTATTCCCTCGTATGGGGGATGTAAATGACGTCGTGACCTTTATGGCGTGACGGCATTCGGTCCCGACACAAACCACACAATCGTCTGACGAAGTCAGATCGAGCGCACCATGGACTCTTCGGAGCCCGAACAAATTGTCACTTTGTGACTGGCACGCCCACGCACTCAAGAGACGAACTACGAGAGCAAGTGAATTTTAGTGCGTCCACAACTCTGGCACGCCCGGTGGGACCAATCCACCCTTCATCTCTTTGCCGAAATTAGGGGCCCCACGGCCCCCTTCTTGTTACACTAATTGTGCCACTTTCTTAAATGCAGAATTAAACAAAGAAGAGAAAGCAACATCATGGAGCCAACAATGGCTGTCGTCTGTAGCCCTGAGGTGGTGGAGAATCATGTGCGAGGCAGCTACCTGGCGGTGCCCCTCACCTTCGGGAGCTTCCCTCCCACTGTGGGCTTCCCCAACTTCTTGGGGGTAGCCTTCGCTCAGATCCTCGATATGAAGACACCCGAGGAGTCCCAGATCAACGCCCCCACTCCGGGGGCCATTGGAGCTACTGCCGGCCGAGCTGTGGCCGAAGGTGACAACAGCGTCCCCACAACGACGCTTAGCTGTAATGTGCACCACGTGCACCAAACTACCGGCCCGTTCCACCAAGGGTCGACATCCCATCGGAGAAGGCTCCGAAGAAGCAACACCAGCACCGGATCAGGGCGTCGCGCCTCCAACTCCGGGAAGTCCATGACGGTTGGGGCCCTCTGAGTCCGCCTAGACGGGCAGAGGTCCCAGGTGACACCGGACCGCATCGTCCCGGCCGTCCTAGTCCGTAACTCCTTTGAAGGACTGGCGAAGATGAAGGAGAAGGCGATGCCCATAGCCCCGGTCGTAGCACCAAAGAGGACGTCGGCTCATAGGCCGGCTAAAATGAAGCAAGTCTGGGTACCTAAGGAGACCCAGCCCACTGCACCCGCCCAGGCAGGGCCCAGCAGTTTCCGCCCCAGGAGGGCCCGACGCGATGACAAGGTCGAGGTAGTAACCCCCACTCTCCGACCGGCACCCGGCATCCCGGTGCCGTCCGAGAATGTTCATCGCCGTCGCCGAGGGCGCGGCACAATGCCCCCCGCCCGGCTCTCACGGCCTACTCCCCTCCTGCCGCTGTCATCGACGCGCAACCCCAGGCCGCTCTCCCTGACCAGGAGTGGGAAGGGATCGAGCAGGCCATGAGGAACTACCTCCGAGGCCCGGGCAGCACCCCCGTCAGCCGCTAGACACTACTGGGGGCAATGGCCTCTGCCTTCTAAGAAGAAAGGGGGGAACCCGCACCTAGCATGGAGTCGAGGACCCGCCCGGAAGAGCCGCGCCAGTCCCCTGTACGGGAGGAAGCGCCGCCCCGATGGTCGGTCTTCGACAGGCTGACATTCCCAGGAGGATCGTCCAGGAGGGCGTCAAGAAGAAATAAGAATAAGAAATGGCAGACATTCACCTGCAATATGGCTGGAGTTTATGGTCGGTACGGGGCCTTACCCACCGGCCCGGAAGAATTGGCCAGAATAGCCGCCAGGCCGGGACCCCTTAACAGAAGAAGGAGAGCGGCAGGTGGCGCGACACTCACAGGCGCTGAAGGGGCCCTATTTGAGGAGCCCCTCACGGCCCTCACGGCCAATGTGGTCACCACCGGCGACACGAGTGGCGGACCCTCGACATCATCCGAGGATGCCCCGGCCGAAGCGATCGGGGGCATGCCCAGTCTTCCCACAGCTGACCCAGCAATGCTGCTTATGATACAACGATTCTAGCAGGAAATCGAATCACTTAAAAAGTAGCTGAGTGAGCGAAACACACCACCCCCAATGTCCTGGCAGACCGAGGTTATACCCGAGGTACCCAGGGACAGGGGGCAGTCTTCATAGGCAGCTCTTCCAGCAACCCTTGATCCTCTCGGGGGCGCGCCCCCGCAGCAAGCACATTGCACAGCAGTGACCCCGCCACAGGTTCCGCTTTCACAAGGGTCCCCCATGGCCCCCCGAGCGACCGTGGTATTCACCCTGAGCGCGCAGCCCGCTCATTTCTACCCGAGCCCAGTCGACCCGGCGGCAGTCAGTCGGTTGATGCTCGAGCAGATGATAGACATGAAGTTGGCCGAGAGGGGCGATGGGGATCAGATGCCTTTCGACGTCTACCGGGTACCCTACCCGGCTCATTATGCTACCAGGAAGTTGACGGCTGGCGTCACCAAGCCGCCGAAATTTGAAAAGTTCAACGGGCAAGGATCTCCCAGAGAGCACATTGCCTACTATGTGAACGTCATGGGAGACCTGGCTGATGATGAGGCCTACCTCCTGAAGTTCTTCGGCTCAACACTTACCGGACTTGCCTTTGAATGGTACTCCGGCTTGTCACCCGGGTCGGTGGCCGATTGGCCCGATATGCAGAAGAAGTTCAAGGAAAGATTCTACGTTGCCGAGAGAGAAGTTACCATGGCTGAACTCTACGCCAAAAGGCAGAAGAATGATGAGTCGGCTCTCGACTACATTAAAAGATGGAGGAACCTTAGTATGAGGTGAAAACGCCCCCCGCGTCAGGAGGACGGAGTGCAGATCTGCAAGCAAAACTTAAAGAAAGAAATCCTAGAAAGGATGATCGGCACTGAGGTCAAGATATTTGACCACCTGAACAATGTGGTAGTGGAGATCGAGGCATTCTTGGCCCGATACTCCTCCACCCCAGCCATGTCAAGCCAGAGGGCCAGGCAGGTGGAGAAGAAGCCGGCTCCCCCGGAGGTGCATGCACTAGACTTCCAGGCTTTTGAAAAATACAAGGAGAAAGCCAAGGGGGCGGCCAACCCTCCGTCGCCCAGAACCACAGAGCGGCGGGAAGGCCCCTCGCTAAGAGAGAAGATGAGAAACAAGTTATATTCCTTCTCCCGGGACAAGTCCAAGCTCCTGTTTGAATGGGCAACCAGCTACAATAAGATCACACTGCCAGAGCCGAAAAGGCCTGGCGACTTGAAGAAGAAGGATGACCCGCGCTTCTGCATGTACCACCGGGTGCTCGGGCATACTATTGAAGACTGCTACATCTTCAAGGACATTATTGAGGCCTTAATCAGGGACGGGGAGCTGAACATAGGGGAGCATAAAGTAGACCCCCCGCAGCCACACGAGCTGCCCAGCATAGCCTCCTCCGTCAATATGATCTCACTATATCAGGAGTTGCCAGAAGAATGGGCGGAAGCCTGTGCCCGCGCCACTTATGAGACTTTTGTCCTGACCCCGGCCCAAGATCAAGAGGGTTGGCAGACCGTGCCCGGAAAGAACAGAAAGGCGTGTGCCCCTCGGTCCGCCCCAGGGATCCATCCAAGGGACGCGACACCCTCGTCGGCGCCACCACCGGCGAGCCCGGTTCGCCATGACACGGCCCCCAGGCTGGTCATGAGGCGGCCCACCCACAACAATAAGAGCTCTGTCCCGCTGCGAATGCACCAGAAAATCAGCCCGGCGGTCGAGAAACTCCAGGCTATTATTGACGGGCTTGAAGATTATGAACAGCCCAAAATCTAGCCCGTCGAACTAAAAGAATATGTCCCCTGGGAGGAGTTCGAATCACTCGAGCTGGCTCCAGGAACAGAAGCTGAAATAGAAAAAGAGCCTCCCCTGTGGGGTGAGCTTCCTCAAGAGCGGCCATTGGCCACGGCAGGGAAGAAGAAGAAGAAGAGAAGACCCTGAGGCAAGGAGAAGAAGGAGGTCGCCCCCGCCTGCAACACCCTCTCGGCGCTGTTCGACACCGCTCTCTCCCTGGAAGAAAAAGAAGAAGACCCACCCCATGAACCAGCAGAGGTGAGTCAAGCTTAAGCATTTACCTCCCAGCACGCCACCAGGTCAGGGAGGAAGTGGGGGCGCCCACCTCAGGGCAGCCTCAACATCATGCTCAGGGGGGAACAACCATACCAGGTTCCCGAGCCCGAGGTCCGAGGCACCGAGATCCCTCCCCCATCAGGTCTCTACCCCGGAGGCACTAAGAGTCAAGGCACCCCGTCATTCACCGAGTTCCTGTCTGCTCGAGCGGGAAGGCGGGCGCATCCCCAGGGGTCCTCTGCGACCAGTAAAGCAAGCATTCCCCAAGCTCTACCAGCTGCAACTCCTGCCCAGCCAGAGGAAGAATTCAGCGGCACCCCAAACCTTGCCGAATTCATGCGAGGAGCGGAGGAGGCCCAACAGGCCCCGCCTGCTCAACGGGGTACAACAGATCCCGCAAAGGAGGCGTCCCCTGATCTGACACCCCAGCCTCAGGAGGGGAGCAGGCGCGGCAAGCCCGAAGAAATGAAGTTGCTCAAGGTGCGGGCTGCCGAGCGGATAGTCAGACACCTCAAGAAGATCTTGACCCGGTTCCCCGTATGGGAGATGTTGTCCTTGAACGAGGAAACACGGCAAGCCATCATAGCCGCCCTCCAGACGTCAGCACAGCTTGAAGCTTGTCTGGCAGAGATGTCGCCTGAAGTAGCCGTGGCCTTCACAGAAGATGACATGCTCCTGTCGGCCTGCAGTCACAACAGACCCCTCTACATGAAGGGGCAATTGAATGGCCAGCCCATCCACAGGGTCCTGATTGACCCAGGGGCAGCATTGAATATACTCCCTTATCGGGTGTACCAGAAACACTATTTCGACGTACACCTGGTTGAGGTTAAAAATGTCAAGATTGCTGGCTTCAATCAGAAATGTGAGGTGCCTATGGGGGTTGCAGAGTTCAACTTGACCTTTGATGATTTCACCACCAAGGTCCAGTTCCACGTCATCAACTCCAGCACTTCCTACAAGGCGTTGCTTGGGCGGCATTGGCTACACCAGAACAGAGTGGTGCCCTCCACCCTGCATCAATGCATCAATACCCCTGTGAGGGGAAGGAAGTCAGGATCTTCGCCGACCTCCACCCGTTCGAGGTGTTCGAGTGTCACTTGTCAGATGCCAACTTATACTTAGAAAAGGCAAAGCAAGCTCCTCAAGTCATCCAAGACAAGGGAAAGAAGAAAATGGAATCAGGAGGCTGGTTTCCTCCGCCGCCCCCAGGTTATGCGGCTCTCCCACATGTACCATTCATTACACAAGAAGAAGGGGTATTTAGGGCAGCTCCTCTCGCCATTTACCCTACACCGGGGGCACCCTGCCTCGGAGACCTGCTGGAAGATGTCAGGGTCCCGTCAGGGATCGTCAAGCCGATAGCGGAAATTGAATGCCAAACGGCTGAGCAACTAAGAACCTTCGAGGTGCCTAACTCTGAGGGGCCGCCCACTATTTTCTATGTGGCCGGGGAGAAGCCAGTTAGGGAAGACGATGATTGCCGGTTCCCTGACGAATTGCATGACTCGCACGTCCCCATTACATGACTTCCCCACATGACTGACCAGGCAGCCAGAATGGTCAGAAAGCAGAAGATTCCTCCCTACCAGCCCTCCAGCCGGAAGGAAATGTTTGAAAGAATGTGGAACCCACCAAACCTGGATCGACGGTTGCTGAAAATCACCAAGCACCCCGGTCTGGGCTTTTCACTAGAAGATTACTACGAGATTGATGTCATATCAGTCTCAACATGGCCCGGCAACGACCCCGCAGAAACTGCAGGTTCGCGGGAAACCAACCAAGACACATGTCCCGGGGCCCCGGCCGAGGAGGCACAAAACGAAGAAGTATTCCTGTGGAAGCCTCCCCGCCGCCGCTGCATGGAGAAGACCCCCTCCTTCTCTGAAGTGTCGACCTCGAGAGGGCACACCAGTGAGGCACCTCCACCCTGGTCGGCCGGTGAAACAAGGAGCAGAAGCATGGGCCAGGCTCCGAAATCCCCTCGATATGACCCCGTCATGTACGCCTTGTACCACAGGCAGCAACGGGAGATCGAGACACTAAAAGTACGACTGGCTGAGTTGACCTCGCTAGTCGCTGACCTGATCCAGGGATCTCTTTCCCCACGGGGTGGCCGCATGCCTCGGCCCCGAGATGCCAGTCCTGACACCCCCGTCTGGTCAAGGAGGGAATTGAGAGACATGGCAAGCCTGTTGATCGGGCGACCAACCAGGCAGGGCCTGACACTCCAAGAGAAGCTGCGGAAGCCCTACTCCTTCCCGAGAGAGAAGACCCGGGACATCTTCGACTGGGCCTGCCATTACGGCAAGGTCACACTCCCACGATCTAAGAGGCCGTAAGACACCAGAAGGAGTGGGGACCCACTATTTTACCCTTACCACCAGATGCTGGGTCACGCCATTGAAGACTGCTATGTCTTCAAAGACATTACTCAAAGCCTCATTGACAGAGATGAGCTCAGAATGGGGGACTACGTGGTAGCCCCGCCACGCCCCCATGTGGCGGACAGCCCCAGGGCAGGAGCCTACACTGTGTCCATCCAATACCAGGCGCCTAAAGATGCGGCTACCCCAACCCCCGCGGGAGCAGTCTATGATGAATACACAAAAGAGCCCGGGATGGACCTATGCCCCTCTGAGCCAGCGGACCTCGCTTACCCGACAGCTATGGCCCAGGAGGAGTGCGAGGTGAATGCAGCCTCCATGCCCAGTCATGATGAACAAGAAGAGGGAGATGGCGTCCTTGAGCCCGAGGACAATGAAGACCAAGACTTCGTCGATTTGTCGCCAGCCCCGCCGGAAATTGAAAATGGCGGCCAGGTCACGGTCGACGAATTGATTGAGGTCAACCTTGGTACAGAAGACGACCCCAGGCCAACTTTCCTTAGTGCTCTTATGCCCCTACAGGAGAGAGAACAGTACACAAAGTTGTTGAAAGAATTCCGGGATTACTTTGCCTGGAATTACAAGGAAATGCCGGGGCTCAGCACCGAAGTGACTCAGCACATACTGACCATTGATCCCAAGGTGGAACCAGTGAAGCAACCTCCCCGGTGCATGAGGCCGGAGCTAACCAGCCAGATCTGCAAAGAGGTCGACAAGCTCATAGATGTTGGCTTCATGGCGAAAAATCAATACACCACATGGTTGGCCAACATTGTACCAGTGAAAAAGAAGAATGGGCAAATCAGGATTTGCGTGGACTTCTGTGACCTGAATAAAGCCTGTCCGAAAGATGACTTCCCGGTGCCTATCACCGAAGTGATGATTGATGCAACCACTGGCCACGAGGCCATGTCCTTCATGGATGGGTCATCCGGCTTTAACCAAATCTGGATAGCCAACCACGACCGGGTCCATACAGCTTTCCGGTCACCCAAGGGGATATTTCACTACAAGAGGATGCCCTTCGGCCTCAAGAATGCCGGTGCCACATATCAACGGGCAATGACCAAGATTTTTAACGAGCTGCTGTACGGCAAGGTCGAGTGCTACATTGATGATCTGGTCATCAAGACGAAGAAAAGAGACGAGCACCTGAGTGACCTCAGGGTCGTCTTCCAAAGGCTCCGACAGTACGGACTGAAGATGAATCCCATGAAGTGCGCCTTTGGCGTGTCCAGTGTGTAGATTCTAAGAAATCCACTTAGAACAATTAAAAGGAAAAAGAAAATGAATAGAAGAATAGGAAAAGAGGGAGAAAAGGGGAGCATGCGTAGGATGCTAAGGGGATTTGTGATCGCCAGAGACGCGAGGGCCTCAAAGGATATAAACAATAACAATATGGAGGGATCGCGAAAAATACCTTAAAAGCGCGGGATTGTGAGTGCTTTCCTTTCTCTTCCGATCGGCCGGCCGATGAAGAGAGTTCTTCCTTTTTGATTACCCTTGCAAAGATCAAAGACAACAACCAATAAAAATAGGAATTAGAACCAAGGTGAGTGTAGCATCAAATTCATAATAAAGATGAGCATGAAAATCATGTATAAGAACACACCTTGTGGGTGTTGGCCCTTAAACCCCTATGCAAAAGGGTATGGGAGATATGATGAATGATATGCAAATAGGGAGGTGTGCAAGTGTTGCACTAAGGAGATCTCAACATGGAGATAAAAAGAAATTAAAGGAAGAGATGGAATAATGATGCATGCAATTAACTAAAGAAAAATAAGAGATAGGAGGGGGAAAGCTTAGTGGTTTCTCCAATTGGCTTCAAGATCTTCAATAGAGGAAGAAGAGGATGTAGAATTCCATGGATGTAGAGGCTCCAAATCTTCAATAGAGGAAGAAGAACTCCATGGATGAAGCTTTTAGGTGCATGGGAGTCTTCCTCCTTGAGCCTTTAGTCCGGCAGCACCTCCCCTTGAATTGATCTTGATGTTTTTTCACAAGGGAGAGAGAGGTTCTATTTATAGGGTTAAAATTCGGAATTAATTTCAAGGGAAATTAGGAAAACATGTTTTAGTGGGATTTGGAATGAGATAAACATTAGGCAAGTGTCCCTTCAACATTGAAAAGTCATAGGAACCCTTTCCCAAGTGGAAAAAGAGATTAAATGAGGAAAGGAAGTGAAATTCAGAATTAAATCAAGAGAAAATAAGAAAACATGTTTTAGTTGAAATTTGGAAGAGATAAACATTAGGCAAGTGTCCCTTCA
The DNA here is from genome assembly GCA_022559845.1 of Amorphophallus konjac. Classification (NCBI taxonomy): domain Eukaryota; kingdom Viridiplantae; phylum Streptophyta; class Magnoliopsida; order Alismatales; family Araceae; genus Amorphophallus; species Amorphophallus konjac. The sequence continues at coordinate 201,718,248 of CM040117.1, forward strand.
ACCTTGGAAAGTCATAGGAACCCTTTCCCAAGTGGAAAAAGAGATGAAATGAGGAAAGGAAGTGAAATTCGGAATTAAATCAAGAGAAAATAAGAAAACATGTTTTAGTTGAAATTTGGAAGAGATAAACATTAGGCAAGGACTCTACTTCCCTAATCCAAAAAGGGTGATCAAACAGAGCAGGGAACTCTCCACAAAAGACCTATTAAAGCAGGACACGGAAGGGTAAAAAATGACTCTCAGAAGGGCGTTAATTTAAATTGACGACCTGCCTCAAGGCGTTACTTAAAAATACGACCTGAACAAAGGCGTCAATTCATAGATTTAATTTTAGCAATAAAAATATCCTTTATTTGAAAATGATGAAGAGACGCCCGAGGGAGTAGGCGTTAATTAAAAACACGACCCAGGGAGGGCCGTTAATTCTTATTTTTTGAACATTTGTACTCATTTTGGAAATCAGAAAATTTCAGAAACTGACGCCTTTGCCGCTAGTCGTCCTTTCTTCGAAACACGCCTCAGGCCAGGCCGTTATTTAAAACCCGCCCTACTTCAAGTCGTTAATCACAAAAAATCTGAAAAATTCCCAGAAAAATTTAGAAAAATAGGAAAAAAATAAAAAGGGAGGAAAAAGGGAGAAATCCAAGAAAAATGGGAAAACCACTCAAACAAAGTTAATTTGAGGGTCAAATTGGGGCATTACAAGGCAATATGAGATGTACTCAAAATAATGTCAATTTTAGCGTGTCTACAGCTGCCCCGCCTTGGCGTCTGCTTTGCAAGGGAGCAGAGCAAACTGAAAAGTAGATGCCAAGGTGTGGTGAGACACACAATCAACATCACTTGATGAGAATCAAATCAAGAGCTCGAGATGAAGCAATCTCTGGAAATTCAATGAAATCAGCGATGTTTGGATAAAATGGGGAGTGTGCACGCGGTGCACGAAGGAGAATGATCAACTTCCAGCGCGGTGGAAGTACCTCAGGTCACAAACATGTAGGTTTCACCATTGGGGAGCGGTTACCAGCCAGTGGACGTGCTGCAGCCAAGGTGGATCAAGGGGAAATGATTGAAAATAAGATGATAGAAATCCAAACAAGGAGCTTTCGAGAAAATGACCCAAAACAGCAACAAGGCGAACTGAGGATTCCATTCAACAATAAATATCTCATATCTGGAAAGATTAAGATCAATTTGACTCTCTAAATCAGCTTATCAGAATGGTTTTCAATGTTGATTCAAATTCCTACATGAATGCATGCTGGGTTTAAATCAAACGAAAATATAAGATAATCAAGGATAATATTGTTAAACTGTCCAGATTGAGTCAAGAAACCCATTCAGTGAGCTAATACTAAGCCGAAGCCTGTTTATCCGCGCACCAACTCGTAAAAGGGAACCATCGTCCCCAGTCTTGGACGACTTAACGGCCTATCCGTATGACTAAGATTCCTCTGGAATCATCATCGTTTATGATGAAGGGGAACTCAAATTCCAGATTTACCAAAGCCACAGGGTCCTTGATATAATCTAGTAGCGTATGAAACATATAGTAGAATGCATACAGGGAGATGGTGATAGCAATGAGCATGAGGAACTGAGATGAAATAATGTGCAAACACCGTGGGGCTTGGATGTTGATGATGCCCAGTCAGTGGGACCAAGAGCTTCTTCCTGCGCTCAAAAATTCATCAGCCAAGATATAAAGGATAACAAGCAATGAATAAGGCATTTAAGCATAGTCATCAAAGCATGAATCAAAGCATCAATCAACCATTATGAGTTGAATCATGATATTACAAAGCATCATTATTTGTTATTTCGTCATGAGGATGACAATCTTGGCTAATCAAGATGTAGAGTTGAATGATCAGAATGATATAATGCCCAGTGGCAGAATTGATCAAGAGAAATTGGCAGGAGTTGATTGAAAGATCTGGAGATAAATAATCAGGATGATAATTAGGAGATATGATAATGAGAATGATATAGGGAGATGATAGTAAAAAAAATGCCCAGGGTGGCATGTCATGAGAATATCGGGAGAAATTAATAGATTGACAGCAATGAGTGGAGATAGGACTTATCCCGTGCTCTTGATCCTTGCAAAGTTGTTCCTGCAAAATACCATCAGAAAATACAATGCATTTTTTTTATTTTTGAAATATGCAAATTTTTATGAGTTTTTGAAAAGGGTATTCAAATTTTTATGGATTTTGAAAAATATTTCAAATTTTTATGGATTTTGGATAAGAAATATTCAATTTTTTGTTTGATTTTGCAATATTCAATTTTTTTTGTTTGATTTTGCAATATTCAATTTTTTTGGATTTTGGTTTAGACATAGCTAATGCAGCATCAAAGGGTGTTTAAACCATTAATTGGGGGTCCTCGTTCCTTCCCTTTTTGCTAAAATTTCCCCAAAGCCGGGCGTGCATTGAAAATGGCATCCTATAACCGACCGCCTTTGATCAACGGTGCCATTACCAAGGTCATACCTGAGAAATATTCGGTCTTGGAGTGAGAAGAGAAGAATAATTGAGGATAAGCTTTATGCAGGATGGGAGATGTCGAGACTTGAATTCCTTCCAAGGTGTTTCCCCTCAAAGAGGTAGTCTGTTGTGCCGGGGCTTTGTGCCTTTGATTTTTAGACCCTTGACATGCATACGACTAGGGTTTTCCCTGCGGGGACTTTGCCACTCTTGACATGCCATAATTCACAATTTTACTTTTATCGAGATTTTGACTTGATTTGATTTTCATAATAGCCCTTTTGGTGAGATGTATATCATAAAACTCATATGAAAACTCATATTGATTTTGGGTCAAGACTGCCCCTATTTGAGACTCCTCTCGTATTGGGGATTACCTAGGTTGGGCATCACATCCGTCAACCTCTTGCCCCTGCATTCGGCCGAGTAAAAAAGAGAAAAGACTTTCAGAAATTCTCATGGCATGGCCAAAGTAGGGACGGTGTTTATCTAAGGAGCCAGCTAAGGACGCCGTGAAGTGTGTGGAATTCCCCGCTGAGGGTTACTCTTAACAAGCGGGGAGAGAACGTTGAATTCCCAGCGTGGGTTCTTATTAACAAATGGTGCTGCATAGCAAGCCTAAAGACTCTTTTTTGGAATATTTTAATTAAACAAAAGCCTAAGATAAAGGTCTAAAACACCACTTTTGATTTTGTTAAGAAGCACTTTATTTTGAAAATCATGCGTGAAGTAATGAGAAAATGATGTCATAAAAATGTTTACTTACGTAAATATGTTACCTTGCGCCCTTTCTTGAAATAAATGCTGCGAGAGGCAGGGTTGATCATCGTGGAATAGTCCTCTTTTAGCGCATAAAAGGATTGGAAGTGGCTTAACAAGAAGGAGTGATGCCAAGACTAGACTCAGACGAATAAGGAGAAAAGGAAAAGAGGCGAGGGCTAGAACTCCCTCACTAAGGTGTGGAGACCTTGATCACATAGAACAGTCTACAGAAGAAGCGAAATATCAAGAAGAGGGGTGAGGACTAAAGCCTCGAAAGCAGTGAGAGAATGGGCAGATGCCCAAGGCAGTGGATGTGGAAGAAGTTGGGTCGGACCCAGGATTAGGCGGAATCGGAAGAAGAAATTGATAGATGGAAAGAGGCGGATTCGGAGGGTCCGGAGGCGGAGGAGAATCCTGATGGGAGGAATTCGGGGGCTCCGGAGGGATAAAATATCGAGGGACACGGTGCCCTGGGAAGAAATATGGAAAAAGATGATGAAAAAGGAAGAAGAAAATGTAGGATGTGATATCCCGGAGGAGTAGGAAGATGAATCGGAAGAAAGATGGATGGTCCGGAGGTTCCGGAGGAATGAGATGTCGTGGGACACGGTGCCCCGGGAAGAGTGGATGAAAAGGATCAGGAAGGTCCGGAGGTTCCGGAGGGATGGAATCAGAAGGGTCGGGATGCCCTGGGAGGAAGGAAAGAGAGTCCAGCGGTTCTGGAGGGGGAAGGTACCATAGGACGCGATGCCCAAGGAGAAGAGAAAGATCCGGAGGTTCCGGAGGAAGAAGACGGAAAGGGGTGCGATGCCCAAGGGATAAAGAGAGGGGTGAAAGATCCGGTGGTTCCGAAAGAATAAGATGGAAAGGGGCGCGATGCCCAAGGGAAAGATATGAAAGATCCGGAGGTTCCGGAAGAAGAAGACGGAAAGGGGCGCAATGCCCTGGGAGAAAGTCCGAAGGTTCTGGAAGAATAAGGTGGAAAGGGGCGCGATGCCCTGGGAGAACAAGGGAGAAATCCGGAGGGTCCGGATGCAAGAGCTGAAAAGGGACGTGATGCCCTGAGAAGAGATTGGGGAGGGGGCAACGCCTGAGCAATGTAAGGGGACCCACAGATCCCGAGGATGAAGATGAATAAGATGGAAAATGCGAAATATCCGGAGGTGCCGGAAGGCGGGGAAGATACGGGTTTGGAAACCCGAGAATCAGGAGGTGCAATTGTATGCAAATGTAATGCAATGGATGCAATGAATAGAATGAATGGATGAAAGAAAAATGCATGAGATGCAAAGAATATGAGGAATATGAAGGGCGAGAGGGCGAGATCCTCCTCTTTCCCCTTGGAGTGGCCCATGAAGAGAATGTGATGGATAAAAACATGGATGGAGTTGAATGGAAGGTGGATAAAATAGCGGAAGGCCCCGTAGCTCCAAGATAACTGCCCCTCCACGGTAGTGAAAATGTATAACCAATTGACCCAATGAAAGAAGCTTCAACAATAAATGACAACCCCCTTGGAAGGTAAAGATCAACAATGTAAGGGAGTTGGAAAGTTGATACAGGAAGCATTGCCATGCCCATTGATTTGAACGGAATAGGAATTTGCCCCTTGTATGGAAGAATGGGTTTAAGATTTGAAAATTGGAGCGAGGGGTGCCCTGCCCGGCCCTTGGATGGCATCAACACTTGGCATTCTTCTCTGAGCAATGGTGGCGACTTGGCTTCTTCGACCATGCTTGGCACAATAACCCGGATTGGCATCCGGTAAATAAATTCTGGCATCTTGAACAGCACGGTAGTGGCCAAATTCTTCTTGCCCGGCTTTTGCTTATCTTCGGCATAAGTACTTGAGGCGGAGGCGGAAGGCTTCGTGGATGGTGGAGGTATAATGGAAAGTGTTGGTAAATGGGTGAATGGAGGCGGAGGTTCAAACACATCGAGTTTCTTCCTTTGCTCGGAAGCAGTCGGGGTTGGCTCGAGTGCAAAAAGAGGTGGATCCTGCTCAAGATTAACCATGGGTAAAGGTGAAGGGTTATATGGAGGAATAGGGGTGGTTGGCTGAGGTGGTGGTAATGGGAGGTTATTTGGGGAAGGTTCGATGATAGGCTCGGTGGAGGCCGGTGTTGTGGAGGTTAATGGGTTAATATGTGGAGGTTTTATAATGGAAGGCTCAATGGAGGCTAGTGTTGTGAAGGTTGATGGCATAGTGGGTGGAGGTGTAATTGGTGGGGGTTTAATTGGTGAAGGTTTAATTGGGGGAGGTTTGGTGCGGAGAAACCGCCGAACAGGGCGAACGGTGTTAGGAGGAGGAGACTCAAGATGCGCCGGTGCGGGTGATTGGAGTATCGACCCATCGTCGTAACACCAAGAAGTCTCGGAAATAGAGGGTGAATTGGGGACGGTGGCTTCATCCTGAGCAGGGGGTTCATCAAATGATAGTGGGGGAAGTGGGAAGCGAAGGAAACTCGGAAGGGGTGCCTGCGGAGCTTCATCATCATATACTGGCTCAAATTCTTCAATTGTCGATTCTTCATCATCAAATTCAAGTGGACACTGTAGTAGAGGCGTATATGTGGATGGAAGAATGTAATAATGTTGCGTATGTGGAGGTGGAAGGCCATATGAATGAAGTGTGCGGATGGGTGGAGGGCGGACGGTGTCCACTTGATCGTCGAAATCTGCCGGCTGTTGCTTGCTTGGGCTGCCGATACCATAATCATCTCTCCTATCCTTCAATTCTTTCTCCATCTTAGTAATGTTGTCCAAAGCGGCATGGAGAGGATTGACCGGAGCAGGAGGAGCCATGACCCTTCTTAATTGTTCCTCCATCAAAGTGACTCTATCAAGAAGGGTTTGTTGGAGGGGTGTAACTTGAGCAACCAAGGGTTAGCAGGGCCTTGAAGGAGGGGTGGCATAAAAAGGCCGTGGAGGGGAGTTAACGGGATGACCCTTAGAAGAACCCGGATGGGCCGGATTGCAAGAAATAAATGGGCCTCGGGGCCGTGATGGAGGAGGAATAGAAGGAGGCGGGTGTCGGGCCACCCGTGGAGGAATGTGAATAGAAGAGGATGGGTAATGGGCTACCCGATTAGGATTGTGAATGGAAGAGGGAGGTGGGTGATGGGCCACCCGTGTAGGGTTGGAAGGAGGAAGAGATGAAGGAGATGCACCCTCAACGACGGCCTTAAGGGCTTGGATCTGTTGAGGGGTGAGATGATCTAATGCATGAATGATTTGGGAGACCTTCTCATCGTTGGGAGGAGACAGCCCCGAAGGAGTAGTGGCTTGAAATTGAGATGAGGGACCATAAGTTTGGACATTGCCCATGGGCCGTGCATGACCATAAGAATGAGGACGTGGTCCCTCGAAAGCATGGTGAGAGTTTAGATGAAAATGTTGAAATTGAGGAGAATAAGATGTGCATGGTTGTGCATCCTCATGAATTGGATTAAACATGTTGGTTTTCTTATCATGGTAAGCCATTATTCAATCAAAGTTTAAAATAATATGCAAAAAGCACACAAGTTGGAATGGTTACCTTTGATCTTAATTTGTTTGAACCTTGGTGAATTAATGAATTTTAACAAAGTTTGGTGTGATTCACACAAGGGAGGATCCTAGTTTTAATATGGTTTGAACTCCGGTGCCTACTAGGAACACTCTCTCACCGTGTATAGGCCAACTAACTCGGGACTTCAAAAGGGTACAACCTGCCCGACGTCCGTGAGGGAATCCACGGGTGCGGGGACTTACGGAGGCTTGGTTTAGGAACTTCCAATCCAAAGAGACGGAATGCTCAATGGAGGGTCCTTCCTTCACCAAGGGGGTGTGTGGAATCCTAATGTAGAGAGAGGAGGTCTCCCAAACCAATGCAAATGAGTGAATGCAGGGTAAATAAGCCAATCACAGCAATATGATCAATCAACAAATATAAGCATGAATCATGATGAAAAGCCACACACGGGAGGGTTCTGTAAACCTACAGTAAAAAAACGCCCTGGCAGGGGGCGCTATTAACCAAAACGATGACGGTATCACTGTCGTGAATCACTGGAGGGCCCAGGGGCAGTGAAAAACACGCCTTAGTGTGAGGCGCTATAAATAAAAGGACGCCCCGGTGTGAGGGCGTCAAATCTAAAACCGCGCCTTGATGTGAGGCGCTAAGCAACAAAAGGACACCCTGGGGAAGGGCGTGAATTCACATAAGCAGCAGATATGATGGGAGGCGCCCTATCAGAGGGCGTTAAACAGGAATAAGATGCCCTGGGATAGGGCGTTAAAATAAAACGCACATCTGAAAGAGGTGTTAATTCCCAGAAAGACTCCACGGCCAACAGTATCAAACACTCACAGTCACAGGCAATCAACAAACATATGAATTAGGATATTAGCATGCTCATCAAAAAAAAATTTTGGACAAGTGGAAATTCTAAAAAAACCTATCAAACTGACAGATCACATGGGGAGAGTGCAATGCACAATGGAGGGTGCCTGTGGGGCACAAAAAGGAGACGCACCGTGGGTGCAAAAGGGGAGATGGCACACGTGGGTGCCCAAGGGGAAAGGGTAATCAAAAGAAAAACGAAAGGTGTCCCACCGTGATCGCCAATTTATAGATTCTAAGAAATCCACTTAGAACAATTAAAAGGAAAAAGAAAATGAATAGAAGAATGGGAAAAGAGGGAGAAAATGGGAGCATGCGTAGGATGCTAAGGGGATGTGTGATTGCCAGAGACGCGAGGGCCTCAAAGGATATAAACAATAACAATATGGAGGGATCGCGAAAAATACCTTAAAAGCGTGGGATTGTGAGTGCTTTCCTTTCTCTTCCGATCGGCCGGCCGATGAAGAGAGTTCTTCCTTTTTGATTACCCTTGCAAAGATCAAAGATAACAACCAATAAAAATAGGAATTAGAACCAAGGTGAGTGTAGCATCAAATTCATAATAAAGATGAGCATGAAAATCATGTATAAGAACACACCTTGTGGGTGTTGGCCCTTAAACCCCTATGCAAAAGGGTATGGGAGATATGATGAATGATATGCAAATAGGGAGGTGTGCAAGTGTTGCACTAAGGAGATCTCAACATGGAGATAAAAAGAAATTAAAGGAAGAGATGGAATAATGATGCATGCAATTAACTAAAGAAAAATAAGAGATAGGAGGGGGAAAGCTTAGTGGTTTCTCCAATTGGCTTCAAGATCTTCAATAGAGGAAGAAGAGGATGTAGAATTCCATGGATGTAGAGGCTCCAAATATTCAATAGAGAAAGAAGAACTCCATGGATGAAGCTTTTAGGTGCATGAGAGTCTTCCTCCTTGAGCCTTTAGTCCGGCAGCACCTCCCCTTGAAATGATCTTGATGTTTTTTCACAAGGGAGAGAGAGGTTCTATTTATAGGGTTGAAATTCGGAATTAATTCCAAGAGAAATTAGGAAAACATGTTTTAGTGAGATTTGGAATGAGATAAACATTAGGCAAGTGTCCCTTCAACATTGGAAAGTCATAGGAACCCTTTCCCAAGTGAAAAAAGAGATTAAATGAGGAAAGGAAGTGAAATTCGGAATTAAATCAAGAGAAAATAAGAAAACATGTTTTAGTTGAAATTTGGAAGAGATAAACATTAGGCAAGTGTCCCTTCAACCTTGGAAAGTCGTAGGAACCCTTTCCCAAGTGGAAAAAGAGATTAAATGAGGAAAGGAAGTGAAATTCGGAATTAAATAAAGAGAAAATAAGAAAACATGTTTTAGTTAAAATTTGGAAGAGATAAACATTAGGCAAGGACTCTACTTCCCTAATCCAAAAAGGGTAATCAAACAGAGTAGGGAACTCTCCACGAAAGACCTATTAAAGCAGGACACGGAAGGGTAAAAAATGACTCTCAGAAGGGCGTTAATTTAAATTGACGACCTGCCTCAAGGCGTTACTTAAAAATACGACCTGAACAAAGGCGTCAATTCATAGATTTAATTTTAGCAATAAAAATATCCTTTATTTGAAAATGATGAAGAGACGCCCGAGGGAGTAGGCGTTAATTAAAAACACGACCCAGGGAGGGACGTTAATTCTTATTTTTTGAACATTTGTACTCATTTTAGAAATCAGAAAATTTCAGAAACTGACGCCTTTGCCGCTAGTCGTCCTTTCTTCGAAACACGCCTCAGGCCCGGCCGTTATTTAAAACGCGCCCTACTTCAAGTCGTTAATCACAAAAAATCTGAAAAATTCCCAGAAAAATCTAGAAAAATAGGAAAAATAATAAAAAGGGAGGAAAAAGAGAGAAATCCAAGAAAAATAGGTAAACCACTCAAACAAAGTTAATTTGAGGGTCAAATTGGGGCATTACAAGGTAATATGAGATGTACTCAAAATAATGTTAATTTTAGCGTGTCTACACAGTGGGAAATTCCTCGGCTTTATTGTCCGGCACAGAGCGATCGAGATCGACCCCCTGAAGATAAAGGCCATCCAGGAGCTGCCTCCTCCGAAGAGTCTGGGAGAGCTGAGGTCCCTGCAGGAGCATTTAGCTTACATCCGCAGGTTCATCTCCAACCTGTCAGGGCGCTGCCAACCCTTCCACATACTGATGATGAAGAATGCACCCTTCAGCTGGGGCTACGAATGCCAGCACGCGTTCGACCAGCTAAAGGAGTACCTGAAGACCCCGCCTATCCTGGGGGCACCTGTCAAAGGCAGACCGCTGATTCTGTACATAGCGGCTACCGAATATTCACTGGGGGCAATGCTTGCCCAGAACAATGATGAGGGAAAAGAGCAGGCTCTCTACTCTCTCAGCCGAAGATTGGTGGGTGCAGAGGCTAAGTACACCCCGATTGAGAAGATCTGCCTTGCCTTGGTCTTCGCAGTCAAGAAGATGAGGCACTACATGCTGTCCCATGAAGTCAGCTTAATATCCAGGGCCGACCCCATTAAGCACATCCTCCTCCAGCCAGTACCAAAGGGGCGCCTTGGCAAGTGGGCCGTGCTACTCATGGAATTTGACATCACTTATGTGTCCTAGAAGGCCGTTAAGGGGCAAGCCGTCACGGATTTCTTCGCAGCACACCCTGTGCCCGAAGACTCCCCGTTGGCCACAGAGCTGCCTGAGGATGAAACACTGGAGGTAGACCAAATACAATAAGCAATCTGGAAGCTCTACTTTGATGGAGCCTCGAGGACAGAAGCGACCCCGTCCGGGCGCGCCAGGGTACGAGCCGGAGCAGGCATCATCCTCAAGTCACCAGATGGAGAAGTGATGCACACTTCCTGCTGCATTAGCAAACCTTGCACCAATAATGAAGCAGAATATGAAGCTCTGATCATCGGCCTCCAGGTCACCCTTCAAATGGAGATCAAGATCCTCCAAGTGTTTGGCGATTCGCTGCTGGTCGTCAAGCAAGTCCAGGGACAGTTTGATGTCTGAAAACCTGAGCTGCTCCCTTAACACACTAAGGCGAAGCTGCTCATGGAGCGGATCTACCTCCTCGAGATAGGCCATGTCGCCAGAGGGGAGAACGCACAAGCCGACGCATTGGCAAAATTGGCAAGCTCACTGGCAGTGCCTCCAGATGGATCTCTCCACATCCAAGTAATAAACCAGCGCCAGATGCCTAGTATGATAGAAGAGGAGCCAGAAGAAGAAGAACTAGAGGTCACTGCAGCAGAAGCCGTCGGCCTACCTGACTGGAGAGCCTCCCTGATGCAGTGGTTCAAACACCAGCAATTACCTGACCAAAGAGAAGAAAGGATCAAGCTAGTCAGAACCAAAGACTCCTATGAGCTCTGAAACGGAATATTGTTCCGAATTGTGGCAGATGCCAAACAAAAGCTACTCCTCCGATGCTTGTCCATTGAAGAAGCTTGGAGGGTTATGAAGGAGGTCCATGCCGGCATAGCTGGCGCACACCAGGCGGGGCCGAAGATGAAAATTGAAATCAAGAAACTTGGCTACTATTGGCCTGCAATGTTCAACGACTGTTGCGAGTACGCTAAGTCATGTCAGAGATGCTAGGAGCATGCCACTATACCCAGGAGGCCTCCCGTGCAACTGCACCCAACCGCGCCCAGTTGGCCGTTTGCCCAATGGGGAACAGATGTTGTGGGCCCCTTACCCGCATATTCCATAGGCTGCAAATACATTCTGGTGGCGACCGACTATTTCTCCCGCTGGGCAGAGGCTGTTGCTTTACGGGAAGTCACCGGAGAAATCGTGGTCAGGTTTGTCCGCCGCAACATCATATTCCAGTTTGGCATGCCCGACCGGATTATGTCGGACAACGGCAGTCACTTCCGTAACCAAAAGGTTTACCGGCTAGCAGAGAAATATAAAATTGATTGGAGGACCTCAACTCCTTACAATCCACAAGCTAATGGGCTGGCCGAAGCTTTCAATAAGACACTTTGCACTCTCCTGGCCAAAACTGTTAGCTCTAACAAAAGGGACTGGGAAGAGAGAATGTATGAAGTGCTTTAGGCGTACCGAACCGTATACAAGACCCCAACGGGCTGCTCGCCCTTCTCTCTCGTATACGGCTCGGAAGCAATCGTCCCCTTCGAATTGGAGATACCGTCCCTCAGGGTCGCCATTCAGCATGGGCTTGTCCCCGAAGGGCAGACCAACACCGAGCGAAGGCTCGATGAACTCTCCAGTCTGGAAGGAAAGCGGCTTCAAGCCCAACAGAATATCAAGGTCTACCAAGCCCGGATTGCACGTGCCTTCGACAAGCTCATCAAGGAACGCGAATTCAAGAAAGGTGACCTTGTCATGGTCAAGAGAAGAGATATCATGGCGGCCAACCCCAAGGGTAAGCTAAACGAGAACTGACTCGGACCCTACGTAGTCCAAAAAGTCTACGAAGGTGGAGCCTATGTAATTGTCAACCACCGTGGAGATGTTCAGTTCCCGCCTCTTAATGGAAGGCACTTGAGATTGTGCCACGCTCCGGCGCCCCCATTCAGGTAATAATATTACTCTTCGCCCCATTTTGGGGCGGATTTACGTGATTAATGTCCGAATGATTTGGCCACCAGCCGGGTTTCCAAAAAGGGAGAAAAAATAGAAAGACAAAAAAAGAAGAAGCAAAAAAAAGAGAGAAAAAATATATAGAAAAAAAGAAAGGAAAAAAAGGAAAAGAAAGAAGAAGCAAAAAAAAGAGAGAAAAAATATATAGAAAAAAAAAGAAAGGAAAAAAAGGAAAAGAAAGAAGAAGCAAAAAAAAGGGGAGAAAGGAATAGAGAGAAAAAAGAAAGAAGAAGCAAAAAAAAAAGAGAAAAAAATAGAAAAAGAAAGAAGAAGCAAAAAAAAAGAGAAAAAAAATAGAAAGAGAAAGAAGGAAGCAGCAAAAAAAAAGGAAAGAGAAAAAATATATATATAAAAAAAGAGAGAAGAAGAACCAGAAAAGGGGAATGCCCCCCATCTCCAGTCGCCGCCCCGCATCAGCGGAGGTACTAAAAGTTGACTAAACAAACTCTTCTCTCCGTCCTCCCCGGGGGGTGAGTACCCCTTTGGCTCGGACCTCACGTCCGGGTCATTGACTAAACAAACTCTTCTCTCCGTCCTCCCCGGGCGGTGAGTACCCCTTTGGCTCGGACCTCACGTCCGGGTCATTGACTAAACAAACTCTTCTCTCCATCCTCCCCAGGCGGTGAGCACCCCTTTGGCTCGGACCTCCCGTCCGGGTCATTGACTAAACAAACTCTTCTCTCCGTCATCCCCGGGCGGTGAGTACCCCTTTGGCTCGGACCTCACGTCTGGGTCATTGACTAAACAAACTCTTCTCTCCGTCCTCCCCGGGCTGTGAATACCCCTTTGGCTCGGACCTCACGTCCGGGTCATTGACAAAACAAACTCTTCTCTCTGCCCTCCCCGGGCGGTGAGTACCCCTTCGGCTCGGACCTCACGTCCGGGTCATTGACTAAACAAACTCTTCTCTCCGACCTCCCCGGGCGGTAAGTACCCCTTTAGCTCGGACCTCCCGTCTGAGTCACTGACCAAACAGACCTTTCTATTCGCCACCTCTGAACGACGAAAAGGGTCTCTGGCCAAGTACCCCTCTCTCGAGACCAGCACGCGCTTCTAATATTGCGGCAAAACCAGGGAGTTACCTGTTCGGTATGGTGGAGTGGTCCCCTCGTCCTCCCCCTGGGAAGGCGAGCACTCTCCTGTACCCTGACATGGGTCCCTGCCCGGTCCTCCTAAAGCGAATCCCCGCAAAGACTCATACCCTGTCAATGGGTATCTACACAAAAAGGGGGAAAGGATATAAGAGCGAGGGAAGAGAAAAAAAAACAATATGCACGGAAGAGAAAGAAGGGTAAGAAAGAAAAATGCATACACAAAGAACGCGTAAAATCATAAATGCTTTGCTCTATTCAAAAGAGGATCAAACTACATGTGCTGCGGGGCATACCCCTGTGTTACATTCTAAAAGAGAGAAATTAAGGGATGCAACGCTTAGTCGATGTCCCTGAAGATGTCCTCGAGAGGGAGGATCCCGACGCAAGGGAAGTTCGTCATATCGCGCAGTCGGCCCCTCAACCCCTCAAGACGGGCGAGCTTTGCTTCGACGGACACCACTTCAACGTCGGCGACGGCAAGAGCTTCCCTCTCCTCTGCCACCGCCCTTTCCGCCTCGGCGAGGCCAAGTTTAGCTGCAGCGAGATAGCCCTCCAGCTTCTCGATCCGACTCTTGAAGGAACGAACACTGCCTTCACCTTCCTCTAAGGCCTTTCCGTGGCGTTCTCTACTATGGCGTCGGGCCTTTAGGGTATGCAGATATTCGTCTGCCTGAGCATCAAGGGCGGCACGTTCGTCAGGAGCCTGGGTCTCCAGGAACTCGCGGCGCTTGACATACTTCAGCAGCAGCAGAACCCGCCGCGACCATTCTCCCAGCGGGCAGCTGAGCACTTGCAACGCCCCAGTCAACTGCACCACTATAGTATGCACCTCCCTGTATGACAGAGAAGGGTCGGCGAGGAGCATGGTCCGTAGAGTGATCAGCATTTGGCGTACTGGCGCTTCTGATGACATATGGCTGACTGAGAGCGCTACCAGAAGAGTGAATTCCACAGTGCTGTCCACTTCTGCCCACAGGTCAGTGTCTACCGCCGCTGAAGATGAAGGAAGGGCAAGGGTCAAGTCGCCCGGCCGGCGTAGCTCGACGAGAGACCCTTGGCCAGCCACTGCCGGGGGAGCGGACAAGACCATTGCCGAAGCCTCCGGTGCCCCCATCATTTGGAGCTCCCCTACCTCCTCTGCCTTCGTCTGGTCCGCCTCTGCCACTGCTACAAGGGGCAGGGATGCAGGTGCCGTCACCTCGGATAGAGGAGGAGCTTCGAGTAAGGCCAAGCCCGAAGTCACCGCCCATGAACTCCTCCCTCGCGGCTGGGATCCCTCCAGATGCGCACGGAGCCCCGCAAATATCTGCTGCAAGAGTGGGTCCTCCATCTGAGCCGGGAGTTTCGGGAAGGGCGGAAGCGGAACCACCAGCCGGGGTAAGCGTCCCGCTTCCACGAGTGCAGCAAGGCTCTCTGCCCCCAAGCCCAAGACTGGAGCCGGCCCCTCCACCGCTATCGGGCCAATGCTCGGTCTCCGTTTGGCCACGGCCTTTCGGATACGGCCAGGCGCAACCCCCGATATCGGCATCGCCTGACCATGGGAATGAGAATCAGCTATTCGCCATCTAAAATAAACCATGCAAAAAGGGAGACCGCGGAGCCCGCATACTCACCTCAGCCGCTGGGATGATGCCACCCTCAGGCGTGATCTCCTCCTCCTCTAGAGGCTCGCCCGCCGCTCTGGTAGTACCGGAGGGCTCCACAGGCGTTTCCTCTCGAAGGGCACCGAGTAAAAAGGCCAACTTACCCATGCCGACATCGACTCCCGTTGGGCGGTCGATCAGCGCAGCCGGGGCAGCCTCCCCTGCGACCTCAAGTTCGGCCGGTTCTTGAAAATCCTAAAAAGGGAGGAGGGGGGGATAAGGTCGTCAGTCAATCACGGAAAAGGGAAGGGCAGACAGCCCAAGCAAGCTCACACTCACAGCGGTCTTCCCCACAAGGCTCGGGGAGCCAGCAAGTAAGGGGTCCCCGAAGACCGGTTCGGGCGGCTCCGATGCCCCGGACACGCCCTCGTCAGGAGCCGCTTCGTCGGAAGAGTAGTTGTAATCTAACTCTTCCCCAGACGGAGACTCGATCGCCGCCGGCTCGGCCTGGGCCGGCAGAGGAGCTTCCACCTCCGAGTCTCTATCCAGTACGTCCTCCCTCGGGCTAGGCGAGGCTCGCACTCCGATCTTCTTCCTCCTCACATATATCAACGTCCCCGGGAGGTCGAGATCAGGCCACAATGACTCGGTGGCCGCCGCGGCAACGCCTATCATGCAGAGGAAGATAAGCCATGTTGAATCTACTAGCCCCCAGGACAAAAAAAGGGGAACTAACCGTATAGTCGAAAATATTTACCCCCTTCAGCTCCTGCGGCACGGGGTGACCCACGGGCTTCCTCAACAGACAAAGCCTTCTCGGGAGTCCCAGCCGTACCCTCGCCCGGGAGCAACACGGGCGCCGGTTTCTCCATGCCGCCCGTAAGATAGAAGCGCATCGTCGCCATGCGCTAATCTGAGGCCAACTCGGGAGGCCGGTCGGCCGCAGACGACGCAGGCGGCCGATGAACCTCACCAGCTTCGTGGCTCGGTTCGGTCCGCGTGGCTTCGAATTCTTTGAATGACAAGATCGGGGCCACCGGCGAGGCTGCCGTCGGAGCCGGGGATGCCTCGGTCCGCCATCGTTTCACCGTCTGTTGCCCGGCCACCTTGGCAGCAGCCAGTGCCTTCTTAACGGGCGACTGTGCCCGGGGCCTTCCCTCTGCCTGCGGCAAGGGAGCCGGAGCCGCCGCCGAGGTCGCCTCTGCTGGGACCGCAACTTCACCCATGTCAGGCGTAGGCACGGGCTCTCCCATAGAAGCTGAGACAAAAGAAATATCCAGGTGTCAGGGCTCCACTCCAAAATAAAAGGGGGGGGATTCAAAAGACACACTAAAGAGCGGGGACACAGACCGGCGGGTTGGCCTGGCTCGGGACGGGCAGCTTCGAATTCCTCGAAAGACGGGACTAGTGGTACCGGAGGAACAGTCGTCGGAGCCTTAGCCGCTTCTGTCTTCCTCCGCTTTGTGTCTCGCTGCTTAGCCACCTTGGCGGCGTCCACCGCCTACTTCACAAGCGATTTAGCCCGGGGCCTCTTCGCAGCCTTGGGCAAAGGAGCCGTGGTCGGGGCCAGCGGCGCTGCTTCAAAATACGTAGGCTTCTTTACCAGCCGGAGGAGATTCCGGTACGTGGCCATCTGCGTGCTGTCGGGATGGTCTGCAAAGAAAAGAGGGGAAAGAACGAACATGCATCTACGATTAGTACCCAACTCACCGCGAGGGCCGCAGTGCCAAGAGACAAAACCGAAGAGCAAGAAGGGACTGAATACCATGAGGACCAGTGTATAGCCGCAGCGTGATCGGCCAGTAGCTCAGGGACGTCTCCTTGTCCCGACGCGCCGCCTCCCGGACTAGCCAGCAAACGTCTTCAATCGTTTGGCACCGGTCTGTAAGGTTGGCCAGATCCGCGTGCTTCTTTGAGGAAAGGTGACAGAAAAGATTAAAGTGGTCCATGCCCCACCCGTCAGCATAATAATAAGGGATGTGCAGGCGCTTGCTCTGGAGGGAGGCCATCAGATCTTCGATCTTCATCCCATTCACACGGAGAAGGACGTATAGCCACGTGGTATCCTTATAGTTCTCGGGCTGCCTCTCCTCCCGCTTCATGAACGTGCGGTACGGGCAGGCCGAATCCCTCTCTGGATGCCAGCTCTTGGCGGGAGTCCCCTCTTCCTCTATGGGGAATGGATAATTGATGAGGTCTAGGCGGTCGCTCCCCACTTGGCACAGGTCCCTCAGCGTCTTCTGATAATGATCCTTGGCCACCGGGGTAGCTCCACCTTCAACGTCGGCCTCTTATCCCGGGCTTCCCGGTGAGCCACCAGATATGCTGCCACCTCCTTCTCCTGTCTGTTCCTGAGCCGAAGAAGATGTTCTGGCTCAATGTCAAGAACCGGCACCGGCTGCCGACTAAGGAACTTCCTCTCGGCCCCATCCCAGCAATCGGTCTTGTGTAGCCGATAGAAGGCCGTCCGGCTATTCCACCACTTAATATAATCTTGGGTCACTCGGGGAACACGACCCGGGGCAGGTACTCTGAAGGAGGCGGAGTCCACCCGGTGGAAGAAGTCCCACCAGCTCCTGGCGTGTTCAAGAACTGAGCTCCCCCGGACACTCCGCAAGGGCAAGCCGAACCGTGCATGATAAGCAGGGATATGCTGGTCATACCCAAAATTGTGACCGAACCGAAAGGGGTAATATGGCTCCAGCAACACGTTCTCCCCTTTCCTGAACACCAGCACGCTCGGGAGAATCGACAGCGCCCAGTCCCTTAGCTCCGTCTCCAGCAGTGGGCGGATCACATTCTTCTGGCTAATAGGGTGGGAGTACTTCTCCACCTGGTCGTCTTTGCACTCCCTCTTGTTGTTCACCAGAGGGCTCGAATGTGCCGCCAAAGTCCAGAAATGAATAGTCCCGACCGCATCCCGGGGGACCGCTGTCAACCGGCCCCGGATATCATACATCCGCATGGAGGTGGAGCCCGGCTCAGCACTGGCAAATTCTAACATCCTCGGCATCAGCCCCCAGTCCTGGAGAACGCGCGGCGCAAACTCCGGGAACAGCGAGTAGACCC
This sequence comes from Amorphophallus konjac, assembly GCA_022559845.1. Classification (NCBI taxonomy): domain Eukaryota; kingdom Viridiplantae; phylum Streptophyta; class Magnoliopsida; order Alismatales; family Araceae; genus Amorphophallus; species Amorphophallus konjac. Next base: position 201,736,271 of record CM040117.1, read on the forward strand.
ACGCGTTGAAGAAGTGCAATGGGCACACATACCGGGCCTGCCACGGAAACTGGTGCGTGCTGATATTCCCCAGGGCCTTGTAAATTAAGCAAAGGGTCGCCGGGCACAGCGACAGCCTGATACCCCATGCCATTTGACATGCCGGGTAGATGGCATCCGGCCGAATCACCGTCTCATCGCCGTACGGCATGGCGAATGAGCATAGCCAGTATGTGAGATAGGCGGCGCAATGGGTATGTGGATCCAAGCCCATCGGGTTAGGCCCGCTTCGATGCCCTCTAGACGGGATCTTCACATCGAGCTTGGGCTTTGCACGCTTCTTGGGGGCGACAGCGGTGCCGACACAGGGGAATTCCTCATACCGCTTCGGCCCGTCATAGAAATACTCCAGCCACAAGGGCATGCGTACCCTCTTCCTGTCCCCACGAGCGGGCTGCTTTCCCTTATGCGAGCACTGGTACAACTCCCAGTACGCCTTCATGAGGTACCGATATGAATACCCCAGAGAATAATAGCCATCCCCGTTGGTCTCATCCTTGATCGAGTCGGGGAGGCATACTTCTTCATAAGGCTCCCCGTCAATGGGCAAGCCACTCAGCTGACTGAGACTCCAAAAATCAAGTGAAGTCTCGCCCTCCGTCGTGTAGAAGGTGTTGGTCTCCACGCTGAATACCTCTATCATGCCGCAGCAGAGACCCTTGGAGATGGGGTAGCCATACCGGGAAGCGTACACGCTATGATAAACACCGACCCGAACCAGCAGTGGAGCATAGTTGAACAGCACGTGCTCCGTAAACTCCACCGCCCTCTCCCGGAAGCTATGTGCATCCTGAAGCTTCAGCTCCCCAAACCAGCCCAGTCACAGCTCGTACTTGAATCTGATGGCCAAGCAGTCCAAGATGAACGGCTCTTCTCTATAGCCCCACTTCAAGGGAGCCAAGAATAGGCCGAATCGGGGCGACTTGCCATGCACCTTTCCGACAGACAGGTCCCATCTTGCCGGAGTAAACTGAGGCGCCCGTACCAGCTTGTCTTCGGTCCGCAGCACCCCCTCGATCCCCAGAACTGGCTTCCACTCCCGGGCTTCTCCCACCAGGTACATCGGAATACTCCGGGGAACGATGTACAACAAGCTATCCCGGGACTGCAGTATGGCTTGCTCGGCCTTCTTCACGACCCGGAAGTCTCGCCCTTCCCGCGAGCGAAAATGCTTCAGAAATTGAACCAGGTGTCTGTCCTTCGGGAAGTCCTTCCTGTACTCCCCGGTGACTCGGTCAAATGTGAAGCCGCTGTCGACTCTAGCAAGCCTCTGGAAATCCATGGTCTCCCCATCAGACTCAGATGACTCCGCCGAAGCGGCTATTTCTGCATGCTCCCGATCTAAGTCCTCTATATTTAACCAGGTAACTGCTGGCACCGGACCCCGTGGGATAAGGTCAGCACCGATAACAGCAGCAGGAGCATAGGAACCACTTGGGGCAGCCATTTATCTGCAAAGATACATAAACAGAAGATCAGAATAAGCCACATGCAAAAGGAAGTGGAAGACTGTGAAAGAAGGGCTTTGCTACAAGTCAAATAAACAAAATATTGCCAATTTCTGACGAAATTTCGGCAGAGTTTCCCCTAGGCCAGAGGCGTAAGGGAAAACACGGGTGCGCATCCACAAGGAGTGACGGCCCCAACAAAGCATGGTGGGCCTCGAGAGGCAACACCAGAAGTCCGCCGAGCAAAAGTCTCCTTCCCTTAGGCTTAAAGCCTCTTCACCGGTACGCTGCTCAGTGCCTTCCCCGGCACACCCTGCAGCGGCCCTGACCAGCACAGCCCCCTTGGTGTGCCCCCCGGTACACCCCAAACAACCTTCGCCGGCACGCCCCCGAGGGCTTCGCCGGTGCACTCCTGGCAGCTTCCCCGGCACGCCCAGGAGGACCGCTCCCCGGCACGCTCAGCTTCAGCTCGCCGGCACACCCTGCAAGTGGCCTCCCCCGGCACGCCCGGCTGGTGCCTTCGCCGATGCACCCTGCAAGCGGCCTTCCCCGGCACGCCCGGCTGGTGCCTTCGCCGGCACGCCCCGCGAGCGCCTTCCTCGGTACGCCCCCTCGTGGGTCGTCATCGACACACACACTACACCCTCTCCCCGGTGCACCCCCACGCACACTCGCCGGCGGCCGTCCACGACACCGGAGACGAAGAAGAAGAAGGGAGGGAACCAAAAAAAATGGTGAAAGGAAAGGGGAAGGAGGCCTAGGGCCTCACTGTGCCCTATACAGAAAGACAAGGAGGGGGGGGAATAGAGAAGGGGAAAGAGAGGGAAGAAGAAGAACGGGAGAGGAGGAAGAGGAAAAGAGAAGGAGGGGGGAAGAGGGCCTCCCCGTGGCGTTCCCCTCACCCTGACGGAGAAAGGGCGACGACGGCGGTGGTGCCCACGGCGGCGCTCACGGTCGGAGAAGAGGAAGAAGAACGAGGGGGGGGGGAGTCCGCCCGTTCGGTCACCAAAAGGGGAAAGAGAGAGGGGGGGGCAATTCGAACGGAGTGACCGTTCGAAACACCCCCGCGCCCCCCTTTTATAGAAAAAAAAAAGAGAGAAAGAGAAAAGAAAAGAAAGGAGAAAAAAGGGGAGAGAAGAGAAAGGGGAAAATAAAAAGGAATGAAAAGGGGGGGGGAGAAAATACAAGAAAGACAAGAAAAAAGGAGAGAAGAGAAGAGAAAAAAAAATAGAAAGAAAAAAAAGAAAAAAATATATAGAAAGAGATAGAAAGGAGAATAAAAAAGGAAAAAAAGGGGTGATGAAAGAAGAAAACAAAAAAGGTGAAAACAAAAATTATTATAAATGATATGTATACATACTTATATATATATATATATATATATATATATATACTTGGATATGCGCAAATGAGGCACAATAATAAGGTCCTTCCGAGGGGACGTCCCGTCCCCACGGTTTCGGGCGAACATGCACCCGTGCAAATGGAGGCGACGCTACCCCTGCACACTCCACCTTTGCGACGGTACCATTCCCATGCCAACAAACGGCCCCGTCCCCGGCACGTGTCCCGGGCCTCAGCCACCCGCATCACACAATATTGCCATAACGGGCCCTACGCTCGGATCGGCAGAACCTCTATCCTTGCGTCGGCATTAGTCCCTTGCCAACGAATAAGTCCCTTTCCGGCGCAAGGCCCCGTGCCCTAGCCACCCACTCCGCACAATATGGCCATTATGGACCTTACGTCCGAATCGGCACAGATTCTCCCATTGCGCTAGTATTCTATTCTTGCCAACGAGTGAACCTTATCTTCCGGCGCAAGGCTTCGTGCCCTAGCCGACACTCGCATATCACTCACTTAAAAAAAAGGAAAGAAAAGAAAAGAATAAAATGGGGTTAAAAATAGAGATACCCCGCCGGACTTGTCCCTACACGGGGACAAGGGTAAAAATGGCAACAACCAGGCTGTGGCAAAAACCCGCAAGGGCGCCGCAGGCAAAATCGGGTACCCCGCCACGTGAAAACCTGAAAGGGCGCATGGGCAAAAGCAAGAGAGGGTCGGTACCGGCGAAAACCCGAAAGGGCGCTTGTATCGGTAATGTGGTTCAAAAAAAAAGAAAAAAAAAGAAAAGAAAACAAGAGAACAAAAAACCAGGTCAGTTCCCGGCATCCTGTCGGCACTGATGAAGAGACCAAGAGACCAAGAGACTAAGAGACAACAAACAAGGTCAGTTCCCGGCGTCTTATCGGCACTAACGAAGAGACCAAGAGACCAAGAGACTAAGAGACAACAAACCAGGTCAGTTCCCGGCATCCTGTCGGCACTGATGAAGAGACAAAGAGACCAACACACTACTTCAGTTCCCGGCACCCTGTCGGCACTGATGAAGAAACCAACATACCACTTCAGTTCTCGGCACCCCATCGGCACTGACAAAGAGACCAATATGTTGCTTCAGTTCCTGACGCTACGTCGGCACTGATGAAGAGACAAAAAGACCAACATGCTACCTCAGCTCCCGACGCTCCGTCGGCACTAACAAAGAGACCAACAAACAACAAACGAGGTCGGCTCTCGGCACCCCGCCGACATCGACAAAGAGAGAAGAGACGAAGACACCCGCGGACACCGCCCGGCTTATCCTTCGCCTGCGATACCCGTGGGTGGGGGGCATTTGTGGACACCCAAAAAATTGCACACCCGTGATATCCTATTCGGCCCAGTATCAACAACGGCCCGAATGAATAAGCCCCGGGAGAGACTGTCGTGAAGCCGCCCCCAGGAGTCACGACAGTGAAGAAACCGATCACAAAGAGCCCCACAACCCGCGGGTCTCGAAGAAGGCCAAGTAGGCCATGACTCATGTCCGTAAAGGGCTCAGAACGGGGTCAGAACCATGCCCTGAAGCCCTTCAGCGGCACGCCCTGAAGCCTTCAGCGGCATGGCTTGCTCAGCCTTCAGCGGCACGCCCTGAAGCCTTCAGCGGCACGGCTTGCTCTGCCTTCAGCGGCACACCCCTTGGGCAGCCTTCAGCGGCATGCCCCAACAGGCCTTCAGCGGCACGCCCCTTGGGCAGCCCTCAGCGGCACGGCTTGCTCAGCCTTCAGCGGCACGCCCCTTGGGCAGCCCTCAGCGGCACGGCCCGTTCAGCCTTCAGCGGCATGCCCTCCAGGCCGTTCAGCGGCACGCCCATTTGGGGTTTCAGCAACACGCCCTCAGGAGGCTCCAGCGGCACGCTTGTTCAGCCCGCCAGCGGCACAGCGTTGAAGCTTTTCAACGGCAAGGTGACGTGCAGCCCACGCCCTACGCTTCCTTGGCGCGGAGTGGGCCGTCTGAGATGGCAACCGTCCATTGGGCCACGTGAGCTACCCCCTGACGACCTAGGACGGGGCAGGTCAAATGCCATCATCACATACCGTTTCCCGCCTCCGACGGCCGGGTTCGAAGGCTTCCCGCTGCTGGGCGTATAAAAGACCCCGGCTTCAACAAACAAGAAAAAAGGAGGAGAGGAGGGTCAGAAGGAGAAAACGGAGAAGAGGAGACACACGGAAGGGAGGATCCCACACAAACGGAGGCACAGAGAGGAAGAGAAGAGAGAATAGAAGAAGAAGAGCTCCAGCGAGCCTCCTCCGAGGACCACCGGGAAGAGAGCAAGAGTAAGGGAGAGAGCTCAATGTAATAGGGGAGAGGGTTAGGGATAGTGGCCAGGGTTTTTGGGTTCCAATGCTTTCTTACCTTTCGTATTCCATTCCTCCTCCTGTTCTTTGTTTTGGGTTTCTCTTTTCCTTTGTCCATGGCCTCGTCTTGGGCATTTCCTCTGTAATGTGCATATAGGGCTTTGGCCTTTTGATGAGGACATCAAGAGCTTATGAGTTGTATTTTGTGTATTGGCTTGGATTGGTGTGTATTATGGGTTGTATTGGCTTGAAGTGTATGTAATTTTTGATTTCTTTCATTTGGGCCATCCTTGTAAGGCTTATATCAAGCCAATGGGCCATTTGTTATGTCAAGTCCAAGGTTAGATTGCCATTAGTAGAGTCCATTAAGAGTGTTACTTCATATTGGGTCATTAGGCTTCAAATGGGTCATTAAGGCACTTAAGGCCCAAATTGGGTTCCACTCTCTCATGGGCCATCTAAGTGGGAGTGGCCCAAGTCTAGCATGATCTAATGGGAGGCTCTTGGCCCATGAATGGCCTTGGCCCAAGGAAGGGGGCGCAAGGTTCCTTGTCTTATTAGGCAAGGTAGTTGTGTATTAGGTGGTGTTTGAATGGATCTAGTCCAAGGTAGAATAAGCATGGTCAAATTAGATTAAACTAATGTATTTAATGTGTGATTCACATTGTATCCCAGCCCTTCAATCCAAACCCCTAGATCCAAGGGTTGAGGGTGAGTTTGGTTGGCATCCTATATAAGGTTGTATTTTTCATATTGAATGAATTAATGAAGAAGAAATTAGCATTTTGCCTCCTTGAAGCTTGCGCCCCTCTCCCCTCTCTCCCTGGTGTTCTTCCACCTCCAGCCCATTTCTAGAGTGTAATCCCCTCCCCCTTGATCCCCTCCAACTTCTGAAGCAGCTCCGGTGATCGCCGCCGCCGCCGTATCGCCGCCGACGCGTCTTCACCAACGAATTCGGTTTTCTGTCCACTCTGGACAGACCTCTCTTCTCCGAATTGTCTCTCTCTCTTCCCTCATCTTCTGAAGCTCCAATTTTCAGGGTTGGTTCCCCTCTTGAACTTTTACCTCCACAAAAAATTTCAGTCAAAAATTCGTCCTTTAGATATTTTTAGAATTTCTTCCAAGTTCAAATTTCTGTTCTGTCCAGGTTCTGTCTACTGTTCATCAGTTCTGAGTCTACCTTGTTCGACCCATGTTTTGAATTTTTTTGGAGCTCTAAAAAATTACTGAACTTCTGTACACATATGTCTACCACCATGAATTTTCTTAATTTTTGATAAGGTCTCTAGGTATTTTTCAAAATTCGTACCAGTTCCTGTGAGCAATTTTTCCACAGTGTCCCAGATCCGACCCAGGTCCACTCAAAAAATCCCATAAAATCCATTTCCTATCCAAATCAAAAACCAAAAATAGTCCCGGTTTTCTATCTCAGAGATATTCAACTTTTCTGAAGAACTCATCTCCATATTCCAAGGTCCTCCCACCGGTCAACGGTGATTTTCAGAGAAGTCAGAACCTGCCCCTGCAGTTCTGGCCTATTTACAGCAAGGGTGTAAATTCCATAAGTCAGATATACGTATCTGATTATTTTTTCTGAAGGCCTCTACGTCGAATTATTTGGAGTCCTCTTTCCAACGGCGCTGAGCTCGTTGCATTCCGACGACGGGGTTGATCACAGCAGCCGATCTCGCCGGACAGCGCGCGAGAAGACAGCAAGTGCAGACTTGTGGCCGGTTTCCCGCGAGCGTCGTCCGAGGGCCGCCCGGCGTCTGGCGGTCGTTCCAGCAACTCGCCATCCTAGGGGAGCGCTTCCCAAGTGTACCCACACCAGAGGAGGCATCAGGTCCCACACGACCCCTCCGGTCCACACGTGGGCCCCACTAGCACGAGTACGCGCGAAGCCGAAGCCGTGCCCGGAAACCGCCCGTCAACCCGGAATTGGTCCTCCCGGGCCCCCTTGTGTCGCCCGTTACCTCCCTGCGTGGAGTGGACTTACTTGTATTGCTGTAATCTTAATGTATTAAGTTCCCGGGAGTACGAGTTTCGGCCGGGTGCCATCTTCGCCATGCCGAGCGCGTGGAGGTATCGTATTCGCTCCTTGCTTGGCATTCCGCTTATTTCTATATATGCTTGTTTATGCCGCTGCTAGAGAGCATGTGTAGGGTTACCTAGCTCGCTTTTAATTTATCATATCACTGCTGCGAGTGAGAGAGTGACCGTCCCGTGACCCGATCCGGGCACGAGAGTGCAAATCGACCACCCTAGCTCTTGCCGGTTTCTCAACCGCGCACATCCGACGCTTCCCTCGTTAAGGGACGATCGCGAGCTTGCCGTGTCCGTGTCCGTCCCGCATCAATTTGGTATCAGAGCAAGTTGAGTCTAGGGTGTTTGCATTCAAAAAAAAAAAAAAAAGAGTGTCATGTAGTCATTAGTCGGTCTGAGTCGTTGGTGAGGACACGCGTCACCCTTTACGACGGAGTACACGGATCTCGCCGGCATCCCTTTGGCTCGGCGACCAGTTGACAGATTAGCGGAGCTATCATCACTTATTTTATGCTTTGGGCCATGTTGGGCCTTGGTTTAGTCCGTGTGTGGATAATTTTCTTTCAGTCATGGACCTTTTTTAGGCCAAGTAGGCTTTATTTGTGTTTTGTAGGCTTGCTAGAGGCTAGGGGGGGTTATTGGGCCACTTCTTGGTTCACTTCTCTGGCCCACGAGGGCTGTCCACTTTTCCCATCCCCTGGGCCCACCTTGGGAGGCGCGCCCCACCTAGGGTTAGGGTTGGGGGGCGGACCATTCCCTCCCCTCTTGGAGGGAATAGCAGCCGCCCTTCCCCCCTTGCCCTCTCCCTCTTTTGGCCGCCCCCCCCCACCTTTCACTCCTAGAATCTAGGAGATTTGAATGCCCTTCCCCGGTTGTGGCCGCCCCCCCCATCTCCTTTCCCCTTGGCTAGGGTTTAGACCTAGCATTTCCCCATCCCATATAAAAGACCTTGTATTTTCTTTTCAAAAGAATAATGAAGAAATTGATGCTTGAGTGTTCATTGTGGAGTGCCACATTGTGAAAAGGGGCGACCCCTTCTTCTTCCTCCTCCTTGAGGGTGCGACGCCCTCACCTCCTCTCCAGTCCTTGGGTGCGACGCCCAGGGGTAGGAGACCTCCCCCAAGGGATTCCAACGCCAGCAGCCTTCAACCATCGTCCACGGCGACGAGTTCGGTGGAGCGACGGTGCACGCAGGATCGTCTTCCTCTTCCCCGGGCGTCCCTGTGCTGACAGCAGATTTGGTGTCCAGAGATCGGTCCGGTGCGTCCGCTTCCTGGCAGCGTCTCATCCGAGTTTCTTCACGACTTTCGTACCCCTTCCAGTCATCTTTCCAACCCCACCGGCCTTGGCCCAAAACTCGAATCACAGAGAAGTTGTCTTTACAGACACTTTCGTCGCGCTGTCTGCCTCCCTGACAGTCTCGCCTGTGACCCGAGACGACTTGGGTCCCGTTTGCATGCCTCTCCTACCACCAAACACCGCCAGTCCCTTCATAACATTTGTTCCCCTCCCAGTCACGAATCCAACCCCTCTGGCCTCGCCTTCAAACTCCATCGGGGTAAACTTTTGTCTTCAAGCACACTTTTAGTGCGCAATCCTGCGCTACAGTACCCGAGCGGGACTGTCAGCAGAGGGCCTCCAAAGGGGGTACCACTTCCCGTCCTCGGATCGATCGCAACTTGGTAGGTCGATTCCTCACATCCCACCACACCTCCAGTAATCATCTCGGGCCGGAACTCCTTCTGCACCCTTGCGCCATCACCACCCCACCCACGGTCACAGATCAGACTGCCCTGAAGTGCTGTCTGTGCACCCCTGTTGTCACCCCCTTCGCACCCAATTCCTCCACAGGACCCCATCTGCCACCACTGCCCCTGGATAGCCGCCCCTGTCAGCCTTCCACCAGAGAAGACGCCGCCACAAACGCTGTCCGGACGGCCGTGTACCAGCGCCATCTCTGCCCGCTGTCACAGGGACCAGCCAGCAACCTCTCGTCGGACCGACATCCTCCCCCGAGGCCGTAGCAGCAGCGTGGCCCCTCCATCCGGCTCGGCATCCCAGCAGTGCCCACGGCGACGTGGGCCTCCTCCTCAAAGGCTACTACAGGAGCGATCGGCATTGCGAGGGTCGGCATCCGGCTTCATCCCCGACCTCGGCTGCTGCCCGTCAGCCCGTGCGCCGGCCGCCCCGTGTGTAGCTGTGGTTGCAGCCTATTACCTCCCTGCGAGGAGTGGGCCCTTTTGATGTTTGTATTAGTTCTCTCACGTGTGTATCGGGGTGGTTGGACTCGGCCGGGGTTCCTTCCCCACGCTTAGGCGTGGAGGTACGTGTCTCGCTCCCGCCCGTAGTACTTGCTTATCACGTATATGATTGATTGTGCCGCGTGAGTGAGTGTAGGGCCTAGCTAGTTTCATTTGTTACTGCTGGTTGAGAGAGACGAGAGCGGCCTTTTCCCTTGGCCCTAGTCGAGCACCGAGCTCGGACTAGACTCCCGTGTCGTCCAGCGGCTTCTCGCCCGTTGTGACCCCGTCGCGCCTCCCTCCGTGGGACGGCCGTGGTTCGGAGTTCTGTTGAGAGACGCCTCCGCCCGGAGGGATTTCACGTTAGTCGGTCATACCGGCTTGCCTTGTCTCGTGCGCGTGCTGGTCGCGTTCTTTAGCGTCCTAGGTTAGCTAGCGAGTCAGTTGTCCCGCATCAAATTTTGGTATCAGAGCATAGGGAACCAGTTTGTTCTTACAAATTGGGGTCTTAGGCCATTTGAGTCATTAGATTTGTCTTAGGTTCTTTGCATCCTTAGTAGTCCTAGGCCAATTGAGTCTCATCTTGCATTTGAGTCTGTGTCCCATTTTGTGGTCGTGTCTATTTCACCCTTGTTCCCTAGGGTCTTGCATGCCCACCCGGCGTGGTACTTCCTACCACCGCCCGCCCCCTATGGCTGATCCTAGGAACCCCGTACCCAGCGATCTCTCCATGCAGGAGATGATGCAGACCATCATGGAGTCCATGAGACATGAGATTAGGGGTCAGACCGACCGGATAGAGGGCCAGTTGAAGGTCATGGAGGACCGAATGGGAGATATGGAGGACCGGATTGAGGCCTCTAACCGGACCATTCAGGGTCTAGTTGATCGCCCCCAGGGTAGAGTCCCACCCATAGATGTTCCCGAGCAGGCCCATGGCCAACGTGACCCTGCTCCTCGACCCAACCAGCCTAGGGGAGGCGACGGTCATAACCGTGGTCGACAGGTCCACGCACGTGAGGTAGAGGACTTTGGGTCCGACAATGAGAGTGAGGGTTATGGCCGTGGACGACAGGGCCGACGGTACCATCGGGATGAGGATGAGGAGCGTATCCTCCGATCTGTGCGAGTAGATCCACCCTCTTTTGATGGGTCCTTGGACCCTGACCTGTTTAGTGACTGGGCCACTAGCATGGACCGCTATTTCGAGTGGGTAGACATGGCCGAGCATAGGAAAGTCAGGTTTGCCAAGATGAAGCTGGTTGGCAGGGCCCAGACTTACTGGGCTACAGTTGAGAGTTTGATTGGGCAACGGCATGAGCCCCCGATTGAGACCTGGGAGGAGATGAGGGCGAAACTAGAGCAGAAGTATGTCCCCCGATCCCACCGCCACCGGCTCATTGATCGGTGGCAGAGTCTTACCCAGGGGAATCGGCCTGTCATGGAGTACATTGCCGAATTTGATGAGTGCCTGCTGAGATGTGGGGTCAGGGAAGAGACTATCATGACGGTAGCTCGATTCCGTCGGGGTTTGAAACGGCACCTTCATATGGAGTTACTCCGCCGTCATGTGCAGACATTAGAGGAGGCCTACCAAGTGGCCCGCGAGATGGAGCAGTTCGAGTTAGATTTTGCTCCCGCCCAGCGCCCCACACCCACCTATTCTCGAGGAGCGGATCCTCGCGCCACTACGGGGCAGTTTTCTAGGGGACCCTTGACCCGACCTCAGGATATTGCTAGGGAGACCCCTCGCCAGGACCTTGCCCCTAGGCCTCGACCTCCCGCCCCGAGGGACTTCCTCCCTCGACCCCAGGCCCCTGCCACCGAGGTTCCTCGCCCTCAGCAGCCTGCCATTCCTACTAGGTCCCAGTTTCCACCACCCCCGGCTCGTCGTGATGACAAGGGGAAAGGGCCGATGACTGGTGGAGCACCGCAAGGCCCTAGGCCTCGTGGTGATTGCTATCGTTGTGGAGGAGCCGGTCATTACGCTGTTCAGTGCCCTACCCGACAGCAGACCGTGGCTCTAGGAGAGACATCCACAGGGGAGGCCGTACCTGAGGTTGAACCTGTTAGCTATGAGGCCGACCTTGAGCTCGCGGAGGAGTTTTTCGATGAGTTGTTAGAAAGCGAGCAGGTCGACACCCAGGGTACGCAGCACCAGGATGATGTTCAGCTGGGAGTTGTTAGGTGTATTTTGGCCCAGCCTTTGGTGAGTGATGACTGGCGTCGCACCACCATCTTTCATACTTTCTGCAGACTAGGAGGGAAAGTCTGCAAGGTGATTATAGACAGTGGGAGTTGCATCAATGCCATCTCCACGGGCACAGTGAAACGCCTAGGATTGACCCCCGTGGACCACCCCTCCCCTTACCGTGTGTCTTGGGTAGACACTACCTCCATTCCGGTCAGACAGCGTTGCCTAGTGCCCTTACAGTTCCATGCCTACCAGGATGAGATCTGGTGTGACGTCTTGCCTATGGAGGTAGGTAGTATCATTCTAGGGAGACCTTGGTTGTTTGATAGGGATGCCACCCTCCATGGTCGTTTGAACACATGCACTTTTGATCACAGCGGCCAGAGGATCACCCTTCACCCTTCCCAGCCCACACGTCCTCCCGTTCGGGGACCCACCGGTCCTAGCACTCCGAGCACTGATGTCCAGGGGCCCAGTGCCCCTTCCCCAGCCCAGGACCCAGCCCCACCCATTGCTACCACTGGTCCTCCGGCTAGGAGGTTGATGTTAGTCAGCTCCCGGGAGATGGAGCGCGACTTTGCGAGAGGAGATCCCATCTTTGCTGTAGTAGTCCGCGAGAGGCCTAGAGAGGCAGAGGGGGAGTCCCCACCCGATGTGGCTGCTATTATTCAGGAGTTCTCCGATGTTTTCCCCGATGACCTTCCCGAAGGTCTTCCTCCCATGAGAGACATCCAGCATGCTATAGATTTGATACCGGGGTCCTCATTGCCCAACCTGCCACACTATAGGATGAGCCCCACTGACCACGCTGAGCTCCAGCGCCAGGTGAATGAGTTGATGTCTAGGGGATCTCTCCGAGAGAGTATGAGTCCTTGTGCCGTCCCCGCCCTACTTGCCCCCAAGAAAGACGGTACTTGGAGGATGTGCATAGACAGCCGTGCTATCAACAAGATCACGGTGAAATATAGGTTTCCCATTCCCCGTCTGGATGATATGATGGATATGATGGCGGGAGCCACTGTGTTCTCCAAGATTGATCTAAAGAGTGGCTATCACCAGGTAAGGATCAGACCTGGAGATGAATGGAAGACGGCCTTCAAGACCAAGGATGGTCTTTATGAGTGGCTGGTCATGCCCTTTGGGCTGACCAATGCTCCCAGCACCTTCATGAGGCTGATGACTCAGGTCTTGCGACCCTTGATAGGAATCTTCGTGGTAGTTTACTTCGATGATATCCTCATCTACAGCCGTACCCGGGAGATCCACTTAGACCACCTTCGGCAGGTCTGTTTGATTCTGAGGAGAGAGAGCTTATTTGCCAACCCTAAGAAATGCGCGTTCATGACCTCTCAGGTCACCTTCCTAGGGTTCATTGTTTCTAGTGAGGGAGTATCTGCCGACCCTGAGAAGGTCAGGGCAATTGTTGAGTGGCCCGAGCCTCGTACCCTACATGATGTCCGTAGCTTTCACGGACTGGCGACCTTCTATCGCCGTTTTATCCGAGGCTTTAGCTCCATCACCGCCCCTATCACGGACTGCATTAGGAAAGGGGCCTTTGAGTGGACCAAGGCTGCTTCAGCCGCTTTCGCGCTCCTCAAAGAGCGCATGACCCAGGCACCCGTCCTTCGTCTTCCAGACTTCACGAAGGTGTTTGAGGTCTCTTGTGATGCCTCAGGGGTAGGCATAGGAGGAGTTCTTAGTCAGGAGGCCCATCCCGTTGCATTCTTTAGCGAGAAGCTGAGCGATGCGAAACTGCGTTACTCTACATACGATAAGGAATTCTACGCAGTTGTGCAAGCTTTGAGGCATTGGAGACACTATTTGTTACATCAGGAGTTTGTGTTGTATTCTGATCATGAGGCACTCCGATATCTCCATGCCCAAAAGAAGCTCAACTCTCGCCATAGCCGATGGGTCGAGTTCCTCCAGGAGTACACATTTGTGCTGAAGCACAAGGCCGGTGTGGAGAACCGGGTTGCTGATGCCTTGAGCCGCCGTACTCACCTATTGACCACCATGAGTGTGGAGGTGGTTGGGATGGATAGGATGAGGGAGCTGTATGCCGATTGCCCGGATTTCGGTCCGATGTTCACCACCCTCCAGTCAGGTCCGTCCCATGAGTACCCCGACTATACGTTGCAGGATGGCTACCTTTTCTATGGGAGCAGGCTTTGTGTCCCACGGACCTCGGTCCGTGATTTTCTTACTTGGGAGTTGCATGCTGGGGGTCTAGCCGGCCACTTTGGCCGGAATAAGACCATTGAGGCCGTTGAGTACCGCTTCTTTTGGCCTAGCCTGAAGCGGGATGTTGCTAGGATTGTGGCCCAGTGCCGCATTTGTGCCTTGGCCAAACAGAGGAAACAGAATACCGGCCTTTACACTCCCCTCCCGGTACCAGATAGTCCATGGCAGGACATTAGCATGGACTTTGTCTTAGGCTTGCCCCGTACCCTCCGCCGACACGACTCCATTTTCGTGGTGGTGGACAGATTCTCTAAGATGGCCTTGTTTATCCCATGTTCTAAAACATCAGATGCCTCTAGGGTTGCCCGTCTATTCTTCACCCATTGTGTCTCTAGGTTTGGGTTGCCGCGTACTATTGTGTCAGATAGGGATGTTCGCTTTACTAGCTATTTCTGGAAGACCCTATGGCACATGATGGGCACACAGCTGAAGTTTTCTACTGCTTACCACCCCCAGACCGATGGTCAAACAGAGGTTGTGAATAGGAGTTTGGGGGATCTTTTGAGGTGTCTAGTGCGTGAGCGTGACCGGGATTGGGATTTAGTTCTCCCTCTAGCGGAGTTTGCTTACAATGATTCGGTCAATAGGTCTACTGGCTTGAGTCCTTTTGAGATAGTCACTGGTCGTAGGCCTAGAAAACCGATAGACTTGGTCCCATCCCCTGTCCAGGCCCGTGTCTCAGAGTCAGCTGAGTCCTTTGCTGAGCATGTTAGGCAGTTGCATGAGCATGTACGTCGTCACATTGAGGCCAGCAACGCACGATATAAGGAGTTAGCTGATGTGCATCGACGCACGCGTGAGTTCCGCGAGGGAGAGTATGTCATGATCAGGGTCAGACCTGAACGGTTCCCTTCGGGGGCCGTAAAGAAACTCCAGGACCGCGGTGCCGGACCCTTCCGAGTTCTGAGGCGGATTGGGTCTAACGCGTATGAGATTGAGCTGCCAGATGATTATGGGATCAGTTCGACGTTCAACGTCTCTGATCTGGCGGCCTATCGGGATCCAGCAGTGATTCCCAGTGAGCTTCTTGGGCCTCCCCTTCCTGTTGTGAGCGATACACCTTCTGAGAGTCCACCTCCTCCAGCCCCATTACAGAGACGCGAGCACATCGATTGTATACTGGATGAGCAGGTGACCACCACCAGGAGCGGGGCCTACCAGCGCTTCCTAGTGCGTTGGAGAGGGCGCCCTGAGACAGACGACACCTGGATCACGCGGGGAGAGCTGGAGCGGATTGACCCGGACTTGCTGGAACGTTACCTGAGCGACCGTGACCCTTACTCGACGGGGTCGAGTTCTTCCCACCCGGGGAGAATTGGTGAGGACACGCGTCACACTTTACGACGGAGTACACGGATCTCGCCGGCATCCCTTTGGCTCGGCGACCAGTTGACAGATTAGCGGAGCTATCATCACTTATTTTATGCTTTGGGCCATGTTGGGCCTTGGTTTAGTCCGTGTGTGGACAATTTTCTTTCAGTCATGGACCTTTTTTAGGCCAATTAGGCTTTATTTGTGTTTTGTAGGCTTGCTAGAGGCTAGGGGGGTTATTGGGCCACTTCTTGGTTCACTTCTCTGGCCCACGAGGGCTGTCCACTTTCCCATCCCCTGGGCCCACCTTGGGAGGCGCGCCCCACCTAGGGTTAGGGTTGGGGGGCGGACCATTCCCTCCCCTCTTGGAGGGAATGGCAGCCGCCCTTCCCCCCTTGCCCTCTCCCTCTTTTGGCCGCCCCCCCCCACCTTTCACTCCTAGAATCTAGGAGATTTGAATACCCTTCCCCGGTTGTGGCCGCCCCCCCCATCTCCTTTCCCCTTGGCTAGGGTTTAGACCTAGCATTTCCCCATCCCATATAAAAGACCTTGTATTTTCTTTTCAAAAAAAATAATGAAGAAATTGATGCTTGAGTGTTCATTGTGGAGTGCCACATTGTGAAAAGGGGCGACCCCTTCTTCTTCCTCCTCCTTGAGGGTGCGACGCCCTCACCTCCTCTCCAGTCCTTGGGTGCGACGCCCAGGGGTAGGAGACCTCCCCCAAGGGATTCCAACGCCAGCAGCCTTCAACCATCGTCCACGGCGACGAGTTCGGTGGAGCGACGGTGCACGCAGGATCGTCTTCCTCTTCCCCGGGCGTCCCTGTGCTGACAGCAGATTTGGTGTCCAGAGATCGGTCCGGTGCGTCCGCTTCCTGGCAGCGTCTCATCCGAGTTTCTTCACGACTTTCGTACCCCTTCCAGTCATCTTTCCAACCCCACCGGCCTTGTCCCAAAACTCGAATCACAGAGGAAGTTGTCTTTGTAGACACTTTCGTCGCGCAGGCTGCTCCCTGACAGTCTCGCCTGTGACCCGAGACGATTTGGGTTCCCGTTTGCATGCCTCTCCTACCACCAAACACCGCCAGTCCCTTCATAACATTTGTTCCCCTCCCAGTCACGAATCCAACCCCTCTGGCCTCGCCTTCAAACTCCATCGGGGTAAACTTTTGTCTTCAAGCACACTTTTAGTGCGCCATCCTGCGCTACAGTACCCGAGCGGGACTGTCAGCAGAGGGCCTCCAAAGGGGGTACCACTTCCCGTCCTCGGATCGATCCGCAACTTGGTAGGTCGACTCCTCACATCCCACCACACCTCCAGTAATCATCTCGGGCCGGAACTCCTTCTGTATCCTTGCGCCATCACCACCCCACCCACGGTCACAGATCAGACTGCCCTGAAGTGCTGTCTGTGCACCCCTGTTGTCACCCCCTTCGCACCCAATCCCTCCACAGGACCCCATCGGCCACCACTGCCCCTGGATAGCCGTCCCTGTCAGCCTTCCACCAGAGAAGACGCCGCCACAAACGCTGTCCGGACGGCCGTGTACCAGCGCCATCTCTGCCCGCTGTCACAGGGACCAGCCAGCAACCTCTCGTCGGACCGACATCCTCCCCCGAGGCCGTAGCAGCAGCGTGGCCCCTCCATCCGGCTCGGCATCCCAGCAGTGCCCACGGCGACGTGGACCTCCTCCTCAAAGGCTACTACAGGAGCGATCGGCATCGCGAGGGTCGGCATCCGGCTTCATCCCCGACCTCGGCTGCTGCCCGTCAGCCCGTGCGCCGGCCGCCCCGTGTGTAGCTGTGGTTGCAGCCTATTACCTCCCTGCGAGGAGTGGGCCCTTTTGATGTTTGTATTAGTTCTCTCACGTGTGTATCGGGGTGGTTGGACTCGGCCGGGGTTCCTTCCCCACGCTTAGGCGTGGAGGTACGTGTCTCGCTCCCGCCCGTAGTACTTGCTTATCACGTATATGATTGATTGTGCCGCGTGAGTGAGTGTAGGGCCTAGCTAGTTTCATTTGTTACTGCTGGTTGAGAGAGAGAGAGCGGCCTTTTCCCTTGGCCCTAGTCGAGCACCGAGCTCGGACTAGACTCCCGTGTCGTCCAGCGGCTTCTCGCCCGTTGTGACCCCGTCGCGCCTCCCTCCGTGGGACGGCCGTGGTTCGGAGTTCTGTTGAGAGACGCCTCCGCCCGGAGGGATTTCACGTTAGTCGGTCATACCGGCTTGCCTTGTCTCGTGCGCGTGCTGGTCGCGTTCTTTAGCGTCCTAGGTTAGCTAGCGAGTCAGTTGTCCCGCATCAGTCGTGTTTAGGATCATCACATTTTTAAAACAACAAAAAGAGTCATTTTTGGGTCACATACATCCCTTTACTCGGTATATAAAAAGGTGTTGTCCGACCGTTAGGTTACGCCTATCGGGAAGGCCACACACTTGTGCGAGTGACCTTCGGGTCGATTGTCTCCGCCCCGTACCGAGTCTTGGTTTACGTCTAGGGTCCTTAGTGTGCATTAGTTAGTGCATTCCAACTTTGCATTACTTAGTGTCGTGTCTAGTGTTTTGGTCCGAGTGTCCGCATGGCCACCCACTAGTTTCCCGTGTCCCATGGAGTCCCAAACTCCGGGATGGTGGCGATACTATCTCAAATGGAAGGACCACTCGAACCACCCCACGAGGCCCGAAACCCGGGATTTCTACGGGTCCGATGACCCGAGTGTCTATCTAGAATGGGAAACCATTATGGATGATTACTTCGAGGTGTACATCATGTACGGGCCCATGCAAGTCGATGTTGCCAAAAGGCGACTTTTTGGGGAAGCCGCTGCAACTTGGAGGGACATCAAATATTGGAGGGAGGATAGGAATCTAAGGCCCATCAAGTCATGGTGGGAAATGAAGAGAGTGCTTAGGAGGGCCTACGTTCCCCGCCCACCTACCTCCAACCACGGAGGTCATTCCACTCACCAACCCCACCAACTCACCCACAATCAAGTGGGCCACACCTCTACCCAATCCCACCCCTTCACCGCCGTCCAAACCCACCAAAGTGACCCCAATCTAGTGGCCCGCCCATGCACCACCAACCAACCTCCCCTTGGCACTCCCATTCCAACCCACTCAAGCACCTCCAACCGAGTGGAAGTCCCGCTTATAACCGAGCCTAGGCCCACACCCGAGCCGAGAGTTAAGGAGCTAGTCCACCCCAAGGTCCCTCCTCCAACCCGCTCCTTAGAGGAAATAAAGAAAATGATTTCGGATTGGTGGGAAAGGACACAGGCTACTCCACCACCCATGGATGCTCCATTGTTATCTACCTCCGGTCTTCATTCGAAACCATCAAAGTGGGAACTACCAAAGCCCGAGCCACCCGTGTTTCTTACGGGAACACTTTACATAGCCGAGCCACTTCTTAGATGGCTCAAGGATGGCTTGGTCCCACATCCCTTCCCGTCCATAGACCCCACCCTACCTTTAGTGCCGGTCAACGCATTTCATACCACATTTCGATCTAGTCACCATGTTGATATGTTGGACGATCTTATCATGGGATTAGATTCACAATGGAAGTTGACGCACCTACTGGCCCGAGGCTTTGACCAACCCGTTAGTCTTAGCTTCACCCATCCAGCCTTAGGGTCCATTACCTCAGAGTGCACCGTGGGTTGTGTCACCATGGAGGTCCTCTTACTCCTCCCCTTACCGGACGAGCCCGAATTCATACCCTTTTGTCCGAGGGAGGAATCATACTTCTTGCCTACGATCCCCGTCCCACCCGTTACAATTCAAGAAGGTGACTACCCACATCTTCAAGCCTTCTACATGTGGGACCGTGACTTGTGGGAACCCACCACAAGGGGTCATACCTTCTTTGACCCTTTTGACCCCTTCACTATTAGGCTTCCCGAGTTACCACCCGTACTCCCCTTCTTTAAGGAAGCTCACTTTTATGCCCCTTCCCCTCGGGATGGTTCATCTACATCCACCAATCCCGACCCACCTACACCCGGCCCTTCTAAACCACCCGAGCCACCCACATACAAAAGACCATCCACGCATAACCCCACCCGACGTATAGGTGTTCCCCATGCCATCCATTCCCAGTTGCATAACATGCATGCATGGCACATATTCGGGTGTCCTGGTCCGCCGTCACCCATGTACGGGTCGGACTAACATTAGGTGTGTCTAGGGTCATAGTGAGTCAATGTGCTTTTTCTTTGAGTCGGTTGTTTGCATGGTTTGCATTCGTGTGTCCGTGCATAGTGAGTCTGCATGTGTCTTGTGCAAGCTCATTGTCGTTCTCTTACGAGTAAGAGGCGAGTGGACTCACTTGATGAGTATGGGATCGGTTTTACTTCTATATCCGGATCAGTCACCTATAGGGACTCAGCGGTGATTCCTGGTGAGTCTTCGAGCTGTTTCCTTCCTTTGAGAGTGCCCCTTCGGAGTGACCACCTTTAGCCATAGCAGTGCGCATATCGAGTATATATGGAATGAGCAGGTGCCAATCACTTGGAGTGGAGCATACCCGCGCTACTTAGCACGGTGACGGATCCGCCGGAGGACCGGAGCATCCATACCCCTACTCGACGGGGTCGAGTTCCTCCCACCCGGGGAGAATTGATGAGGACATCAAGAGCTTATGAGTTGTATTTTGTGTATTGGCTTGGATTGGTGTGTATTATGGGTTGTATTGGCTTGAAGTGTATGTAATTTTTGATTTCTTTCATTTGGGCCATCCTTGTAAGGCTTATATCAAGCCAATGGGCCATTTGTTATGTCAAGTCCAAGGTTAGATTGCCATTAGTAGAGTCCATTAAGAGTGTTACTTCATATTGGGTCATTAGGCTTCAAATGGGTCATTAAGGCACTTAAGGCCCAAATTGGGTTCCACTCTCTCATGGGCCATCTAAGTGGGAGTGGCCCAAGTCTAGCATGATCTAATGGGAGGCTCTTGGCCCATGAATGGCCTTGGCCCAAGGAAGGGGGCGCAAGGTTCCTTGTCTTATTAGGCAAGGTAGTTGTGTATTAGGTGGTGTTTGAATGGATCTAGTCCAAGGTAGAATAAGCATGGTCAAATTAGATTAAACTAATGTATTTAATGTGTAATTCACATTGTATCCCAGCCCTTCAATCCAAACCCCTAGATCCAAGGGTTGAGGGTGAGTTTGGTTGGCATCCTATATAAGGTTGTATTTTTCTTATTGAATGAATTAATGAAGAAGAAATTAGCATTTTGCCTCCTTGAAGCTTGCGCCCCTCTCCCCTCTCTCCCTGGTGTTCTTCCACCTCCAGCCCATTTCTAGAGTGTAATCCCCTCCCCCTTGATCCCCTCCAACTTCTGAAGCAGCTCCGGTGATCGCCGCCGCCGCCGTATCGCCGCCGACGCGTCTTCACCAACGAATTCGGTTTTCTGTCCACTCTGGATAGACCTCTCTTCTCCGAATTGTCTCTCTCTCTTCCCTCATCTTATGAAGCTCCAATTTTCAGGGTTGGTTCCCCTCTTGAACCCTTACCTCCACAAAAAATTTCAGTCAAAAATTCATCCTTTAGATATTTTTAGAATTTCGTCCAAGTTCAAATTTCTGTTCTGTCCAGGTTCTGTCTACTGTTCATCAGTTCTGAGTCTACCTTGTTCGACCCATGTTTTGAATTTTTTTGGGGCTCTAAAAAATTACTGAACTTCTGTCCACATATGTCTACCACCATGAATTTTCTTAATTTTTGATAAGGTCTCTAGGTATTTTTCAAAATTCGTACCAGTTCCTGTGAGCAATTTTTCCACAGTGTCCCAGATCCGACCCAGGTCCACTCAAAAAATCCCATAAAATGCATTTCCTATCCAAATCAAAAACCAAAAATAGTCCCGGTTTTCTATCTCAGAGATCTTCAACTTTTCTGAAGAACTCATCTCCATATTCCAAGGTCCTCCCACCGGTCAACGGTGATTTTCAGAGAAGTCAGAACCTGCCCCTGCAGTTCTTGCCTGTTTACAGCAAGGGTGTAAATTCCATAAGTCAGATATACGTATCTGATTATTTTTTCTGAAGGCCTCTACGTCGAAGTATTTGGAGTCCTCTTTCCAACGGCGCTGAGCTCGTTGCATTCCGACGACGGGGTTGATCACAGCAGCCGATCTCGCCGGACAGCGCGCGAGAAGACAGCAAGTGCAGACTTGTGGCCGGTTTCCCGCGAGCGTCGTCCGAGGGCCGCCCGGCGTCCGGCGGTCGTTCCAGCAACTCGCCATCCTAGGGGAGCGCTTCCCAAGTGTACCCACACCAGAGGAGGCATCAGGTCCCACACGACCCCTCCGGTCCACACGTGGGCCCCACTAGCACGAGTACGCGCGAAGCCGAAGCCGTGCCCGGAAACCGCCCGTCAACCCGGAATTGGTCCTCCCGGGCCCCCTTGTGTCGCCCGTTACCTCCCTGCGTGGAGTGGGCTTACTTGTATTGCTGTAATCTTAATGTATTAAGTTCCCAGGAGTACGAGTTTCGGCCGGGTGCCATCTTCGCCACGCCGAGCGCGTGGAGGTATCGTATTCGCTCCTTGCTTGGCATTCCGCTTATTTCTATATATGCTTGTTTATGCCGCTGCTAGAGAGCATGTGTAGGGTTACCTAGCTCGCTTTTAATTTATCATATCACTGCTGCGAGTGAGAGAGTGACCGTCCCGTGACCCGATCCGGGCACGAGAGTGCAAATCGACCACCCTAGCTCTTGCCGGTTTCTCAACCGCGCACATCCGACGCTTCCCTCGTTAAGGGACGATCGCGAGCTTGCCGTGTCCGTGTCCGTCCCGCATCACCTTTGGCTCCCCATAAATGAAAATCACCCTCTTTGGGTTTCTCTATGAGTTTTATTGGCTTGCGCTAGCTCTCATGGCCTTTTTATGGGGTTGTTCATTTTCCCTCCGTCTCCCCATTTCTCCGGTGTTTTTGGGGTCTTCATGTCGATATGATTGCTCTCCCATGACCCTTGGCCTTGTGAACCTTTCACTCCCTCCCGCGGTCACCTGCTGTGCCCATGGGCTTGAAGAGAGAGGGAGATTCCTACTCACCCTCTGAATATCCGGCTGTCAGTGGCCTATCTCAGGCCCTAAACTTCCTCCATCCTTCAGTGAATAGCCTGTAAAACCTCCCAACCCATGCACTTAGCCCTTTCAATCCTCCAGCACACCTCTCCGAGCTTTGACCGGCACGCTCCCTTGGCCCTCAGCGGTACGCCCCATTGGCCTCCAGCGGCACGCCCTCATTAGCCTTCAGCAGCACGCTCCTATTAGCCCTTGGCCGGTACACGCCTCCCATTGGCCTTCGGCGGTACGCCCAGATTGGCCTTCAGCGGCACGCTACCCCTATGGCCTTCAGCGACACACCCTTCATTCCCTCAATAGCCCCCTTCTTGGCCTCATCCCCGGGCCCTTCCCTTCACGTTTTTCGAGGTCCTACAAAGGTGTTGCTCCTCCGGGGGCCCATCTCCAGTTGTCGGGTTCCGCCACTCCATGTGGGCGCGTTCCCTTTATCTCCCTTACGCCTCGGGTTAAGGGGAGATGCTGCCGAATTTTTGTGAGAAACTAATAAACAATTAAAGAGGCAAAAGGAGGCAGCAAACGAGCAAGATAACTAATGAAACCTTCCAACTCATCAAACCACTACCGGCATCACAACGAAAACCGAACCGAACTAATTAACCACCCAGCAGCCCGAATGTCCGACCCGCAAGAAAAGAGGCCGAACCGAACAAAACAAAACAAGGGAGGAGTTTTATATAAAACTACACGAAAGTTAAGGTAAGAAGAAAAGAAAAGCCTTAAAACAAATAATCAAAAACTGATCGGGCCTCCACCATCACGCCCCATTGGCCTTCAGCGGCACGCCCTCATTGGCCCTCAGCGGTACGCTCCCCTTTAACCTTCAGCGGCACGCTCCCCTTGGCCTTCAACGGTGCACCCCCTCAAGCCTTTAGCGGTACACCGCCCCCCCCCCCCCCCCCCCCCTTGAGCCTTCCAGTGGCACAGGCCGTCCCCATGTCCCTTTCTGCCCTCAGCGGTACGCCCTCTTGCTACCCTTCAGCGGTACGCCCCTACCTTCCCTTCGCCGGCACACTACACCTATGCACATATACAACCTGATAAGGGCATTAACAATAGCAAATAAATTAATAAAAATTACGCTAATTAAAAGACTCCGAATGCGCAATATTAATCATAATAAAAGAGGCGGGAGGGGTAATAAAAAGATAAATAATAAACAAATGACGATAATAAGAATGATCATGAATAAAAAAAAAAGAGAAATCATCCCGGACAAAGGCACGAATGAACAGTAAACATCAAATCAGAAACCCCAGAAGATATAACTAATAAAACCCCAGATAAAAGACGCTAAGGCCCACACCGCAGCCTCCCCATCTCTCCCCCTGACCCGGGGCAAGAGGGAATAACAACGCCACCCTTTTAGGTCGAGCCCGAGTCTCGGGAATTACCCCGATATGGCCAGGCCTTGATCTAACCTCGGGCCGACATCCAAATCGGACCGGATTTGTTTTCTCGTTCCGGATACCTTCCGAATCTTCATTAAAATTGCCGCATGCTCGGCAGACATTTGAAGGGATCTACCTCGGTTTTCTCATTGTGACTCTGCCACGGACCTGTGTCCGGATATGAAAAGGTCCGCAAGTGACAGACAGTTTATGGCCCTAATACAACCCTCAGCGTGATCTATTCCCAACCTCTTTCGCACAATTAGTATTATCCTTTTCGGCCGCGGGGCCTCTAATTTCGGCAACTAATCAAGGGTATTCCCTCATATGGGGGATGTAAATGACGTCGTGACCTTTATGGCGTGACGGGATTCGGTCCCGACACGAACCACACAATCGTCTGACGAAGTCAGATCGAGCGCACCATGGACTCTTCGGAGCCCGAACAAATTGTCACTTTGTGACTGGCACGCCCACGCACTCAAGAGACGAACTACGGGAGCAAGTGAATTTTAGTGCGTCCACAACGCCGTATTAGCACTCCAAAATGGGCGCGCCGGTTTAGTGCATTCAAAGGGTTGGCCCTTCAACGGGAGCATGCCGTTTTAACATAAAGCATGGGAGTTCATGGGGCGCGCCGGACTAGCATCTTGTAAAGGGGCACGCCGGATTAAGCATAAGCAAGGGGCGCGCCGGTTTAAAGACCATATAAGGGCGCGCCGGTTTAGACTTCGTCTCGGCTTCGCGGCTATTCGGATGGATGCTTATCCTCCTGTATTGCTTTAGTCGTAATGCACCGCCGTCGGGGTGTTTAGTTCAGGGCCTCTGCATCCCGATTTGGAACTTCGAGTGATCCCCGGCGCGTGCCGAACACGTGTTCGAATTCCCGAGTTTCTTTTGATTCAGCCTTTGGCAATGCCGACTGGAGAGCCGGGGCTGTCTTTTCAACACGAGGGGATTCTTTGTCGGGTGACGGAGCACTGGGTAGGTATTCGTGCTGCTTGGAGGAGGCATAAGGTTTACTCGGCCCTTCCGTCTTCGACTTGCTCTCGAGTGCTGAGATGTGCATGCCGCATGATCATTATCATTTTTTTTTGATGTCAACATCCGGGGAGGTTGCTTCACTGGTTCCACCTTGGGATCAATGGCCAGTATGCGCTGAGTCACTTCGGTGCTGAGCCCAGGCATCTCTTTGTAATTCCAGGCAAAGCAATCTCGGAATTCTTGCAGCAACTTTGTGTATTGTTCTCTCTCCTATAGGGGCATAAGAGCACTCAGAAAAGTTGGCCTGGGGTCGTCTTCTGTACCAAGGTTGACCTCAATCAATTCGTCGACCGTGACCTGGCCGCCATTTTCAATTTCCGACGGGGCTGGCGACAAATCGACGAAGTCTTGGTCTTCATTGTCCTCAGGCTCGAGGACGCCATCTCCCTCTTCTTGTTCATCATGACTGGGCATGGAGGCTGCATTCACCTCGCACTATTCCTGGGCCATAGCCGCCAGGTACGTGAGGTCCGCTGGCTCAGAGGGGCATAGGTCCATCTCGGGCTCTTCTATGTATTCATCATAGACCGCTCCTGCGGGGGCCGGGGTAGCCGCATCTTCAGGCGCCTGGTATTGGATGGACACAGTGTAGGCTCCTGCCCTGGGGCTGTTCGCCACGTGGGGGCGTGGCGGGGCTACCACGTAGTCCCCCATTCTGAGCTCATCCCTGTCAATGAGGCTTTGAGCAATGTCTTTGAAGACATCAACTTTCATCGATGCGTTTCTCTCTCCTCTGGCTTCCACCCCTCCCGTTCCCCTCCTGTGAGACCCATCTCCCTCCCTGCGGTTGGCCTTCCCTGTAGCTGCCTGAGTCCGGTGATGGCCGGCAGTGGGGGGGGAGGCCCTGTGCCTCCCCCTCCCCCCTCTGGCTTCTCCCTGCCTTGGCTGGTCTCGTCTGGCGGTGGTGGTGGTGCTCCCGCTGCCGTGTTGCCACCCCCCATAGCGGCTGTTTGTTGTTCGGGAGTGGATGCTCTCCCTCCCGCTGTTGGTGGTGGGCCCTTGCCGCCCATCCTTGCCTCACCTGGCTGCTCTGGACGTCTTCCCGCCGCACCACCTTCGTCCGCGGTGGTTGTCCCCGTCTTCGGTGACTACGGCGTCCATGTGCAGGGCTCCGTCGCTTCTGGTTTGGGTCCCTCGGTGCTTTCCGGTGCCTCTGAAGCTTGCCCCTCCACCCTCCCAGATGGCGTCCTCGCTGTTCCCCTCGCTCCCAGCCCGTTGGCACTCGCTGTTCCCCTCGCTCCCAGCCCGTTCGTAGTCCCTCCGGCCATCTCCTCCCTTCCCGCCGGTGCTGATCGCGGTTCTCTTTCTGCCCCACTCCCAACGCCGGGGTGCCACGTTTTTACCCATGTCAGCACGCCACCGTTACTGGCCTCATCTCATCCGTTGATTCCCACACCTACCTCCACGCCTTCTCCTTCAATAGGACACCCCCCCCTTTGACTGCGTTGACTGCCTTGCCTGGCAACCCCTCTGCAACGGTCATCGCCTGTCCTCATCAGTTGGCGAGCACTATTCATGATGGGAGAGGGCCCCAAAACGGTACTCTATTTTTGGGTGCCCCCTCCCCTGTTCCGGCTATTACCTCTTCGTCGCCCGTCGCTGCAGGCCGTTCGGTGGCGACCGCTTTTGGCCGTGCTGCCCTGCCTTTGTCCAGCTCCGGCCCTCTATTGGCCCCCCCGGACTCCGCCTCTGTTGGCCACTCCCTGCCTCCGGTGGTGTCCGCCGCGGCTCACACCACCGCTACGTTGCCACCGTCTTTGCCGGCTGCCTCCTTGCATGGCGCCACGGGCTCTCCCCCTCTCCATCCTGGGTTGCGTCCTGGTGCGCCCGCAGCTGCTCGTGCGTCCCCTCCCGGTGGAGGCGGTGCTCGCTCGAGATTTGTCCACCTAGGGCCTCCTCCTCTGGCTGCTGTCAGCCCCTCCTTCGCCCAGGCTGTCCTCCACTCGTTCACCCCCCCTCCCTCCCCCTTTCCATCCATGCTCCCGCCTTCACGGACGCCAGTGAGCCCGCCTCCATCTTCTCCCAGGAAGAAATCTTGATCTCTTGCCGGCCGCTGGAGTTTGCGGTGATTGCCCGGACGCCTCGTGGACGTCCGCCGTTCCAAGACATCCGGGCCCACCTCGCTCAGCGGTTCCCGTTCAAAGAGGACTTCTTCATTAGCGCTATGGACAACTGCCATCTCCTCCTTTGTTTCCAAAACAAAGACGACTATCTGCTAGTCCTCTTGAAAGAATCTCTCCTTGTCAAGGGCCGGCCCTTTCACTTCTTCAAATGGTCTATCAGATTCTCTACTGAAGAGGACTCACCAGTCGTGCCTGTTTGGGTTGAGCTGCCCAACCTCCCGGTGAACTTCTACAACGAGCCGATGCTGTTCTCCATTGTGGGGAACATTGGAACCCCTCTGAAGGTTGACAAAAACTCTTTGGGAATGACTTGTTCGTCCGCCGCTCATGTTTGTGTCCAGATGGACGTTTCTAAGAAACCTCCCTCCAGGGTTTGGATCAAGGCTGGGAACTGGCATTACTGGCAGCCTCTTGTATATCCTGGCATTCCTCGGTTCTGCTCTGGATGTAGACGTCTGGGCCACCTTGCCCCTCAGTGCAAGCGGCCACCTGCTGCTGGTCTGGGCTCAGCCCCGCAGGACCGCGCGCGTCCATCTACTTCTGCCCTCCAGCCGCCTCTCCTTGCTGGCCCGATGTGTCCAGCTGCGAGCCTGCCTCTCCCTCTAGGAGCTTCCCCTGCTAAGGACGGCTTAGCGTATGCATGCCCGGCCAACCATGTGCTGGTGCATGCGATGGACGTTGCCGCTGTGTCCCTCGCATCCACGGTGGCTGCTAGTGGTCTCCTTCCTCCTCCTCAAAGCCACCCTCGTCCTGTGGCGGGTCTGGGGGGGCTGCATGAACATGTCTGCATGCAGGGTGCCCTTGCTCCCCTGCCTACGGCTACCTCGCATGATGCCCCCCCCTGGCTCACGGTTTCTTGAGATCCTCACTCCTTGCCTCTGTGTGCTTCTCAGCCGCTGGGTGATGCATCTCAGGTAGAGGCAGTTTGGTCCTTGTCGGGGGCCCCTCTCTCCACGTTGGAGGATTCCCTGCCTAAGCCCATTGCTCTGGTCGACGGCCACCAGCCGGGGCCCTAAGTGCCTGCGCTTATCCAGACCGCCGGGGTCCTCCCTTCCGCGTCACCATCGTCGCTCTTCTCAGCTCGCGAGGGTTCTCAGCCTTGCTCGGGTGCGCCCGTGGACTCCGCAAACTTAGCTTGCGTTGGTGCTACAGGCGGTTCTTCTTCGGGCCCCCTCCAGCCGGCCTTGTGCCCCTTGGTAGCTGCCCCCCCCGTCGGTTTCTCCTCTGCTGCTAGCTACGGTTCGGCTGGAGGGTCTGCTAGGGCCGGGGCCCTCAGCCCCCCCTAGCACCTTGCTTCCCTCGCAGGTGGTGGAGGTCGCCCCGTCAGCCTGTGTGCAGCTTCCTCCTGCCGCGGATTCACTTGTTTCGTCGGGCCCGTGCCCTGTGCGTTTGGGTGGCCCCTCCCCTGCAATGCCCGTGGCTGGTCATGCTCCCGTGGACGTAGCTGTTTTGGAGGTGGTCTCTCTCAAGCCGCCCCCCCATGCATTCCTGGCCACGGGGGGCTTGCTAAAGCCCCACCTGCACCTCCCTCGGTGCCTGATCCTGCTGCTGCTATCTACTCACCTGCCTGTGGAGTTGAGGGGCCTCCCGCCCCTGCCATGGGGCACCTGGTCTCTATGCGCCCCACTATTCAAGTGCTCTCTGTGCCAGGTTTGGAGCCCATTTCTCACTTCCCAGACTTGCCTGCTGCACATGCGAGATTTGTCGGCCTCGCCCCTCCTCCGGTCCCTCGTGACTGTGGTGTTTGCCCCCTGTCTTCTCCGACGATGGGCACCGCGTCCTCCCCCCCGGAAGCCCACCCTCCCGGGAAGGGCGATCCACTTCCGTGTGCCGTTGTGCCGGCGGGTATCCCTCCTGCGGCCCGGGTGTCCTCCTCTTTGGTCCTCGGCCTCCCGGCGCTGGATGCTCACCCCTCTGGCGGCCCCTCCTCTGGGCTTAATGCCGGGGCGGTTGCTTGGTTCCCTGGGGCGCAGCCGTCCTCCAAGGCGGCTTGCGTTGAAGGGTCCTTGGCTTCCTCCTCTTCTCCGACGGCCGCCCCCCGCCTCTCCTTCGCTCAAGCTTTGAAGAAGAAAATCAACCGGGCCCCGCCCGGGCCGATCGTTGACTCCGCCCCGCCTCCTGCTCCGGTGCATCCCGTGGGTGTTGTGCCTCCCCCGGACCTTGGCATGCCTTTCCGGTTCCCCAAGCTCGTCCAGGCTCTCCATGTCCCCAGGCTTGAGCCTTCTTCGGGGTCCCATGACCCTACGGCAGCTCATACGGCCTTTGTGGGCACCGCTGGCTTGGACCGCTCTCGGCCGCCCACGAGGATGGATGGCGGAGCACCTCGGCGTTCTTTCCGGCGCTCCAACTCCACTTCCTCCAAGCGTGATCATCAGTGCTTGTTTGAGGACGCTGCTCTTCCTCCTCGTCGTTCTCTTCGGATCCAGTCTTCTTCGTTGGCGCCCCCGCCGCCGATCGAGCCTTCCGACACGGACGTGCCCGATCCCGACGGTTCTGAGGCTGATCCTCTTGATTGGCCTGGCTCTCCAGCTCATCTGCGCGGTGTCCGTTCTGTATTCTCGTCCGACTCTGAAGGGGTCTTCGATGACGACGCCTATTTGTAGGGCTTTGTTTCTTCTGTGGATTTTAGGGCATTTGTTTCTGCCCGCTTTTGGGTTTCTGCTTTCTTGGGCCTTTGGCCTTGTTCACCTCCTGCCCCCTCATGGGCTTTCCCCTCCCCCCCTCTGTACCCCTTCCTCTTTCTGCTCTCATATATGAAAATCGCTTGCTTGGTGGCCGGGATAGTGGATTCATCTTCTTCCGCAATGAAGAGATGAACCCCCTCTCCCGTCTCCCCCCCTTGCAAGTATCTACTTTAGTTAAAAAAAAATGTCTTTGAAGACATAGCAGTTGGTGAGGACACGCGCCACACTTCACGACGGAGTACACGGATCTCGCCGGCATCCCTTTGGCTCGGCGATCACTTGGCGGACGAGCAGAGTTATGTTTAGTTATTTTATGCTTTAGGCCATGCTGGGCCTTGGTTTAGTCCCTGCGTGGACACTCTTATCATTATTGTGGACCTTTGTAGGCCAATTGGGGCCAATTAGGCTTCCATTGGGTGATGTTAGGCTTATTAGTTAGGCATAGGGGAGAGTGGGCCACCTTGTGATCCACCTTCTTGGCCCATTTGGGCTGACCACCTTCCCACATGTGATGGCCCATGGGGATTTGCGCCCCCCTCCTTGTGGGCTAGGGTTTGGGCGCCCCCTTCATCTCCTCCAAGAGGTGGAGGTGGCAGCCGCCCCACTCCTACTTTCTAGGAGTGGGGTGCGCACCCCCCCTTTCCCTTCCCCATCCGACCACCCCCTCCCTCCTTTGGCCGCCCCCCTTCCCCAATTCCCTCCTAGAATCTAGGAGTTGTGCGTCCCCCCCTTTCCCCCATGCCACATTGCGCACCCCCCCCTTTCCCTTGTGGCTAGGGTTTCAACCCTAGCATTCCCCCTCCCCATATAAAAGCTTTGTATTTTATTTGGAGAAATAATTATGAATGAAAGAAAAGAATTGCTGGTTCTCCTAGAAGGTGGCTGCGCCCTCCTCCTTGTTCATCCTTGCTCCTGCGATGGGAGCAAGCCCGGGGTGTGACTCCCCATCCCCTCGGTGCGACGCCGAGGTTCCCCCTCTCTTCCTCCTTGCTCCTGTGACAGGATCAAGCCCGGGGTGCGACTCCCCATCCCCTTGGTGCGACGCCAAGGCATCTATCCTCTGCGTTCATCCACGCCGCCCTCGCAAGCCCTCGTCTTCATCTCCTCCATCAAGCTTGAAGATCAAGATAATCTGCACCCTGCAGATCCGAGGCAGAATTGAAGCCTTACTTGCAGAGGCGACCACAACATCCACAGTGCGAATCAGGCCGAGAGTTCTTCTGTGATTTTGTTCCTCTCCAAGTCCTCTTAGATCCAGAGGTGGTCTCGCCTCGTTTTGACTTCGGCACTTATCGTGGCCTCCATTCTCCCATGACTACGCAGAATCCATTCGAATCAACCTGCCCAGAGGGTGCAGTTGGGTGCTGTTCTTGTCACGATTCCTCCTTCGGTTTTCTGCCCATGTCATCTTCTTCAACGTTGTAGCCCTCGGCGTCCCGGAACCAACCCAGGTGGTTTCGTCGGATTCCGACCTCGTTTCAGAAAATTTCACCATGGCCATCGTACCTCTGTCCGACTGCTTGCCCAGAGGACAGAAGCTTACCACTGTTGCGACTGCACCCAGCCTGGTGACGTGATGAGTCTCATCTTCTGATGGTTCGAACAACGTTTCGTCCTCTTTCCAACGCCGCAAGTCTCGCTGCATTTCAACGATCGTGATGTGCGTGGCGTTCATTCTCGTGGGACCGCGCAGACTGATCCTGTGCAGTCCGACCCCAGTACCAGCGACATGTTGCAGAAGCCACCACGGCTTACCTCGATGCAATCTGGTCAAACCTATTGATCAGAAGTTTTTGCTACGAGTCCCCGTCGTCCTCCCACAGGCGGAATCACGTTCGCACGCCGGAGCATTAAGTTCTCAATTTTCCCGCTCGAGTGCGCGGTTCTGTGTGCAGGAAACCAGTCACAACTTGCAGATAACCTCACGGCCACCTCGGTGCGAATCTGAGTACCCCATTTGGCCGAGGCTTCCTCCCGTGACCTAGCTGCCCGCCCTAGCTGACGGCGCCTCAATCGGACACCGGACCAGGCCGTGGGAGCGTTCACCGCCGAGTCACGCATTGCTGCGAACCTGCCGACTGCCGCCCGAGTCCTCCTCGCGGCCACCCCTTCACCGAGTGCCGCCCGTCAGCCCGTGCATTGGCAGCCCCGAATCCATATGTTGTAGCCTGTTATCTCCCTGCGAGGAGTGGGCATTTTTTGGTTGGAGTTGTATTATTATTCACCTTGTGTATCGGGGTTGTTGATCTCGGCCGGGGTTTCTTCCCCACGCCTAGGCGTGGAGGTACGTGCGACGCTCCCCTTGTTGGCATTTGCTTTACTAGTATGCTTTCTAGTATGCCGCGTGAGTGTTTAGGATCCTAGCTAGTCTTTTAGTCACCGCGTGACTGTGAGTTGAGAGCACCCATTCCGTGGCCCTAGTCGAGCGCCGAGCTCGGACTAGATTCCCTTAGGCGTACGGCGGTTCCTTAGCCGCTGAGATCCCCGCGCTTCCCTCATAGGGACGGTCGTTGGGCTTGAGTTTCTTGTTGAGAGACGCCTCCACCCGGAGGAACGCTACGGAGGTCAGCCGCCCGGCTTGCCTTTGGCGTGCGAGTGCTGGCCGCACTTCGTTGTAGTCGTCGGTCTTAGCCCATTCAGTCCCGTCCCGCATCAAATTGGTATCGGAGCTTAGGGAACCAGCTTGTTCTAACAAATTGGGGTCTTAGGTCATTTGAGTCTTTAGGTTGTCTAGGGTGCATTGAGTCTCTTAGCTCATCTAGGTAACCTACCATTGCATTGTCATTTTAGGTTTGTGTCTAGTTAGAGTTTTATCCTTGTCTCGTTGAGTCTTGCATGTCCAGCTCCCCGCCAACCCCATGGTGGTTCCTCGTGCCCACGTGTCAGATTGGTCATCCCTGTTGGCCCGATTCGACGCTCTTATGGCACGACCCCTGGGTGTCGGCCCTACCACTTAGTCGTCGGGAGACCCGATCCCTATACCGATGACCGAGTCGTTTCAGCGCCCTGTCATGTCCGTGGGCATCCTACCTAATGGGTTGCATACGGAGATCGACTTCATCAGTAAGGTTCCATATAATTGTGTCTCACAGGACATTGTTGAGTCTCTCTCTAAGACTGGGGAGATTGTTCTCCACGATGGCTTAGCTTTTGTCGAGTTTCAACGATGGTTCGGCCCCGTTCTATATCACGATGGTGCATGGTGTAAGATCGACACACTTATTGGTCCATGCATCATTTTAGGGCAAACTTGGTTGGAGGAGAGAAGAGCGACCATCGACCTGGACAGGAGGACCTGCACCTTACACCCATCTCACCTTCCAAGCGAGTTTATCTTCCACGACGGCGCTGCGCCGACCACCTCCGTGTCGCTAGCCACCCACCCCCAGCGATCCACTCCGCCTCCGGGCTCATGTCCCCCACCTGGGCTTGTTCCGGTGACTTACGAGGCTGAACAGGAGTTGGCTGAGGAGTACCTAACTGAGGTTGAGGAGTTAGGGAGTGATCCCATGGAGCACCCAGTCGTGCCTGAACCTTTGGAGGTTAGGGCTGACACTCTCGGCCCGAGACCCTCGACTGAGGGCCAGGGACCCCTCCACATCATAGAGGACTCCATTTCCACTCCCGAGAGAGATACTTCACCCTTAGACCATCATATAGAGCCATTCTTACCTTCCGAGGGTGAAATGGTCATTGGAGAGTCTTTAGCTAGCTGGCTAAGGGAGGGTCCACTTCTAGATGTCTCCATTCCTTGCTATACACCCATGGGACCAGCCCTCCCAATAGTACCCCTTAACTCCTTTCACACCACTTTTCGGCCCTTCCGCTTTCTTGAAAATGTGAAGGACTTCCTTAGGAGTTTAGATTGTCAATCGGAGTTGACATATATGTTGACCTTAGGGTCTGACCAACCCTATAGTCATAGCTTTACACTCCCTGCTATGGGTTCTATTACCTCAGTCTACACCATAGGGCATATCACCTCCGAGGTCCTTTTATTCTTTCCCATACCCGTGGAGGTTGATTTTGTCCCCTCTTATGGTATCACGGTCCCGAGGGTGGAGCCTTGCCTTCCTCATGAGCCTCTTGCCCCATATATTAGAGCGCCTGACGGTGATCATCTGCACCTGGGTGAATGTCGCACATGGGCAAGTATAGTAAAGGGACCTGTCGGGAGGGGTCATCATTTCTTTGACCCATTCGATCCCCTCCCTAGTGAGCCTCTCGACTCTTATTCTTTTCCCCACCTTGTCGAGAAGGTCCATTATCACACCCCATCCAGACCTGCTAGTCAACATCTAACCTCGCATACACCCAGACGCCAGAGTTTAGGAGGCCAGGGACACATGTCTCTCTCTCATGTTTCTCCATGTCCCACATCATATAGGGGTAATGTCATGAGTGAGTTTGGGGTTATTCGTCCTCCTGAGTCTACCATATTTAGTAGGACACATGTGCATGATAGATCATACTTTGGTTGTCAAGGTCCTCCCCATGTTGTCAAGTCTGGTAGATGTCATAGGCCTATTAGATCCATATTTGGATGTCCAGGACCACCCCTGCATTCACGTAGGTATGAGTCTACCCATCTTATTCGGAGTCTGCATCATTACCACCTTGAGGCCAGCAACGCACATTATGAGGAGTTAGCTGATGCGCATCGGCACACCCGTGAGTTCCGTAAGGGAGAGTACGTCATGATCAGGGTCAGACCTGAACGGTTTCCTTCGGGGGCCGTGAAGAAACTCCAGGCCCGCGATGCTGGACCCTTCCGAGTCTTGAAGCGAATTGGGTCGAATGCGTATGAGATTGAGCTGCTAGACGACTATGGGATCTGTTCGACGTTCAATGTCTCAGATTTAGTGGCATATCGGGATCCCGCGGTGATTCCCAGTGAGCCTCTTGAGCCCTCCCCTCCTGTTGAGAGTGTTACACCTTCTGAGCGTCCACCTCCTCCAGCCCCATTACAGAAACGCGAGCATATAGATTGAATACTGGATGAGCAGGTGACCACTACCAGGAGCGGAGCCTACCAACGCTTCCTAGTGCGTTGAAGAGGGTGCCCTGCGACAGACGACACCTGGATCACACGAGGAGAGCTAGAGAGGATCGACCCCGACTTGCTGGAGCGCCACTGGAGCGACCAGGACCCTTACTCGACAAGGTCGAGTTCTTCCCACCCAGGGAGAATTGGTGAGGACACGCGCCACACTTCACGACGGAGTACACGGATCTCGCCGGCATCCCTTTGGCTCGGCGATCACTTGGCGGACGAGCAGAGTTATGTTTAGTTATTTTATGCTTTAGGCCATGCTGGGCCTTGGTTTAGTCCCTGCGTGGACACTCTTATCATTATTGTGGACCTTTGTAGGCCAATTGGGGCCAATTAGGCTTCCATTGGGTGATGTTAGGCTTATTAGTTAGGCATAGGGGAGAGTGGGCCACCTTGTGATCCACCTTCTTGGCCCATTTGGGCTGACCACCTTCCCACATGTGATGGCCCATGGGGATTTGCGCCCCCCTCCTTGTGGGCTAGGGTTTGGGCGCCCCCTTCATCTCCTCCAAGAGGTGGAGGTGGCAGCCGCCCCCACTCCTACTTTCTAGGAGTGGGGTGCACACCCCCCCCTTTCCCTTCCCCATCCGACCACCCCCTCCCTCCTTTGGCCGCCCCCCTTCCCCAATTCCCTCCTAGAATCTAGGAGTTGTGTGTCCCCCCCTTTCCCCCATGCCACATTGCGCACCCCCCCTTTCCCTTGTGGCTAGGGTTTCAACCCTAGCATTCCCCCTACCCATATAAAAGCTTTGTATTTTATTTGGAGAAATAATTATGAATGAAAGGAAAGAATTGCTGGTTCTCCTAGAAGGTGGCTGCGCCC
This sequence comes from Amorphophallus konjac, assembly GCA_022559845.1. Classification (NCBI taxonomy): domain Eukaryota; kingdom Viridiplantae; phylum Streptophyta; class Magnoliopsida; order Alismatales; family Araceae; genus Amorphophallus; species Amorphophallus konjac. The sequence continues at coordinate 201,771,674 of CM040117.1, forward strand.
TCCTCCTTGTTCATCCTTGCTCCTGCGACGGGAGCAAGCCCGGGGTGTGACTCCCCATCCCCTCGGTGCGATGCCGAGGTTCCCCCTCTCTTCCTCCTTGCTCCTGCGACAGGATCAAGCCCGGGGTGCGACTCCCCATCCCCTTGGTGTGACGCCAAGGCATCTATCCTCTGCGTTCATCCACGCCACCCTCGCAAGCCCTCGTCTTCATCTCCTCCATCAAGCTTGAAGATCAAGATAATCTGCACCCTGCAGATCCGAGGTAGAATTGAAGCCCTACTTGCAGAGGCGACAGTGACGTCCACAGTGCGAATCAGGCCAAGAGTTCCTCTGTGATTTTGTTCCTCTCCAAGTCCTCTTCGATCCAGAGGTGGTCTCGCCTCGTTTTGACTTCGGCACTGTTCGTGGCCTCCATTCTCCCACGACTACGCAGAATCCATTCGAATCAACCCGCCCAGAGGGTGCAGTTGGGTGCTGTTCTTGTCACGATTCCTCCTTCGGTTTTCTGCGCATGTCGTCTTCTTCAACGTTGTAGCCCTCGGCGTCTCGGAACCAACCCAGGTGGTTTCGTCAGATTCTGACCTCGTTTCAGAAAATTTCACCACGGCCATCGTACCTCTGTCCGACTGCTCGCCCAGAGGACAGAAGCTTACCACTGTTGCGACTGCGCCCAGCCTGGTGACGTGATGAGGATCCTCTTCTGATGGTTCTAACAACTTTTCATCCTCTTTCCAACGCCGCAAGTGATGGAGGCATCACCCACGACTCCCTTTGGCTCGGGTCCACTTCCTCACACTCGGGAGCTGGTTGAGTTTGGGCCTCACTCTATAAAGGCCCCTTATCCATTTTGTAGCTTTCCTTTGAGTCATTTTGATGTATTTCCATTTTATTTGAGTCATTTCCCTTGGTCTAGCACTTATTTTCTTATGTTTTTATATCATCATGCTGTCTAATGTGGCTATTGGGCCCCATTCGTTGGGCTAGGCCCATTAGCACTCCCACCCCCCTTGGTTATTTGTAGTTGTTCATTTTGTCAGGGACTTATTGTAAAGAGTGGGTTGCCTATATATAGGACCCCACTCCCCTCATTTGAAGTTAATGAATGATCAAAATCTTTTTGAGTTAAGTCTACTCTTGTGTCCAATTTGGAGAGATTCCACTTAGTTAAGGGTGAGATGCCCTAGGGGAGAGATTCCCCACCTATTCCCCTCTTAATCTCTCTATTTCACCCCTCTTTCTCACTCCTCCAACCCCAATTTTGAATTTTCTTCTCTCTCCTCCCTCCTCCCAACCACCTTCAACCCCCACCCACCCCCATTAAGGCCACTCCACTTCCCCATAGCCCCATTACTCTTCCCCCTTGTCCCAAGGTGGAATCTTTCCCATTCCAATGCAATCTTCTCCACTTCCAACATAATCTCCTCCCTCCCAATGCAATCCCACTAGTTCCCACACAATCCTCCACATTCCAAAGCCATTTTGAATTTGAAATCCCTTCCCTCCACTTGCCTTGGCCGCCCCTTCCTTTACCCTCCCCCAAGCCAAGTTCGCCCCCCTCCACTCCCCATTCCCTCTCTCACATTCTCATCCTCCTCCTCCACCTGCTAGCCCCTGCTCTCAGCCATTTTCCCCCTTCATTCTCCAACCCCTATAGCTCCCCAATCTACCCCACAAGAACCCCATTCATCCTTAGGCCACCCCTTCACTTCCCCTCCACCAAAGAAGCCACCCCTCCCTCTCATTTCTTCTTGCAGATCGTAGCAGTGCAGACCAGCAGATTAGCACCGAGTTGCAGCATCGTCCATGTCTTCATCCTGGAGCTTCTGAGGGCGTGGCCTACATTTCTGGAAAGGCCCCTCTGTCTTCTTTGCAGGCGAGGTGGAATCAACTCATTCCGAGGTCGGGGCCAACCGTAGAAGCCGTTCTCCCACGACTGCATAGAGAGGTCTTCATCCGGGACCAGAGCCTGAAAGAGCATCCTGCCACGACAAACCCCAGTGGATTCAGGCTGAAGTTCCTTCACCAAAGTCCTACCTCTGCCCGTCCTCTTCCAAGATCAAGAAACAGAATCACGTTTGGCTGCCGGAGAAAGGAGTTACGAATTTTCTCCCCCAAGCTCTCCAGTTCTGTCTCCTGCTGTCTACCCCGACCAGTGCCCACTCTTCAGAGTACACCAGCCGCCCTCGATCTCTGAATGCAGCCTCGTCTCCTCCTGATGAAATCTACTTCAACCACGAAGACAATGCCACCAGTTTCGTGCTGATCGGAGCTTGGGAGGGCGCCCAGTGACCTCTGCAATTTGCTGTTCCAGTACAGACTGAACCTGTGGCCAGATAGAGGAGTCTACTTCCTGTTGCTAGTGCGGCCACCTCCGATCCTCTGAGCATTCCCAAAAATTCTGGAGTCTTCCCTCTCAAGTCAGGAAGCTTTAGAAGGTGGTTGCACTCAATTTGGAGTCCGTACGAGTTCGAGGCAGCCGGCACAGCGACTATCTGTCCAGAAATCAGATTGCAGCTGCAAGTTCCCTAATTTCCCATTTCTCTTCATTTCGGTCCGATATCCCCACCCCGCTTGGCCGGCTGAAGGCCCCACCCTCCGTGATGGTAGTGTTTGAATGTAAGATCATAACCCCTACCCCAAGATCCCCCCTCCTGCGTGAGGTGTATTTTTGTCATTGGTTTGGACAGGTCAAGCGACACCGCCGCGGCGTGTGGGGAGCCACCGCCTCCCCGCTCGCCCTCATCTCCGACCGGGACCGGTTTCTTCAAACCGGTTGAGTAAGTGCCCCTTCCTTGCTCAATTAGTGTTGCTCTTTCAATATTTGATTCATGCGCCGCTGAAATTGTGAGGAGCGCCCGATCCTCAAGTCCACGACTTAAGAGTGGTTGCCGTGGGATAGTGTAAACCGGTGCCCTTGTGCACTTTGTCGGTCCCAATTGAATTGGACATCCACCTTTGGGAAATCGATTCTTGACCTTGCTGGCCCTCTACCAGCAAGGGCCCATTCCCATAACTCACTCTTGGCATCGCCAAATCACTCCGGGTATAGAGTGCGACGGGAGAGCGGTGGCCCATTACGGCCCATTTGAATGCTTAATTGTGCTTGTTTGCCTAAGTCCAAGGTCGTGTCACATCAAGTGGTATCAGAGCAAGTCCTTGACTTGTCTCTATCAAGTCTAAGTCCTAGGACCTTTGCATAGTGTGTCCATCCACTATAGCCCATTGTCTTGCATGTCCACCCGTAGTGGTGCTAACTATCAACCCGGTTCGTCATCTTCGGCTCCACCAATGGATCCCAATCCTCACCAACTCAACCAAGATGTTCTTAGGGAGGAACCCCAAGGCCACATGGATAGGGTAGATGCTGCCCTCACAACCATCATTGCCCAACTAGAGTCCCTTACCAACCGAATTGCTCGGTTAGAAGACCAAGAGTTCCGCCCAAGGAACAATGAGCCTAGAATTCCCCCTCCGCATGATGAGCCTCATAGGGAAGATCCTCACCCAAGGATCAATGAGCCAAGAGCCCCTCCACCACATGGTGAGTTCCATAGGAATGGTTTTCCCCAAAGGAACCAAGGCCCAAGAGTCCACCCTCCGCATGTAGAGCCTCATAGGGATGAGCTCCACCCAAGGAACAACGGCCCAAGAGCCCATCACCCACATGCTGAATTTTATAGGGAGGATATGGACCATGACCATTATTATGACTATGAGAGGCCTCGCCCCCATCAAAACCATGACCGGCGTCCACGGGATGATCCGGATGACCCCCTTTTAAGGATGATCAAGGTAGAGGCCCCAAACTTTGATGGTTCACATGAACCTAGTGTTTACCTAGAATGGGAGACCGCCATGGACCAATACTTTGAATGGTACCCCATGTCCGACCAAAGGAGAGTTAGATTGGCTAAGATGCATCTCACTAAGTTAGCCAAAACTTATTGGCTAAACCAAGAGGGTCTAAGACGGGTTAGACGGGAAGAGCCTATTGACACTTGGGCGGACATGAAGAACCAACTTAGGAACAAATACCTCCCCCGAACCTACCACTAAATGCTCCTAGATGAATGGCAAAGCCTCACCCAAGAAGGGAAGACCGTGGTAGAGTACATTGAAAAATTTGACTCCTATCTTCTAAAGTGTGGAGTCCATGAGGATCCGGATGTCACCTTATCCCGTTTTAGGAATGGGCTTCAAAGCCACATCAAGAGAGAACTATTTATGAGGGACGTTGATAACCTTGAGCTAGCTTACCAAATAGCTAGAGATGTGGAGAGGTTTTCTAGGAATTCCCGGTTTATCCCTCCCCGACCCACCGACCCCAAAAGTTTGGGACCACGTCCCATTCCACCCACCCCCATGAGAGCTCCTAGCCCAAGTGGGAATGCCCCTTTAAGGTCCTACAACCCTCCCCCACCCATCACTCCAAACAAGCCCGCTCCTAGTCACCCTCTCCCACGGAAGGATGACAACCACAAAGGCCCAAGTGTAGGAGCCACCCCGGGAAGTGGGCGCCAACAATGCTATAAGTGTCATGGGTATGGTCATTTTGCGGGGCAATGTCCATCTAAGGGGTTATCTAGTTTGCTTATTGAGGAAGAAGTTCAACCCCAAAAGGAACAAGAAAATGTCATTGAAGAGCATGAAGCCTTAATAGATTGGGAAGATGAGTATGAAGCCCAATATCTAGAGTCGGATCTAGATCACTCCACTCCTTCAAACAACTCCCATCTAGGAGTCATTAGGTGCACCCTCACCCAACCTCAAGAAGAGGATTGGCGACGGACCTCAATTTTTCACACCTTTATCAAGATAGAGAACCATGTGAGGAAAGTGATCTTGGATAGTGGTAGTTGTGTTAATGCCGTGTCACCCGACACAGTCAAGCTCCTTGGGCTTACTCTCACTCCCCACCCAAGTCCGTACCGGGTCTCATGGATCAACAACAACTCCATCCCGGTCAACACCCAATGCTTAGTGCCTCTCACTTTCTCTTCCTACCATGGCCAAATATGGTGTGACGTCATACCTATGGAAGTAGGAAGCATCCTTTTAGGAAGACCTTGGCTCTATGATGTGGATGCCACCATTCTAGGAAGAAGCAACATATGCACATTTGATAATGAGGGTAAGACTATCCGTCTTAACCCCTCCCCACCTCGACCCATGCCCAAGAGGGACACTCTCTCTCAAGGATCACACCCCACCACTCCACAAGTCTCGGGGAACTCCACCCCTCCAACCCAAGCCCTTATCCAAACCCCAAAACAAAGTAGAACCACGGGGTTGACCAAAGGAATCCATCTCATCACTAGGAAAGTGATGCGGGACGGATGACTCGACCGGGCTAGGACGTACGACGGACACAAGTGCGGCCAGCACTAGCACGTTAAGGCAAGCCAGGCGGCTAGCCACTGTGGTATTCTCCGGGTGGAGACGCCTCTCAACAGCGCTCTCTCTTTAGCCCAGCGATCGTCCCTTGCGAGGGAAACGTGGGGATCGCGGCGATTAAGAAACCACCGTCGCCTAGGGTACCGATTCGCGTTCGGTGCTCGATCGGAGCTACGGAAAGGGCACTCTCAACTCACAAACGCGATGTATTTTGAACTGGCTAACGGCCCTAATCTCACAAACGCAGCAATAGATAATATACTAAATCAGCAAGTGAGAAAGGAATTGAAGCGCGTACCTCCACGCCTAGGCGTGGGGAAGAATTCCCCGCCGAATCCGAACAACCCCAATACACACGATTGTTATAATTACAATTCCAGAACTTAATACCCACTCCACCCAGGGAGGTATAGGGTTACAATGGTCAAATTTGGGGTTGCTGGAACCCGGGTTGATGGGCCACACTCGCAGGAGGCGAGGAACGCGTGCCGGAGCCGCTCGGGTACGCCGACGGGAAGCCGACCCGGTTCTGCCCGCGCTGGTCACCCTGCGCAGCGAGTTTGCGGAGGCTGGTACGGCTAGATCCGAAGCCCGATCGGAGCGCCGTTTGTTGGAGAATGACAGTGACTGGACGTAGTTTCTTCACTCCAGAGGGCGTATTCAGATCCTTTCAGATCTGGGTGCAATAATGATTTCTTTTAGCGTCTGATTTGGTGTTCACAGAACTGCACAGACAGAGAAATAAATGGTGGAAAAAGGGTTGCCGATGTTGAAATGGAATTCCGTCTATGGGAGGTTGTTGGTGACGTCCATAGGAACAAATCTTTTGAAGAGCTTTCTCTCAGATATTGGCTGGATGAGGCAGGACAGATGTGGGAAGTCACCTCTGGATCTGGACCGAGTCTGTTCAGATCTTCTTGCGCGACCTCACGAGAATTGATGCCACGGACAGCACAGACCTTGAAATGCAACGAAACTAGAGGCAACGCGAAGATGACTTGCAATACTTTAATTGATCTTCAGACACCAGCTCCTGATCACATCGTGGTTTGGCTGCATAAATTGAAACACAGTCACCCTCAGATCTGGACTGCACTCTGGGACAGATCTGCGCGCCGCCACGAGAAAAATCACCGCCGGTGATCCCGAACTCCAAACGGCATCAAACCAGCGCTGAAATCTTGAAATCTTGTATTAGTATCAAGGGTAAATCGTAGAGAACAAGAAGATAAGAGGGAGATGGGAAGAGAAGGTCGAGTCCACGACCAGATTTCTGGGAAATCCACACCAAGGGAAAAGGCAAGAGGAAGAGGGAGAATCACTCTCTTAACAATTTTCTTTCAACAAAATATCATTCTATTGTGCACAAACACTATACATGCCCTTTTATAGACAATGCAAGGGGTAGGGGGAAGGGAAATTCGTGGGTTACATGGAGAGGGAGGGTTGGGTGCGCATGGTTCATGACAAGGGGACTTGGTGAAAGGGAAAGGAGGGGCAAGGGGACATGGGTGTTCACCAAACTTTGAATTTCTTGTAAAAAGGAGGGAGGTGGCAGCCATTTGAATATGACCATAAGCCTTTCTAGCCTCCCATGTGGTAAATGGAAGAAGAAAATTCAAAGTGGCTAGCCTAATAAAACAAGGAAGGGGGCGCCCCCCTTCTTGGGCCTTGAATGGGCCAAGTTTGGCCTTGGTCTTCCTTAAGCCTATTAAGCCAATATGGAACCAATATGGCTTAAGGCCATTCTAATCTAGATAGCCCAAGAATGAAGGAAGCCCAATTGGGCCTTTCATGGCTAATGGATCCATCATAATGGTCCAAGGCCATTCCTTCTTAAGACATTCTAAGGGGCTTTAACCAAAATGGCCATTTAAGGGCCTTACAAGCAGCCCAATATGAAAACACAACTATATTGACCATTACAAGCCTAATTTTCATGCCAAATGTATCCAAATTGAAGCCAAATTATCCCCATTTGAACTGGAAGCCGATGTAGTCCACTTGGTGCTCCGCGTATGGCACCGTCGGTTCGCCGACGTGTCACGTGATCGCCCTGGTGTCCGCACCAATTCTCCCCGGGTGGGAGGAACTCGACCCCGTCGAGTAAGGGTCCCGAAGCTTGCATTCTCCGCATGTGATCAAGGTGTTGGTCATCGTGGGGCATCCTCGCCAACGCACTAGGACGTGTGGATATGCGCCATTCCTTGTGGTGATCACCTGCTCATCCAGTATACAATCTATACGCATGCGTTGAGGCTGGAAGAGGTGGACTCTCGGGTGGTGTATCACTCACAATAGAAGGAGAAAGCCCAAAGCTCACTAGGGATCACCGCGGGTTCCAATATGCTACCAGATCTGAAACATGGAACGTCGAACTGTCACCATAGTCACCCGGTAGTTCAATATCGTATGCTTTCGGACCCACTTGTTTCATAACCCGGAAAGGGTGGGGATCATGGACTTAGAGTGGCTTTCGGTCTCCGGGAGGAAACCAATCAGGTATGACCCTGACCTAGACGTACTCTCCCTTTGAATCCACGAATATGTAGCATGCATCGGCTACCTCCTTATATGTGCTTGACTGGCCTTTTATTGACACGACTTAATGCAAACCATATGAAAGAAAACAAACCATAGAAACAAACACACACACTTGAACTTATACGAACCTATGGTGATGTAGACCATGCATATGCAATGGTGGACCAGGGCACCCGAATATGTGCCATGCATACACTAGATGTACTCGATGCTTGACGGAATGGACGATTCCTAGACACCCTAAGATGTACCAATCATGCATTGGCGACCTATGGGATTTGGGTGGGGAAGGACTAGGAGATCCAAAACTACCCTCGTCATTACCCCTAGACATAGGTACGGCTTGCCAACTAGACCGAGGGGTAGGGATGGGATGGTGAACTCCTTGGAAGAAGTGGAGTGAATATGATAGCTCGGGAGGTTCACTAGTGGAGGGGTCAAAAGGGTCAAAGAAGGTATGACCCCTTGTGGTGGGTTCCCACAAGTCACGGTCCCACATGTAGAAGGTTTGAAGATGTGGGTAGTCACCTTCTTGAATTGTAACGGGTGGGACGGGGATCGTAGGCAAGAAGTATGATTCCCCCCTCGGACAAAAGGGTATGAATTCGGGCTCGTCCGGTAAGGGGAGGAGTAAGAGGACCTCCGTGGTGACACAACCCACGGTGCACTCGGAGGTAATGGATCCTAAGGCCGGATGGGTGAAGCTAAGACTAACGGGTTGGTCAAAGCCTCGGGCCAGTAGGTGCGTCAAATTCCATTGTGAATCTAATCCCATGATAAGATCGTCCAACATATCAACATGGTGACTAGATCGAAATGTGGTATGAAATGCGTTGACCGGCACTAAAGGTAAGGTGGGGTCATTGGACGGGAAGGGATGTGAGACCGAGCCTTCCTTGAGCCATCTAAGAAGTGGCTCGGCTATATATAGCGTACCCGTTAGAAACACGGGAGGCTCGGGATGGGGTGACCCCAAGTTTGACGGCTCCGGAGGAAGATCGGAAGTGGATAGCAATGGAGCATCCACGGGTGGTGAAGGAGCACGTGTCCTTTCCAACCAATCCGAAATCAGTTTATCGAACTCCTCGAAGGGGGCACGGGTTGGAGGGGGTGGCAATGGAGCCCTCGTGGAGGTGTCCACCTCATGGAGAAGGGGCCCGTGGGGTGGCTCCAAGAACATCCGATCTACCCCGGTGGAAAATCGATCTAGGTTAATACTAACCCGATCTAGGCTCGTATTCAACCCCTTAAATGCTCCCATAATGGCTCGGAACATTCCGGCCACTTCATCACCACTATGGACTCGGGGCGTGGCCATGGTGGCCAAGATGGGTTGGGTCCCCTAGGATTGGATATGCAAGGCCATTTTTTGTTTTGTTTTATAAGCTGTGGACACCAAAAAAATGCATACCCAGATATCCTACTTGGCCTCGCATCAACAACGGTGCCGAGTGAAGAAGCCCCGGAGAGACTGGTCGTCCGGACCCCCCAAATATGCACACTGCCGTGAAGCCATCTCCGGAGTCATGATAGTAAAGAGGAATCAATCACAAAGAGCCCCACAATCTATGGGCCTCGAGGAAAACCAAACGGGTCATGACTCGTGTCCATAACGGGCTCAAAACTGGCTCAGAAACACGCCCTCAGCAGGCCTTCAGCGGCACGCCCTGGAGAGCCTTCAGCGGCACGCCCCAAAGGGCCTCCAGCGGCACGCCCTGGAGAGCCCTCCAGCGGCACGCCCCCTTCAGCGGCACACCCTGCCGCGGCCCTCGCCGGCACACCCCTATGGGGTTCACCGGCACACCCCCAAGGGGGTTCACCGGCACACCCCTATGGGGGTTCACCGGCACACCCCCAAGGGGGTTCACCGGCACACCCCCATGGGGGGGGGGTCTTCACCGGCACACCCCCATGGGGGGGGTCTTCACCGGCATGCCCCCTGGGGGGTCTTCACCGGCACACCCCCATGGGGGGGGGTCTTCACCGGCACACCCCCATGGGGGGGGTCTTCACCGGCACGCCCCCTGGGGGGTCTTCAACGGCACACCCCCCATGGGGGGGGTCTTCACCGGCACGCCCCCTGGGGGGTCTTCAATGGCACACCCCCCATGGGGGGGTCTTCAGCGGCACACCCCAGCGAGGGTCTCCAGCGGTACACCCCAGCGATGTGGTCTTCAACGGTACACCCCCTGGGGAGCCCCAGCGGCACGCCCCCAGGGCGCCTTCAGCGGCACACCCTCTGGGGAGCCCAGCGGCACGCCCCCAGGGCGCCTTCAGCGGCACACCCTCTGGGGAGCCCAGCGGCACACCCTCTGCCCTGTTCAGCGGCACGCCCGTTTTGGCCTTCAGCGGCACAGCCTTTTGGCCCCTCAGCGGCACCCCTTTTTGGCCATTCTACGGCACACTTGTGCAGCCCGCCAGCGGCACAGCGTTAAGCCTTTTCAACGGCTAAATCACGTGGTGCCCATGCCCTACACATCCTTGGCGCGCAGTGAGCTCTATGAGGTGTCAACCATGGGTTGGGCCACGCTGCCTATCCCCCTGCCACCCAGGACAATGGGGTCAACCCCCATTCAATACCCGTCGAATCGCTCCGGCCTTTGGACGCTCGCCGTGGCGGGGGTATAAGACCCCTCTTCGTCGCTGTAAAGAAAAAGAAGAAGGGAGGAGACACACAGACAGACGAACAGAGAAGAGGAGAAGAAGAGAAGAAGAAGAGAAGAAGAAGAGGGAGGGGCTCCCCCTGCTGCCTCGTCCACCATCGCCGGAGAAGAGAGAAGAGAAGAAGAAGAAGAAGAGAAGAAGAGAAGAAGAAGAGGGAGGGGCCCCCCCCTGCTGCCCCATCCACCATTGCCGGAGAAGAGAGAAGAGAAGAAGAAGAAGAAGAGAAGAAGAGAGGAGTGAGGTCTGGGAGGGGGGGGAGCCCATGCTCCGTTCCCCTTTCCCCCTTTGTATCTTCATTTTCCTTTTTCCTTCCCTTTGTTTTTGGGTTCCCTGTCTTGCCCGTAGTCTTGGCTCGGACGTGTCCGTCGATGTATGTGTAGGGCTACGGTCTTTTGCCTCTCATGAATGAAAGCAATCGCCCTCCTTGGGCCTTTCTTGTTATTTCTATCGATTTACTCCCGCCTTCCCAATGCATGCAGTGTGTTGTCTGTGTTCACCGTTTCTCCGGATTCTTTCGAGCCACCGTATCAATGCGATGCCTCCCCCTCGAAGCATGGCCTTTGCGGGTCCTTCACTCATCTCCAGCAAGCCTTCCCCGGCCTTGAACTCCCCACTTCTTTCCCTGAATGACCTCTAAGTCTCCCAGCCTGCACACCCTGTTTGGGCCTCTCCCACGATGCGCCTGTCCGGCACTTGGCCGGCACACTTGTTTTGGCCTTCAGCGGCACACCCCACTGGCCCTCAGCGGCACACCCAATGGCCTTCAACGGCACACCCATATTGGCCCTTGGCCGGCACACCCTTTAGCCCGATTGGCCCTTGGCCGGTACACCCTGCCTGCCCTCAGCGGCACGCTCCAGTTGGCCTTCACCGGCACACCCCCCTGTGTCCTCAGCGGCACGCCCTCAGCCGCCTTCAGCGGCACGCCCCCTCTGGCCCTCAGCGGCACACTCCTAGGCCCTCAGCGGCACACCTTCTGGCCCTGCCCCAGCCCACTATTCGCCTTCGTGTTTTCCGAGGTTTTTACAAAGGTGTTGCTGCCTCCGGGCGCCCACCTCCAGTTGTCGGGCTCCGCCACTCCATGTGGGCGCGTTCCCTTTTTCTCCCTTACACTCGGGTCAAGGGGAGATGCTGCCGAATTTTCGTCAGAAATAATAACATGTTAAAAAGATAAAAGAAGCAACAAACAAATAAAAAAGGGAACAACGATAAAATGCTTTAACCGACGCAATGAAATCATAATTAACATAAAGAGAACCAAATCGAACAACAACTAAACAACTCGAACATCCGCCCCCCCCCCCCAAGAGAAAGAATGAAAATTAATCAAGAGAAGAAAAGAAGAAACCCATGTGAAACTTAATAAAAATCAAGAGAGAAAAGAAAAGAAGAAAAGAAAAGCCTTAAAAGAAATGGAAGAGAAGCACACTCGGCCATGCCCTTCGCCGGCACACTCTTCCAGCCCCTCAGCGGCACACGCCCCAGGCCCTCCAGCGGCACACTCCCTTAGCCCCTCAGCGGTACACCCCTCAGCCCTTCAGCGGCACAGTCCCGGGGCCCTCAGCGGCACACTCCCAGCCCCTCAGCGGTACACCCTTCCAGGCCCTCAGCGGCACACTCTTCCAGCCCCTCAGCAGCACACTCGGCCATGCCCTTCGCCGGCACACTCTTCCAGCCCCTCAGCGGCACACGCCCCAGGCCCTCCAGCGGCACACTCCCTTAGCCCCTCAGCGGTACACCCCTCAGCCCTTCAGCGGCACAGTCCCGGGGCCCTCAGCGGCACACTCCCAGCCCCTCAGCGGTACACCCTTCCAGGCCCTCAGCGGCACACTCTTCCAGCCCCTCAGCGGCACACGCCCCAGGCCCTCCAGCGGCACACTCCCTTAGCCCCTCAGCGGTACACCCCCCAGCCCTTCAGCGGCACAGTCCCGGGGCCCTCAGTGGCACACTCCCAGCCCCTCAGCGGTACACCCTTCCAGCCCCTCAGCGGCACACGTCCCAGGCCCCTTCAGCGGCACAGTCCCTTGAACCTTCAGCGGTACACTCCCAGCCCCTCAGCGGTACACCCCCCAGGCCCTTCAGCGGTACGCCCTCCTACCCTCCAGCGGTACGCCCTCAGCCCTTCAGCGGTACACCCCTTTTAGCCCTCCAATGGCCCATTCTATCTCCAGAAAATATGAGTAATAATAATAATAATAATAATAAATAATAATAAATAATAACAAGTTCACAAATGAATAAATAAATAAGAACAATAAAAGAACAAATGATAATAATAATAAGCTAAAAAGTAATAACAATAATAATAATTAAACAAATAAATGATAACAAAAAAAATAATAAACGAATAGTAATAACAAACTCAATAGGAATGAATGATAAATAAATCAATGATAACCAAAATAAGTAATAATAACGAACTTAACGAAACACGACAAGCAAATGAATGACAATAAAACGAACAAAAAAATAATAACGAACATAACAATAACAATAGTAAATGAATAAATCACAAGAAAACGAATAAACAGCAATAACGAACTCACTCAAAGATATACATAAATCAACAAATAATAATAGTAAAACTCTAAGTAATAATAAAATGATGGTAAAATCCGCTTCGCAGCCCCGTCTCTCTCGTGACCCGGTGCCGAAGGAACAACAATACCGCCCTTGCGAGTTGGGCCTGAGTCTAGGGAATTATCCTGGAATGGCCATGGCCTGACCTCACCTCGGGATGACATTCCGATTAAACCGGACTCATTTCTCCGGCCGGATCCCTTCCGAGCCGCTACTAAAATTGCCGCGCGTTCGGCAGACATTTGAACGGGTTCACCTCGGTTCCCGCCGCGTTCTTATTACGGACCTACGTCCGAACATGAAAAGGCTCGTGAGCGACCTGCATAGCTGATGGCTCCTACCCCGATATGGTTGTGAGCCGGCATTGCCCCGGGCCAATAGCTCACCAATTCCGACCCGTTCCTGTCGGGATTTGCTCCCGCTCCTTCATGGAAATTGCCGTAAACTCGGCATACATTGGTACGGGGTCGCTTCCACCCCCGTCGCGCTCTCAATATGGGCCTTTGCCCGAACATGAAAAGGTCCGCAAGTGACCGACAGAATCGGAATGGAACGAGATGGCTCTCGCCACCCCTGGACTCCTCCCATGGGAATATCAATAAGACCTCCGTGGGCTACACTTAGACCTCGGGCCCGTCCCGATCATGGTCATCGTTTGGCTCATATCTCCGGTCTACAGCCTGTTCCTCTCGAACACGTTTTCAGTTCCGAAGCCTAGTCCCGGGACTCTCCCCTGATGCCCCCCCGACACCGGAAACATTAACGATGCTCACGCAAGTCTTGTTTCGACCGCGGGGGGCCCACCGCAGTATGGTCGCAGCCTGCTCTTGCACCGGGCCAACAGATTTACCGGTTTTCGACCGCTCTAACCGAGGTTTAGCCGAATGTTTTCCGTTCTTCTGAACAATAAATTGCCATATACTGGCATACATACGCTCCAGTTTTTCCGCGACAACCGCGATTTTATCGAGCCGGACATTCGTCCGAACATTAAATGGTCAACACATGACCGACATGACCGCGAATGGTTTTCTTCTCGCCCTCGTGTGAGGATTTCAATGCCGCGTAATAGACCTTCCATGCAATTAACTTCTTGGCCATGAGGCCCTGAATCTCGGCGATTAATCAAGGGTGTTCCCTCGTATGGGGGATGTAAATGACGCCGTGACCTTTATGGCGCGGCGGGTTTTGGTCCCGACACGAACCACACAATCGTCTGACGAAGTCAGATCGAGCGCACCATGGGCTCTTCGGAGCCCGAATAAATTGTCACTTTGTGACTGGCACGCCCACGCACTCAATAAAATCAATAAACCGAACAAACCAACGAGATAATAACGAGTGCCGAAAAGTGCGTCCACAACTCTGGCACGCCCGGTGGGACCAAACCACCCTTCATCTCTTCGCCGGGATTCAAGGTCTCATGGCCCCCTAATAAATAATGTTTGCCTGCTTTGGTGAATTGCAGGTGCTGTCTCCGCCAACCCTATGGGGAGGAAATCCAGACTCGATGCAGCTGCCTTCGCGGCCTCGAGGACGCTGCTTCGAAGCATATGCAGCTTCCAGGAAACATGGGGGCTGTTATTAAAAAAAAAGAAAAGGATAAGAGAAAGAGAAGAGAAGGGAGGGGAAATCAAACCCCCTTTGTTCAAGAAGGAAGAGAAGAGAAGAAGAGAAGAAGAAAAGAAGAAAAAAAAAAAGAAAAAATAGGGGAGAAAAGAAAAAAGAAGAGAAAGAATTGACAAGAGAGGGTTGCACGGCCACGTCCATCGAGACTCGTGCTAAACAAAGATTACCACTGCGGGGTTGATGCAGTGGAGCGAACCACTCATCCCCTTTCTGAGGGGGTGAGCGCTCTCCTGCACCTCCGCCCTGGACGATCATATAAAAAAAAAGAAGGGAAGAAAAAAAAAGAAAAGAAAGAAAGAGAGAAAAAGAAAGAAAGAAAGAAGAAAAGTTGGCCAGCATCGCCGACCAGGAGAACAAGAAGAAGGACGACATCCAGCCCGACTCTACGAGGCCCCGAGGCCGCGATGCTCTGACCCGGCCCGTTCCCCCTCCCTGCTGCCTCTATCCGGCATAAGACGCCCCCTCGGGTGGCTATTAAAATACCCGACAAGCCGCAGCTGTAGCTTGAAGAACTGCTGCTTGCTGTGCGGAATGCTTTATAGCAATGAGGCCGAGCACGGCCACCATCCCCGAAGAGAGCATGCACATACCCCGCCATGGGGGATGAGGAGAAGATGTATACCCTGCTATGGGGGCATAAGAGGCAAAAAAAAAAGAAATACACCTCGACATGGGGGCACCCGAATCAAAACACATACCCTGCCACGGGGACACAAAAATAGGGTTGCACCCTGACTTAGGGGCATTTGAAGAAGAAACATACCCCGCCTGGGGGCATAGAAGTCATGAAGGACACACCCCGACCTAGGGGCATTCGAAGAAGAACTACACCCCGGCTTAGGGGCATTCGAGGAAGAAATATACCCCGGTACGGGGGCATATAAAGCATGCATCCACCTCGTCATGAGGGCATAAGAAGCCAAGACCATACCATGCCACGGGGAATAAGAAGCAAGAACCCGCCCCGACCCGGGGGTACACAAATAAAGAGGCGAACCCCGCTCCAGGGGGCACATAAAGAGAATACGCCCCGCCATGGGGGCACATGAAGAGAATCCACCCCGACTCGGGGGCACATAAGGCGAAGGACTACGTCCCGTCTTAGGGATATATGAAGAAGAAACAAACCCCGCCCCGGGGAGCATAAGAAGAGAAGAATCAACCCCGACCTAGGGGTATGTGAAGAGGAAATACACCCCGATGTGGGGGCACATAAAGCAAAGGACATACCCCGCCATGGGGGCATGAGAAGAAAAGAATTCACCCCTACTCGGGGGTACATGAAGCGACAAAGAATACACCCCGTCTTAGGGGAATTTGAAGAAGAAAAATACACCCCATCGACGGGGGCACATGAGCCATCAAGAACACACCCCACTTTCGGGGCACAAGAAGCAAGCATTCCCCGGTGTGTCGGGGCAGAAGAAGAAGAATCCCCCCGGGGGGCATAAAAAGCAAAGATACACCCTCGTGCCGGGGGCACATGAAGCGAATACACTCTATCCCGGGGCCATGAGAAGCAGAAGGCGCATCCCACCCTGGGGGCATATGAAGCGAAAAGAATACACCCTGGCTTAGGGGAAGACAAAGAGAAGTATACCCCGCTCTGGGGCAGAGGAAGCGGGAGAATCACACCCCCGTCTTGGGGTATTTGAAGAAAAGATGCACCCCGCCTGGGGGCACAGAAGCCATAAAAGAATACGCTCCGGTTTAGGGGCATTTCAAGAAGCTACATCCCACCTTGGGAACATAAGAAGAGAAGAATACACCCCGACCTAGGGGCATTCGAAGAAGGAATACATCCCGGCCTTGGGGTCCACGAAGTAACATATATCCCCCCGGGGGGGGCATCTGAAGCAGAACACACAATATTCCCCGGTTTAGGGGAGCACATGAAGTAAGGAATACACCCCGATGCGGGAACACATAAGCATAAGGAGAAGAGACTACCTCGGCCTGGGGTCACGAGAAGAAGCAGAGTTGCACCCCGGCTTAGGGGGCATATGAAGAGAAGTGCACCCCACTTTGGGGCATAAGAGGCAGAAGAATCAACCCCGACTTAGGGGTAACTGAAGAGAATTCCACCCCACCCCTGGGGACACGAGAAGCAAAATACACCCCGTCTTGGGGGCATATGAAGCCAAGAATCACACCCCGTCTTGAGGGTATTTGAAGAAGAAGCCACCTCGCCTCGAGGGCATAGAAGCCGTGAAGAACACGCCCTGACTCAGGGGCATGACAAGAAGAAGAACTCACCCCGCCTCGGGTGCACAAGAAGCCAAGCTCACCCCGCAGGGGGGGGCACGCGAGATACAGCTACGCCCCGACTCAGGGGGATTCGAAGAGAAATACACTCCACCTTTGGGGCGCAAAAAGCAACATACACCCCACCTCTGGGGGCACAAGAAGCAGAACATACCCCGCCTTGGGGGCATATGAAGCCAAGAATCACATCCCCGTCTTGGGGGTATTTGAAGAAGAAACCCACCTCACCTCGAGGGCCTAGAAGCAACAGCCACGTCCCAGCGCAAGGGCATATGAAGAGAAGTCCACCCCGGCTTAGGGGCACATGAAGAGGAAACAAACCCTGCCAGCGGGGACATAGAAGCCATGAAGAATACGCCCCGGCTTAGGGGTATTTGAAGAAGATACATCCCGTCTCGGGAGCATAAGAAAGAGAAGAATGCATCCCGTCTTAGGGATATCTGAAGAAGAAACATACCCCACCCGGGGGGCGCAGAAGCAAAGAGACAGAGTACGCCTCCACCCGGGGGCACCGAAGCGAAGAGGCATACATCCCGACCTGGGAGCACATGAAGAAAGAATATACCCCGGCCCTGGGGCATTTGACGAAGAATCCGCCCCACCTTGGGGGCATCAAAAGTAACAATACACCCTACCTTGGGAGCACAAGAAGCAAGCATCCTCCCGGGTGTGTCTGGGAAGAAGAAAAGAATTCACTCCGGCCTGGGGACACTTAAAGAAAGAAGCACATCCCGCCATGGGGGTAGGAGAAGCAAGGAATGTACCCCGCCCCGGGGAGCATAAGAAGCAGAAGCACCTGCCCCGCTCTGGAAGCACAAAAAAATACACTCCGCCCTCGGCGCATAAGAAACAGAAGCATCTACCCTGACCCGAGGCACAGAAATGAAGAGACATGCATCCCGATCTGGGAGCATAAGAAGAAAGATATACTCCGCCCAAGCGGCATTTGAAGAAACAACATACCCTGCCTGGGGGCACAGAAGCCGTAAAGAGATGCACCCCGGCCTCAGGGGGGCATAAGAAGCAAGAGATACACCCCCGTGCCGGGGACATATGAAGAGAAGCACTCCTCCGCCTTCAGGGGTAGAAAGAGAGCAGAATTCGCCCCCGCTATGGGGGGTATGAGAAACAAAAGACACGCCCCGTACCAGGGGCACATGAAAAAATACACCCCGCCTGAGGGCACAAAAGCAAAGATACACTCCGGGCCCGGGGGGGTATGAAGAGAAAGACACCTCCCTTTGGGGGTACAAGAAGCAAAAAACATACCCCGCTCCGGGGCACAAAAAGCAGAAGCCGCACCCCGTCTGGGAGCATAGAAGCCATGAAGGATACACCCCACCCGGGGGCGCGTGAAGAGAATATACCCCGGTTCTGGGGCAGTTGACGAAGAATCCACCCCGCCCTGGGGGCATAAAGAACAAAAGAATACACCCCGACTTGGGATATTTAAAGAAGAGACACACCCCGTCCGAGGGCACAAAAGTCGTAAAGAGACACACCCCCGCCTCAGGGGGGGGTGTAAGAAGCAAAAGATACACCCCGGCTTCAGGGCGGGGCATAAGAAGCACAAGATGCACCTCGGTCCCGGGGGCACATGAGAAGAGAGCACACCCCGAACTGGGGACATGCAAAGAGAGAAGCCCACCTCACCTCGAGGGCATGGAAGCTACAAAGAACACGCCTCGGCTTAGGGGCATTTGAAGAAGAAATACACCCCGACACGGGGGTACATGAAGGAAAAGACATACCCCGTCATGGGGGTATAAGAAGAAGAGAATCCACCCCGACCAGGGGACACATGAAAAGAGAGCACACCCCGGACTGGGGACATACAAAGAGAGAAACCCACCCACCTCACCTCGAGGGCCTAGAAGCTATAAAGAACACGCCCCGGCTCAGGGGCATATGAAGAAAGCCCCACCCTGGCTCAAGGGTATCTGAAGAAGAAACATACCCCACTTGGGGGCATAGAAGCCGTGAAGAGTATACCCCACCACGGGGGCATTTGAAGAGAGCTACACCTCGCCTCGGGGGCAAAAAAAAAAAAAAAAAAAAAACGCCCTCGTCCGGGGACATAGAAGCAAAAAAATACACCCCGCCTGGGGGCACAGAAGCGAAGAGGCAAAACACACCCCCCCCCCCTCAGGGGGGGATGCACACCAAATGAAGCTACGCCCCAACCTGGGGCACATTAAGAAAAAAAGAGAGCAGAGTAAAGAAAAGACACGCATGAGGCAGACATGGCCCTCAAGCCCGCCTCACCAACCAAAAAAGAAGAAGAGAAGAAAAGGAAAAGAAGACACATGAGGCAGACGTGGTCTTCGAGCCCGCCTCACCACACAAAAAGAAGAGAAGAAAAGAAAGAAATGATCATGAGGTAAACATGGTCTTTGCACCTGCCTCCCTGCAAAAAAGAATAGAAAAGAAAAGAGACATGAGGCGAACATGGTCCCTGCACCTGCCTCTCCATAAAAGAAGAAGAGAAGAAGAAAAAGAGCGATCATGAGGCGAGCATGGTCTCTGCACCTGCCTCTCTACAAAAGAAGAATAGAAGAGAAAGCACAATCATGAGGCGAGCACGGTCCTTGCACCTGCCTCTCCAAAAAAAAAGGGAAGAGAACAAAAGAAGAAGAGACACATGAGGCAGACGTGGCCCTTGAACCCGTCTCTCTACAAAAAAGGAGGAGAAACACAAGGCGAACATGGTCTCTGCACCTGCCTCTCTACAAAAGAAGAATAGAAAAAAAAAAGACATGAGGCACACATGGTCCTCACACCTGCCTCTCTACGAAAGAAGAATAGAAGAGAAAGCACAATCATGAGGCGAGCACGGTCCTTGCACCTGCCTCTCCAAAAAAAGGGAAGAGAACAAAAGAAGAGGAGACATGAGGCACACATGGTCCTTGCACCGGCCTCTCCACAAAAGAAGAAGGAGAAAAGACACATGAGGCAGATGCGGTCCTTGAACCCGCCTCTTTACACAAAAAAGAAGAGCAGAACAAGAAGAGACACATGAGGCAGACGTGGCCCCCGAGCCCGCCTCACCACAGAAAAGAAGAGAAGAAAATGAAGAAGAGACATGAGGCAGAAGTGGCCCTTGAGCCCACCTCATCACACAAAAAAAGAACAAAAGGCACATGAGACAGGCGTGGTCCTCGAGCCCACCTCATCACATAAAAAGAAGAGAAGAAAAAAGAGACATGAGGCACACATGGTCCTTGCACCGGCCTCTCCACAAAAGAAGAAGAAAAACAAGAGACACATGAGGCACACATGGTCCTTGCACCGGCCTCTCCACAAAAGAAGAAGAAAAACAAGAGACACATGAGGCAGACGTGGTCCTCGAGCCCGCCTCACCACATAAAAGAAGAAGAGAAGAAGAAACAGAGCAATTTTGAGGCAGACGCGGCCTTTGCACCCGCCTCTCTACACAAAAGAAGAAGAGAAGAAAATAAAGAAATGATCACGAGGCAAACATGATCCTTGCACTTGCCTCTACAAAAGAAGAAGAGAAGAAGAAGAAGAGACATGAGGCGAGCACGGTCTTTGCACCTGCCCCTCTACAAAAGAAGAAGAGAAGAAGAAACAGAGCAATTTCGAGGCAGACGCGGTCTTTGCACCCGCCTCTCTACACAAAAGAAGAAGAGAAGAAAAAGAGACATGAGGCACACATGGCCCTTGCACCGGCCTCTCCACAAAAGAAGAAGAAAAAAGAGACATGAGGCAGACATGGCCCTCAAGCCCGCCTCACCAACCAAAAAAAGAAGAAGAGAAGAAAAGGAAAGAAGAGATACATGAGACAGACGTGACCATCGAGCCCGCCTCATCACACAAAAGAATAGAAGGAAAAAAGAGACATGAGGCGAGCACGGTCTTTGCACCTGCCTCTCCATAGAAGAGGAAGAGAAAAAAAAAAAGAGAACAGTCATGAGGCAAACATGGTCTTCACGCCTGCCTCCCTACAAAAGAAGAAGAGAAAGAAGAGAAAGAAGGGTCACGAGGCAAACTTTTACCTCTGACCTCCAGCCATCCAACAAGCAGAAACCAACCAGACCCTCCGCCGACGGGGCGTTAAACCGACTAGACCTTC
Organism: Amorphophallus konjac; assembly: GCA_022559845.1. Taxonomy (NCBI): domain Eukaryota; kingdom Viridiplantae; phylum Streptophyta; class Magnoliopsida; order Alismatales; family Araceae; genus Amorphophallus; species Amorphophallus konjac. The sequence goes on from CM040117.1 coordinate 201,792,843, forward strand.
CGCCGACGGGGCGTTAAACCGACTAGACCTTCCGCCGACGGGGCGTTAAACCGACTAGACCCTCCGCCGACGGGGCGTTAAACCGACTAGATCTTCCGCCGACGGGGCGTTAAACCGACTAGATCTTCCGCCGACGGGGCGTTAAACCAACTAGACCTTCCGTCGACGGGGCGTTAAACCGACCAACTTTCAGCCACCGGGGCTTCAAGCCGACAGCTATCCCTTCATCGGCCTCCGGGTCGACAGCTATCTAATTATCGACCTTCAGGTCGACAGCTACCTCTTCATCGGCCTTCGGGTCGACAGCTACATCATCATCGGCTTTTAGCCGACAGCTACCTCAGCCATCGGCTCCTAGCCGACAGCTATCTCATCATTGGCACCCCAGCCGACAACTTCCCAGTCAAAAAAAAATAGACCTCTCACTTTGGTTCGGATCCTTCCCCGGCCAGAGAATAAAAGAGACCCTCCTCTTTGACCCTCACGTCCTGCTACCAGATGCCCCCCGGCCTCTATAGCCCACTTCCCCAACACCCTTTCAGCCATTCGTGGTCTGCTTCCCTAATATCTTTACTACCACTACACTTATACCTAACAACAATATTTTCTTATAAAACAAAAAAAATAGCAAAAAACAAATAAACAAAAACAAACAACAAAACAACAACACCCCAAAAAAAAAAAAACAAACAAACAAAACATAACAAAACATAACAAAAAAGGAAGAAAATCGAAACAAAAGAAAAAGAGAATGAATTGATTGCCCTGTGTGCATGGTTGCTTAATATAGAATGATACACTTCCTTGAAATTTTCTAGGACCGTGTTTCCTTGCTATAATAATAATATCGCCCTAATTCCGGATGCACGCACGTCGCGGCGCACGCTCGAAGGGAACCCAATTACGGCAGGTGCACACGTCAAGGGGAAGAGTCATGGCTGAATCGCTAAGCCCAGCTCACAAAATAAACCCGGGGCAACGCTCCCACACTTCGCACTTAATGTGTCCAATAGCCTTCAACTATAGGGATTGCCCGAATTTCTTCTTAGCACTCCACGGATGCTTGAATTCCTGCACTCGCGTGAAAGGTAATCGTGAGGAAAAAGCTGCCTACCCCCACTGTAAAAAAAAAAAAGGAAAAAAAAAAGAGAAAAGAGAGAGACACGTGAATCCGAGTAGCCGGGAATCCCCATTGAGACACATGAGGAGACTCGCGCGAAATGGTGAAGCGAATTATAATAAGGATGAATCCTAGTAGCCGGGAATCCCCATTGAGACACATGAGGAGACTCGCGCGAAATGGTGAAGCGAATTATAATAAGGATGAATCCTAGTAGCCGGGAATCCCCATTGAGACACATGAGGAGACTCGCGCCGAACGGTGAACTCCGCTACCAAAATAAACAGATGGGGGCTGTGTGAAGCTACCGAAAGTCGAAAGCCTGGAACTAATGTGTAGGCACTAGAGTGATCCTCGAGTGTCACCAGGAAAACCTGCATATCCCTATGGTTAGGGTCCTTTGCTCACACATTTGCACTGCCACGCCACAGAGAATTGCCTCGGGTGAAATGCGTGAATTTAGGCTATGCATGCAAGACGTGCGATATCCTCTTGACGGGTGCACCACCCCTCAGTTGTGCCCTGTGGCCCGCGCCGCGTCTATGAATTACGGGCAATGTCCCTATCCTATCCCCTATAGAGGGAGCTGCCTTACTTATATTTATGTTATGCCTGTTAATGAATGCTTGCATGCTTAAAAAAAAAATATATGAATGAAAATGATAAAAAAAATATAAACAAACAAAATAAAACAACATAAAAATAATAAAAAGTATAATAACAATAAAATAACAAGAATGTGCGTATGCAATAAACTCAACTTTGGCTATTGCAGCCTACTCTCCCAGCTCCGGCTCGTAGAGCCCAATATCGGCCACCTTAGCCTACCTCTTGCCCTCGCGGCCCATTAATCTCCCAACTTCGGCTCCCGCAGCCTGCTTCCAGCCACGGCTATTTTGGCCTCCCTCATCGGCCTCCGGGTCGACAGCTTTCCAATTATTGGCTCCCATGCCAACAGCTTTCTAATTATTGGCTCCCATGCCAACAGCTTTTCAATCATCGACCTTCGGGTCGAAAGCTTTTCAATTATTGGCTCCCATGCCAACAGCTGTCAATCATCGGCCCCTGAGCCGACAGCTTTCAGTCATCGGCCTCCGGGTCGACAGCTTTCCAATTATTGGCTCCCATGCCGACAGCTTTCAATCATCGGCCCCTGAGCCGACATCTTTCAGTCATCGACCTTCGGGTCGACAGCTTTCACTGGTTGGCTCCCACGCCAAGAGCTTTCAATCATCGGCCGCCGCGTCGACAGCTTTTATATTATTAGCATCCACGCCAGCAGCCACCCGGAGTTGTTCAAAAAAAAAGAGAAGAAAAGAAAGAGAAGAAAAAAAAAAGAAAAAAAAAAGAAGAGAGACAAAACAACAACAAAAGAACAAAAAAGAGAGATGACAAAAGAAAAGAAAAAAAAAAGAGAAGAAGAGAAAAGAGAGAAGAAAAGAAGAGAAGAGACCAATATACAACTTCAGTCCCCGGCACCCCGTCGGCACTGATGAAGAGACCAACAAACGAGCTTCAGTTCCCGACATCCCGTCGGCGCTGATGAAGAGACAAAGCGACAACAAACTGCTTCAGTTCCCGGCATCCCGTCGGCGCTGATGAAGAGACAAAGAGACCAACAAACTACTTCAGTTCCCGGCATCCCGTCGGCGCTGATGAAGAGACAAAGAGACCAACAAACTACTTCAGTTCCCGGCATCCCGTCGGCGCTGATGAAGAGACAAAGAGACCAACAAACCAGGTCAGCTCCCGACACCCTGTCGGCGTTGACGAAGAGACAAAGAGACCAACAAACCAGGTCAGCTCCCGACACCCTGTCGGCACTGACGAAGAGACCAAGAGACCAAGAGACTAAGAGATCAACAAAGCATGTCAGTTCCCGGCATCCTGTCAGGACTGGCGAAGAGACTAAGAGACAACAAAGCAGGTCAGTTCCCGGCATCCTGTCGGCACTGGCGAAGAGACCAAGAGACACCACACCAGGCTAGCTCCCGACGCCCTATCGGCGCTGGCGAAGAGACCAAGAGAATAACAGACCAGGCCAGCTCCCGACATCCCGCCGGCACTGACGAAGGGACCAAGAGACCAAGAGAACAACAAACCAGGCCAGCTCCCGACACTCTGTCGGCACTGGCGAAGAGACCAAGAGACCAAGAGAACAACAAACCAGGTCAGCCCCCGACACCCTGTCGGCATTGATGAAGAGACCAAGAGAAACAAACATACCAGGTCAGCTCCCGACACCCCGTCGGCACTGATAAAGAGACACAGAGATCAATAAACCAAGGCAGCTCCCGACACCCCGTCGGCACTGACGAAGAGAAGAAGAGACATGCAAACTACGTCAGTCCCCGGCGCTCCGTCGGCACCGACGAGAAGAGAAAAGAGACAAGTACACCCACGGGCACCGCCCGGCTCATGCTTCGCCTGCGCTACCCGTGGGTGGGGGGCATTTGTGGACACCAAAAAATGCATACCCAGATATCCTACTTGGCCTCGCATCAACAACGGCGCCGAGTGAAGAAGCCCCGGAGAGACTGGTCGTCCGGACCCCCCAAATATGCACACTGCCGTAAAGCCATCTCCGGAGTCATGATAGTAAAGATGAATCAATCACAAAGAGCCCCACAATCCATGGGCCTCGAGGAAAACCAAACGGGTCATGACTCGTGTCCATAACGGGCTCAAAACTGGCTCAGAAACACGCCCTCAGCAGGCCTTCAGCGGCACGCCCTGGAGAGCCTTCAGCGGCACACCCCAAAGGGCCTCCAGCGGCACGCCCTGGAGAGCCCTCCAGCGGCACGCCCCCTTCAGCGGCACACCCTGCCGCGGCCCTCGCTGGCACACCCCTATGGGGTTCACCGGCACACCCCCAAGGGGGTTCACCGGCACACCCCTATGGGGGTTCACCGGCACACCCCCAAGGGGGTTCACCGGCACACCCCCATGGGGGGGGGTCTTCACCGGCACACCCCCACGGGGGGGGTCTTCACCGGCACGCCCCCTGGGGGGTCTTCACCGGCACACCCCCATGGGGGGGGGTCTTCACCGGCACACCCCCATGGGGGGGGTCTTCACCGGCACGCCCCCTGGGGGGCTTCAACGGCACACCCCCCATGGGGGGGGTCTTCACCGGCACGCCCCCTGGGGGGTCTTCAACGGCACACCCCCCATGGGGGGGTCTTCAGCGGCACACCCCAGCGAGGGTCTCCAGCGGTACACCCCAGCGATGGGGTCTTCAACGGCACACCCCCTGGGGAGCCCCAGCGGCACGCCCCCAGGGCGCCTTCAGCGGCACACCCTCTGGGGAGCCCAGCGGCACGCCCCCAGGGCGCCTTCAGCGGCACACCCTCTGGGGAGCCCAGCGGCACACCCTCTGCCCTGTTCAGCGGCACGCCCGTTTTGGCCTTCAGCGGCACAGCCTTTTGGCCCCTCAGCGGCACCCCTTTTTGGCCATTCTACGGCACACTTGTGCAGCCCGCCAGCGGCACAGCGTTAAGCCTTTTCAACGGCTAAATCACGTGGTGCCCATGCCCTACACATCCTTGGCGCGCAGTGAGCTCTATGAGGTGTCAACCATGGGTTGGGCCACGCTGCCTATCCCCCTGCCACCCAGGACAATGGGGTCAACCCCCATTCAATACCCGTCGAATCGCTCCGGCCTTTGGACGCTCGCCGTGGTGGGGGTATAAGACCCCTCTTCGTCGCTGCAAAGAAAAAGAAGAAGGGAGGAGACACACAGACAAACGAACAGAGAAGAGGAGAAGAAGAGAAGAAGAAGAGAAGAAGAGAAGAAGAAGAGGGAGGGGCTCCCCCTGCTGCCTCGTCCACCATCGCCGGAGAAGAGAGAAGAGAAGAAGAAGAAGAAGAGAAGAAGAGAAGAAGAAGAGGGAGGGGCCCCCCCCTGCTGCCCCATCCACCATTGCCGGAGAAGAGAGAAGAGAAGAAGAAGAAGAAGAGAAGAAGAGAGGAGTGAGGTCTGGGAGGGGGGGGGGAGCCCATGCTCCGTTCCCCTTTCCCCCTTTGTATCTTCATTTTCCTTTTTCCTTCCCTTTGTTTTTGGGTTCCCTGTCTTGCCCGTAGTCTTGGCTCGGACGTGTCCGTCGATGTATGTGTAGGGCTACGGTCTTTTGCCTCTCATGAATGAAAGCAATCGCCCTCCTTGGGCCTTTCTTGTTATTTCTATCGATTTACTCCCGCCTTCCCAATGCATGCAGTGTGTTGTCTGTGTTCACCGTTTCTCCGGATTCTTTCGAGCCACCGTATCAATGCGATGCCTCCCCCTCGAAGCATGGCCTTTGCGGGTCCTTCACTCATCTCCAGCAAGCCTTCCCCGGCCTTGAACTCCCCACTTCTTTCCCTGAATGACCTCTAAGTCTCCCAGCCTGCACACCCTGTTTGGGCCTCTCCCACGATGCGCCTGTCCGGCACTTGGCCAGCACACTTGTTTTGGCCTTCAGCGGCACACCCCACTGGCCCTCAGCGGCACACCCAATGGCCTTCAACGGCACACCCATATTGGCCCTTGGCCGGCACACCCTTTAGCCCGATTGGCCCTTGGCCGGTACACCCTGCCTGCCCTCAGCGGCACGCTCCAGTTGGCCTTCACCGGCACACCCCCCTGTGTCCTCAGCGGCACGCCCTCAGCCGCCTTCAGCGGCACGCCCCCTCTGGCCCTCAGCGGCACACTCCTAGGCCCTCAGCGGCACACCTTCTGGCCCTGCCCCAGCCCACTATTCGCCTTCGTGTTTTCCGAGGTTTTTACAAAGGTGTTGCTGCCTCCGGGCGCCCACCTCCAGTTGTCGGGCTCCGCCACTCCATGTGGGCGCGTTCCCTTTTTCTCCCTTACACTCGGGTCAAGGGGAGATGCTGCCGAATTTTCATCAGAAATAATAACATGTTAAAAAGATAAAAGAAGCAACAAACAAATAAAAAAGGGAACAACGATAAAATGCTTTAACCGACGCAATGAAATCATAATTAACGTAAAGAGAACCAAATCGAACAACAACTAAACAACTCGAACATCCGCCCCCCCCCCCCCCCCCAAGAGAAAGAATGAAAATTAATCAAGAGAAGAAAAGAAGAAACCCATGTGAAACTTAATAAAAATCAAGAGAGAAAAGAAAAGAAGAAAAGAAAAGCCTTAAAAGAAATGGAAGAGAAGCACACTCGGCCATGCCCTTCGCCGGCACACTCTTCCAGCCCCTCAGCGGCACACGCCCCAGGCCCTCCAGCGGCACACTCCCTTAGCCCCTCAGCGGTACACCCCTCAGCCCTTCAGCGGCACAGTCCCGGGGCCCTCAGCGGCACACTCCCAGCCCCTCAGCGGTACACCCTTCCAGGCCCTCAGCGGCACACTCTTCCAGCCCCTCAGCAGCACACTCGGCCATGCCCTTCGCCGGCACACTCTTCCAGCCCCTCAGCGGCACACGCCCCAGGCCCTCCAGCGGCACACTCCCTTAGCCCCTCAGCGGTACACCCCTCAGCCCTTCAGCGGCACAGTCCCGGGGCCCTCAGCGGCACACTCCCAGCCCCTCAGCGGTACACCCTTCCAGGCCCTCAGCGGCACACTCTTCCAGCCCCTCAGCGGCACACGCCCCAGGCCCTCCAGCGGCACACTCCCTTAGCCCCTCAGCGGTACACCCCCCAGCCCTTCAGCGGCACAGTCCCGGGGCCCTCAGCGGCACACTCCCAGCCCCTCAGTGGTACACCCTTCCAGCCCCTCAGTGGCACACGTCCCAGGCCCCTTCAGCGGCACAGTCCCTTGAACCTTCAGCGGTACACTCCCAGCCCCTCAGCGGTACACCCCCCAGGCCCTTCAGCGGTACGCCCTCCTACCCTCCAGCGGTACGCCCTCAGCCCTTCAGCGGTACACCCCTTTTAGCCCTCCAATGGCCCATTCTATCTCCAGAAAATATGAGTAATAATAATAATAAATAATAATAAATAATAACAAGTTCACAAATGAATAAATAAATAAGAACAATAAAAGAACAAATGATAATAATAATAAGCTAAAAAGTAATAACAATAATAATAATTAAACAAATAAATGATAACAAAAAAAATAATAAACGAATAGTAATAACAAACTCAATAGGAATGAATGATAAATAAATCAATGATAACCAAAATAAGTAATAATAACGAACTTAACGAAACACGACAAGCAAATGAATGACAATAAAACGAACAAAAAAATAATAACGAACATTACAATAACAATAGTAAATGAATAAATCACAAGAAAACGAATAAACAGCAATAACGAACTCACTCAAAGATATACATAAATCAACAAATAATAATAGTAAAACTCTAAGTAATAATAAAATGATGGTAAAATCCGCTTCGCAGCCCCGTCTCTCTCGTGACCCGGTGCCGAAGGAACAACAATACCGCCCTTGCGAGTTGGGCCTGAGTCTAGGGAATTATCCCGGAATGGCCATGGCCTGACCTCACCTCGGGATGACATTCCGATTAAACCGGACTCATTTCTCCGGCCGGATCCCTTCCGAGCCGCTACTAAAATTGCCGCGCGTTCGGCAGACATTTGAACGGGTTCACCTCGGTTCCCGCCGCGTTCTTATTACGGACCTACGTCCGAACATGAAAAGGCTCGTGAGCGACCTGCATAGCCGATGGCTCCTACCCCGATATGGTTGTGAGCCGGCATTGCCCCGGGCCAATAGCTCACCAATTCCGACCCGTTCCTGTCGGGATTTGCTCCCGCTCCTTCATGGAAATTGCCGTAAACTCGGCATACATTGGTACGGGGTCGCTTCCACCCCCGTCGCGCTCTCAATATGGGCCTTTGCCCGAACATGAAAAGGTCCGCAAGTGACCGACAGAATCGGAATGGAACGAGATGGCTCTCGCCACCCCTGGACTCCTCCCATGGGAATATCAATAAGACCTCCGTGGGCTACACTTAGACCTCGGGCCCGTCCCGATCATGGTCATCGTTTGGCTCATATCTCCGGTCCACAGCCTGTTCCTCTCGAACACGTTTTCAGTTCCGAAGCCTAGTCCCGGGACTCTCCCCTGATGCCCCCCCGACACCGGAAACATTAACGATGCTCACGCAAGTCTTGTTTCGACCGCGGGGGGCCCACCGCAGTATGGTCGCAGCCTGCTCTTGCACCGGGCCAACAGATTTACCGGTTTTCGACCGCTCTAACCGAGGTTTAGCCGAATGTTTTCCGTTCTTCTGAACAATAAATTGCCATATACTGGCATACATACGCTCCAATTTTTCCCCGACAACCGCGATTTTATCGAGCCGGACATTCGTCCGAACATTAAATGGTCAACACATGACCGACATGACCGCGAATGGTTTTCTTCTCGCCCTCGTGTGAGGATTTCAATGCCGCGTAATAGACCTTCCATGCAATTAACTTCTTGGCCATGAGGCCCTGAATCTCGGCGATTAATCAAGGGTGTTCCCTCGTATGGGGGATGTAAATGACGCCGTGACCTTTATGGCGCGGCGGGTTTTGGTCCCGACACGAACCACACAATCGTCTGACGAAGTCAGATCGAGCGCACCATGGGCTCTTCGGAGCCCGAATAAATTGTCACTTTGTGACTGGCACGCCCACGCACTCAATAAAATCAATAAACCGAACAAACCAACGAGATAATAACGAGTGCCGAAAAGTGCGTCCACATAAGCAAACTAATGCAAGCGCCTAGACATGACTTAAAATGCGATGCAAGTTGGAATGTGACTCGACTATGCAAGTTTGGAATGCATGCACACTAGGGACCCTAGACGTAAACCAAGACTCGGTACGTGGCGGAGATAAGCGATCCGAAGATCACTCGCGCAAGTGTGCGGCCTTCCCGATAGGCGTAGCCTAACGTTCGGACAACACCTTTTGAGATACCGAGTAAAGGGATGCAAATGCAACCTAGACTGACTTAGACAATGACTTAATTGACACTCTTTATTTTTTTGTTTTGGACACCCTATACTCAATGATGCGGGACGAAGACACGGACACGACAAGCTCGTGACTGCCCCTTAACGAGGGAAGCGTCGGATGTGCGCGGTTGAGAAACCGGCTGTGAGCTAGGGTGGTCGGCTCTCACTTTTGCCCGGATCGGGTCACGGGACGGCTTCGCTCTCTCTCACAGCAGTGATATTAAAAATTGAAAGCGAGCTAGGTATCCCTACACATGCTCTCTAGCAGCGGCATAAACAAGTATATATGAAATAAGCGAAATGCCAAGGATAGGAGCGAAGACGATACCTCCACGCGCTCGGCGTGGGGACGACGGACCCGGCCGATCTCGCACTCCCGGGACAGTTAATACATAAAGATTACAGCAATGATTTAAAGCCCACTCCACGTAGGGAGGTAAAGGGCGACACAATGGAGCCCGGGAGGGCCGATTTCGGGTTGACGGGCGGCTTTCCGCGTAGCTTCGGCGGCACCCGAACTAGTGACGGTGGGGCCCACGTGCTGTCCGGAGGGGCCGTGTGGGACCCGGGTCACCACTGTGGTGGGGGACACTGATGGAAGCGATCCCCGGGCTGGCGGCACGCCGGAACGGCGATCGGAGGCCGGACGGCTCCGTTCGGTACCCGTCGGAATTGCTGCCCACGGGCTGGTTGCTGCTGTTTTGCAGCGCGCGCTCGAACAAAAATGGCCGCTGTGATCAGCCCCGTCGCCAGAATGGGATGAAACCAGCGCCGTTGGAAATAGGACTCAAAATCCTCCAACCTAGGGCTAGTGGATTCCTATGAACCTCTGCGGACCTAGACCTTAACTAATTTTCAATTCTCTGTTACACAGTTCCAGAACTCTCAGATCAGCACCTTTGTTCCCTGTAAACGGCCGTTGACCGCCTACTTACAGTGGGATCCAGACATCAAGCTCTTCTTAGAAGTTGTAGATATTTAGACCACGAAGCTGGTACAAGTTTTGGAATTGGATTCCAAGGTGGTGGTGATTTGATAGGATTTTTAGAGTGTCTGGTGGTCGGATCTGGGAACTGGCAGAAAGCACTGTAGCTAGGGAAGAACTCGATTTTTTGTAAAATATAAGATGGACTCACAAAAATTCAAGAAAATTTGGAGATCGAGGGGATAGTGGACAGAATGCCCAGTAAAATTGGGCGAACCAAAAAAATTCAAAAAGTGGACCTAAGACTTAAAACTCAGGGCGGGTGAAAATGGAAACAGACAGCAGACAGAACAGAAGTGGAAGAGTGGAAGAAAATCTAAAAATAATAAACTGGATCTGAATGACAAACAAAAATTTAGGGGATGTTCTTGACACCTTTGGAACACCCAGTAAAATTGCCAGCTCGATCTGAGCTCATGGATGAGGTGGGAATTTCGTGGAAGTTGCTGTGGTACTGCGAGGACAGAACTGCAGCGGCGGCTCGATGGCGGCACGAACAGCGGCGGCGGCGGCACCGATGATCACCGGAGGGTGGGGAAAGGAGATACCACTCTAGAATGGAGACTTGGGAAGGGGAGAACCAGAGGAGAGGGGGCTGGGGGCGCAGCTAGCTCTTGCTCATTCAACAAAATTCTGATTTTCATTCATTTTCACATAAAAATACAATCTTTTATATGATTCCAACCAAATCAATTATCCACCCTTAGATCTAGGGATGGGGATTGAAGGGCTGGGATTGCATGCCACAAACACAAAAAAAAAATATTAAAAAATGAAGGGGGGGGCGGCCTATTGACTATGGGTAGGTTTTGAATGGAAGGTTGAATGGGGGTAGGTGGGATGGGTGTAGAATGTTGACATTCTTAACCCTTTGTCTACCCATGTGGCATATGACTAGTCCACTCATCTAGAAGGCCACCTAGGCTGGTTGACCAGCCCCACATGGTCTAGGTGGACCAATGGGAAAGGGCTGAGGGCCCCCTTACTGGTCCCATGGGCAAATTACATAGAAACCCACATAATCTACGGGAGTGACGCATTGGCCGATAAAGCCGTACAATTGCGTGTATACTTTCCCGTGGATATAAAAATAAACTAAAGGATATAAATGCAATATGAAAAGTACTAGCTCGGTGTCGATTCCCATCAACTCTCCCCGAGTGGGAGGAACTCGACCCCGTCGAGTAGGGGTATGGATGCTAGAGTACTCCGTCGGATCCGTCACCGTGCCAAGTAGCGCGGGTATGCTCCACTCCAAGCGATCGTCACCTGCTCATTCCATATATACTGGATATGCGAACTGCTATGGGCTAAAGGTGGTCACTCCGAAGGGGCACTCTCAAAAAGGAAGGAAGCAGCTCGAAGACTCACTAGGAATCACCGCTGAGTCCCTATAGGTGACTGATCCGGGTATAGAAGTAAAACCGATCCCATACTCATCAAGTGAATCGACTCGCTTCACACTCATAAGAGAACGACAACGAGTTTGCACAAGACACATGCAGACTCACCATGCACGGACACACGAATGCAAACCATGCAAACAACCGACTCAAAGAAAAAGCACATTGACTCAACTATGACCCTAGACACACCTAATGTTAGTCCGACCCGTACATGGGTGACGGCGGACCAGGACACCCGAATATGTGCCATGCATGCATGTTATGCAACTGGGAATGGATGGCATGGGGAACACCTATACGTCGGGTGGGGTTATGCGTGGATGGTCTTTTGTATGTGGGTGGCTCGGGTGGTTTAGAAGGGCCGGGTGTAGGTGGGTCGGGATTGGTGGATGTAGATGAACCATCCCGAAGGGAAGGGGCATAAAAGTGAGCTTCCTTGAAGAAGGGGAGTACGAGTGGTAACTCGGGAAGCCTAATAGTGAAGGGGTCAAAAGGGTCAAAGAAGGTATGACCCCTTGTGGTGGGTTCCCACAAGTCACGGTCCCACATGTAGAAGGTTTGAAGATGTGGGTAGTCGCCTTCTTGAATTGTAACGGGTGGGACGGGGATCGTAGGCAAGAAGTATGATTCCTCCCTCGGACAAAAGGGTATGAATTCGGGCTCGTCCGGTAAGGGGAGGAGTAAGAGGACCTCCGTGGTGACACAACCCACGGTGCACTCGGAGGTAATGGACCCTAAGGCCGGATGGGTGAAGCTAAGACTAACGGGTTGGTCAAAGCCTCGGGCCAGTAGGTGCGTCAACTTCCATTGTGAATCTAATCCCATGATAAGATCGTCCAACGTATCAACATGGTGACTAGATCGAAATGTGGTATGAAATGAGTTGACCGGCACTAAAGGTAAGGTGGGGTCCATGGACGGGAAGGGATGTGAGACCGAGCCTTCCTTGAGCCATCTAAGAAGTGGCTCGGCTATATATAGCGTACCCGTTAGAAACACGGGAGGCTCGGGATGGGGTGACCCCAAGTTTGACGGCTCCGGAGGAAGATCGGAAGTGGATAGCAATGGAGCATCCACGGGTGGTGAAGGAGCACGTGTCCTTTCCAACCAATCCGAAATCAGTTTATCGAACTCCTCGAAGGGGGCACGGGTTGGAGGGGGTGGCAATGGAGCCCTCGTGGAGGTGTCCACCTCGTGGAGAAGGGGCCCGTGGGGTGGCTCCAAGAACATCCGATCTACCCCGGTGGAAAATCGATCTAGGTTAATACTAACCTGATCTAGGCTCGTATTCAACCCCTTAAATGCTCCCATAATGGCTCGGAACATTCCGGCCACTTCATCACCACTATGGACTCGGGGCGTGGCCATGGTGGCCAAGATGGGTTGGGTCCCCTAGGATTGGATATGCAAGGCCATTTTTTTTTGTTTTTGTTTTATAAGCAAACTAATGCAAGCGCCTAGACATGACTTAAAATGCGATGCAAGTTGGAATGTGACTCGACTATGCAAGTTTGGAATGCATGCACACTAAGGACCCTAGACGTAAACCAAGACTCGGTACGTGGCGGAGATAAGCGATCCGAAGATCACTCGCGCAAGTGTGCGGCCTTCCCGATAGGCGTAGCCTAACGTTCAGACAACACCTTTTGAGATACCGAGTAAAGGGATGCAAATGCAACCTAGACTGACTTAGACAATGACTTAAATGACACTCTCTTCTTCTTTTTTTTTTGTTTTGGACACCCTAGACTCAAACTCGCTCTGATACCAAATTGATGCGGGACGAAGACACGGACACGACAAGCTCGTGACTGCCCCTTAACGAGGGAAGCGTTGGATGTGCGCGGTTGAGAAACCGGCTGTGAGCTAGGGTGGTCGGCTCTCACTTTTGCCCGGATCGGGTCACGGGACGGCTTCGCTCTCTCTCGCAGCAGTGATATTAAAAGTTGAAAGCGAGCTAGGTATCCCTACACATGCTCTCTAGCAGCGGCATAAACAAGTATATATGAAATAAGTGAAATGCCAAGGATAGGAGCGAAGACGATACCTCCACGCGCTCGGCGTGGGGACGACGGACCCGGCCGATCTCGCACTCCCGGGACAGTTAATACATAAAGATTACAGCAATGATTTAAAGCCCACTCCACGCAGGGAGGTAAAGGGCGACACAATGGAGCCCGGGAGGGCCGATTTCGGGTTGACGGGCGGCTTTCCGCGTAGCTTCGGCGGCACCCGAACTAGTGACGGTGGGGCCCACGTGCTGTCAAGAGGGGCCGTGTGGGACCCGGGTCACCACTGTGGTGGGGGACACTGATGGAAGCGATCCCCGGGCTGGCGGCACGCCGGAACGGCGATCGGAGGCCGGGCGGCTCCGTTCGGTACCCGTCGGAATTGCTGCCCACGGGCTGGTTGCTGCTGTTTTGCAGCGCGCGCTCGAACAAAAATGGCCGCTGTGATCAGCCCCGTCGCCAGAATGGGATGAAACCAGCGCCGTTGGAAATAGGACTCAAAATCCTCCAACCTAGGGCCAGTGGATTCCTATGAACCTCTGCGGACCTAGACCTTAGCTAATTTTCAATTCTCTGTTACACAGTTCCAGAACTCTCAGATCAGCACCTTTGTTCCCTGTAAACGGCCGTTGACCGCCTACTTACAGTGGGATCCAGACATCAAGCTCTTCTTAGAAGTTGTAGATATTTAGACCACGAAGCTGGGACAATTTTTGGAATTGGATTCCAAGGTGGTGGTGATTTGATAGGATTTTTAGAGTGTCTGGTGGTCGGATCTGGGAACTGGCAGAAAGCACTGTAGCTAGGGAAGAACTCGATTTTTTGTAAAATATAAGATGGACTCACAAAAATTCAAGAAAATTTGGAGATCGAGGGGATAGTGGACAGAATGCCCAGTAAAATTGGGCGAACCAAAAAAATTCAAAAAGTGGACCTAAGACTTAAAACTCAGGGCGGGTGAAAATGGAAACAGACAGCAGACAGAACAGAAGTGGAAGAGTGGAAGAAAATCTAAAAATACTAAACTGAATCTGAATGACAAACCAAAATTTATGGGATGTTCTTGACACCTTTGGAACACCCAGTAAAATTGCCAGCTCGATCTGAGCTCATGGATGAGTTGGGAATTTCGTGGAAGTTGCTGTGGTACTGCGCGGACAGAACTGCAGCAGCGGCTCGATGGCGGCACGAACAGCGGCGGCGGCGGCACCGATGATCACCGGAGGGTGGGGAAAGGAGATACCACTCTAGAATGGAGACTTGGGAAGGGGAGAACCAGAGGAGAGGGGGCTGGGGGCGCAGCTAGCTCTTGCTCATTCAACAAAATTCTGATTTTCATTCATTTTCACATAAAAATACAATCTTTTATATGATTCCAACCAAATCAATTATCCACCCTTAGATCTAGGGATGGGGATTGAAGGGCTGGGATTGCATGCCACAAACACAAAAACAAAACATTAAAAAATGAAGGGGGGGCGGCCTATTGACTATGGGTAGGTTTTGAATGGAAGGTTGAATGGGGGTAGGTGGGATGGGTGTAGAATGTTGACATTCTTAACCCTTTGTCTACCCATGTGGCATATGACTAGTCCACTCATCTAGAAGGCCACCTAGGCTGGTTGACCAGCCCCACATGGTCTAGGTGGACCAATGGGAAAGGGCTGAGGGCCCCCTTGCTGGTCCCATGGGCAAATTACATAGAAACCCACATAATCTACGGGAGTGACGCATTGGCCGATAAAGCCGTACAATTGCGTGTATACTTTCCCATGGATATAAAAATAAACTAAAGGATATAAATGCAATATGAAAAGTACTAGCTCGGTGTCGATTCCCATCAACTCTCCCCGGGTGGGAGGAACTCGACCCCGTCGAGTAGGGGTATGGATGCTAGAGTACTCCGTCGGATCCGTCACCGTGCCAAGTAGCGCGGGTATGCTCCACTCCAAGCGATCGTCACCTGCTCATTCCATATATACTCGATATGCGAACTGCTATGGGCTAAAGGTGGTCACTCCGAAGGGGCACTCTCAAAAAGGAAGGAAGCAGCTCGAAGACTCACTAGGAATCACCGCTGAGTCCCTATAGGTGACTGATCCGGGTATAGAAGTAAAACCGATCCCATACTCATCAAGTGAATCGACTCGCTTCACACTCATAAGAGAACGACAACGAGTTTGCACAAGACACATGCAGACTCACCATGCACGGACACACGAATGCAAACCATGCAAACAACCGACTCAAAGAAAAAGCACATTGACTCAACTATGACCCTAGACACACCTAATGTTAGTCCGACCCGTACATGGGTGACGGCGGACCAGGACACCCGAATATGTGCCATGCATGCATGTTATGCAACTGGGAATGGATGGCATGGGGAACACCTATACGTCGGGTGGGGTTATGCGTGGATGGTCTTTTGTATGTGGGTGGCTCGGGTGGTTTAGAAGGGCCGGGTGTAGGTGGGTCGGGATTGGTGGATGTAGATGAACCATCCCGAAGGGAAGGGGCATAAAAGTGAGCTTCCTTGAAGAAGGGGAGTACGAGTGGTAACTCGGGAAGCCTAATAGTGAAGGGGTCAAAAGGGTCAAAGAAGGTATGACCCCTTGTGGTGGGTTCCCACAAGTCACGGTCCCACATGTAGAAGGTTTGAAGATGTGGGTAGTCGCCTTCTTGAATTGTAACGGGTGGGACGGGGATCGTAGGCAAGAAGTATGATTCCTCCCTCGGACAAAAGGGTATGAATTCGGGCTCGTCCGGTAAGGGGAGGAGTAAGAGGACCTCCGTGGTGACACAACCCACGGTGCACTCGGAGGTAATGGACCCTAAGGCCGGATGGGTGAAGCTAAGACTAACGGGTTGGTCAAAGCCTCGGGCCAGTAGGTGCGTCAACTTCCATTGTGAATCTAATCCCATGATAAGATCGTCCAACGTATCAACATGGTGACTAGATCGAAATGTGGTATGAAATGAGTTGACCGGCACTAAAGGTAAGGTGGGGTCCATGGACGGGAAGGGATGTGAGACCGAGCCTTCCTTGAGCCATCTAAGAAGTGGCTCGGCTATATATAGCGTACCCGTTAGAAACACGGGAGGCTCGGGATGGGGTGACCCCAAGTTTGACGGCTCCGGAGGAAGATCGGAAGTGGATAGCAATGGAGCATCCACGGGTGGTGAAAGAGCACGTGTCCTTTCCAACCAATCCGAAATCAGTTTATCGAACTCTTCGAAGGGGGCACGGGTTGGAGGGGGTGGCAATGGAGCCCTCGTGGAGGTGTCCACCTCGTGGAGAAGGGGCCCGTGGGGTGGCTCCAAGAACATCCGATCTACCCCGGTGGAAAATCGATCTAGGTTAATACTAACCCGATCTAGGCTCGTATTCAACCCCTTAAATGCTCCCATAATGGCTCGGAACATTCCGGCCACTTCATCACCACTATGGACTCGGGGCGTGGCCATGGTGGCCAAGATGGGTTGGGTCCCCTAGGATTGGATATGCAAGGCCATTTTTTTTTTGTTTTTGTTTTATAAGCAAACTAATGCAAGCGCCTAGACATGACTTAAAATGCGATGCAAGTTGGAATGTGACTCGACTATGCAAGTTTGGAATGCATGCACACTAAGGACCCTAGACGTAAACCAAGACTCGGTACGTGGCGGAGATAAGCGATCCGAAGATCACTCGCGCAAGTGTGCGGCCTTCCCGATAGGCGTAGCCTAACGTTCAGACAACACCTTTTGAGATACCGAGTAAAGGGATGCAAATGCAACCTAGACTGACTTAGACAATGACTTAAATGACACTCTCTTCTTCTTTTTTTTTTTGTTTTGGACACCCTAGACTCAAACTCGCTCTGATACCAAATTGATGCGGGACGAAGACACGGACACGACAAGCTCGTGACTGCCCCTTAACGAGGGAAGCGTCGGATGTGCGCGGTTGAGAAACCGGCTGTGAGCTAGGGTGGTCGGCTCTCACTTTTGCCCGGATCGGGTCACGGGACGGCTTCGCTCTCTCTCGCAGCAGTGATATTAAAAATTGAAAGCGAGCTAGGTATCCCTACACATGCTCTCTAGCAGCGGCATAAACAAGTATATATGAAATAAGTGAAATGCCAAGGATAGGAGCGAAGACGATACCTCCACGCGCTCGGCGTGGGGACGACGGACCCGGCCGATCTCGCACTCCCGGGACAGTTAATACATAAAGATTACAGCAATGATTTAAAGCCCACTCCACGCAGGGAGGTAAAGGGCGACACAATGGAGCCCGGGAGGGCCGATTTCGGGTTGACGGGCGGCTTTCCGCGTAGCTTCGGCGGCACCCGAACTAGTGACGGTGGGGCCCACGTGCTGTCCGGAGGGGCCGTGTGGGACCCGGGTCACCACTGTGGTGGGGGACACTGATGGAAGCGATCCCCGGGCTGGCGGCACGCCGGAACGGCGATCGGAGGCCGGGCGGCTCCGTTCGGTACCCGTCGGAATTGCTGCCCACGGGCTGGTTGCTGCTGTTTTGCAGCGCGCGCTCGAACAAAAATGGCCGCTGTGATCAGCCCCGTCGCCAGAATGGGATGAAACCAGCGCCGTTGGAAATAGGACTCAAAATCCTCCAACCTAGGGCCAGTGGATTCCTATGAACCTCTGCGGACCTAGACCTTAGCTAATTTTCAATTCTCTGTTACACAGTTCCAGAACTCTCAGATCAGCACCTTTGTTCCCTGTAAACGGCCGTTGACCGCCTACTTACAGTGGGATCCAGACATCAAGCTCTTCTTAGAAGTTGTAGATATTTAGACCACGAAGCTGGGACAATTTTTGGAATTGGATTCCAAGGTGGTGGTGATTTGATAGGATTTTTAGAGTGTCTGGTGGTCGGATCTGGGAACTGGCAGAAAGCACTGTAGCTAGGGAAGAACTCGATTTTTTGTAAAATATAAGATGGACTCACAAAAATTCAAGAAAATTTGGAGATCGAGGGGATAGTGGACAGAATGCCCAGTAAAATTGGGCGAACCAAAAAAATTCAAAAAGTGGACCTAAGACTTAAAACTCAGGGCGGGTGAAAATGGAAACAGATAGCAGACAGAACAGAAGTGGAAGAGTGAAAGAAAATCTAAAAATAATAAACTGGATCGGAATGACAAACCAAAATTTAGGGGATGTTCTTGACACCTTTGGAACACCCAGTAAAATTGCCAGCTCGATCTGAGCTCATGGAAGAGGTGGGAATTTTGTGGAAGTTGCTGTGGTACTGCGCGGACAGAACTGCAGCGGCGGCTCGATGGCGGCACGAACGGCGGCGGCGGCGGCACCGATGATCACCGGAGGGTGGGGAAAGGAGATACCACTCTAGAATGGAGACTTGGGAAGGGGAGAACCAGAGGAGAGGGGGCTGGGGGCGCAGCTAGCTCTTGCTCATTCAACAAAATTCTGATTTTCATTCATTTTCACATAAAAATACAATCTTTTATATGATTCCAACCAAATCAATTATCCACCCTTAGATCTAGGGATGGGGATTGAAGGGCTGGGATTGCATGCCACAAACACAAAAAAAAAACATTAAAAAATGAAGGGGGGGGCGGCCTATTGACTATGGGTAGGTTTTGAATGGAAGGTTGAATGGGGGTAGGTGGGATGGGTGTAGAATGTTGACATTCTTAACCCTTTGTCTACCCATGTGGCATATGACTAGTCCACTCATCTAGAAGGCCACCTAGGCTGGTTGACCAGCCCCACATGGTCTAGGTGGACCAATGGGAAAGGGCTGAGGGCCCCCTTGCTGGTCCCATGGGCAAATTACATAGAAACCCACATAATCTACGGGAGTGACGCATTGGCCGATAAAGCCGTACAATTGCGTGTATACTTTCCCGTGGATATAAAAATAAACTAAAGGATATAAATGCAATATGAAAAGTACTAGCTCGGTGTCGATTCCCATCACTCAAACTCGCTCTGATACCAAATTGATGCGGGACGGATGACTCGACCGGGCTAGGACGTACGACGGACACAAGTGCGGCCAGCACTAGCACGTTAAGGCAAGCCAGGCGGCTAGCCACTGTGGTATTCTCCGGGTGGAGACGCCTCTCAACAGCGCTCTCTCTTTAGCCCAGGGATCGTCCCTTGCGAGGGAAACGTGGGGATCGCGGCGATTAAGAAACCACCGTCGCCTAGGGTACCGATTCGCGTTCGGTGCTCGATCGGAGCTACGGAAAGGGCACTCTCAACTCACAAACGCGATGTATTTTGAACTGGCTAACGGCCCTAATATCACAAACGCAGCAATAGATAATATACTAAATCAGCAAGTGAGAAAGGAATTGAAGCGCGTACCTCCACACCTAGGCGTGGGGAAGAATTCCCGGCCGAATCCGAACAACCCCAATACACACGATTGTTATAATTACAATTCCAGAACTTAATACCCACTCCACGCAGGGAGGTATAGGGTTACAATGGTCAAATTTGGGGTTGCTGGAACCCAGGTTGACGGGCCACACTCGCAGGAGGCGAGGAACGCATGCCGGAGCCGCTCGGGTACGCCGACGGGAAGCCGACCCGATTCTGCCCGCGCTAGTCACCCTGCGCAGCGAGTTTGCGGAGGCTGGTACGGCTAGATCCGAAGCCCGATCGGAGCGCCGTTTGTTGGAGAATGACAGTGACTGGACGTAGTTTCTTCACTCCAGAGGCCGCATTCAGATCCTTTCAGATCTGGGTGCAGCAATGATTTCTTTCAGCGTCTAATTTGGTGTTCACAGAACTGCACAGACAGAGAAATAAATGGTGGAAAAAGGGTTTCCGATGTCGAAATGGAATTCCGTCTGTGGGAGGTTGTTGGTGACGTCCATAGGAACAAATCCTTTGAATACCTTTCTCTCAGATATTGGCTGGATGAGGCAGGACAGATGTGGGAAGTCGTCTCTGGATCTGGACTGAGTCTGTTCAGAGCTTCTTGCGCGACCTCACGAGAATTGACGCCACGGACAGCACAAGCCTTGAAATGCAACGAAACCAGAGGCAACGCGAAGATGACTTGCAATACTTTAATTGATCTTCAGACACCAGCTCCTGATCACATCGTGGTTTGGCTGCATAAATCGAAACACAGTCACCCTCAGATCTGGACTGCACTCTGGGACAGATCTGCGCGCCGCCACGAGAAAAATCACCGCCGGTGATCCCGAACTCCAAACGGCATCAAACCAGCGCTGAAATCTTGAAATCTTGTAGTAGTATCAAGGGTAAATCGTAGAGAATAAGAAGATAAGAGGGAGATGGGAAGAGAAGGTCGAGTCCACGACCAGATTTCTGGGAAATCCACACCAAGGGAAAGGGCAAGAGGAAGAGGGAGAATCACTCTCTTAACAATTTTCTTTCAACAAAATATCATTCTATTGTGCACAAACACTATACATGCCCTTTTATAGACAATGCAAGGGGTAGGGGGAGGGGAAATTCGTGGGTTACATGGAGAGGGAGGGTTGGGTGCGCATGGTTCATGACAAGGGGACTTGGTGAAAGGGAAAGGAGGGGCAAGGGGACATGGGTGTTCACCAAACTTTGAATTTCTTGTAAAAAGGAGGGAGGTGGCAGCCATTTGAATATGACCAGAAGCCTTTCTAGCCTCCCATGTGGTAAATGGAAGAAGAAAATTCAAAGTGGCTAGCCTAATAAAACAAGGAAGGGGGCGCCCCCCTTCTTGGGCCTTGAATGGGCCAAGTTTGGCCTTGGTCTTCCTTAAGCCTATTAAGCCAATATGGAACCAATATGGCTTAAGGCCATTCTAATCTAGATAGCCCAAGAATGAAGGAAGCCCAATTGGGCCTTTCATGGCTAATGGATCCATCATAATGGTCCAAGGCCATTCCTTCTTAAGACATTCTAAGGGGCTTTAACCAAAATGGCCATTTAAGGGCCTTACAAGCAGCCCAATATGAAAACACAACTATATTGACCATTACAAGCCTAATTTTCATGCCAAATGTATCCAAATTGAAGCCAAATTATCCCCATTTGAACTGGAAGCCGATGTAGTCCACTTGGTGCTCCGCGTATGGCACCGTCGGTTCGCCGACGTGTCACGTGATCGCCCTGGTGTCCGCACCAGAAAGAGCTTGAAGAGGAAATTGCTCAAGGGGTGCCTTTGTGTGCGATTGTCATATGCTTAGGGGAGCCTACCCCTTCTAACCCCCATCCCATAGAGATCCAACAACTTTTGGAAGAATTCCATGATGTGTTCCCGGAAGAGCTCCCGGACCAACTCCCTCCCATGCGTGATGTGCAACACGCAATCGATCTAGTACCGGGAGCCACCCTTCCAAACCTTCCTCATTATTGCCTCAATCCCACGGAACATGCCGAACTTAGGAGGCAAATAGAGGAACTCATTAGGAAGGGCTTCATCCGCATTAGTAAGAGTCCATGTGCCGTCCCGGCCCTCCTTACCCCCAAGAAAGATGGATCATGGCGGATGTGTGTGGATAGCCGGGCCATTAACAAGATTACCGTCAAGTATAGGTTCCCCATCCCTAGGCTTGATGACATGTTGGATATGCTAGCCGGAGCCACCATCTTCTCTAAGATAGATCTCAAGAGTGGTTACCACCAAGTTAGGATAAGGCCCGGAGATGAGTGGAAGACGGCCTTCAAGACCAAGGATGGTCTCTTTGAGTGGTTAGTCATGCCATTTGGGCTTTCTAATGCCCCAAGTACTTTCATGCGTCTTATGACAGAAGCACTTAGGCCTTTCATTGGGGACTTTCTAGTGGTATACTTTGATGATATTCTCATCTATAGCCAAACCCATGAGGCCCACCTTGACCACCTTAGGAGAGTTTGCACCGTCCTCCGGCAAGAAAGCTTATTTGCCAACCTAGGGAAGTGTCATTTCATGACCACTACCATCACCTTCCTAGGATATGTGGTGTCAACCAAAGGAGTCTCCATGGACCCTGATAATGTCCAAGCTATTCTAGATTGGCCAGAGCCCCACACCCTTCATGAGGTTAGGAGTTTCCATGGGTTGGCCACATTCTATAGGAGATTCATTCGAGGGTTTAGCACTATCACCGGCCCAATAACTGATTGTCTCAAAAAAGGAACCTTTGTTTGGACCAAAGCCGCCTCTAAAGCCTTCCTTGAGCTTAAGGAAAAGTTAACCCAAGCCCCGGTCCTATGCCTTCCCGATTTCTCCAAAGTCTTTGAGGTCACTTGTGATGCATCCGGGATAGGGATAGGAGGGATTCTTAGTCAAGAGGGACACCCGGTCGCCTACTTTAGTGAGAAGCTATGTGATGCTAGGACTAGATACTCCACCTATGACAAGGAGTTCTATGCCGTGTTCCAATCCCTCTGACATTGGAGACATTACTTACTTCCCAAAGAGTTTGTCATCTTTTCCGACCATGAGGCCCTCAAATACCTCAAATCCCAACAAAAGTTGAATGCCCGACATGCCCGATGGGTGGAGTTTATCCAATCCTACACCTTTGTCATCAAACACAAGGCCGGGAGTGAGAATAAGGCCGCGGATGCCCTTAGTAGGAAGATGTCCTTGCTATCCACTATCCAAGTGGAAGTGATTGGCTTTGACAAGGTCAAGGATGAGTACCCTAGTTGCCCCGACTTTGGGCAAATCTATGCCAACTTGACCACTCATTCTAGCAAGGAGCATGAGGGATTTATGTTAGAGGATGGGTTCCTCTTCAAGGGGCCAAGGCTTTGCATTCCCCGGACCTCTCTTCGAGACTTCTTGGTTTGGGAATTACATGTCGGAGGGTTAGCCGGTCATTTTGGGGTCCACAAGACCATTGCCTTAGTTGAGGGTCAATTTTATTGGCCAAGCCTCAAGAGGGATGTAGGCAAAATAGTGGGTCGATGTCGCACATGTGCTTCGGCCAAACAAGTAAAGCAAAACACTGGCCTATACACCCCACTTCCCATTCCCGACCGGCCATGGCAAGATTTGAGTATGGACTTTGTGCTAGGCTTACCCAAGACCCCTAGGAAGCATGACTCCATCTATGTGATAGTTGATAGATTTTCCAAAATGGCCCACTTCATCCCATGCTACAAAACCTCCGATGCCTCCCATATAGCCAGGTTATTCTTTGATGAGATAGTCCGCCTCCATGGGCTACCCAAGACCATAGTCTCCGATAGGGATGTCAAATTCACTAGCTACTTTTGGAAGACTCTTTGGCACATGATGGGTACCCTCCTCAAATTCTCCACTGCCTACCACCCCCAAACAGATGGCCAAACTGAAGTGGTCAACAGGAGTCTAGGGAACCTCCTTAGGTGTCTTGTTGAGGATCGACCAGGAAATTGGGATCTCATCTTACCACAGGCTGAGTTTGCATACAACAATTCCATCAATAAGTCAATAGGGATGAGTCCATTTGAAGCCGTACATGGGTACAAACCAAGAAAGCCATCCGACCTCACTCCCCTTCCCCAGCATGCTAGAGTGTCCATTTCTGCAGAGTCTTTTGCACAACATATTAGGGAATTGCATGAGGAAATTCGCAAGCACATTGGCATGAAAAATGAGGCGTATAAAAGGTTGGCCGATTCTCACCGGCGTCACTTAGAGTTCCAAGTGGGTGACTTTGTGATGGTAAGGACGGAGAGGCTCTCCCCAGGAGCCAACTCCAAGTTGAGACCACGTGGGAGTGGGCCCTTCCAGGTCTTGAGGCGCGTTGGTGCAAATGCTTATGAGTTAGATCTCCCCGAGGATTATGGGGTAAGTCCTACATTCAATGTCGCCGACTTAGTGTCTTACAAGGGCCCCACGGTGAGACCTAGTGAGGAGATTGAGCCTACTTCTTCCCTTGAGAGAGCACCCACCTATGAGAAGAGTCCACTAGCCAAGAGAGCTCAGCGCGATCGCATTGAACGAATATTGGATGAGCAAATCACTACCACCCGGAGCAAGGTATATGAGCGCTATCTCGTCAGGTGGAAGGATCGGCCTCCGTCGGATGACTCATGGGTGAGTCGGGAGGACCTCCAGCGATTGGATCCAGACCTCCTTGAGCTGTACCTTAGCCGGATGGACCCTTACTCGACGGAGTCGAGCTCTTCGCGGCCCAGGGGATTTGATGGAGGCATCACCCACGACTCCCTTTGGCTCGGGTCCACTTCCTCACACTCGGGAGCTGGTTGAGTTTGGGCCTCACTCTATAAAGGCCCCTTATCCATTTTGTAGCTTTCCTTTGAGTGATTTTGGTGTATTTCCATTTTATTTGAGTCATTTCCCTTGGTCTAGCACTTATTTTCTTATGTTTTTGTATCATCATGCTGTCTAATGTGGCTATTGGGCCCCATTCGTTGGGCTAGGCCCATTAGCACTCCCACCCCCCTTGGTTATTTGTAGTTGTTCATTTTGTCAGGGACTTATTGTAAAGAGTGGGTTGCCTATATATAGGACCCCACTCCCCTCATTTGAAGTTAATGAATGATCAAAATCTTTTTGAGTTAAGTCTACTCTTGTGTCCAATTTGGAGAGATTCCACTTAGTTAAGGGTGAGATGCCCTAGGGGAGAGATTCCCCACCTATTCCCCTCTTAATCTCTCTATTTCACCCCTCTTTCTCTTTCCTCCAACCCCAATTTCGAATTTTCTTCTCTCTCCTCCCTCCTCCCAACCACCTTCAACCCCCAACCACCCCCATTAAGGCCACTCCACTTCCCCATAGCCCCATTACTCTTCCCCCTTGTCCCAAGGTGGAATCTTTCCCATTCCAATGCAATCTTCTCCACTTCCAACATAATCTCCTCCCTCCCAATGCAATCCCACTAGTTCCCACACAATCCTTCACATTCCAAAGCCATTTTGAATTTGAAATCCCTTCCCTCCACTTGCCTTGGCCGCCCCTTCCTTTACCCTCCCCCAAGCCAAGTTCGCCCCCCTCCACTCCCCATTCCCTCTCTCACATTCTCATCCTCCTCCTCCACCTGCTAGCCCCTACTCTCAGCCATTTTCCCCCTTCATTCTCCAACCCCTATAGCTCCCCAATCCACCCCAAAAGAACCCCATTCATCCTTAGGCCACCCCTTCACTTCCCCTCCACCAAAGAAGCCACCCCTCCCTCTCATTTCTTCTTGCAGATCGTAGCAGTGCAGACCAGCAGATTAGCACCGAGTTGCAGCATCGTCCACGCCTTCATCCTGGAGCTTCTGAAGGCGTGGCCTACATTTATGGAAAGGCCCCTCTATCTTCTTCGCAGGAGAGGTGGCATCAACTCATTCCGAGGTTGGGGCCAACCGTAGAAGCCGTTCTCCCACGACTGCGCAGAGAGGTCTTCATCCGGGACTAGAGCCTGAAAGAACGTCCTGCCACGACAAACCCCAGTGGATTCAGGCTAAAGTTCCTTCACCAAAGTCCTACCTCTGCCCGTCCTCTTCTAAGATCAAGAAACAGAACCACGTTTGGCTGTCGGAGAAAGGAGTTACGAATTTTCTCCCCTAAGCTCTCCAGTTCTGTCTCCTGCTGTCTACCCCGACCAGTGCCCACTCTTTAGAGTACACCGGCCGTCCTCGATCTCTGAATGCAGCCATGTCACCTCCTGATGAAAGCTACTTCAACCACGAAGACAATGCCACCAGTTTCGTGCTAATCGGAGCTTGGGAGGGCGCCCAGTAACCTCTGCAATTTACTGCTCCAGTACAGACTGAACCTGCGGCCAGACAGAGGAGTCTCCTTCCTGTTGCTGGTGCGGCCACCTCCGATCCTCTGAGCATTCCCAAAAATTCTGGAGTCTTCCCTCTCAAGTCAGGAAGCTTTAGAAGGTGGTTGCACTCAATTTTGAGTCCGTACGAGTTCGAGGCAGCCGGCACAGCGACTATCTGTCCAGAAATCAGATTGCAGCTGCAAGTTTCCTAATTTCCCATTTCTCTTCATTTCGGTCCGATATCCCCACCCCGCTTGGCCGGCTGAAGGCCCCACCCTGCGTGATGGTAGTGTTTGAATGTAAGATCATAACCCCTACCCCAAGATCCCCCCTCCTGCGTGAGGTGTAGTTTTGTCATTGGTTTGGACAGGTCAAGCGACACCGCCGCGGCGTGTGGGGAGCCACCGCCTCCCCGCTCGCCCTCGTCTCCGACCGGGACCGGTTTCTTCAAACCGGTCGAGTAAGTGCCCCTTCCTTGCTCAATTAGTGTTGCTCTTTCAATATTTGATTCATGCGCCGCTGAAATTGTGAGGAGCGCCCGATCCTCAAGTCCATGACTTAAGAGTGGTCGCCGTGGGATAGTGTAAACCGGTGCCCTTGTGCACTTTGTCGGTCCCAATTGAATTGGGCATCCACCCTTGGGAAATCGATTCTTGACCTTGCTGGCCCTCTACCAGCAAGGGCCCATTCCCATAACTCACTCTTGGCATCGCCAAATCACTCCGGGTATAGAGTGCGATGGGAGAGCGGTGGCCCATTAAGGCCCATTTGAATGCTTAATTGTGCTTGTTTGCCTAAGTCCAAGGTCGTGTCACATCAGCAAGTCTCGCCGCATTTCGATGATCGTGCTGTGCGTGGCGTTCATTCTCGTGGGACCGCGTAGACTGATCCTGTGCAGTCCGACCCCAGTACCAGCGACATGTTGCAGAAGCCACCACGGCTTACCTCGATGCAATCTGGTCAAACCCTTTGATCATAAGTTTCTGCTACGAGTCCCCGTCGTCCTCCCACAGGCGGAATCACGTTCGCACGCTGGAGCATTAAGTTCTCAATTTTCCCGCTCGAGTGCGCGGTTCTATGTGCAGGAAACCAGTCACAACTTGCAGAAAACCTCACGGCCACCTCGGTGCGAATCTGAGTACCCCATTTGGCCGAGGCTTCCTCCCGTGACCTAGCTGCCCGCCCTCGCTGACGGCGCCTCAATCGGACACCGGACCATGCCGTGGGAGCATTCACCGCCGAGTCACGCATTGCTGGGAACCTGCCGACTGTCGCCCGGGTCCTCCTCGCGGCCACCCCTTCACCGAGTGCCGCCCGTCAGCCCGTGCATTGGCAGCCCCGAATCCATATGTTGTAGCCTGTTATCTCCCTGCGAGGAGTGGGCATTTTTTGGTTGGAGTTGTATTATTATTCACCTTGTGTATCGGGGTTGTTGATCTCGGCCGGGGTTTCTTCCCCACGCCTAGGCGTGGAGGTACGTGCGACGCTCCCCTTGTTGGCATTTGCTTTACTAGTATGCTTTCTAGTATGCCGCGTGAGTGTTTAGGATCCTAGCTAGTCTTTTAGTCACCGCGTGACTGTGAGTTGAGAGCACCCATTCCGTGGCCCTAGTCGAGCGCCGAGCTCGGACTAGATTCCCTTAGGCGTACGGTGGTTCCTTAGCCGCTGAGATCCCCGCGCTTCCCTCATAGGGACGATCGTTGGGCTTGAGTTTCTTGTTGAGAGACGCCTCCACCCGGAGGAACGCTACGGAGGTCAGCCGCCCGGCTTGCCTTTGGCGTGCGAGTGCTGGCTGCACTTCGTTGTAGTCGTCGGTCTTAGCCCATTCAGTCCCGTCCCGCATCAGCAGTCTTCAATGGCGTGACCCAGCATCTGGTGGTAAGGGCAAAATAGTGGGTCCCCACTCCTTCTGGTGTCTTGTGGCCTCTTGGACCATGGGAGGGAGACCTTGCCGTAATGGCAGGCCCAGTCGAAGATGCCCCGGGTCTTCTCTCTCGGGAAGGAGTAGGGCTTCTGCAGCTTCTCTTGGAGTGTTAGGCCCTGCCTGGTTGGTCGCCCGATCAACAGGCTTGCCGTGTCTCTCAATTCCCTTCTTGACCAGATGGGGGTGTCAGGACTGGCATCTCGGGGCCGAGGCATGCGGCCACCCCGCGGGGGAAGAGATCCCTGGATCAGGTCGGCGACTAGCGAGGTCAACTCAGCCAGTCGTACTTTTAGCGTCTCGATCTCCCGTTGCTGCCTATGGTACAAGGCGTACATGACGTGGTCGTATCGAGGGTATTTCGGAGCCTGGCCCATGCTTCTGCTCCTTGTTTCGCCGGCCGGCCGGGGTGGAGGCGCCTCACTGGTGTGCCCTCTCGAGGTCGACACTTCGGAGAAGGAGGGGGTCTTCTCCATGCAGCAGCGGCGGGGAGGTTTCCAAAGGAAGATCTCTTCATCTTGTGCCTCCTGAACCGGGGGCCCAGGATATGCATCTTGACAGGCTTCCCGCGAATCTGTAGCTTCTGCGGGGTCGTCGCCAGACCATGTTGAGACTGATATGACGTCATTCTCGTAATATTCCTCTAGTGAAAAGCCCAGACCGGGGTGCTTCGTGATTTTCAGCAACCGTCGATCCAGGTTTGGTGGGTTCCACATCTGTTCAAACATCTTCTTCCGGCTGGAGGGCTGGTAGGGAGGAATCTTCTACTTTCTGACCATCCTGGCTGCCCGGTTAATCAGGTAAGGGAGTCCCGCAATGGGGACGTGCGGGTCATGCAACTCGTCAGGAAATCGGCAGTCATCGTCTTCCCTGACTGGCTTCTCCCCAGCGACATAGAAGATAGTGGGCGGCCCTTTTTTTTAACTAAAGTAGATACTTGCTAGGGGGGAGATGGGAGAGGGGGTTCATCTCTTCATTGCGGAAGAAGATGAAAACACTATCCCAGCCACCAGGCAAGCGATTTTCATATATGAAAGCAGCAAAAGAAAGGGGTACAAGAGGGGGGGGGGACGGCCAAGGAGGGGGAAGAGACATACAAGGCCAAAGGGCCAAGAAAGCATAAGAGGGCCAAGAGGACCCAGGCGAGGGCAAAACAAAAGCCCAAGAACCCAAAGATGAAACAAAGCCCCTACAAATAGGAATATTTGTCAAAGACCCCTTCAGAGTCAGACGAGAACACAGAACGGACACCGCGCTGACGACCCGGAGAGAAAGGCCAGTCAAGAGGATCAACCTCCAAACCGTCGGTATCAAGCACCTCTGAGTAAGAAGAGACGGACGACGGTGGGGGAGCCATCGAAGAAGACTGGAGCCGAAGAGAACGACGGGGAGGGAGGGCAGCGTCCTCAAACATGCACTGGCGATCACGCGTGGAGGATGTGGAGTTGGAACGCCGGAAGGAACGTCGAGGAGCTCCGCCTTCCATCCTCGAGGGTGGCCGAGAGCGGTCCAAGCCAGAGGTGCCCACGAAAGCCGTATGGGCTGCCGTAAGGTCACCGTCCATCCACATGGGCAGCCGCGAGCGGTCTGGAATAGGCATCCCCACGAACGCCACATGAGCCGCCGCAAGGTCCGGAAAACCCGACGCGGGCTCGAGCCCAGGAACCGTGAGAACCTGTATGGGTAGAGAAAGCTTGATACCCAAACTACAACCCGCAGGAGGCAGGGTGGCCGCGGGCCGTAATGGAACAAAAGGCGCAACAGAGACGATCGGCCCGGGCGGGGCCCGGTTGATCTTCTTCTTTAAAGCTTGGGCGAAGGAGAGGCGAGGGGCGGCCATCAGAGAAGAGGAGGAAGCCAAGGACCCTTCAACACTAGCCGCCTGGGCAGGGGGCGGTGCCCCAAGGGACCAAGCAACCGCACCAGCATTGAGCCCAGAAGAAGGGCCGCCAAGGGGGTGAGCATCCGGCGCCAGGAGGCCGAGGACCAAAGAGGTGGACACCCGGGCAGCAGGAGGAACAGCCACGGGTGCATCAGTACATGGAGGGGGGGCGCCCTTCCCGGACGGAGGAACTGCCGGGGGGGAGGCCGCGAAGCCCACTACCGAAGGGGAGAGGCCAGTAATGCGAGCATGTGCATCTGGGAGACGTGGGAACGGCTCCAGGCATGACATAGAGGCGGCTGGTGGAGCGAAAGCAGCAGTAGAGGGCCCAAAGGCGGCCATGGCAGCTCCAGAGGAGGGGGCAGAGGGGCAGTCTACCACTCTAGTAGTTGGAGGAGGGCTACAAGCCAAGAGAGGGATCCCCTGCCGAAGACCACCACTTGCCACAACGGCAGCGCCCAGGGGGCTCATCCCAACCACAGTCGAAGCACAGCAAGCTGAGTAGCCACTCGCCTCACAGACAGAGGCGAGAGAAGCAATGGGAGGAAGCACAGGGAGGGTACCAGACCCCTCGTCACGATCGGCAGGTGAGCCCGGGAGGGGCATGTCGGCAGTAGGGGCATCTGATAAGTCTCCATTTCTTATGAAAATACATCGCATAAACACCATTTTATGTGCATATAATTAGGTAATTATGCATATTTCATAGTTAACCTCAACTCCACATTTAAATTGGAGCTTTCACGTAAATTGATTAATTCAATTATCTTATTTAATAATAAATTAAAGTTGAGGGCCATGATCATTAATTCTCCATTGCATAATCATGAGCATTTGAGATTTATGTGCACATTGTGGTAATTTGTATGGACTAAAGTGCAATTATGTGTGTGTAGGACACCGAAGGCAATTACAAAAGAAGTTGGGGGCAAAAGGGTCATCACCATTTTGACCAAGTCAAATAAAGAATTTAAATTATTTTGATTGGAGGGAAAGGAAAGTTCAAAATTTCGAATTCAAAGTTTGAAAAGAAGGAATCCAAACTTTAAGTTTGGAAAGGAGGAAAAAGACATCCAAAATTTGAATTAAAGGAGAGACATGATGAGCCTTGGGAAATGGGGTGCCTAAAGTCCAAGAAAGGGGGTGCCCACCTACTTTTACTCTTCCCCATGCATTATATTCCATTTGAATCTTAGCCATCCATCTCCTTTTGATATAATTTCCACCCTCTATCTACCAAACTTTCCCTATAAATAGCCCATGGTAAGGAGGAGAAGGGGAGTCTTTTCTTTGAGCAATCTTTCACTCTCCCTCTTTCTCTCCCAACCTTAGGCCTCCGGTTTCTCCCATTTATTCACCCTCCAAAGATTGCTTCAACGACGAAGGCGACTTCCTCCCGGCGTAGACGACATCTTCCACAAGGTTGTTCGTGATCCAAGGCCAAGAGAGGATGGCGCTATCATCACCATTGCTGCTACCATCTCTAAACTCCAGGCTTTTCTTGTGTTATTATTTTTATGATATTTCACTTCATTGTAATCTCATTGTGTCATTAGTATAAACGTGTTTCACATCTCATGTACTCTTTATTTTAAGTTAATGAAAGGAGTTACTCTCTTGATCTAGTTCTTGCTCTTCTTCCATCTCTATCCCCTTCTTCTATCTCTTCTTTTCACTTCATGCAATTAATTTCTATAGCATAAGCGCATAGTCATGGTGTTTTCAATTAAGTGTTTGGTTTGTTCATCATTTCACTATTTTCTTTAAGCAAATCCAAATCACAAGTGTTTTTCAAAGGACTCTAAGGTTTTTAACTCTAAAAATATCTTCTTCCCTGTGGATTCGACCCGTGCTTGCCATAGTACTACGTTCTCTTTTGATCATTTTGTGCGAGTTCGGTTTTAAGATTGTTAGCGCGCGTGTTTTAAACGACGAACTTTCGCGTTATCAATTTTTGGCACCGTTGCCGGGGAATAATGATGATTTTTGACTTAATAACTTTGTTTTCCTTGTGTTTATAGTGTACTAATAAAGTTTTTTTTTTTACAGGTGAAAAAAAAAGGAGAAAAAGTAACTTGAAAACTCAAAAAAAGTAGAGGTAAGTTTGCCTTTCTTTCTTTCATCTTTGTGATTTAGTCATCCATTTCAAAAAAAAAAAAAAGGAACGAGGGAACGCTTTTCAAGTAAGTATCCAAACTTTTCCTCTTTCATTTCAATTTCATTTCTCTACATTTCATATATTATGGTTAGATAGGTTCATTAAATAAAAATAAAAAAAAGAAGCATCACTTGAACTTCAATAAAAATGTTCATTGCAAGACTAGAACCCACATTTCCATGTTTTAGGTCATGCATCATTTAGGATAGAATTTATTTTTCTTTATTGTTTAATTATTATTAATTACATTATTGAAGATTGCGGGAGGCAAGGTGAGTACTCTAATTTTTTCAAAAGTATGCTCATGCATTTCCATGCTTGCACAGAACCCCTTGTTTGAACTTGGTTTGTTGCATTTCATTTCTAAAAAATTCTAAGGGCAACACCCTTAAACAAGATAAGGTGGGGATTTCATCACCCTTCCTTAGCCCACAAACCATGACTCCCTTGCATCTTTGCATCACCTAGACCTTAAATAAAATTCAGTAGACATTGGCCCTAGGTTCACACTGTGGTTCTTGTGTTATTTGGGCTTACCCTCTTATGAAAACCGGTGCCTAAGGCAAGACGGTCGGATGGCAAACGCCTTAAGCGGGCTAGTGGTTTGGCATAATTAGGTCCCTACGAAAGTAGGGGGAACCTCCCACTACCCCACCCCTTATCTGGCCGGTGGAAATATTGAGGGTGAACTTAAGTTTCACTTTAGCCATTTTGTGAAACCCAATTTGTAGGTCTAGGTCACATCTAGGGCATTAAGTAATTTGTGTGACAACTTGTTTGTGTTCGTAAAAAAAAAAATAAAAACAAAAACAAAAAAAAACAAAAATAAAAACAAAATCATCTTCTCTCTCTTCGTCTTAATTTGAGTAAACAAAAAATAAAAATCATCATAAAATTTTTTTTTTCTCCCATCTCTCATCTTTAACCTTGGTTTATGCAAGGGAGAAGATCTCAACACCGTGACTTAGTTGAGCCCATTAGTGAGATTGAGCGATTCATTTTTAATCCGCCTCAAAATCAAACCCAACCTATGGCTGAACAACACCAATTAGGGGTGCCCAAACAAATGAAGGAATATTTCATTCCTTCGAATTATCAACCATCCACTTGTATCCAACTGCCTAATGTCCCTGCTTTGCACTATGAGATCAAATCTAGCACCATCCAGATGCTCCCATCCTTTTATGGGAAGACCAATGAAGATCCCTATAAACATCTGGATGAATTTCTAGAAATTTGTTCCACTGTGAAAATTCAAAATTTCACAGATGATGCTCTCCGCTTGATCTTATTCTCTTTCTCACTTAAGGACAAAGCCAAATACTGGCTAGGGACCTTAGGGAAACCTATTGGCACATGGGCAGATATGCAGCATGAGTTCCTTAAGAAGTTTTACCCCATCGGTAGAACCAACACCATGAGACGTGCAATCACAGGATTCGCGCAACTCCCAAATGAACAAATACATGAATCATGGGAGAGATTAAAGGAACTCCTCAGAAAATGCCCACATCATGGGCTTTCCAAATGGCAAATAGTGCAAGCTTTCTATGAGGGCTTAGATGATCAAGTTAGGCAGATTGTGGATGCATCATGTGGTGGAGCCTTTATGAGTAAGAGTGAAGATGAGGCATATGCCTTATTTGAAATGTTGAGTGATAATTCAATCAACCATGCTTCCTTATCCTCATATGAGAGAACCATTGGGCCTTCTAAACGGGCCGGGATGTATCGGGTAGAACATGATGCTAGAGTGGATGTGAATTTTATCCATCAAAAATTAGACAAGGTCGACATCATGGCCCAAAAGCTAGAACATGTTGATATGCTGGCCCATAAGTTAGACCAGCTCCTGGCCCAAAACA
The DNA here is from genome assembly GCA_022559845.1 of Amorphophallus konjac. Lineage (NCBI taxonomy): Eukaryota > Viridiplantae > Streptophyta > Magnoliopsida > Alismatales > Araceae > Amorphophallus > Amorphophallus konjac. The sequence goes on from CM040117.1 coordinate 201,826,810, forward strand.
AACAAGAAACCACCATCCCAACTACGTCCAACCCATACCCGGACCCAACACATCATGAGACGTGTGCTTTATGTGCTAGCTCAGACCATCATGTGTCTGATTGCCCAACAGCAGCCCAATTGCCATCTTTTATACAGGAGCAAGTCCAAGCAGCCCAGGGGTTCTCTAAACCCAACTATGACCCATTTTCTAACACCTATAATCCGGGCTGGAGGAATCACCCCAATTTCAATTGGAGAAATCAACAAGCTCCTAATCAACCGACAATCTCCTCTACATCTCAAGCTTACAAACCACCGATCCAACATCAATTCCAAGCTCAACCACCATTTCAAGGAAATGCTTATGGTCGAGGACCGCAAGCCCAACAACCACTTCCCCGATTCAACCAGGGTCAGGCCCCATACCAACCTCCTCAACTCAATTACGGGCAGTCTTCCAATTCTCAACAAACCTATCAACCTCCTCTGCAACACCACCAGGACTCCCAAACTGATGATAGATTCCATCAGTTACAACAACTAATTCTGGCCCAAAATCAATCCTTCCAACAAACTATTCAAGCCCAAAGTCAATCTTTCCAACAAACCCTCCAAGTCCACCAGCAAACCATCTCTAAGTTGGAGACTCAATTGGGCCAATTGGCTGAAGCCACCATGAGAAGGGAAGTGGGCCAATTGCCAAGTCAGCCCATTGCTAACCCACGAAATAATCCTCCGGGCTTCCCACAACCAAACTTCCCTATTAACCAGCCAATTCCTCCTCTCCTCCAGCACCCATCAGGCCAAATACCACAAAAAGGCCCACAACTCGAAAATGCAAAAGCAATTTCGACCTTAAGAAGTGGTAAAGTCCTCAAAGATCCTCAGGGGTCCACTCCTAGTTCATCAGTCCAGACCCCTGACATATCTTCTGATAGTGAGGAGGAGCCCAACCAGGAAGAGGATGTCAAGGGAAAGAGGAAAATAGAGGAAGGGCCCAGCACTTACCAACCTACAGTGCCATTTCCCAATGCCTTAAAGTCCAAAAAGAAACAACCAGCTCATAATGAGGAGATGATGGAGCTCTTCAAACAAGTACACATCAACATCCCTCTCCTCGATGCCATCAAACATGTCCCGGCCTATGCTAGATTCTTAAAAGAAATGTGCACTCCTAGGCGGGACCCACGAGTGACCCCGGAAAAGGTTCGACTCCCGGAGAACGTTAGTGCTGTGGTCCTCAACCAACTTCCAAGAAAGTTAAAAGACCCTGGAGCACCCCTTATCTCTTGCAACATTGGCGGTGTGACATTTGATAAAGCTCTCCTTGATTTAGGAGCTAGTGTGAATTTACTCCCTACCTCCATCTATGAGCAGTTTGACATCGGTGAGCTCAAGCCTACTCCCATTATTCTCCAGCTCGCCGATAGATCAATCAAGACTCCAAAGGGCCTTATTAAGGATGTCATTGTTAAAGTGAATGAGTGCTACTTCCCTGCTGACTTTCTTATTTTGGATATGGTTTCTCCCCAAGAAATCAAGCATACTCCTATCATTTTGGGTAGACCATTTTTAGCCACGGCTAGGGCTAATATAGACTGTGCTTCAGGAATTATGGACATATCTTTTGGGGACCAGAAAGTCAGCATCAACATTTTTAAGGCATCCAAATTTCATGATCAAAAAGGAGATTGCTATGCTGTTGACACCATTGAAGAATTTTTGGAGATTGAAAGGGACAGTAGGACTGGAATGAGAGAGGAAGTTGACATCTTGTCAACTCAACTTAGGACATGGCCCCCAGTTGAACCTTTGCCTCAGCTTAAATCTGAACCAGCTCTGCCCTCTTTGCAATCTCCTCCTCAGGTTGAACTAAAACCATTACCGGCCTCCCTTAAGTATGCATTCCTAGGCCCAGACCAAACCTTGCCAGTCATCATAGCAAGTGACCTTGAACCTAACCATGAGGAGAAACTAGTTGAGGTCCTTAAATCTCATAAGGGGGCTATGGGTTGGTCTGTCGCTGATCTTAAAGGGATTAGTCCATCCATTTATCAGCACCATATTTATATGGAGGAGAATGCAAAACCGAGCAGAGACATGCAGAGGAGATTAAATCCACACATGAAGGAGGTGGTCAAAAATGAGGTGGTCAAGTGGTTAGATGCCGGAATCATCTACCCAATTTCTGATAGTCAGTGGGTCAGTGCAACACAAATAGTCCCCAAGAAATCAGGACTTACTGTGATCACCAATAATCAAGAGGAGTTGATACCTACTAGGTTGACCACGGGATGGAGGGTCTGCATTGATTATAGGAAGCTCAACTCTATGACAAAGAAGGACCATTTCCCCCTCCCATTCATTGACCAAATTTTGGAGAAATTAGCAGGGCAAAAATACTTCTGTTTTCTAGATGGGTATTCTGGGTACAATCAGGTGGCTATCTACCCAGAAGATCAAGAAAAAACCACATTTACATGTCCCTACGGAACATTTGCTTTTCGGAGAATGCCCTTTGGATTATGTAATGCGCCTGCCACATTTCAAAGATGCATGTTAGCAATTTTTTCTGACATGGTGGGCAACTTTTTAGAAGTTTTCATTAATGATTTCTCCATTTTTGGGGATACATTTGATTCCTGCCTTGATCACTTAGCCAAAGTAATGAAGAGATGCATTGACACTAATCTTGTCCTCAGTTGGGAAAAGAGCCATTTCATGGTTAAAGAAGGTATTGTTCTAGGGCACATAGTATCGGAAAGAGGAATTGAAGTAGATAAAGCCAAAGTTGAGCTCATTGCCAAACTGCCACCACCCACCTCAGTAAAACAAATCCGATCATTCCTGGGTCATGCCGGATTCTATCGCCGGTTCATCCAAGACTTCTCCAAAGTCGCTAGACCTCTCACTAATCTGCTGGCTAAGAAAGTCCCATTCCATCTTGACCAATCATGTCTTGAGGCTTTCGAATCATTGAAAATGGTATTGACCAATGCCCCAATCTTACAAACTCCTAATTGGTCATTACCTTTTGAAATTATGTGTGATGCCTCGGATTATGCTTTAGGTGCTGTTTTAGGGCAAAGGATAGACAAAAAGCCTGTGGTGATTTACTATGCGAGTCGCACACTCGCTGATGCCCAACTTAGGTACACCACAACAGAAAAGGAGTTACTTGCTGTTGTCTTTGCCCTTGAAAAGTTTCGGTCCTATCTGCTAGGGGCCAAAGTCATTGTGTTCTCTGACCACTCAGCTCTCAGACACCTGCTGTCTAAAAAAGATGCCAAACCAAGGTTGATTAGATGGATCCTTTTATTACAAGAATTTAATTTGGAAATTCGGGATAAAAAAGGAAGTGAAAATATTGTTGCAGATCACTTGTCCCGAATTATCACATCAGACACCACACCCTTACAAGACTCATTTCCAGATGAGCACCTCCTTAGTGTATCTCACATTCCACCCCCATGGTATGCACACATTGTCAATTACTTAGCCGTGAAAAAAATTCCTGAAGGTTGGTCTAAACAAGAAAAAGACCGCTTCTTTGCTAAGCTCAAATACTTCTTTTGGGAAGACCCTGAGCTATTCCATTTAGGACCAGACCAAATCATTCGGAGGTGTGTCCCTGAAGGTGAGCAACAAAGCATTTTGACATTTTGCCACACCTTAGCTTGTGGGGGACATTTTTCAAGTAAGAAAACGGCAGCCAAAGTTTTGCAGAGTGGGTTCTACTGGCCCACAATATTCAAAGATGCATTCAAATTTTGCAAATCTTGTGAGCGCTGTCAGGCTATGGGAAACATGTCACGCAGGGACATGATGCCTTTAAACCCTATCCTGGTTGTGGAAATTTTTGATGTATGGGGAATTGACTTCATGGGACCGTTTCCACCATCTTTTGGTCATGAGTATATTTTGGTGGCAGTGGATTACGTGTCTAAGTGGATAGAAGCTATAGCCACAAGGACTAATGATCACAAAATTGTCATGAAATTTGTTCGCAAGAACATTTTCTCTCGATTTGGATGTCCGAGGGCTATCATTAGTGATGGGGGTTCACATTTCACCTATTCTCAATTCCGGGCATTGCTTCGGAAGTATGGGATAACACATAAGATTGCTACCCCCTATCATCCCCAGACTAGTGGCCAGGTGGAGGTTTCTAATAGGGAGATCAAGAACATTTTACAAAAGTCTGTCCGGCCGGATAGGAAAGATTGGTCAGAAAGGTTAGATGATGCTTTATGGGCCTATCGGACCGCCTACAAAACTCCCATTGGCATGTCCCCTTATAGGCTTATTTTTGGAAAGCCATGTCATTTGCCAGTCGAATTGGAACATAGGGCCTATTGGGCAATCAAACAATTCAATCTTGATTTAACACAGGCTAGTTCCCATAGATCCCTTCAACTGAATGAGTTAGAGGAACTTCGCAATGAAGCCTATGAGAACTCTAAGATTTATAAAGCCCAAACAAAAGCATTCCATGATAAACACATTTCACGCAAAACTTTTCAAATCAACCAAAAGGTCTGGCTTTTTAACTCTAGACTGCGATTATTCCCTGGCAAATTGAAATCCCGATGGGATGGACCATATGTGGTAATTAAAATATTTAACCATGGTGCAGTAACAATTCTTGATCCTAAAACTGGTCAAACTTTCACTGTCAATGGTCAACGTTTGAAACCTTACATTGAAAATCTTCCAATGCTGCAGGAGGACTCTCTCAGGCTGAGTGACCCGTTGTGAGCGATATTATGTCTGGCTGAAGACGTTAAACTTAGCGTTTCTTGGGAGGCAACCCAATTATCCTATCTCTTTTCAAAAAAATAAAAAAATTTTTTTTTTTGATTGATTATCTTCTTTTATCTAAGGAGCATGGAGCATGGAGCAATATTTCTTTGATGACGACATCTCTCTCTCAGGTCGTATCTATCCTTCCCTCTACTTTTTATGGCTTTATTTCATTTCTATATCTTACTCATGCCATTAGGGACAATGTCACCTAAGTTGGGGGGTAGCTTGAGCTCGAATTTCCTCAAAATAATTGCAACCTTTCATCACACCTCTAACACGTGTTTCATATTCATATTTCATGATGAGAAACTTTTCTTAGAATGATAGGACTTAGAGTCTTACATGTGAAAGTTACAAATTAAAGGGATGAATTAATTGGTTATGTCTTTAGCCTTTTCCTCAGAATACACCTGAAAATTCTATTGAACTTGCACACAATTGCACAATAACAAGATCAGTGGATGACAAATATTAGGATGATGGGAATTTTACTTGACACTTAGGTGGTGATGAATATTATGCCCATTCGTTGAACATAATCGTGAGGAAAAAGCTACCTGCCAAAAAAAAAAAAACATACACATGGAAAATGCCCCTGAACTTAGTAACCGGGCCTGCTTCTCCTAAGGCAAGAGTTGAGGTTCGCGTCAAACGGCGAAGGGATGTGCAGCACCGTGTGTCAAAAAAAAAAAGAGAAAAAAAAAAGAAGAAGAAGTATAAACTGGCAGAGTGAAGCTACCTGTAATTCGAGAAGCTCAATTCAAGAGGTGGGCAGAATTGAAAATCATCTTTAAGTGAAAGGTAGAAGACTCATTCATCTAGATTATTTGGAAGTCACTAGTCAAGTTATATCACTCATACACAAAGAGATATTTAATTTTGAGTGTATCCTGAGGAAAGGTCTAAACACATGGACTGATGAAATTTATACCAAATGCATTCTACTTGAACTTGTAATACTCCAAAGTCTAAATCATTATGCATAATGTTCTTGCCATGATCTGTGACACATGAGTATTTGCTAGTCCTAATTTTATAATTGTTTACATTGCTAAGGGACTAGCAATGTTCAAGTTGGGGGGTGTGATAAGTCTCCATTTCTTATGAAAATACATCGCATAAACACCATTTTATGTGCATATAATTAGGTAATTATGCATATTTCATAGTTAACCTCAACTCCACATTTAAATTGGAGCTTTCACGTAAATTGATTAATTCAATTATCTTATTTAATAATAAATTAAAGTTGAGGGCCATGATCATTAATTCTCCATTGCATAATCATGAGCATTTGAGATTTATGTGCACATTGTGGTAATTTGTATGGACTAAAGTGCAATTATGTGTGTGTAGGACACCGAAGGCAATTACAAAAGAAGTTGTGGGCAAAAGGGTCATCACCATTTTGACCAAGTCAAATAAAGAATTTAAATTATTTTGATTGGAGGGAAAGGAAAGTTCAAAATTTCGAATTCAAAGTTTGAAAAGAAGGAATCCAAACTTTAAGTTTGGAAAGGAGGAAAAAGACATCCAAAATTTGAATTAAAGGAGAGACATGATGAGCCTTGGGAAATGGGGTGCCTAAAGTCCAAGAAAGGGGGTGCCCACCTACTTTTACTCTTCCCCATGCATTATATTCCATTTGAATCTTAGCCATCCATCTCCTTTTGATATAATCTCCACCCTCTATCTACCAAACTTTCCCTATAAATAGCCCATGGTAAGGAGGAGAAGGGGAGTCTTTTCTTTGAGCAATCTTTCACTCTCCCTCTTTCTCTCCCAACCTTAGGCCTCCGGTTTCTCCCATTTATTCACCCTCCAAAGATTGCTTCAACGACGAAGGCGACTTCCTCCCGGCGTAGACGACATCTTCCACAAGGTTGTTCGTGATCCAAGGCCAAGAGAGGATGGCGCTATCATCACCATTGCTGCTACCATCTCTAAACTCCAGGCTTTTCTTGTGTTATTATTTTTGTGATATTTCACTTCATTGTAATCTCATTGTGTCATTAGTATAAACGTGTTTCACATCTCATGTACTCTTTATTTTAAGTTAATGAAAGGAGTTACTCTCTTGATCTAGTTCTTGCTCTTCTTCCATCTCTATCCCCTTCTTCTATCTCTTCTTTTCACTTCATGCAATTAATTTCTATAGCATAAGCGCATAGTCATGGTGTTTTCAATTAAGTGTTTGGTTTGTTCATCATTTCACTATTTTCTTTAAGCAAATCCAAATCACAAGTGTTTTTCAAAGGACTCTAAGGTTTTTAACTCTAAAAATCTCTTCTTCCCTGTGGATTCGACCCGTGCTTGCCATAGTACTACGTTCTCTTTTGATCATTTTGTGCGAGTTCGGTTTTAAGATTGTTAGCGCGCGTGTTTTAAACGACGAACTTTCGCGTTATCAGCATCCGTGGCGCCAAGAGGAGCACCAGTTGTGGGGCTAGCAGCTGGATGAGCCAAGACACAGACGGTGGAGGCGAGAGGCACCGGAGAAGGCATCATGGTCCTGTCGACAGGAGCAAAAGCGCTGGCAACCGCAGGGAGGGGGGAGACCATGACGCCAACTGCAGCGGCAACGGACGAGGGAACCGCAACGGCAGGGGGTGACACGCAGGCAGCTGGGGATGGGAGGATAGCAACAGAGCATGGACGATCCTCTTCCCTATCAGGGGAAGTCTTCGCGCAGTCCTGGATGAGAGGATCATCCCGAAGCGAGCAGGCCAGTCCCAGAAGGGGAGAAGAGGCTGAGGCGGTGGGCAGAGGTTGGGCTGCAGCCAGGGGGGGGCATTGGCAGGAGCTCCAGTGGCCTGCCAAACTGGAGCACGAGGTCGAACGGTGGCCTTAGCAGCCTGGGGGTGAGGGGGCAGCTCCTTACCAGAAGCAGAAGCCTTCCCACCCCCACCCGGCACCAAGGGGGTCCTCCTCTTGCAAGCCTCCGGAAGATGTCCAAGAAGCGAGCAGTGGCAACAGAACTAAGGTGAGTCAGGGTAGACGATAGCCTGCCACGAACCACGGCCGCCGATGCCAACCCAGACACGAGGCGGAAGCGGCTTGGAGATGTCGAGCAGCACACACACTCTGGCGGCGTGTCCACGGAGTAGGCAGGAGGTGTTCCTGTCCACCTGTGGGCGGCCCTTCTGGGTTAGGCACCTCAAAGGTCTTCAGCTGCTCGGCTGCTTGACATTCTATTTCTATTACAGGCTTGACGATCCCTGGCGGGACCCTAACATCTTCTAGCAGGTCTTCGAGGCAAGGTGCCCCCGGTGTAGGGTAAATGGCGAGAGGAGCCGCCCTGAATACCCCTTCTTGTTGTGCAATGAATGGTACATGCGGGGGAGCCATATAGCCCAGGGGTGGTAGAGGAAACCAGCCACTTGACTCCATTTTCTTCTTCCCTTTGACTTGGGCAGCTTGAGGAGCTTGCTTTGCCTTATCTAAGTACAAATTAGCATCTGACAAGTGACACTCGAACACCTCGAACGGGTGGAGGTCGGCGAAGATTCTGACTTCTTTCCCCTCGCAGGGGTACTTGATACACTGATGTAAGGTGGAGGGCACCACTCTGTTCTGGTGTAGCCAAGGCCGGCCAAGCAACGCCTTGTAGGAAGTGTTGGAGTTGATGACGTGGAACTGGACTTTGGAGGTGAAGTCGTCAAAGGTCAAGTTGAACTCTGCGACCCCCATGGGCACCTCACATTTCTGGTTAAAGCCAGCAATCTTGACATTTTTAACTTCGACCAGGTGTACGTCAAAGTAGTGCTTTTGGTACACCCGGTACGGGAGTATATTCACTGCTGCCCCTGGGTCGATCAAGACTCTGTTGATAGGCTGGCCGTTCAACTACCCTTTCATGTAGAGAGGCCTGTTATGGCTGCAAGTCGGCAGGAGCATGTCATCTTCTGTGAAAGCCACTGCTACTTCAGGTGATATTTCTGCCAAACAGGTTTCAAGGTGTGCTGGCGTCTGGAGGGCGGCTATGATGGCTTGCCGTGTTTCCTCGTTCAAGGACAACATCTGCCATACGGTGAACCGGGTCGGGATCTTCTTGAGGTGTCTGTCTATCCGTTCGGCGGCCCACACCTTGAGTAGTTTCATCTCTTCGGGTTTGGTACGCCTGCCCCCATCCTGAGGTTGGGGTGCCAGATCAGGGGATGCCTGGTTTGTGGGCTCTGCTATAGCCCGTTGAGCAGGCGGGGCCTGCTGGGCCTCATCCGCTGCTCGCATGAATTCGGCGAGGTTTGGGGTGCCGCTGAATTCTTCCTCTGGCTGGGCAGGAGTTGCAGCTGGTAGAGCTTGGGGAATGCTTACTTTACTGGTCATAGAAGACCCCTGGGGGTGCGCCCGCCTTCCTGCTCGAGCTGACAGGAACTCGGTGAATGACGGGGCGCCTTGACTCTTGGTGCCTCTGGGGTAGAGACCTGATGGGGGAGGGATCTGGGTACCTCGGACCTCAGGCTCGGGAACCTGGTATGGTTGTTCCCCCCTGAGCATGATGTTGAGGCTGCCCTGAGGAGGGCACCCCCACTTCCTCCCTGACCTGGTGGCGTGCTGGGAGGTGGATGCTTCAGCTTGACTCACCTCTGCTGGTTCATGGGGTGGGTCTTCTTCTTTTTCTTCCAGGGAGAGAGCGGTATCGAACAGCGCCGAGAGGGTGTTGCAGGCGAGGACGACCTCCTTCTTCTTCTTACCCCTGGGTCTTCTCTTCTTCTTCTTCTTCCCTGTCGCGGCCAATGGCTGCTCCTGAGGAAGCTCACCCCACAGGGGAGGCCCTTTTTCTGTTTCAGCTTTTGTTCCTGGAGCCAGCTCGAGTGATTCGAACTCCTCCCAGGGGACATATTCTTTTAGTTCCACGGGCTGGATTTTGGGCTGTTCATAATCTTCAAGCCCGTCAATAATAGCCTGGAGTTTATCGACCGTCGGGCTAGTTTTCTAGTGCATTCGCAGCGGGACAGAGCTCTTCTTGTTGTGGGTGGGCTGCCACATGACCAGCCTGGGGGCCGTGTCATGGCGAACCGGGCTCGCCGGTGGTGGTGCCGGCAAGGGTGTCGCGTCCCTTGGATGAATCCCTAGGGCGGACCGAGGGGTGCGTGCCTTTCTATTTCTTCCGGGCACCGTCTGCCAACCCTCTTGATCTTGGGCCGGGGCCAGGACAAAAGTCTCATAAGTGGCGCGGGCACAGGCTTCCGCCCACTCTTCTGGCAACTCCTGATATAGTGAGATCATATTGACGGAGGAGGCTATGCTGGGCAGCTCGTGTGGCTGCGGGGGGTCTACTTTATGCTCCCCCATGTCCATCTCCACTCAACAACGTCCTTGAAGACGTAGCAGTCTTCAATAGTATGCCCGAGCACCCGGTGGTACATGCAGAAGCGCGGGTCATCCTTCTTCTTCAAGTCGCCAGGCCTTTTCGGCTCTGGCAGTGTGATTTTATTGTAGCTGGTTACCCATTCAAACATGTGCTTGGACTTGTCCCGGGAGAAGGAATATAACTTGTTTCTCATCTTCTCCCTTAGCGAGGGGCCTTCCCACCGCTCTGTGGTTCTGGGCGGCGGAGGGTTGGCCGCTCCCTTGGCTTTCTCCTTTTGCTTTTCAAAAGCCTGGAAGTCTAGTGCATGCACCTCCGGGGGAGCCGGCTTCTTCTCCGCTTGCCTGGCTCTCTGGCTTGACATGCCTGGAGTGGAGGAGTATCAGGCCAAGAATGCCTCGATCTCCGCTACCACATTGTTTAGGCAGTCAAATGTCTTGACCTCAGTGCCGATCATCCTTTCTAGGATTTCTTTCTTTAAGTTTTGCTTGCAGATCTGCACTACGTCTTCCTGATGCGGGGGGCGTTTGCACCTCATACTAAGGTTCCTCCATCTTTTAATGTAGTCGAGGGCCCACTCATCATTCTTCTACCTTGTGGCGTAGAGTTCAGCCATGGTAACTTCTCTCTCGGCAACGTAGAACCTTCCCTCTAACTTCTTCTGCATGTCGGGCCAGTCGGCCACCGACCCGGGTGACAAGCCGGAGTACCATTCAAAGGCAAGTCCGGTAAGTGTTGAGCCGAATAACTTTAGGAGGTAGGCCTTGTCAGCAGCCAGGTCTCCCATGACGTTCACATAGTAGGCAATGTGCTCTCTGGGAGACCCCTGTCCGTTTAACTTTTCAAATTTCGGTGGCTTGGTGACACCAGCCGGCAGCTTCCTTGTAGCATAGTGAGCCGGGTAGGGTACCCGGTAGACGTCAAATGGCGTCTGATCCCCATCGCCCCTCTCGGCCAGCTTCATATCTATCATCTGCTCGAGCATCAACCGGCTGACTGCCGTCGGGTCGACTGGGCTCGGGTAGAAATGAGCGGGCTGCGCGCTCAGGGTGGCTACCACGGTCGCTCGGGGGGCCATGGGGGACCCTTGTGAAAGCAGAGCCTGTGGCGGGGTCACTACTGTGCAATGTGCTTGCTGCGGGGGCGCGCCCCCGAAAGGATCGAGGGTTGCTGGAAGAGCTGCCTCTGAAGACTGCCCCCTATCCCTGGGTACCTCGGGTATAACCTCGGTCTGCCAGGACATTGGGGGTGGTGTGTTTCGCTCATTCAGCTGCTTTTTAAGTGATTCGATTTCCTGCTGGAATCGTTGTATCATAAGCAGCATTGCTGGGTCAGCCGTGGGAAGACTGGGCATGCCCCCTGTCTCTTCGGCCGGGGTGTCCTCGGATGATGTCGAGGGTCCGCCACTCGTGTCGTTGGTGGTGACCACATTGGCCGTGAGGGCCGCAAGGGGCTCTTCAGGTAGGGCCCCTTCGGCGCCTGTGGGTGTCGCGTCGCCTGTCGCTCTCCTTCTTCTGGTAAGGGGTCCCGGCCTGACGGCTATTCTGGCCAATTCTTTCGGGTCGGTGGGTAAGGCCCCATACCGACCATGAACTCCAGCCATATTGCAGGTGAATGTCTGCCATTTCTTATTCTTATTTCTTCTTGATGCCCTCCTGGACGATCCTCCAGGGAATGTCAGCCTGTCGAAGACCGACCGTCGGGGCGGCGCTTCCTCCCGTACAGGGGACTGGCGCGGCTCCTCCCGGCGGGTCCTTGACTCCATGCTAGGTGCAGGTCCCCCCCTTTCTTCCTGGAAGGCGGAGGCCATTGCCCCCAGTAGTCTCTGGCGGCCGGCGGGGGTGCTACCCGGGCCTCGGAGGTAGTTCCTCATGGCCTGCTCGATCCCTTCCCACTCCTGGTCAGGGAGAGCGGCCTGGGGTTGCGCGTCGATGACAGCGGCAGGAGGGGAGTAGGCCGTGAGAGCCGGGCGGGCGGCATTGTGCCGGCGCCCTCGACGACGGCGGTGAACATTCTCGGACGGCACTGGGATGACGGGTGCGGTCGGAGAGTGGGGGTCACTACCTCGACCCTGCCATCATGTCGGGCCCTCCTAGGGCGGAAAGTGCTGGGCCCTGCCTGGGCGGGTGCAGTGGGCTGGGTCTCCTTAAGTACCCAGACTTGCTTCAGTTTAGCCGGCCTGTGGGCCGGCGCCCTCTTCGGTGCCACAGCTGGGGTCGCGATCGCTGCCCTCTCTTTCAGCTTCTCCAGTTCGTGGAAGGAGTTGCGGACTGGGATGGTAGGGACGGTGCGGTCCGGTGTTACCTGGGACCTCTGCCCGTCCAGGCGGACTCGGAGGGCCCCGACGGCCATTGACTTCCCGGAGTTGGAGGCGCGACGCCCTGAGCCGATGTTGGTGTTGTTTCTTCGGAGCCTTCTCCGGTGGGATGTCGACCCTTGGTGGAGCAGGCCGGTAGTGTGGTGCACGTGGTGCACGTTGCAGCTAAGCGTCATTGTGAGGACGCTGTTGTTGCCTTCGGCCACAGCTCGGCCGGCAGCAGCTCCCCTGGCCCCCGGGGCGGGAGCGTTGATCTGGGTGTCCTCGGGCGCCTCCACATCGAGGATCTCGGCAAAGGCCACCCCCAAGAAGTTGGGGAAGCCCACAGTGGGAGGGAAGCTCCCAAAGGTGAGGGGCACCGCCAGGTAGCCGCCTCGAACGTGGTTCTGGATGGGTTGAGGGCCGCAGACGACCGTCATGGTTGGTTCCATGATGCCTCTCTCTTCTGCATTTAAGAAGGTAGCACAATTAGTATTACAAGAAGGGGGCCGCGGGGCCCCTAATTTCGGCAAAAAGATGAAGGGTGGATCAGTCCCACCGGGCGTGCCTGAGTTGTGGATGCACTTTTCGTTGAACTATTATTCTAGTTCATCTGTTGGTTTTATCAGGTGCGTGGGCGTGCCAGTCACCGAGGTGACAATTTATTCGGGCCCCGAAGAGCCCATGGTGCCCTCGATCTGACTTCGTCAGACGATTGTGTGGTTCGTGTCGGGACCGAATCACGTCGCGCCATAAAGGTCACGACGTCATTTACATCCCCCATACGAGGGAATACCCTTGATTAGTTGCCGAAATTAGAGGCCCCGCGGCCGAAAAGAGTAATACTAATTATGCGAGAGAGATAGGGATAGATCACACTGAAGGTTGTATTAAGGCCATAAACTATCGTCCGTGTCGGCCACTCGTAGACCTTTTCGTATTCGGACACAGGTCCGTGGCAGAGTCACAATGAGGAAACCGAGGTAGATCCCTTCAAATGTTTGCCGAGCATACGGCAATTTTAATGAAGATTCGGAAGGTATCCGGAACGAGAAAACAAATCTGGTCCGATTAGGATGTCGGCCCGAGGTTAGATCAAAGCCTGGCCATATCGGGGTAATTCCCGAGACTCGGGCTCGACCTGAAAGGGCGGCGTTGTTATTCCCTTTTGCCCCGGGTCACGGGGAGAGATGGGGGGCTGCGGTGTAGGCCTTAGCGTCTTTTATCTGGGGTTTTCTTAGTTATATCCTCTGGGATTTCTTATTTGATGTTTACTATTTATTCGTGCCTTTGTCCGGGATGATTTCTCTTCTTTTATTCATGATTATTCTTATTATTATCATTTTTCGTTATTTATTTTTTTTATTACCCCTCCTGCCTCTTTTATTGTGATTAATATTGCGCATTCGGAGTCCTTTGATGAGCACATTTTTTTATTGATTTATTTGCCATATGTTAAGGCCATTATCATGTTGTATATATGCATAGGTGTGGTGTGCCGGCGAAGGGAAGGTAAGAGTGTACCGCTGAGAGGCCCAGAGGGGAGTGTGCCGGCGAAGGATGAAAAAGGTGTACCGCTCAGGGCACGAAAAGGGGGTGCCGGTGGAGGTTATGGAAGAAAGGGTGTGCCGCTGAGGGGAGTGTACTGCTGAAGGTGGGGGATAGGGTGTACCGCTGGGGGGGCAACAAGGTGTGCCGGCCAAGGGAATTGGGGTGTACCGCGGAGGGTTCAAGAGGCATGCCGCTGGGGAAGGGATTTGGCGAGCGTGCCGCTGAAGGCTGGGAAGAGCGGGCCGGTTGATTAAAATGCACCGTTGAAGGGCCAATCGGAATGTGATAGTGGAGGTTCGATCAGTTTTCAATTATTTGTTTTAAGGCTTTTCTTTTCTTCTTATCTTAAATTTCGTGTAGTTTTATATAAAATTTCTCCCTTTGTTCGTTCTCTTTGTTGTTCCCGTTCAGCCTCTTCTGACGAGTCAGACGTTCGGGCTACCGGGTAATTGGTCTATTCAGTTCTCGTCACGATGCTGACAGTGGCTTGGTTATTTGGCAGATTTTTATTATTGATTGCTCTTATTCGTTTGTTGCTTCCTTTTGCCGCTTTTAATCGTTTATTTGTTTCTCACAAAAATTCGGCAGCATCTCCCCTTAACCCGGGGCGTAAGGGAGATATAGGGGACGCGCCCACATGGAGTGGCGGAACCCGACAACTGGAGGTGGGCGCCCAAGGGCAGCAACACCTTTGTAGAGCCTCGTAAAACACGAAGGAGAACAACAGACTGAAGGCCTCTAAGGGCATATAATGTGGACTGGGGCTGGCCAAGGAGTGTGCCGCTGAGGGGCCTGGAGAGTGTGCCGGCCAGGGGTCAATTGGGTCAAGAAGCGTGCTGGCCAAGAACCCCAATGGGGTGCACCGCTGGAGGCTGGTGGGTGTGCTGCTGAAGACCAACTTGGGTGTGCCGCTGAGGGCCAACCTGGGCGTGCCGCTGAGGGCCAATGGGGTGTACCGGCCAGAGGCCGAAATGGTGCATCGCTGGAGTAGGCTTGCAGGCTATTCAAGGAAATAAACAAGGGGGGTCAAGACCAAATACGGGCCACTGGTAGCTGGGTATTCGGAGGGAGAGGGTAAGGCTCTCCCTCTCTCCCCAAGCCCGTGGACACAATAGATGGCCATGGAAGGGAATGAAGAGCTCATGAGGCCAAGGCTAATAGGGGAGGAATCACATGGCTACGGCGGTTCCAACGAAGCACCGGGGAGACGGAGAGAACGAGCTACACATCACATGCACTGCGAAGGGGGGATAAACCAATAGAAATTGCAAGAAAAGCCCAGGGAGGGTGATTCTTCATTCACGGGAGGCAAAAGGCCGTAGCCCTACATGCATATTACAAAAGCAAAGAAAGAATGCCGAGGATGAGACCATGGACAAGGGGAAAAACCAAAGAAAAATAGAACATGGAAGGGGGAAATGAAATACAAGACGACAGGAAGCGTTAGGGGCTTGGACGTTGGCCATTGCCCCCAACTCTCTCCCCTATTACATCAAGCTCTCTCTCCCTTACTCTTGCTTCTTCCCGGTGGTCGTCGGAGGGGGCTCATGCCAGGAGGGCCTCTCCTTCTCTTCTCTCTTCTCCTCTTTCTCCTATGTGTGTCTTCTTCTCTCTGAGCCTCTCCCCTTCTATCTCTTCTTCCTCTTTTTCTCTCCTCTGTCTCGCCACCTTCTCTCTGCCTCTGCTTCTCTTCGAAGTGGGAGGCCTTTTATATTCCCAGCAGCCGGAGGCGGGAAGTGGCCTTGTGATGATGGGGGTTTGACCTCCCCTGTCCTGGCTATCAGTGGGGTAGGCTACGTGGCCCAACGATCAGCTGTCACCTAAGACTGCTCCACTGTGCACCAAGGATGCGTAGGGCATGGGCATCACGTCATTGCCGTTGAAAAATGCTTCACGCTGTGCCGCTGGCGGGCTGAACAAGCGTGCCGTGGGGGAGCCAAAAGTGCGTGCCGCTGGAGCACAAAACAGTCGTGCCGCTGAAGACTCAACAGCGTGTACCGCTGAAGCCCCCAAAGGGCCGTGCCGTTGGAGCCCCAAATGGGCGTGCCGCTGGGGAGCCAAAAAGGTGTGCCGCAGAAGCCTCTGGAGGCTGTGCCGCTGAAGGGCTTCAGGGCGTGCCGCTGAAGACCCCCCCTTTGGGGTGTACCGCTGAACCCCTGGATGGGGTGTGCCACTGAACAGCCCAGTGGGCATGTCGCTGAAGACCCCATGGGGGTGTACCGCTGGCCAGCCCAATGGGCGTGCCGCTGAACCCCTGGATGGGGTGTGCCGCTGAACAGCCCAGTGGGGCGTGCCGCTGAACACCCAAAGGGGTGTGCCGCTGAACACCCAAAGGGGTGTGCCGCTGAACCCCAAAAGGGGAGTGCCACTGGGCAACCCTGGGTGTGCCGTTGAAGGCCAAATTGGGCGTGTTTCTGAGCCTGTTGTGGACACGAGCCATGTCCTATTTGGCTTTCTCTGAGGCTCACAGATTGTGGGGGCTCCTTGTGCTCGGTTCCTCTTCACTGTTGTGACTCCTCGCGGCAGCTTTGCGACAGTTCTCCCGGGGTTTATTCGCTCGGGCCGTCATTGACACTGGGCCGAGCGGGGTATCATGGGTGTGCAATTTTTGGTGTCCACAAGCGGTACACCCCTTCGCTACTCAGCGGCACACCCCAGCCTCCAGCGGTACACCATGTTTCCTTCGCCGGCACACTATATATATATATACGCATATATATGGCCCGATAAGGGCATCAACACTAGCAAATAAATTAATGAAAAATTACGCTAATTAAAGAACTCCCAAATATGCAACATTAATGATGATAAAGGAGGCGGGAGGGGAAATAAAGATAATAAAAGTAATAATAATAATAATAATAATGAATAAAAGAAGAGAAGTCATGCAGAACAGATGCATAAAAAAAATAATAAACCGCAGGATGAAAATCAGAACATATAACTAAGAAGACCCCAAATAAAAGACGCTAGGGCCCACACTACAGCCCCCATCTCTCCCCGCGACCCGGGGCAAGAGGAACAATAATGCCGCCCTCCCGGGCCGGGCTCTGATCTTGGGAGTCATCCCGACATGGTCCGGTCTCGACCTGGCCTCGGGTCGACATCTTGATCGGACCGGGTTTGCTCCTCGTTCCGTACACCCTCCGAGTCATCACTAAAATTGCCGGGTGTTCGGCAAACACTTGAACGGATTTGTCCCGGCTTTTCCCGTCACGTTTCTATCACGGACCCGTGTCCGAATATGAAAAGGTCCACGAGTGACCGACATGGTGTGGACGCACTTCTCGTTCGACCGTCGTTCCGGTCCGTCTGTTGGTCTTATTAAGTGCGTGGGCGTGCCAGTCACCGAAGTGACAATTTATTCGGGCCCCGAAGAGCCCATGGTGCGCTCGATCTGACTTCGTCAGACGATTGTGTGGTTCGTGTCAGGACCGAATCCCGTCGCGCCATAAAGGTCACGACGTCATTTACATCCCCCATACGAGGGAACACCCTTGATTAATTGCCGAAATTAGAGGCCCCGCGGCCGAAAAGAGTAATACTAAATATGCGAGAGGGATAGGGATAGATCACAATGAAGGTTGTATTAAGGCCATAAACTGTCAGCCGTGTCGGCCACTCGTAGACCTTTTGTATTCGGACACAGGTCCGTGGCAGCGTCACAATGAGAAAATCGAGGTAGATCCCTTCAAATGTCTGCCGAGCATGCGGCAATTTTTAATGAGGATTCGGAAGGTATCCGGAACGAGAAAACAAATCCAGTCCGATTAGGATGTCGGCCCGAGGTTAGATCAAAGCCTGGCCATATCGGGGTAATTCTCGAGACTCGGGCCCGACCTGAAAGGGCGGCGTTGTTATTCCCTTTTGCCCCGGGTCCCGGGGAGAGAGAGGGCTGCAGTGTGGACATTAGCGTCTTTTATCTGGGGCTTTCTTGGTTATATCTTCTGGGATTTCTGATTTGATGTTTACTGTTTATTCGTGCCTTTGTCCGGGATGGTTTCTCTTCTTTTATTCATGATTATTCTTGTTATTATCATTGGTTTGTTATTTATTTTTTATTACCCTCCAGCCTCTTTTATTGTGATTAATATTACGCATTCGGAGTCCTTTAATTAGCGTAATTTTAATTGATTTATTTGCTATTATTAATGCCTTTATTGGGCTGTATATGTGTATATGTATAGTGTGCCGGCGAAGGGGAAAACGGGAGTGTACCGCTGAGGGCAGAGAGCGTGCCGCTGGGAAGCTAAAAGGGGCGTACCGCTGGAGGCCAAAGGAGCGTGCCGCTGAGGATCAAGGGAGTGTACCGCTGAAGGTTCATGGGGCGTGCCGCTGGGGCAATTAAGGGTGTACCGCTGAGGGTTTAAAGGAGTGTACCGCTGAAGGTGGGGGATAGGGTGTACCGCTGGGGGCAACAAGGTGTGTCGGCCAAGGGAATTGGGGTGTACCGCTGAGGGTTCAAGAGGCGTGCCGCTGGGGAAGGGATTTGGTGAGCGTGCCGCTGAAGGCTGGGGAGAGCGGGCAGGTTGATTAAAATGCACCGTTGAAAGGCCAATCGGAACGTGGTGGTGGAGGTTCGATCAGTTTTTGATTATTTGTTTTAAGGCTTTTCTTTTCTTCTTATCTTAATTTGTATTCAGTTTTATATAAACTTCTCCCCTGCTTTGTTCTGTTCGACCTCTCCGTCGTCAGTCGGAAGTTCGGGCTGCCAGGCAGTTAATCAGTTCGGTTCAGTTCTCGTTATAGTGCCGGCAGTGGTTTGATGAGTTGGAAGGCTTCATTAATTATCCTGCTCATTTGTTGCCTCCCTTTGCCTCTTTTAATTATTTATTAGTTTCTCACAAAAATTCGGCAGCATCTCCCCTTGACCCGGGGCGTAAGGGAGATACAGGGAACGTGCCCACATGGGGTGGCGGAACCCGACAACTGGAGGTGGGCCCCCGGAGGAGCAACACCTTTATAGAGCCTCGGAAAACGTGGAGGAGAACGACAGACTGAAGGCCTCTAAGGGGGCATATAATGTGGACTGGGGCTGGCCAAGGAGTGTGCCGCTGAGGGCAGAGAGTGTGCTGCTGAGGGCTAAACAGGGGTGTGTACCGGCCAAGAGCCAAAGGCTACAAGTGTGCCGGCCAGGGGTGACAGAGTGTGTGTTCCGCTGAGGGCAGAAAGGGGTGTGCCGCTGAGGGCACATGAGGTGTGTACCGGCCAAGGGCTAAGTGCTACAAGTGTGCCGGCCAATGGCTAATGTGGTGTGTGCCGCTGAGGGCAGAGAGGGGGTGTGCCGCTGAGGGCACATGAGGTGTGCCGCTGAGGCCCAGAACTAGTGTGCCGGCCAAAGCTCGGAGAGGTGTGCTGGAGGATTGAAAGGGCTAAGTGCATGAGCTGGGAGGTTTTGCAGGCTATTCACTGAAGGAGGGAGGGAATTCAAGGCCGGGGGTAGGCCACTTGATTACTGTGTATTCGGAGAGAGGGTAAGGGTCTCCCTCTCCCCTAAGCCAGTGAACACGGCAGAAGGCCATGTAGGGGTTTAGAGGGTTCATGAGGCCAAAGCTCACGAGAGACATCACATGTCGACATGGAGGCCCCCAAGAACACCAGAGCAATGGGGAGACGGAGGGAAAATGAACAACCCCATAAAAAGACCGTGAGAGCTAGCACAAGCCAATAAAACTCATAGAGAAACCCCAAAGAGGATGATTTTCATTTATGGGGAGCCAAAGGCCAAAGCCCTATATGCACATTACAGAAGAAATGCCCAAGACGAGGCCATGGACAAAGAAAAAAAAGAAATCCAGGACAAAGAACGGGAGGAGGAATGGAATACGAAAGGGTAGAAAACATTGGGGCCTAAGACATGGGCCACCGTCCCCAACCCTCTCCCCATTACATTCAACTCTCTCTCCCTTACTCTTGCTTCTTCCCGGAGGTCGTCGGAGGAGGCTCACGCCAGAACTCTTCTTCTTCTCTTTTCTCTTCTCTTCCTCTCTGTGTCTCCGTCTGTGTGTCTCCCTCCCTTTTCTATCTCTCTCCTCCTTCTTTTCTGTCGAAGGCAGAGGGTCTTTTATACTTCAAACAGCCGAAGCCCTCGAGCACGACCGTTGAAGGCGGGAAGTGGCCTTGTGATGATGGCGTTTGACCTGCCCCGTCCTCGATCGTCAAGGGGAGGTAGCCTGTGTGGCCCAATGGACGGTTGCCACCTCGGACGGCTCACTGCGCGCCAAGGAAACGTAGGGCATGGGTGGCACGTCGTCTTGCCGTTGAAAAGCTTCAACGCTGTGCCGCTGGCGGGCTGAACAAGCGTGCCGCTGGAGCCTCTGAGGGCGTGCCGCTGGAGGGCTTCAAATGGGCGTGCCGCTGGGGAGCCAAAAAGGCGTGCTGCTGAACCCCTGGATGGGGTGTGCCGCTGAACAGGCCAGTGGGGCGTGCCGCTGAAGGCCCTGGTAGCTGTGCCGCTGAAGGGTCCATTGGGGCGTACCGTTGGAGGCCCTGGGGGCTGTGCCGCTGAAGGGCCCATTGGGGCGTGCCGTTGAAGGGCCCATTGGGGCGTACCGTTGGAGGCCCTGGATGGGGTGTGCCGCTGAACAGCCCAGTGGGGCGTGCCGCTGAAGGGCCCATTGGGGTGTACCGCTGGAGGCCCTGGGGGCTGTGCCGCTGAAGGGCCCGTTGGGGCGTGCCGCTGAAGGCCTTGGGGGCTGTGCCGCTGAAGGGCCCATTAGGGCGGCCAGCTGAGGGGCTAAATGGGCAATGTTGAGCCCGTTGTGAGCGTGAGTTGTGCCCCATTTAATTTTCTTCGAGGCCCATGGATTGTGGGGCTCTTTGTAATTGATTTCTCTTCACTGTCGTGACCCCTGGGGGCGGCTTCACGGCGGTATGCGCATTCGGGGCATCCAAATGACCAGTCTCTCCCGGGTTGCTTCTCTCGGCTTCGTTGTTGACGCCGAGTCGAACAGGATATCCGGGTGCACAATTTTTGGTGTCCACAAATGCCCCCCACCCACGGGTATCGCAGGCGAAGGATGAGCCGGGCGGTGCCCGTTGGTGTACTTGTCTCTTTTCTCTTCGTCGGTGCCGACGGGGTGTCGAGAGCCGACCTGGTTTGTTGTTTGTTGGTCTCTTTGTTAGCGCCGACGAGGTGTCGGGAACTAAAGCAGCACATTGGTCTCTTCATCAGTGCCGACGGGGTGCCGGGGACTGAAGCAGCACATTGGTCTCTTCATTAGTGCCGACGGGGTGCCAGGGACTGAAGCAGCGTGTTGGTCTCTTCATCAGTTCCGACGGGATGCCGGGGACTGAAGCAGCACATTGGTCTCTTCATCAGTGCCGACGGGGTGTCGGGGACTGAAGCAGTTTGTTGGTCTCTTCATCAGTGCCGACGGAGCGTCGGGGACTGAAGTAATTTGTTGTCTCTTCATTAGTGCCGATGGGGTGTCGGGAACTGAAGCAGTTTGTTGTCTTTTGTCTCTTCATCAGCGCCGACAGGATGCCGGGAACTGCCCTGGTTTGTTGTCTCTTAGTCTCTTCGTCTCTTGGTCTCTTCGTCAGTGCCGACAGGACGCCGGGAATTGACCTGGTTTGTTGTCTCTTAGTCTCTTCGTCAGTGCCGACAGGGTGTCGGGAGCTGACCTGGTTTGTTGATCTCTTTGTCTCTTGGTCTCTTCGTCAGTGCCGACAGGGCGCCGGGGAATGACCTGGTTTATTGATCTCTTCTGTTCTTTTCTTTCTCTTTTTTTTTGAACCACATTACCGATACAAGCGCCCTTTCGGGTTTTTGCCGGTACCGGCCCCCTCTTGCTTTTGCCGACGTGCCCTTTCGGGTTTTCACGCGGCGGGGTACCCAATTTTGCCTGTGGCACCCTCTCGGGTTTTCGCCACAGCCGGGTTGTTGCCATTTTTACCCTTGTCCCCACGTAGGGGAAAGTCCGGCGGGGTATCTCTATTTTTAACCCCATTTTCTTCTTTTCTTTTTTTTTTGAGTGAGTGATACGCGAGTGTCGGCTAGGGCATGAAGCCTTGCGCCGGAAGACAAGGTTCACTCGTTGGCAAGAATAGAATGGCAGCGCAACGGGAGAATTTGTGCCGATTCGGACGTAAGGTCTGTAATTGCCATATTGTGCGGAGTGGGTGGCTGGGACACGGGGCCTTGCGCCGGAAAGGGACTTATTCGTTGGCAAGGGACTAATGCCAACGGAAGGATAGAGGTTCTACCGATCCAGGCGTAAGGCCCGTGATGGCGATTTTATGTGACGGAAGGTGGCCGAAGCACAGGGCTACGTGTCAGGGACGGGCTTGTTTATGGGTGTGGTGGTGGTGACACTATGACAAGGATAGAGCTGCAGGGGTAGAGTCGTCTTTGCTAGCAGGGATGTTCATCTGACTGGGATCGTGGGGATGGAATGTTCTCCCCGAAGACATTTATTACTCGATCTCATCGACTTACTCCTCTACGTGTGTGAGCGGATGAGTATGCGAATGCGTGTACATGCATGGGTATGTATATACACCCATATACATATATATATATATACATATATGTATTTAATATCTTTCATATCTATTATTTTTTTTATTTTCTTATTTTATTTTCTCCTCTTACTCATTCATTTTTTCTTCTTTTCCACCTCTTTTTTTTATTTCCTCTCCCTTTTTCTTATTTTTTTCTTCCCCCACTTTTATCCCTCTTTTTCTCTTTCTCCCTTTTTATTCTCCTTTTTTCCCTTTTTTTATCTCTTTTTTATTTCTTTTCTTTTCTTCTTTTTCCCTCTCTTTTCTTTTCTTATAAATAGGGGGCGGGGGTACTTCGAACGGTCACCCGTTTCGAACTGCCCCCCCCCTCTTCCCTCTCTCTTTCTCCTTTTGGTGACCGAACGGGCGGACTTCCCCCCCCTCGTCCTTCTTCTTCTTCTCCGAGCACGACCACCGCCGCCGCCGTCGTCTTCGTCGTCGGTCCGGTGAGGGCATCACGGTGGAAGCCCCCCCCTCTTTTCTCTTCCTCCCTCGGCATCCCGTCTTTTCTCTTCAGCTTTTCATCCCCCCCTCTCTTCTCCATTTTCACCCTCGGCGGGCGGTTGATAGTTAAAAACGCATGCCGTTAATGCATCCACTACCAAATTTAATTTTCGACCCACAAATTAATTATAAGAAAATAGATAAGTGGTGAGTCCGAGACGAATCCACAGGGAAATTTAGATTTTAAGGTAGAAAATTCTTGAGTTTTATAATTAACAATTCATGACAAAGAGATACTCAAATGAAAATTGATGAATGAAAATTAACTAACCTAAGTGAATGTTCTTTTAAGAAATTAAGACGTCAATCAACTTAACTAATTGCAAAGATGGCAACAAAAGAAAGACACCACAATTGGAGGAGAGGAAAGAGAGATAGATAAAGAAGATGAATAAAAATAAAACACTCTCATTAAATTACTATCAAAGGAGGAATGTATCTGCAGCGTAATTAACAAATCTAAGACAACTACACTTAGTGGACTAAATACATTAAACTATGAAGAAAATGCTACAGTCGATAAATGAATACTGAAACGGGTGATATCAAATTAACAGTAAACACAAATAGAGAATGTGTAGCATGGATGGGCCTCCGTCCACCCCTTCTCTTCTCTCTGGCACGTTGTCACCGGTGCACAGTTGCAACAAGGAAGGGCTCAGCAGAGAACGCTCGCCGCCTCTCTTCCTATCTTCTCAACGCGGCAGCAGAAGAACCTGCAGAAAGGTGGAAGCAGTGAAGTCACGGCTTCACTTCCCGTCCTCACTTCGTGAACACCGCGATCGCACGCAGCCGTAAAGGAAGCCCACGACGAGCAAAGGAGGTTGCTGGAGACAGACGCGGCAGCACAGGAGACTCCACGACAGGAACTGGACGACCTGCGGCCTGCACGAACCACGTCGCCAACAACGGTACTTAACCACGGCCGCAGCAAAGGAGCTCGCCACGGACTCCACACGCACTGCTGGCGGAGCCTTGAGGAGAGCGTGCGGCAGCGCGGGAGCACGCCGAGGAAGCTCGTAGCAGCGTGGGATGCTCGCTGGAGAACCACCGTGGCGACGAGTAGAGCGACGACGTCACGGACGTGCACGGTGCAGCAGAAGGAAGCACGCTGCCACCACGCCGAAGGTCGCCGCGGACGCTCGTGACGCAAACTAAAACCCAAAGAGAGAACCAAACGCAAAAGCACCAACCCGAGAAAACCCAAAACAAAAACAGAAGAAGAACCCCCAACTAAGAAAACCAAAAGCAGAAGCCAACCAAAAACCAACCCGAGATAATCAAAAACAGAAGAAGCAACCCCACGTACATTCTTGGAACCCTCTTTTTATAGGGGCACAGCTCGCCCAGAACTCCACAGAACCACCACCGCTTTCGTTGCCATTATGCATGCTCCGCACGCGACTATCTCGCCGTATTCGTCCATTCCGAACGGCATCCATGTAGTCGCGAGTTCCCTCCGTCAATCCCTCATGTACGCTGCGAATCTCCGGAGCCGCTTTTCACTGAGCGGATGGCCTCCGCTTTCGACGCCATCACTGCTATCATCCTCATGGCCTTATGCCGTCACCTCCGTATGCAGTTTGGATGCAAACGGAACCCTCGAGCGAACCTCCCGCCATGAGCAAACGATCTCTGCTATCTTTGCGGCATCCACCTTCTTATCTCATCAGCGGCATCTTCGTGAAGCCATGCAGGTATATGTGTATGTTGTATTGCCATGCACTTGATGTCCACTGCCGCCATCTTGATGTTTGGTTGAATATTATAATGCCATCTCAACACCCGGCTATGCACGTGATCGGCCCATCAACTGCAACTTTCATGCAACTAAATCATTTGTAACTGCATGTATTGTGTATTTCGCACTGCCATGCACGTGATCACCTTGCTGCCTCATGCAACTAACATGGCCTTCTACTTGATGCTTTTATGCATTTCATGTCATACTGTAGCCACTTGCGTGAAGGAAGCTTACCACCGTGCATGTATACAACAAGCCACCATTTCTTTACGTGATTTAGCCCATCAAACTGTAGCTTTAGTGCAACTAAGTCACTTGTCTTGTCAATGCATGCATATGCCTCTTACTTGGCCATGCACGTGATATCCTTAAATATTCCTATTATACTGCCACACCTTGTGCCTCATGCAAAACCACATGGCCCTTTACGTTTGAATGAGGCCCAATACCCATGTATATTTTTCATGCTTACAACAACAAGCCTTTAAGCCCATTTAAATAGCTCCCAAAGAAATTCCACTTGACCTGCTGGTTGGGCCTTCCGATCCCCATATAACATTGCACCTGTCATTAGAGAAATACATATGTGATATCAAACGATGTTAATCAATGTAAATCTCATTAGACACATTACTCCCAAATAATTATTGTTTTTTACGAGAACTCACATATTAACAGAAATCTATTTTTTTCTAAACATCTTCACACATAATCAAAATTTTGTTTAGAATTATCTCCCAAACATACAAAAATAATATGTGAAAATATGAAGTTATCACACCCCCCAACTTACTCATTGCTAGCCCCTTAGCAATGCAAATAATTATAAATTTAGGACTAACAAGAGTTCATAAATCATGTTTCATGACAAGAAGGTGGTCATCATGATTTGAACTATAGAATACTGCAAGTTCAAACAATAAATGTCAGAATAAACTTCGTCAATCCATGTATTTAGACACTTCCTCATATTACACTCACAATTTTGTATCTCTTTGTGTAAGTGTTCTAATTTGATTAGTGGACATCAGACAACTGGATGCATGAGCTTTCTAATTATCACTTTAACGATGATTTCCAATTCTACCTATTGCAAATCAGACTCTGGAATTACAGGTAGCTTCACTCTGCCTTATTTCATCATCATTTTTTTTCATATATATTTTTTTCTATCATGGTGCTGCACATTCCTTCACCGTTTGACGCAAACCTCAACTCTTGCCTTAGGAGAAGCAGGCCCGATTACTAGGATCAGGAGCATTTTTCCATGATTTGTTTCACATTTTTTTTCTTTTGGTGCTTTGCACTTATTCGTAGGCAGGTAGCTTTTTCCTCATGATAGATCTTCAATGACTAGGCAGAATTCTCAATCCTCGTCTAAGTTTTAAGCAAAGAACTCATTATCCTTGTGTTTAATACCTACTAGTCTCATTAGTGTGTAGACGTGTGTGAGTTCAAAAAAAATATGAGTGTATTCCGAGGAAGATGCTAAAAACATAACCAACTAATTCACCCTTTAATTCAATGCTATCACAAGTGGATATTCTAAGCCTTATCATTTTGACAATGTTTCTTATCATGAAAAATGACCCTGAAGCATTTGTTAGGGGAATCATGAAAGATTACAACATTTTGATGAAAATTTAAGCTTAAGCTACCCCCCAACTTAGGTGACATTGTCTTCAATGACATGCTTAAAATAAAAAATTAGGACAATATGGAATGAATGTATTGAGAGGGAAAGGTACAACCTGGGCAAGAGGTAGTATGTTGGTAGGGACATGCTGCTCTATGCTCCTTGTTCCTAAAAAGAAAAGCAATCATCATTTATTTATTTTTAGAAGAAAGAATTGGGTTGCCTCCCAATTAGCGCTAAGTTTAATGTCTTCAGCCAGACGCATGGAAGCTCAATAACCAACAAGTTGATTTTAGAATGAGCCACCACAGAATTTTGTTCTCACCAAAATTTTCTTTTTCATGCCCTGAGAGATATAACTGGAACTGGTGAGTATAAGGGCAAAGCATATAACGGGGCGGAGACATGTGAAAAGGACCACCCCGATCAGAGAATAGAGGAGAAACATAGGGAAAAATCATGTCATCTATTACGAAATGTTTCTCCTGAGATTCTGTGGGATCAGAGCAATCAGTAGGTAGGGCAAGGTTGGGCCAACTGACTTGAAGAGTTTTAAAGGAATCACCGTAGTCAAGATTTGGCATAAGCTCTACCCTCTCCTCTACATTGAGATTATCACGTGGCACACTCAAATAATTCAGTTCCTTATTTACCTCAACTTCATTATTCAAATAAATATTCAATTCTAGATCCATCTTCACTTCCTCTTCTTTCCCATCTTCAAAGTGAATTGCATCAAATTCAGGGGGAGACATGTGATTAGAGATTTGGGATTCATTATACTCTTCCTCTCCCCCTAATTGGAGATCATCCACCTCTCTAGCATTCCCCTCATGATGGCAATCAAGCACAAGCTCCTCAGATTCATTTTTAGGAGGGGGACTATGATCATTCATTAGTTCATCTCCTTCTTTGGTTTCTTTCCCATTGATTTCTTCAATCTCCTCAAAGTCCTTAGAGTTTTCATGTAAAATTTGCTGACAATTTCTCTCCATAATCCCTTCATCTTCGGAATCAAAATTTTGAGTTTTATGAGATTGAGGAATTAGTGAGTGATTACAGTCAGGGTAAAGGACATGATGAGTAGGATTGGATACAGAGTAATCAAAGGATTGATCTCCCTCCATGCTTGTGATTTCCATGGTCAGTCTATTGATTTGCTCTTGGAGGGGTTGACCTTGGAGCAGGAACTGATTGAATTGATCATTTGGGTGATTATCTGAGGGTGGCGGAGATGAATAGCAAGAAGGGGAATGATTTGTATGTTGGGCTGGATCATAATAGTCATTAGAGTTGGGAGCCCAAGTTTGATTTTCCTCTTGTTCTCCCCCCAACTTAAACACCTCATTATTTTCCTTGACCATCACGAATTGAGATTCACTAACTTCCCCCCAATTTTCCTGATATGGTTGCTCCATATTATCCTCCTCATCAAAATTTATTTGAGAGTCATTGAATTGAGGATTGATGGGTGAATCATTTGGCGTGATATTGTAATCAGGCAATGGATGTTCAAAATTTTCCTTGGGGAGGTTATCACATTGGTCCATTTCTAGCTCTTTTTGGTATTGGTCAAGCATGACCTTCATTTCTGCCATGTCGGCTTGGAAAGATTGATTTTGGGCCAAAATGAGTTGAGTCACTTGATCAATGTTGTCCTCGAAATCAGACTTTGGAGGATCTGGATAGATTGGATGGCACTCAGACAGTGGTGAGTAGTTAGAATGAAAATCAGTTTGGTACTGAAGTGGTGAGGAGCAGATGGGTTGTCCTTCATGTTGGGCTTGATTGTAATGATCATTTGAGTAAGAATTCCAATCTGAAAAGTGTGAGTGTGAAGGACTTTGAATGGGGTCTTGATAGGGTGCCCAAGAAGAAGATTGTTGGTTTTCCCACCGTGGATATGTGTTTGAGTGAGAGAAATTGGTGGCAAAAGCCAATGGAAATTGGTTTGGTGCCTGGGTAAGAGATGAATTGTAAACCCCATTTTGGATGAATGAAGGATTTGGATGATATTGGGTAAATGATGGATTTGAATTCAAGTGGCCCACATGATTGAACATGGAAGAATTATTAGTGGGCCTGAACACAAGTGGTAGTGGCAATGCAAAAAGCCCAAGAAAGAGTGATATTATTTTTTTTATTTTGTTTTGCAGAAAAGATTTTTTTTTCTTCTTTGCAACCACTTGATCAACACATTAACCTACAAGACTTAGGGCTCCTTGGACTTAGAAGCACAAATAGTGAGAATTCCCCAAAGTTTAATTGTAATCTTGTACACACCGACCTTTAAGTTGGCCAGGTAAGAGGTAGGATCGTGGGAGGTTCCCCTTGCTTTCGTAAGCTCCTAATTAATGAACCACGAATCCACTTAGGCGTAGCCTTTTAACCTCTTGCCTAGACACCAACCTCAGATGGTGATACAAGCACAATCTCCCTTAGGTTCCAACCACTAAGTGGGCTTAATGTTAGCTTTCTCACAAATCAACTTAAATCCAGCTCAAGCTCGCTACCAAATTTGTCCACTAGCCAGGAAAGAGGTGGGGTTGTGGGAGGCTCCCCCTACAGATGTAGGGTCCTAATTAATAAACCACAATCCCACTTAAGACGTTTGCCATCGGACCTCTTTCCTAGACACTAGTTTCCAAATTGCTAATGGGCCCAAGTGAAATCAAATCTCAAAGTGAACCCTAGGGCCAATGTCTACTAGATTTTATTAGGCTTGGGAAATGAAAAATGAAGAGTTGTGATTTGTGGGCCAAGGAAGGGTGATCAAATCCCCACCTTATGTGATTATGGGTTTTGCCCTTAAGATAGTTTAAAAATGATATACAACACCACATAGTCAAACAAGGGGTTCTATGTAAATTTGAATGTCATGTGATTAAGAAAAAGATAGAAGAACTCACCTTGCCCCCGCAATCTTCAACGATGCATTTAACAAAATTCAATAACAAAAACAATTCTAACATATATGATGCATGACCTATAGCATAGAAATGTGATTGCTATTCTTGAGATGTTGATTTTTATTAAAGTTCAAGTGAATTTTTTTATTTTTTAATTAATGATCCTATCTAACCACAAGATATGAAAAATAAAGAAAATAAACTCAAATGAATGAGGGAAATGTAAGCACTTACTTGGAAAAGCGTTCCCTCATTTTTTTTCTTTTTGAAATAAATGACAAAGAAAACTTACCACTTTTGTGTTTTTGATTTTTCCAGTAAAAATAAGAAAAAGAGAATTTATTAGTGTCAATTTATGTACACAAATACAAGATTAACGACCTAAAAATCATAAACTCCCCGGCAACGGCGCCAAAAATTGATAGTTAAAAACGCATGCCGTTAATGCATCCACTACCAAATTTAATTTTCGACCCACAAATTAATTATAAGAAAATAGATAAGTGGTGAGTCCGAGTCGAATCCACAGGGAAATTTAGATTTTAAGGTAGAAAATTCTTGAGTTTTATAATTAACAATTCATGACAAAGAGATACTCAAATGAAAATTGATGAATGAAAATTAACTAACCTAAGTGAATGTTCTTTTAAGAAATTAAGACGTCAATCAACTTAACTAATCGTAAAGATGACAACAAAAGAAAGACACCACAATTGGAGGAGAGGAAAGAGAGATAGATAAAGAAGATGAATAAAAATAAAACACTCTCATTAAATTACTATCAAAGGAGGAATGTATCTGCAGCGTAATTAACAAATCTAAGACAACTACACTTAGTGGACTAAATACATTAAACTATGAAGAAAATGCTACAGTCGATAAATGAATACTGAAACGGGTGATATCAAATTAACAGTAAACACAAATAGAGAATGTGTAGCATGGATGGGCCTCCGTCCACCCCTTCTCTTCTCTCTGGCACGTTGTCACCGGTGCACAGTTGCAACAAGGAAGGGCTCAGCAGAGAACGCTCGCCGCCTCTCTTCCTATCTTCTCAACGCGGCAGCAGAAGAACCTGCAGAAAGGTGGAAGCAGTGAAGTCACGGCTTCACTTCCCGTCCTCACTTCGTGAACACCGCGATCGCACGCAGCCGTAAAGGAAGCCCACGACGAGCAAAGGAGGTTGCTGGAGACAGACGCGGCAGCACAGGAGACTCCACGACAGGAACTGGACGACCTGCGGCCTGCACGAACCACGTCGCCAACAACGGTACTTAACCACGGCCGCAGCAAAGGAGCTCGCCACGGACTCCACACGCACTGCTGGCGGAGCCTTGAGGAGAGCGTGCGGCAGCGCGGGAGCACGCCGAGGAAGCTCGTAGCAGCGTGGGATGCTCGCTGGAGAACCACCGTGGCGACGAGTAGAGCGACGACGTCACGGACGTGCACGGTGCAGCAGAAGGAAGCACGCTGCCACCACGCCGAAGGTGCTCGCCGCGGACGCTCGTGACGCAAACTAAAACCCAAAGAGAGAACCAAACGCAAAAGCACCAACCCGAGAAAACCCAAAACAAAAACAGAAGAAGAACCCCCAACTAAGAAAACCAAAAGCAGAAGCCAACCAAAAACCAACCCGAGATAATCAAAAACAGAAGAAGCAACCCCACGTACATTCTTGGAACCCTCTTTTTATAGGGGCACAGCTCGCCCAGAACTCCACAGAACCACCACCGCTTTCGTTGCCATTATGCATGCTCCGCACGCGACTATCTCGCCGTATTCGTCCATTCCGAACGGCATCCATGTAGTCGCGAGTTCCCTCCGTCAATCCCTCATGTACGCTGCGAATCTCCGGAGCCGCTTTTCACTGAGCGGATGGCCTCCGCTTTCGACGCCATCACTGCTATCATCCTCATGGCCTTATGCCGTCACCTCCGTATGCAGTTTGGATGCAAACGGAACCCTCGAGCGAACCTCCCGCCATGAGCAAACGATCTCTGCTATCTTTGCGGCATCCACCTTCTTATCTCATCAGCGGCATCTTCGTGAAGCCATGCAGGTATATGTGTATGTTGTATTGCCATGCACTTGATGTCCACTGCCGCCATCTTGATGTTTGGTTGAATATTATAATGCCATCTCAACACCCGGCTATGCACGTGATCGGCCCATCAACTGCAACTTTCATGCAACTAAATCATTTGTAACTGCATGTATTGTGTATTTCGCACTGCCATGCACGTGATCACCTTGCTGCCTCATGCAACTAACATGGCCTTCTACTTGATGCTTTTATGCATTTCATGTCATACTGTAGCCACTTGCGTGAAGGAAGCTTACCACCGTGCATGTATACAACAAGCCACCATTTCTTTACGTGATTTAGCCCATCAAACTGTAGCTTTAGTGCAACTAAGTCACTTGTCTTGTCAATGCATGCATATGCCTCTTACTTGGCCATGCACGTGATATCCTTAAATATTCCTATTATACTGCCACACCTTGTGCCTCATGCAAAACCACATGGCCCTTTACGTTTGAATGAGGCCCAATACCCATGTATATTTTTCATGCTTACAACAACAAGCCTTTAAGCCCATTTAAATAGCTCCCAAAGAAATTCCACTTGACCTGCTGGTTGGGCCTTCCGATCCCCATATAACATTGCACCTGTCATTAGAGAAATACATATGTGATATCAAACGATGTTAATCAATGTAAATCTCATTAGACACATTACTCCCAAATAATTATTGTTTTCTACGAGAACTCACATATTAACAGAAATCTATTTTTTTCTAAACATCTTCACACATAATCAAAATTTTGTTTAGAATTATCTCCCAAACATACAAAAATAATATGTGAAAATATGAAGTTATCAGCGGTGGAGCCCTAGGGCTTCTTTGCTTCTTCTTTCTCGTTCTTCTTTCTCCCTCGGCCTCTCTTCCTTTCCCCTCTCCCCCTTCGCCTCCGGTGTCATGAGCTACCGCCGGTGCGTGAGCCTGAGGGCGTGCCGGGGAGTGGGCATCGGAGCGTGCCGGGAGGGCCGCCATTGGTGGATTGGGGAAGGTGCTGCGGGGTGTGTCGGTGAGAGAGCTGCTGGGCGTGCCGAGGAGGCCGTCTGTGGAGTGTGTCGGCGAAGACGCTTCAAAGCGTGCCGGAGAAGGCCTCTTGGGCGTGCCGGCGAGAGTAGCCAGGAGCGTGCCGGGGAGCGATGTCGGCGACTGTGCCGGTGAGGGCACGAAGGAGCGTGTCGGGGAAGACGGCTTTCGGGTGTACCGGGGAATTGGGTAGGAGGTGTGCCGGCGACGACCCGCGAGGGGGCGTACCGGGGAAGGCACTCGCAGGGCGTGCCGGCGAAGCCACCAACCGGGCGTGCCGGGGAAGGCCGTTGTAGTGTGCCGATGGAGGCTTGGGTGGGTGTGCCGGGGAAGGCACCCGTGGTGTGTGCCGGTGAGTAGAAGCTGGGTGTGCTGGGGAAGCTCTTGAGAGTGTGTCTGGGAAGGCACCCAGGGGGCTTTAGGCAGTGGCCCGGTAAGGGAAGGCGGGCAGACTTTTTCAACTGGCGGACTACTGGTGTTGCCTCTCGGGGCCCACCATGACTTTGTTGGGGCTGTCACTCCTTGTGGACGCGCACCCGTGTTTTCCCTTACGCCTCTGGCCTAAGGGAAACTCTGCCGAAATTTCGTCAGAAATTGGCAATATTTTATTCATTCGACTTTTAGCAGAGTCCCCTCGCAGTCCTTCATTTCTTTGTGCATGTGGCCTATTCTGATCTTCTATTTATGTATCTTTGCAGATAAATGCCTATCCCAAGTGGTTCCTCTGCTCCTGCTGCTGCTATCGGTGCCGACCTCATCCCGCGGGGTCCCGTGCCGGCAGTTACCTGGTTAAATGTATAGGACTTGGATCGGGAGCATGCGGAAATAGCTGCTTTGGCAGAGTCATCTGAGTCTGACGGGGAGACCATGGATTTCCAGAGGCTTGCCAGGGTTGACAGCGGCTTCACATTTGACCGGGTCACCGGGGAGTACAGGAAGGACTTCCCGAAGGACAGACACTTGGTTCGATTTCTGAAGCATTTTCGCTCGCGGGAAGGGCGAGACTCCCGGGTCGTGAGAAAGGCCGAGCAAGCCATACTGCAGGCCCGGGATAGCTTATTGTACAGCGTCCCTCGGAGTATTCCGATGTACCTGGTGGGAGAGGCCCGGGAGTGGAAGCTAGTTCTGGGGATCGAGGGGGTGCTGCCGACTGAAGACAAGCTGGTACGGGCGCCTCAGTTTACTCCGGCAAGATGGGACCTGTCTGCCGGAAAGGTGCATGGCGAGTCGCCCTGATTCGGCCTATTCTTGGCTCCCTTGAAGTGGGGCTATAAAGAGGAGCCATTCATCTTGGACTGCTTGGCCGTCAGATTCAAGTATGAGCTGTGATGCGGGACGGACACGGGAGACGACACTATTAGGTGCCACCCTCGGACTCTAAATGAAGACGCGACCAGCAATACACACCAGGGAGACACTAAGCCCGACATTAAGAGCTCCTAGTGGCAAAACGTCGCTAACAAAAGTAGAAGCTCACTCGTCGTCCCAAGCGAGGGAAAGCGCGGACCGTGCGCGGTTAAGGAACCGGCTGAGGTCAAGGGTAGTCCGACTCAACTTCCGGACTCGGATCGAGTCACGGGACGGGTCACACTCACTCTCACAGCGGTGACATGGACACACGGGCTAGTACCTATCGCTCTCGGCAGCGGCAAAAGACCATATACTAAACTAGCAAGCGAATGCCGAGAAGTTGAGACCTTTACCTCCACGCACCCGGCGTGGCGAAGACAACCCCGGCCGAACTACGGACTCCCGGTTAAACAATATCACAGCAATACAAATATTTGACCCACTCCACGCAGGGAGGTAAAAGGTCACATGTGGGGTCCGGGAATCACGCAACTCGGGTTGACGGGCAGCATCTTGATGTCGCCCGGCGGTGCCGAACTCCGCGTTTTCGTGCCTTTCGAACGGCGGGTTCTGCGGGTCCGTGGGGCCCACGGGTGGTGCTGGCCTCCGGATCTGCAGGAGTGGGTCCCATTGTGATGGGGACCCCGGATGGCACGCCTCCACGGAAGGCGGTCGGCCGGGAACACCGACCGGTGGCCGAGCAACTCCGATCTCCAAGCTTTTGGAATGCTGCCCACGGATTTCTGCTTGCTGTTTTCAGGTGCGCGCTTCGACGAAAACGGCCGCTGTGAGCAGCCCCGTCGCCGGAATGGGATGAAACCAGCGCCGTTGGAAAGAGGACCCAAAATCCTCCAACCTAGGGCCAGTGGATTCCTCTGAACCTCTGCGGACCTGGACCTTAACTAATTTTAAATTCTCTGTTACACAGTTCCAGAACTCTCAGATCAGCACCTTAGTTACCTGTAAACGGCCATTGACCGCCTACTTACAGTGGGATTCAGACATCAAGCTCTTCTTCTAATTTGTATATATTTAAACCACGAAGCTGGGACAATTTTTGGAATTGGATTCTGAGGTGGTGGTGATTTGATAGGATTTTTAGAGTGCCTGGTGGTCGGATCTGAGAACTGGCAGAAAGTACTGTAGCTGGGGAAGAACTCGATTTTTGTAAAATATAAGATGGACTCAAAAAAATGCAAGAAAATTTGGAGATGGAGGGAATAGTGGAAAGAATGCGCAGTAAAATTGGGCGAACCAAAAAAAATCAAAAAGTGGACCTAAGACTTAAAACTCAGGGCGGGTGGAAATGGAAACAGACAGGAGACAGATCTGGAAACTGGGATTGGACGAAAATACACAAATACCAAATGAGATCTTTATGACCAACCAAAATTCTGAGGACGTGCTGGACACCTCTGGAACATTCAGTAAAATTCCTAGCTCGATCTGAGGCTGTGGTTGATGGCTGAATTTCGTGGAAGCTGTTGTAGTACTGCGCAGGCAGAACTCCGATGAAGACGGTGGCGGTGCGGTGGCGGCTCGTGGCGGCGGCGAGGATGACCGGAACTGATAGGGGAGGAGTCACACCTCCAGAGGCAACCTTCACAGCTGCAAGGGGGGAGAGAGGGGCGGCCTAGGCCTTTGCTCAAGCAATTTTCCAAGTTCAAATGGCATTAATTCATGAAAATTGAAAATTACAAGCATATATAGGTCATATGTCTAATCAACCCTCAACCGTTGGATCTAGGGGTGTGAGATGGAGGGCTGGGATAGCATGTGACCATCCACACAAATTAAAATAAAAAAATACAAGGATGGGGGCGCCCTATTGACTTTGGTGGCAAGGGGGGGACAAGTTGGTAGCCACCTTAGACTTTGAAGTCCACTTGTCTCCCATGTGCCTTTTACCATTCAAACTTCTAGATGTCTCCATTTGACATGTTGACTGACCCCACATGGGACCCATGGGCTGAGGTGGATCAATGGGAGGGGCTTGGGGGTCCCGTGGGGCCCAAGGTTCCCATTTTACAAATAAACCCCTCATACACTCATAATTGCAAACCGTATAAAATGAAATAAACACAAACTATACACACATAAAGGCTAACTAAATATGATAAATGGGGAGGCTCAAGGCGGAGTCTCCAGGCTATCTCCGAGCCAGATGGATGCTGAGGTGGCTCGAGTCGTACTCCGTGTGCGGTACCGGTGGCTCGGTGTGTCGTGCCGATCAACTGCTCGGGTGTCCGCACCAATTCTCCCCGGGTGGGAGAAACTCGACCCTGTCGAGTAAGGGTCTGCATCGCTCCTGTATCGCTCCAAAAGGTCCGGATCGATCCGCTGCAACTCGCCATGTGTGATCCAAGTGTCCTCAGTAGTGGGCCGTCCTCTCCATCGCACTAGGTAGCGCGGGTAAGATCCACTCCTGGTAACTGTCACCTGCTCATCCAGTATATGATCTATATGCTCACGCTGCCGTAACAACGGGGCTAGAGGTGGAAGTGGACACTCAGGTGTGGGATCACTCTCAAGGGGAGGAGATGGCTCAAAAGGCTCACTAGGGATCACCGCTGGGTCCCTATATGCAACTAGATCCGATACATTGAAGGTAGAGCTTATACCATATTCCTCGGGCAGGTCCACAACATACGCATTGGATGCAACGCGTTTCAACACTCTAAAGGGACCGACTCCGCGAGCTTGCAACTTCTTAACGGTTCCAGAGGGAAACCGTTCAGGTTTTACCCTGATCATGACATATTCACCCTCTTGGAACTCTCGGTGGTGTCTATGGGCACCGGCTAACTCCTTGTACCGTGCATTGCTGGCCTTACTGTGACGACGGACGTCGTCATGTAGACTCCTAACATGCCTAACAAAAAGAAAAAAAACACACAGATGCACACACGACCCTAAACAACCCTACAATTAGTCCGACCCAATCATATGCAAGGTGGTCCAGGACATCCGAATGTGTGCCATGCATACCCTAAGTGTGATCGAATGTCGGTACAACCATAAGACGGTCCTTTGGATTTGGGAGGTTTGGGTGGGATAGGAGGGTCGGGTGTCTCTTGCCCGTAAACGGACTCAGTGGGTGCCGATGGTCCGGCCCATGGGGGAGGGGTATAATGGTGACCTCCCCTAAAGAAGTGGAATGGAGATTGTGGACCAAGGGGCCCACTAAGAAAGGGATCGAAGGGATCAAAGAATGTGTGACCCCTCGATATGGATTCCCTCATCTCAAGATCCCATGTGTGGAAGTCTAGAAGGTGTTGTTGGTCTCCTTCATCCATGAAGGGAGATGAGACGGTAGGGGTATGATGGTGGACTCGCTCGAAAAGGTGGAGTAAATATGGTGGGTCACGGGGTCCACAAGAGAATGGGTCTAAGGGATTAAAGAAGGTATGACCCCTCAGACTAGGCTTCCACAAATCATTGTCCCACATTTGAAAATCTTGGAGGTGTAAATGATCACCTTCATTCATTGTGAGAGGTGGGACGACAGTCATAGGTAGAAAGTAAGATTCCTCCCTTGGGCAAAAGGAAATGAAGTTGGACTCGGCCGGCATAGGGAGGAGTAGAAGAACCTCCGTGGTAACATGACCCACGGTGTACACGGAGGTGATGGACCCTAAAGCGGGATGAGTGAAATTACGACTTGTGGGTCGGTCGAAGCCTGGAGCCAACAAGTGCGTAAATGTCCACTGCCGGTCTAACCCTTTAAGAAGGTCATCCAATGTATCCACATAGTGACCAGACCGGAAAGTGGTGTGAAATGAATTGATTGGCACCAGAGGTAGGATAGGGTCCATAGATGGGAAGGGAAGTGGGACCAAGCCCTTCTTGAGCCAGCTAGGAAGCGGCTCGGCTATGACAAGCATACCCGTTAGAAACACGGGTGGCTCGGGCTGAGGTGGCTTAGAATAAAGATCGGAGAGTGGGGCTTCTCCAACCCTTTTGTCCCCTAGGGCTAGAGATGTCCGGGTGGGACACTGTCCGGCAAAGTGGCCAAACCCTTGGCAGCGATAACACTGCTGTCGTGATCCTCTTCGCTCCTTGATAAGCGGACCCTTACCCTTATCCTCCTGACGGACATGGGGTGTAGGCAATGGAGCTCTCGTGGGTGGGGAAAGAGGATCCACTATGATGGGGAGAGGACCTTGGGATGGAGCCATAGATGGCACTGGGTTGGGACTACCGGCGGCTACCTCCTTATGCTCATGCTTGGTTCTATCTCGGCTAGGAGGTAGGCAAGGGGGAAGCAGGGATTCAATATAATCACACTTCCTATCCACTTTATCCAAAATGATTTGGAAGAGTTCGGCAATGGTGGGGTGTGGAGTAGGAGTAATGTGGTGGACTCTCCCATATGAACTCGGCTTAGTCGTGGACCTAGGCTCTTCTACATGCGCGGCGCGTTGCCTCCGATTATGACCCCCTTTGGTGGATGTGATTGGGTGGGGTCGGTTGGAGGTGACCGGGCCGGGTAGGTAGACCTTCCTAAGTTCATCCTTCATCTCATGCCACGACTCGATGGGCCTTTGCCTCCTAACCTCTCTCATGCGCTCAATGCTCTCCCATTTCCAGGCGGCTTTGTGGACAAGCCTCTCTCGGGCAAAACTAACTTGCATGGCATCGGACATGGTGTAGCATTCAAAATATTTGTCCATGGTGGCCTCCCAATTGAGGTAGTCACCCGGGTCATTAGAGCCATAAAAATCCGAGGCTTCGGGCCTACGGAAGGGGAGAGGATGGTTGCCCAGCCCATGGGGAGACCAACGGCCATATTGCCCGAGTGATTGGGACTCCATGAGAAACTCGGAACTACAAAATGGGCATGATGACAAGAGACAAGACAACCCGACTAATGTAAACACACACTAGACAATGCACTTAGACCTAAATGCAATTTGAAACACTCTCTCTCTTTTTTTTTTTTGGTATTTTGAAAAGAATGCAATTTAAAACATTTTTTTGTTTTGAAAAGAATGAGACTCGACTACACCCTAGACACGACCAAGACTCGGTACGCGGCGGAGATAATTGACCCGAAGGTCACTCGCACAAGTGTGCGGTCTTCCCGATAGGCGTAACCTAATGGTCGGGCAACACCTTTTGATATACCGAGTGAAGGTGTGTGTGGGGTAACCTTAGACTATGCAAGACTCATGCAACGACTACCCTAGACTCAACTCGCTCTGATACCAAACTGATGCGGGACGGACACGGGAGATGACACTATTAGGTGCCACCCTCGGACTCTAAATGAAGACGCGACCAGCAATACACACCAGGGAGACACTAAGCCCGACACTAAGAGCTCCTAGTGGCAAAACGTCGCTAACAGAAGTAGAAGCTCACTCATCGTCCCAAGCGAGGGAAAGCGCGGACCGTGCGCGGTTAAGGAACCGGCTGAGGTCAAGGGTAGTCCGACTCAACTTCCGGACTCGGATCAAGTCATGGGACGGGTCACACTCACTCTCACAGCAGTGACATGGACACACGGGCTAGTACCTATCGCTCTTGGCAGCGGCAAAAGACCATATACTAAACTAGCAAGCGAATGCCGAGAAGTTGAGACCTTTACCTCCACGCACCCGGCGTGGCGAAGACAACCCCGGCCGAACTACGGACTCCCGGTTAAACAATATCACAGCAATACAAAGATTTGACCCACTCCACGCAGGGAGGTAAAAGGTCACATGTGGGGTCCGAGAATCACGCAACTCGGGTTGACGGGCAGCATCTTGATGTCGCCCGGCGGTGCCGAACTCCGCGTTTTCGTGCCTTTCGAACGGCTGGTTCTGCGGGTCCGTGGGGCCCACGGGTGGTGCTGGCCTCCGGATCTACAGGAGTGGGTCCCACTGTGATGGGGACCCCGGATGGCACGCCTCCACGGAAGGCGGTCGGCCGGGAACACCGACCGGTGGCCGAGCAACTCCGATCTCCAAGCTTTTGGAATGCTGCCCACGGATTTCTGCTTGCTGTTTTCAGGTGCGCGCTTCGACAAAAATGGCCGCTGTGAGCAGCCCCGTCGCCGGAATGGGATGAAACTAGCGCCGTTGGAAAGAGGACCCAAAATCCTCCAACCTATGGCCAGTGGATTCCTCTGAACCTCTGCGGACCTGGACCTTAACTAATTTTAAATTCTCTGTTACACAGTTCCAGAACTCACAGATCAGCACCTTAGTTACCTGTAAACGGCCGTTGACCGCCTACTTACAGTGGGATTCAGACATCAAGCTCTTCTTTGAAGTTGTAGATATTTAAACCACTAAGCTGGGACAAGTTTTGGAATTGGATTCTGAGGTGGTGGTGATTTGATAGGATTTTTAGAGTGCCTGGTGGTCGGATCTGAGAACTGGCAGAAAGTACTGTAGCTGGGGAAGAACTCGATTTTTGTAAAATATAAGATGGACTCACAAAAATTCAAGAAAATTTGGAGATGGAGGGAATAGTGGAAAGAATGCGCAGTAAAATTGTGCGAACCAAAAAAAATCAAAAAGTGGACCTAACACTTAAAACGCAGGGCGGGTGGAAATGGAAACAGACAGGAGACAGATCTGGAAACTGGGATTGGACGAAAATACAAAAATACCAAATGAGATCTTTATGACCAACAAAAATTCTGAGGATGTGATGGACACCTCTGGAACATCCAGTAAAATTCCCAGCTCGATCTGAGGATGTGGTTGATGGCTGAATTTCGTGGAAGCTGTTGTGGTACTGTGCAGGCAGAACTCCGATGAAGACGGTGGCGGTGCGGTGGCGGCTCGTGGCGGCGGCGAGGATGACCGGAACTGATAGGGGAGGAGTCACACCTCCAGAGACAACCTTCACAGCTGCAAGGGGGGAGAGAGGGGCAGCCTAGGCCTTTGCTCAAGCAATGTTCCAAGTTCAAATGGCATTAATTCATCAAAATTGAAAATTACAAGCATATATAGGTCATATGTCTAATCAACCCTCAACCGTTGGATCTAGGGGTGTGAGATGGAGGGCTGGGATAGCATGTGACCATCCACACAAATTAAAATAAAAAAATACAAGGATGGGGGCGCCCTATTGACTTTGGTGGCAAGGGGGGGACAAGTTGGTAGCCACCTTGGACTTTGAAGTCCACTTGTCTCCCATGTGCCTTTTACCATTCAAACTTCTAGATGTCTCCATTTGACATGTTGACTGACCCCACATGGGACCCATGGGCTGAGGTGGATCAATGGGAGGGGCTTGGGGGTCCCGTGGGGCCCAAGGTTCCCATTTTACAAATAAACCCCTCATACACTCATAATTGCAAACCGTATAAAATGAAATAAACACAAACTATACACACATAAAGGCTAACTAAATATGATAAACGGGGAGGCTCAAGGCGGAGTCTCCAGGCTATCTCCGAGCCAGATGGATGCTGAGGTGGCTCGAGTCGTACTCCGTGTGCGGTACCGGTGGCTCGGTGTGTCGTGCCGATCAACTGCTCGGGTGTCCGCACCAAGCTGTCACTGGGCTGGTTTGGGGAGCTGAAGCTTTAGGATGCATACAGCTTCCGGGAGAGGGTGGTGGAGTTTACGGAGCACGTGCTGTTCAACTATGCTCCGTTGCTGGTTTGGGTCAGCATTTATCATAGCGTGTACGCTTCCCCGTACGGCTACCCCATCTCTAAGGGTCTCTGCTGCGGCATGATAGAGGTATTCAACGCAGAGACCAACACCTTTTACACTGTAGAGGGCGAGACTTCACTCGATTTGTGGAGTCTCGGTCAGCTGAGTGGCTTGCCCATTGACGGGGAGCCTTATGAAGAAGTATGCCTCCCCGACTTGATCAAGGATGAGACCAACGGGGATGGCTATTATTCTCTGGGGTATTCATATCGGTACCTCATGAAGGCATATCGGGAGCTGTACCAGTGCTCGCATAAGGGAAAGCAGCCCGCTCGTGGGGACAGGAAGAGGGTACGCATGCCCTTGTGGCTGGAGTATTTCTATGACGGGCCGAAGCGGTACGAGGAATTCCCCTGTTTCGGTATCGCTGTCGCCCCCAAGAAGCATGCAAAGCCCAAGCTCAATGTGAAGATCCCGTCTAGAGGGCGTCGAGGCGGGCCTAACCCGATGGGCTTGGATCCCCAGACCCACTGCGCCGCCTATCTCACGTACTGGCTATGCTCATTCGCCATGCTGTACGGCGACGAGACGGTGATTCGGCCGGATGCCATCTACCCGGCATGTCAGATGGCATGGGGTATCAAGCTGTCACTGTGCCCGGTAACCCTTTGCTTGATCTACAAGGCGCTGGGAGATATCAGCACGCACCAGTTCCCGCGGCAGGCCCGGTATGTGTGCCCACTGCACTTCTTCAACGCGTGGGTCTGTTCGCTGTTTCCGGAGTTTGCCCCACGAGTTCTCCAGGACTGGGGGCTGATGCCGAGGATGTTGGAATTTTCCAGTGCTGAGCCGGGTTCTACCTCCATGCGGATGTATGATATTCGGGGCCGGTTGACAACGGTTCCCCGGGATGCGGTCGGGACTATTCATTTCTGGACATTGGCGGCACATTCGAGCCCTCTGGTGAACAACAAGAGGGAATGCAAAGACGACCATGTGGAGAAGTACACCCACCCTATTAGCCAGGAGAATGTGATCCGCCCACTGCTGGAGCCGGAGCTGAGGGACTGGGCGTTGTCGATTCGCCCGAGCGTGCTGGTGTTCAGGAAAGGGGAGAACGTGTTGCTGGAGCCGTATTACACCTTCCGGTTCGGTCGCAATTTTGGGTATGACCAGCATATCCCTGCTTATCATGCACAGTTCGGCCTGCCCTTGCGGAATGTCCGAGGGAGTTTAGTTGCTGAACACGCCAAGAGCTGGTGGGACTTCTTCCACCGGGCGGACTCCGTCTCTTTTAGAGTACCGGCCCCGGGTCGTGTTCCCCGAGTGACCCAGGATTATATTAAGTGGTGGAATAGCCGGACGGCCTTCTATCGGCTACACAAGACCGATTGCTGGGATGGGGCCGAGAGGAAGTTCCTTAGTCGGCAACCGGTGCCGGTTCTTGACATTGAGCCAGACCATCTTCTTCGGCTCGGGAATAGACAGGAAAAGGAGGTGGCAGCATATCTGATGCGGGACGAAGGACACGGACACGACAAGCTCGTGACTGCCCCTTAACGAGGGAAGCGTCGGATGTGCGCGGTTGAGAAACCGGCTGTGAGCTAGGGTGGTCGGCTCGCACTTGTGCCCGGATCGGGTCACGGGACGGCTTCGCTCTCTCTCGCAGCAGTGATATTATAAATTGAAAGTGAGCTAGGTATCCCTACACATGCTATCTAGCAGCGGCATATAAAGCATATAAAGAATTAAGCTAATGCCAAGTGTAAGGGTGAAGGCGATACCTCCACGCTCTCGGCGTGGCGAAGATGGGACCCGGCCGGAACTCGTACCCCCGGGAACTTAATACATTATGGTTACAGCAATGCAATTAAGCCCACTCCACGCAGGGAGGTAAAGGGCGACACAAGTGGGCCCGGGAGGACCAGTTTCGGGTTGACGGGCGGTTCCGGACGATGCTTCGGCTTCACGCGTACTCGTGCTAGTGGGGGCCCACGTGTTGACCGGAGGGGTCGTGTGGGACCTGATGACTCCTCTGTGGTGGAGACACCTGGAAAGCGTTCCCCTGGGATGGCGAGCTGCTGGAACGACCGCCGGACGCTGGGCGGCCCTCGGACGACGTTCGCGGGGAACTCGGCCACAAATCTGAAACTTCTGTTTGCAGACGCACGACTTCGAGAAAACTGCTGCTGCGATTAGCCCCATCGTCGGAACGCGATGAAATTAGAGCCGTTGGAAAGAGGACTCAAAATACTTCGACGTAGGGGTCTTCAAGAAAAATAATCAGATCTGTATTTCTGATTGTTGAATTTACAAGCTTGCTGAATTCGGACCAGAACTGCAGGGACAGAATCTATCTTCTCTGAAGATCGACGTTGACCGGGGAGAAGACCTCCGAATCTGGCAATGATTTCTTCAGCAAAGTTGAAGATCTCTGAGAGAGGAATCCGGGACTATTTTTGGTTTTTTGATTGGATAAGAAATGGGTTTTCTGCGATTTTTGAACTAGACCTGGGTCGGATCTAGGAAACTGTGGGCAGACTGTTCTTGGGAACTTGGACGGTTCTTGTAAAATACTTGGAGAGTGAACCAAAAATTAAGAAAATTCCTGGTGGTAGAGGGATGTGGACAGAGTTCCCAGTAAATGTGGAAGACCCAAAAAAAATCAAAAGATGGTTTGAATGGGGTAGACTCAGAGCTAATGAAGAGTGAACAGAACCAGGACAGATCTGGAATTTGGACTTGGACAAAAATCAAAAAATAGCTAAAGGATGAATTTTGACGTGATTGTTTTTGTGGGGATAAGGGTTCTAGAGGGGAACCAACCCTGAAATTTTGAGCTTCAGAAGAGGAAGGGAGT
This sequence comes from Amorphophallus konjac, assembly GCA_022559845.1. Classification (NCBI taxonomy): domain Eukaryota; kingdom Viridiplantae; phylum Streptophyta; class Magnoliopsida; order Alismatales; family Araceae; genus Amorphophallus; species Amorphophallus konjac. The sequence goes on from CM040117.1 coordinate 201,870,965, forward strand.
GATAGCAGGAATTCGGAGAAGAAGGTTCTATCTTGAGTGGACAGAACACCGAAACCGTTGGCGACGACGCGTCGGTAGCGAGACGATGGCGGCGGCGATCACCGGAGTTGCTTCAGATGCTGGAGGGGATCAAGGGGGAAGGGATTACACTCTAGAAAGGGGAGGGGGGGTGGAGGAACCAGGGAGAGGGAGGGGAGGGGCGCAAGCTTCCTTGGGGCAAATGCCTTTTTTTTTCATCATTAATTCATTCAATATGAAAAATACAACCTTATATAGGATGCCAACCAAACTCAACCTCAACCCTTGGATCTAGGGGTTAGGATTGAAGGGCTGGGATACAATGTGAATCACACATTTAATACATTAGTTTAATCTAATTTGACCATACTTATTCAACCTTGGACTAGATCCATTCAAACATCACCTAACAAGCCTAATAAGGCCAAAAGAGGGGGCGCCCCCTTCATGGGCCTCTCTTGGGCCTAGGCTGGTCCAAGGGCAGCCAACCCAATCCACACACATGCTTGGTCCATGGGTTCTCCCATCTAGATAGCCCATGAGAGGGAGTGGCCCAATTGGGCCTTAAATGGCTCTTATGGTCCATAAGGGTGGCATAAGGTCCAATATGATAATCACTTCCTAATGGACTCTACTAAGGCAACCTAGTAATGGACTCTACCTAGAAAAGTGGCCCATTGGCTTAATTAAGCCTTACAAGGAGCCCAAAAGAAAGAAAATACACAATTACAACTTCATACAAGCCACAACACACAAATACACTCCACCCGTGAAATGAAATCGCCTTTGATCCCCCATCAATTCTCCCCGGGTGGGAGGAACTCGATCCCGTCGAGGAGGGGTATGGCTGCTCTGGTACTCCGGCGGATCTGTCACCGGGCCAAGTAACGTGGGTATGCTCCACTCCAGATGAGCGGCACCTGCGCCTTAAAAGGGAGGAAACAGCTCGAAGACTCACTAGGAATCACCGCTGAGTCCCTACAGGTGACTGATCCGGGTATAGAAGTAGAACCGATCCCATACTCATCAAGGGAGTCCACTCACCTCTTACTCATAAGAGACCGACAACGAGCTTGCACAAGACTCATGCAGACTCACCATGCACTGACACATGAATGAAAACCACGCAAACAATCGACTCAAAATCACCATACAACAAACCACACAAAGAAAACACACCGACTCATGCACGACTCTAGACTAAGGTGGTAGCATCGAGCCCACTAGGTGGCGGCATCCTGGGCGGCCGAAGGGTCGCCCAGCTCTTCTCCCATGGCATAGTACTCATCGGCCAGTGCCTCATCGGCCTCGTAATCGACACACTCGAGCTCGGGAGGTGCGGATCCGCCAACACCTAAGGCTAGGGTGGTGCGAGCGGGACACTCACTAGCAATGTGGCCATACCCGTGACAGTGGAAACACTGTATTCGCGATCGACTACTCTCCCCGATAAGAGGGGCCTTACCCTTATCATCCTGCCGGGTAGGGGGTGTAGGCAACAATGGGGGAGGTGTAGGTGCCTTGGACAAGAGTGGAGGGGGTGCCGGTGCCAGAGGACGGGCTATAGGAGCTGGGGGACGGGCAAAGGGTGCCGGTGGTTGGGGTGGAGGTAGATCCCGTGGTGGGGAAGGTCGAGGTCTAGAAGTAAAGTGCTCCTGACGGGCGGGCTCCTGTGGACGCGCCATGGGTCCCCTCGGGTATGAACCTAAGGAGCCACGTGTGTCACTACGGGGAGGAGGGGGGCTCCACCGGGGAATAGACTCGAACTCTCCCTTGAATTGCTCCATCTCGAGAGCAACTTGATAAGCATCCTCCAGCTTGTCCACCTTGCGGCGGAGAAGCTCATACCGTAGGTGTGGGCGTAGACCACGCCGAAACCGAGAGACGATAAGGGAATCCTCCTCCGTGGCATCACATCGCAAGTAGTATTCATCAAATTCGGCGATGTAATCCGAGACGGACCGGTCTTCTTGGATGAGACTTTGCCACCTCTCTATAAGACACTGGCGGTAGGAGGTGGGGAGGTACTTCTTCCTAAGCTTCTCCCTCATCTCGGTCCACGTATCAATCGGGGGTTCTTGACGATGAAACAATAGGTTCTCCATGTTCCTCCAATAGGTTTATGCTTGGCCTAAAAGTTTCATCCTGGCGTATTTGACTTTTCGTTGGTCCGACATCTCGAACCACTCAAAATATCGGTCCATACCAGCCTCCCAATCAAGATAGACCTTTGGGTCTAAGGACCCGTCAAAGGTGGGAGGGTCGACCCGAACGGTCCGAATGGCCCGTTCATCCATGTCTTGGTCGTGGGTACGCCGAGTAGGTCGGTGATCATGACCATGTCCCCGTTGCTCATTATCGGACCCGTAGTCATGCACCTCGGGGGCTTCGCGCCTCCTAACAGCTACCCCTTGAACCCTTGGAGTCGCGGGTTGGTGATCCGGCTCCGGTTGACCTTGGGTAGGTGGGATGGGTGCCTGGGCTGGTCCTTTCTCTAGTGCGGCAACTCTCCCGACCAATCCTTGAACGGACTGGTTCGACCCGGCGGCCCTATCCTCTACGGCTTTCATCCTCTCTTCTAGGCGGGTGCCTAGACCGTTCACTCGGGTACTCACTCCTTCCATCCTATCCGTTCGGGTACTTAAATCACCCATTTGTGTGTCAAACCCATCAAAACGTGTATGCAATCCTTGCACTTGTCCCATAAGATTTTGGAACATTTCGAGCACAGCTGACGCATCGAGACTAGTGGCTCGGGGATCCGCCATAGGTAGGGGTGGGGGTGAGTACTGAGTTCCCCTACGAGTGGGCATGCAAACACACCGACTAGACGACACCGACTAAAGCAAAACACACTAATGCAAATGATGCGCCTAGACTTAACCAAAACTCGGTACGCGGCGGAGATAATCAACCCGAAGGTCACTCGCACAAGTGTGCGGCCTTCCTGATAGGCGTAACCTAACGGTCGGACAACACCTTTTTCTATACCGAGTAAAGGGATGTATGCGACCCAAAAATGACTCTTTTTGTTGTTTTGAAAATATGATGATCCTAGACTCGACTTAAATCGACTAATGACTAGACGTAAATGACACTCTTTTTTTTTTTTGACTTTAGACACCCTAGACTCAACTCGCTCTGATACCAAATTGATGCGGGACGAAGGACACGAACACGACAAGCTCGTGACTGCCCCTTAACAAGGGAAGCGTCGGATGTGCGCGGTTGAGAAACCGGCTGTGAGCTAGGGTGGTCGGCTCGCACTTGTGCCCGGATCGGGTCACGGGACGGCTTTGCTCTCTCTCGCAGCAGTGATATTATAAATTGAAAGTGAGCTAGGTATCCCTACACATGCTCTCTAGCAGCGGCATATAAAGCATATAAAGAATTAAGCTAATGCCAAGTGTAAGGGTGAAGGCGATACCTCCACGCTCTCGGCGTGGCGAAGATGGGACCCGGCCGGAACTCGTACCCCCGGGAACTTAATACATTATGGTTATAGCAATGCAATTAATCCCACTCCATACAGGGAGGTAAAGGGTGACACAAGTGGGCCCGGGAGGACCAGTTTCAGGTTGACGGGCGGTTCCGGACGATGCTTCGGCTTCACGCGTACTCGTGCTAGTGGGGGCCCACGTGTTGACCGGAGGGGTCGTGTGGGACCTGATGACTCCTCTGTGGTAGAGACACCTGGAAAGCGTTCCCCTGGGATGGCGAGCTGCTGGAACGACCGCCGGACGCCGGGCGGCCCTCGGACGACGTTCGCGGGGAACTCGGCCACAAATCTGAAACTTCTGTTTGCAGGCGCGCGACTTGGAGAAAACTACTGCTGCAATCAGCCCCGTCCTCGGAACGCGACGAAATTAGAGCCGTTGGAAAGAGGACTCAAAATACTTCGACGTAGGGGTCTTCAAGAAAAATAATCAGATCTGTATTTCTGATTGTTGAATTTACAAGCTTGCTAAATTCGGACCAGAACTGCAGGGACAGAATCTATCTTCTCTGAAGATCGACATTGAACGGGGAGAATACCTCCGAATCTGGCAATGATGTTTTCAGCAAAGTTGAAGATCTCTGAGAGAGGAATTAGGGACTATTTTTGGTTTTTTTATTGGAGAAGAAATGGGTTTTATGAGATTTTTTTTCTAGACCTGGGTCGGATCTGGGAAACTGTGGGCAGACTGTTCTTAGGAATTTGGACGGTTTTTGTAAAATACTTGGAGAGTGAACCAAAAATTAAGAAAATTCCTGGTGGTAGAGGGATGTGGACAGAGTTCCCAGTAAAGTTGGGCGACCCAACAAAAATCAAAAGATGGTTCAAATGGGGTAGACTCAGAGCTGATGAACAGTGAACAGAACCAGGACAGATCTGGAACTTGGACTTGGACGAAAATCAAAAAATAGCTAAAGGATGAATTTTGATGTGATTTTTTTTGTGGGGATAAGGGTTCTAGAGGGGAACCAACCCTGAAATTGTGAGCTTCAGAAGAGGAAGGGAGTGACAGCAGGGATTCGGAGAAGAAGGTTCTGTCCTGAGTGGACAGAACACCGAAACCGTTGGCGACGACGCGTCGGCAGCGAGACGATGGCGGCGGCGATCACCGGAGTTGCTTCAGATGCTGGAGGGGATCAAGGGGGAAGGGATTACACTTTAGAAAGGGGGGGGGGGTGGAGGAACCAGGGAGAGAGAGGGGAGGGGCGCAAGCTTCCTTGGGGCAAATGCCTTTTTTTTTCATCATTAATTCATTCAATATGAAAAATACAACCTTATATAGGATGCCAACCAAACTCAACCTCAACCCTTGGATCTAGGGGTTAGGATTGAAGGGCTGGGATACAATGTGAATCACACATTTAATACATTAGTTTAATCTAATTTGACCATACTTATTCAACCTTGGACTAGATCCATTCAAACATCACCTAACAAGCCTAATAAGGCCAAAAGAGGGGGCGCCCCCTTCATGGGCCTCTCTTGGGCCTAGGCTGGTCCAAGGGCAGCCAACCCAATCCACACCCATGCTTGGTCCATGGGTTCTCCCATCTAGATAGCCCATGAGAGGGAGTGGCCCAATTGGGCCTTAAATGGCTCTTATGGTCCATAAGGGTGGCATAAGGTCCAATATGATAATCACTTCCTAATGGACTCTACTAAGGCAACCTAGTAATGGACTCTACCTAGAAAAGTGGCCCATTGGCTTAATTAAGCCTTACAAGGAGCCCAAAAGAAAGAAAATACACAATTACAACTTCATACAAGCCACAACACACAAATACACTCCACCCGTGAAATGAAATCGCCTTTGATGCCCCATCAATATCTGGCGGCTCGCCGGGAAGCCCGGGATAAGAGGCCGACGCCAAAGGTGGAGCTACCCCCGGTGGCCAAGGATCATTATCAGAAGACGCTGAGGGACCTGTGCCGAGTTGGGAGCGACCGCCTGGACCTCATCAATTATCCATTCCCCATGGAGGAAGAGGGGACTCCTGCCAGGAGCTGGCGTCCAGAGAGGGATTCGGCCTGCCCGTACCGCACGTTTATGAGGCGGGAGGAGAGGCAACCCGAGAACTATAAGGATACCACGTGGCTGTACGTCCTTCTCCGGGTGAATGGGATGAAGATCAAAGATCTGATGGCCTCCCTCCTGGGCAAGCGCCTGCACATCCCTTATTATTATGCTGACGGGTGGGGCATGGACCACTTTAATCTTTTCTGTCACCTCTCCTCAAAGAAGCACGCGGATCTGGCCAACCTTACGGACCGGTGCCAAACGATTGAAGACGTTTGCTGGCTAGTCCGGGAGGCGGCGCGTCGGGACAATGAGACATCCCTGAGCTACTGGCCGATCACGCTGCGGCTGTACACTGGCCCTCATGGTATTCAGTCCCTTCTTGCTCTTCGGTTTTGTCTCTTAGCACTGCGGCCTTCGCGGTGAGTTGGGTACTAATCGTAAATGCATGTTCGTTCTTTCCCCTCTTTTCTTTGCAGACCATCTCGACAGCACGCAGATGGCCACGTACCAGAACCTCCTCCGACTGGTGAAGAAGCCTACGTATTTTGAAGCTGCGCCGCTGGCCCCGACCACGGCTCCTTTGCCCAAGGCTGCGAAGAGGCCCCGGGCTAAATCGCCTGTGAAGAAGGCGGTGGACGCCGCCAAGGCGGCTAAGCAGCGGGACACAAAGCGGAGGAAGACAGAATCGGCTAAGGCTCCGACGGCTGTTCCTCCCGCACCACGAGTCCCATCTTTTGAGGAATTTGAAGCTGCCCGTCCTGAGCCAGGCCAACCTACCGGTCAGTGTCCCCACTCTTTAGTGTGTCTCTTGAATCTCCCCCCCCCCCCTCCTTTTTATTTTGGAGTGGAGCCTTGACACCTGGATACTTCTTTTGTCTCAGCTTCTGTGGGAGAGCCCGTGCCCACGCCTGACATGGGTGAAGTTGCGGTCCCAGCAGAGGCGACCCCGGCGGCGGCTCCGGCTCCCTCGTCGCAGGCAACGGGAAGGCCCCGAACACAGTCGCCCGTTAAGAAGGCGTCGGCTGCTGCCAAGGTGGCCGGACAACAGGCGGTAAAACAGAGGCGGACCGAGGCATCCCCGGCTCCGACGACAGCCTCGCCGGTGGCCCCTGTCTTGTCCTCCGAGGGATTCGGAGCCACGCCGACCGAACCGAGCCACGAAGCTGGTGAGGTTCATCGGCCGCCTACGTCGTCTGCGGTTGACTGGCCTCCCGAGTTGGCCTCAGATTCGCGCACGATGACGATGCGCTTCTTTCTTACGGGCGACACAGAGGAACCGGCGCCCGTGTTGCTCCCGGGCGAGGGTGCGGCTGGGACTCCCGAGAAGGCTTAGCCTGTTGAGGAAGCCCGTGGGTCACCCCGTGCCGCAGGAGCTGAAGGGGGTAAATATTTTCGACCATATGGCTAGCTCCCCCCTTTTTTTTGTGCTGGGGGCTAGTAGATTTCACATGGCTTATTCTCTTTTGCATGACAGACGTTGCCGCGGCGGCCACCGAGTCATCGGGATCTGATCCCGACCTCCCGAAGATGCTGATATATGTGAGGAGGAAGAAGATCGGAGTGCGAGCCTCGCCTAGCCTGAGGGAGGACGTGCTGGACAGAGACTCTGAGGTGGAAGCTCCTCTGCCGGCCCAGGCCGAGCCGACGGCAGTCGAGTCTCCGTCTGGGGAAGAGGTAGATTACAACTACTCTTCCGACAAAGAGGCTCCTGACGAGGGCGTGTCCGGGGCATCGGAGCCGCCCGAGCTGGTCTTCGGGGCCCCCTTACTTGCTGGCTCCCCGAGCCTTGTAGGGAAGACCGTTGTGAGTGTGAGCTTGCTTGGGCCGGATCCCCTTCCCTTTTTTGTGATTGCCTGACGACCTTATTCCCCCCCCTCCCTTTGTTTTTTTAGGATTTTCAAGAATCGGCCGAACTTGAGGTCCCAGAGGAGGCTGCCCCGACTGCGCTGATCGACCGCCCAACGGGAGTCGATGTCGGCATGGGTAAGTTGGCCTCTTTACTCGACGCCCTTCGAGAGGAAACGCCTGTGGAGCCCTCCGGTACTACCAGAGCGGCGGGCGAGCCTCTAGAGGAGGGGGAGATCGCACCTGAGGGTAGCATCATCCCAGTGGCTGAGGTGAGTATGCGGGCTCCGCGGTCTCCCTTTTTGCATGGTTTATACTAGATGGCGAATAGCTGATTCCCCTTCCCATGGCCAGGCGATGCCGATACCGGGGAAGGCGCCTGGCCGTATCCGGAAGGCTGTGGCTAAACGGAGACCGAGCATTGGCCCGATAGTGGTGGAGGGGCCGGCTCCAGTCTTGGGCTTGGGGGCGGAGAGCCTTGTTGCACTCATGGAAGCGGGACGCTTACCCCAGCTGGTGGTTCTGCTTCCGCCCTTCCCGAAACTCCCGGCTCAGATGGAGGACCCGCTCTTGCAGCAGATATTTGCGGGCCTCCGTGCGCATCTGGAGGGATCCCAGCCGCGAGGGAGGAGTTCATGGGTGGCGACTTCGGGCCTGGCCTTGCTCGAAGCTCCTCCTCTAGCCGAGGTGACGGCACATGTACCCCTTCCCCTTGGAGCAGTGGCAGAGGAGGGCCAGATGGAGGCAGAGGGAGTAGGGGAACTCCAAACGATGGGGGCACCGGAGGCTTCGACAATGTTCTTTTCCGTTCCCCTGGCAGTGGCTGGCCAAGGGTCTCTCGTCGAGCTACGCCGGCCGGGCGACTTGACTCTCGCCCTTCCTTCATCTTCAGTGGCGGTAGACGTCGACCTGTGGGCAGAGGTGGATGGCACCATGGAATTCACTCCTCCGGTAGTGCCCTCAGTCAGCCATATGTCATCAGAAGCGCCAGTACGCCAAATGCTGATCACTCTACGGACCATGCTCCTCGCCGACCCTTCTCTATCATATAGGGAGGTGCATACTATAGTGGTGCAGTTGACCGGGGCGTTGCAAGTGCTCAGCTGCCCGCTGGGAGAATGGTCGCGGCGGGTTCTGCTGCTGCTGAAGTATGTCAAGTGCCACGAGTTCCTAGAGACCCAGGCTCCTGACGAACGTGCCGCCCTTGATGCTCAGGCAGAAGAATATCTGCAGGCCCTAAAGGCCCGACACCACGGTAGAGAATGCCACGGAAAGGCCTTAGAGGAGGGCAAAGGCAACGTTCGTTCCTTCAAGAGCCGGATCGAGAAGCTGGAGGGCTATCTCGCTGCGGCAAAACTTGGCCTCGCCGAGGTGGAAAGGGCGGTGGCAGAGGAGAGGGAAGCTCTTGCCGTCGCCGACATTGAAATGGTGTCCGTCGAAGTGGAGCTCGCCCGTCTTGAGGGATTGAGGGGCCGACTGCGCGATATGACGAACTTCCCTTGCGTCGGGATCCTCCCTCTCGAGGACATCTTCAGGGACATCGACTGAGCGTTGCATCCCTTAATTTCTCTCTTTTTTTTGAATGTAACACAGGGGTATGCCCCGTAGCACATGTAGTTAATCCTTTCTCTAAATAGAGTAGAACATTTATGATTTCACGCATTCTCTGTGTATGCACTTGTCCCGGAGGGAGCTTTCTTACCCTTCTTTCTCTTCCGTGCATATTGTTTTCTTCTTCCTCTTCCCTCGCTCTTGCATCTTTTCCCCCCTTTTGTGTAGAGACGCATTGGCAGGGTATGAATCTCTGCGGGGATTTGCTTTGGGAGGACCAGGCAGGGACCCATGTTAGGGTACAGGAGAGTGCTCGCCTTCCCAAGGGGAGGAAGAGGGGACCACTCCACCATACCGAACGGGCAACTCCCTGGTTTTGCCGTAATATTAGAAGTGCGTGCTGGTCTCAAGTGAGGGGTACTTGGCCAGAGACCCTTTTTGTCATTCAGAGGTGACGGATAGAAAGGTCTGTTTAGTCAGTGACTCAGACGGGAGGTCCGAGCCAAAGGGGTGCACACCGTCCGGGGAGGACGGAGAGAAGAGTATGTTTAGTCAATGACCCGGACGAGAGGTCCGAGCCAAAGGGGTATTCACCGCCCGGGAAGGATGGAGAGAAGAGTTTGTTTAGTCGATGACCCGAACGGGAGGTCCGAGCCAAAGGGGTACTCACCGCCCGGGGGGGGGGGGGGACGGAGAGAAGAGTTTGTTTAGTCAATGACCCGGACATGAGGTCCGAGCCAAAGGGGTACTCACCGCCCGGGGGGGGGACGGAGAGAAGAGATTGTTTAGTCAATGACCCGGACGTGAGGTCCGAGCCAAAAGGGTACTCACCGCCCGGGGAGGACGGAGAGAAGAGTTTGTTTAATCAATGACCCGGACGTGAGGTCCGAGCCAAAGGGGTACTCACCGCCCGGGGAGGACAGAGAGAAGAGTTTGTTTAATCAATGACCCGGACGTGAGGTCCGAGCCAAAGGGGTACTCACCGCCTAGGGAGGACGGAGAGAAGAGTTTGTTTAATCAATGACCCGGACGTGAGGTCCGAGCCAAAGGGGTACTCACCGCCCGGGGAGGACGGAGAGAAGAGTTTGTTTAATCAATGACCCGGACGTGAGGTCCGAGCCAAAGGGGTACTCACCGCCCGGGGAGGATGGAGAGAAGAGTTTGTTTAGTCAATGACTCGGACGTGAGGTCCGAGCCAAAGGGGTACTCACCGCCCGGGGAGGACGGAGAGAAGAGTTTGTTTAATCAATGACCCGGACGTGAGGTACGAGCCAAAGGGGTACTCACCGCCCGGGGAGGACGGAGAGAAGAGTTTGTTTAATTAATGACCCGGACGTGAGGTACGAGCCAAAGGGGTACTCGCCCCAGGGAGGACGGAGAGAAGAGTTTGTTTAATCAATGACCCGGACGTGAGGTCCGAGCCAAAGGGGTACTCACCGCCCGGAGAGGACGGAGAGAAGAGTTTGTTTTGTTAATGACCCGGACGTGAGGTCCGAGCCAAAGGGGTACTCACCGCCTGGGGAGGACGGAGAGAAGAGTTTGTTTAGTCAATGACCCGGACGTGAGGTCCGAGCCAAAGGGGTACTCACCGCCCGGGGAGGACGGAGAGAAGAGTTTGTTTAGTCAACTTCTAGTACCTCCGCTGATGCGGGGCAACGACTGGAAATGGGGGGCGTTCCCCTTTTCTGGTTCTTCTTTTCTCTTTTTTTTTCTTCTCTTTTTTTTTATATATTTTTTGCTTCTTTCTTCCTTCTCTTTCTATTTTTCTCTCTCTCTTTTTTTTTGCTTCTTCCTTTTTTTCTCTTTCTATTTTTTTTCTTTTTTTTGCTTCTTCTTTTTTTGCTTCTCTCTTTTTTGCTTCTTCTTTTTTTCTCTTTTTTTTTTGCTTCTTCTTTTTGCTTCTCTCTTTTTTGCTTCTTCTCTTTTTCTCTTTCTATTTTTCTTCTCTCTTTTTTTTTTGGAAACCCGGCTGGTGGCCAAATCATTCGGACATTAATCACGCAAATCCGCCCCAAAATGGGGCAAAAAGTAATATTATTACCTGAATGGGGGCGCCGGAGCGTGGTACAATCTCAAGTGCCTTCCATTAAGAGGCTGGAATTGAACCTCCCCACGGTGGTTGACAATTACATAGGCTCCACCTTCGTAGACTTTTTGGACTACGTAGGGTCCGAGCCAGTTCTCGTTTAGCTTACCCTTGGGGTTGGCCGCCATGAGATCTCTTCTCTTGACCATGACAAGGTCGCCCTTCTTGAATTCGCGTTCCTTGACGAGCTTGTCGAAGGCGCGTGCAATCCGGGCTTGGTAGACCTGGATATTCTGTTGGGCTTGAAGCCGCTTTCCTTCTAGACTGGAGAGTTCATCGAGCCTTCGCTCGGTGTTGGTCTGCCCTTCGGGGACAAGCCCATGCTGAATGGCGACCCAGAGGGACGGTATCTCCAGTTCGACGGGGACGATTGCTTCCGAGCCATATACGAGAGAGAAGGGCGAGCAGTCCGTTGGGGTCTTGTATACAGTTCGGTACGCCCAAAGCGCTTCATATATTTTTTCTTCCCAGTCCCTTTTATTAGAGATAACAGTGTTGGCTAGGAGAGTGCAAAGTGTCTTATTGAAAGCTTTGGCTAGCCAATTGGCTTGTGGATTGTAAGGAGTCGATGTCCTTCAGTCAATTTTGTATCTTTCTGCTAGCCGGTAAACCTTCTGGTTACGGAAGTGACTGCCGTTGTCCGACACCATCCGGTCGGGCACGCCAAACCGGAATATGATGTTGCGGCGGACAAACCTGGCCACGATCTCTCCGGTGACTTCCCGTAAGGCAACAGCCTCTGCCCAGCGGGAGAAGTAGTCGGTCGCCGCCAGAATGTATTTGCAGCCTGTGGAAGATGCGGGTAAGGGGCCCACAACATCTATTCCCCATTAGGCAAACGGCCAGCTGGGTGCGGTTGGGTGCAGTTGCACGGGTGGCCTCCTGGGTATAGTGGCATGCTCCTGGCATCTCTGACACGACTTAGCGTACTCGCAACAGTCGTTGAACATTGCAGGCCAATAGTAGCCAAGTTTCTTGATTTCAATTTTCATCTTCGGCCCCGCCTGGTGTGCGCCAGCTGTGCCGGCATGGACCTCCTTCATAACCCTCCAAGCTTCTTCAATGGACAAGCATCGGAGGAGTAGCTTCTGTTTGGCATCCGCCACAATTCGGAACAATATTCCGTTTCGGAGCTCATAGGAGTCTTTGGTTCTGACTAGCTTGATCCTATCTTCTCTTCGGTCAGGTAATTGCTGGTGTTTGAACCACTGTATCAGGGAGGCTCTCCAGTCAGGTAGGCCGACGGCTTCTGCTGCAGTGACCTCTATTTCTTCTTCTTCTGGCTCCTCTTCTATCATGCTGGGCATCTAGCGCTGGTTTATTACTTGGATGTGGAGAGATCCGTCTGGAGGCACTGCCAGTGAGCTTGCCAATTTTGCCAATGCATCGGCTTGTGCGTTCTCCCCTCTGGCAACATGGCCTATCTCGAGGAGGTAGAACCGCTCCATGAGCCGCTTCACCTTAGTGTGATAAGGGAGCAGCTCAGGTTTTCGGACATCAATCTGCCCCTGGACTTGCTTGACGACCAGCAGCGAGTCGCCGAACACTTGGAGCATTTTGATCTCCATTTGAAGGGTGACCTGGAGGCCGATGATCAGAGCTTCATATTCTACTTCATTATTGGTGCAAGGTTTACTAATGCAGCAGGAAGTGTGCATCATTTCTCCATCTCGTGACTTGAGGACGATGCCTGCTCCGGCTGGTACCTTGGCGCGCCCGGATGGGGTCGCTTCTGTCCTCGAGGCTCCATCAAAGTAAAGCTGCCAGATGGCTTATTGTATTTGGTCTACCTTCAGTGTTTCATCCTCGGGCAGCTCTGTGGCCAAAGGGGAGTCTTCGGGCACGGGGTGTGCTACGAAGAAATCCGCGACGGCTTGTCCCTTAATGGCCTTCTGTGGCACGTAGGTGATGTCAAATTCCATGAGTAGTACGGCCCACTTGCCAAGGCGCCCCTTTGGGACTGGTTGGAAGAGGATGTGCTTAATGGGGTCAGCCTTGGATATTAAGCTGACTTCATGGGATAGCATGTAGTGCCTCATCTTCTTGACTGTGAAGACCAAGGCAAGGCAGATCTTCTCAATCGGGGTGTACTTAGCCTCTGCACCCACCAATCTTCGACTGAGAGAGTAGAGAGCCTGCTCTTTTCCCTCATCATTGTTCTGGGCAAGCATTGCCCCCAGTGAATATTCGGTGGCCGCTATGTACAGAATCAGCGGTCTGCCTTTGACAGGTGCCCCCAGGACAGGCGGGGTCTTCAGGTATTCTTTTAGCGGGTCGAACGCGTGCTGGCACTCGTGACCCCAGCTGAAGGGTGCATTCTTCATCATCAGTCTGTGGAAGGGTTGGTAGCGCCCTGACAGGTTGGAGATGAACCTGCGGATGTAAGCTAAACGCCCCTGCAGGGACCTCAGCTCTCCCAGACTCCTCGGAGGAGGCAGCTCCTGGATGGCTTTTATCTTCAGGGGGTCGATCTCGATCCCTCTGTGTCGGACAATAAAGCCGAGAAATTTCCCGCTGGACACGCCAAAGGCGCACTTCATGGGATTCATCTTCAGCCCGTACTGCCGGAGCCGTTGGAAGACAACCCTGAGATCACTCAGGTGCTCGTCTCTTTTCTTCGTCTTGACGACCAGATCATCAATGTAGCACTCGACCTTGCCGTACAGCAGCTCGTCGAGATCTTGGTCATTACCCTTTGATATGTGGCACCGGCATTCTTGAGGCCGAAGGGCATCCTCTTGTAGTGAAATATCCCTTTGGGTGACCGGAAAGCTGTATGGACCCAGTCGTGGTCGGCTATCCAGATTTGGTTATAGCCGGACGACCCATTCATGAAGGACAGGGCCTCGTGTCCAGTGGTTGCATCAATCATCACTTCGGTGATAGGCACCGGAAAGTCATCTTTCGGGCAGGCTTTATTCAGGTCGCGGAAGTCCACGCAAATCCTGATTTGTCCATTCTTCTTTTTTACTGGTACAATATTGGCCAGTCTTGTGGTGTACTGATTTTTCGCCACGAAGCCGACATTTATGAGCTTGTCGACCTCTTTGCAGATCTGGCTGGTTAGCTCCGGCCTCATGCGCCGGGGATGTTGCTTCACTGGTTCCATCTTGGGATCGATGGCCAGTATGTGCTGAGTCACTTCGGTGCTAAGCCCAGGCATTTCTTTGTAATTCCACGCAAAACAATCCCGGAATTCTTGCAGCAACTTTGTGTATTATTCTCTCTCCTGTAGGGGCATAAGAGCACTCAGAAAAGTTGGCCTGGGGTCATCTTCTGTACCAAAGTTGACCTCAATCAATTTGTCGACCGTGACCTGGCCGCCATTTTCAATTTCCGGCGGGGCTGGCGACAAATCGACGAAGTCTTGGTCTTCATTATCCTCGGGCTCAAGGACGCCATCTCCCTCTTCTTGTTCATCATGACTAGGCATGGAGGCTGCATTCACCTCGCACTCCTCCTGGGCCGTAGCCGCCGGGTACGTGAGGTCCGCTGGCTCAGAGGGGCATAGGTCCATCTCGGGCTCTTCTGTGTATTCATCATAGACAGCTCCTGCGGGGGCCGGGGTAGCCGCATCTTCGGGCGCCTGGTATTGGATGGACACAGTGTAGGCTCCTGCCCTGGGGCTGTCCGCCACGTGGGGGCGTGGCGGGGCTACCACGTAGTCCCCCATTCTGAGCTCATCCCTGTCAATGAGGCTTTGAGCAATGTCTTTGAAGACATAGCAGTCTTCAATGGCGTGACCCAGCATCTGGTGGTAAGGGCAAAATAGTGGGTCCCCACTCCTTCTGGTGTCTTGTGGCCTCTTGGACCGTGGGAGGGAGACCTTGCCGTAATGGCAGGCCCAGTCGAAGATGTCCCGGGTCTTCTCTCTCGGGAAGGAGTAGGGCTTCTGCAGCTTCTCTTGGAGTGTCAGGCCCTGCCTGGTTGGTCGCCCGATCAACAGGCTTGCCGTATCTCTCAATTCCCTTCTTGACCAGACGGGGGTGTCAGGACTGGCATCTCGGGGCCGAGGCATGCGGACACCCCGCGGGGGAAGAGATCCCTGGATCAGGTCGGCGACTAGCGAGGTCAACTCAGCCAGTCGTACTTTTAGCATCTCGATCTCCCGTTGCTGCCTGTGGTACAAGGCGTACATGACGGGGTCGTATCGAGGGGATCTCGGAGCCTGACCCATGCTTCTGCTCCTTGTTTTGCCGACCAGTCGGGGTGGAGGTACCTCGCTGGCGTGCCCTCTCGAGGTTGACACTTCGGAGAAGGAGGGGGTCTTCTCCATGCAGCGGCGGCTGGGAGGCTTCCACAGGAATACTTCTTCGTCTTGTGCCTCCTCGGTCGGGGCCCCGGGACATGTGTCTTGGTGGGTTTTTCGCGAATCTGCAGCTCCTGCGGGGTCGTCGCCGGGCCATGTTGAGACCGATATGACATCAGTCTCGTAGTAACCTTCTAGTGAAAAGCCCAGACCGGGGTGCTTGGTGATTTTCAGTAATCGTCGATCCAGGTTTGGCGGGTTCCACATTCTTTCAAACATTTCCTTCCGGCTGGAGGGCTGGTAGGGAGGAATCTTCTGGTTTCTGACCATTCTGACTGCCTGGTCAGTCATGTGGGGAAGTCCCGTAATGGGGACGTGCGGGTCATGCAACTCGTCAGGGAACCGACAATCATCGTCTTCCCTGACTGGCTTCTCCCCGGCCACATAGAAAATAGTTGGCGGCCCCTCAGAGTTAGGCACCTCGAAGGTTCTCAGTTGTTCAGTTGCTTGGCATTCAATTTCCGCTATCGGCTTGACGATCCCTGGCGGGACCCTGACATCTTCTAGCAGGTCTTCGAGGCAGGGTGCCCCCGGTGTGGGGTAGATGGCAAGAGGGGATGCCCTGAATATCCCTTCTTCTTGTGCAATAAATGGTACATGTGGGGGAGCCACATAGCCTGGGGGCGGCGGAGGAAACCAGCCTCCTGATTCCATTTTCTTCTTGCCCTTGTCTTGGATGACTTGAGGAGCTTGCTTTGCCTTCTCTAAGTATAAGTTGGCATCTGACAGGTGACACTCGAACACCTCGAACGGGTGGAGGTCGGCGAAGATCCTGACTTCCTTCCCCTCACAGGGGTATTTGATGCATTGATGCAGGGTGGAGGGCACCACTTTGTTCTGGTGTAGCCAAGGCCGGCCAAGCAACGCCTTGTAGGAAGTGCTGGAGTTGATGACGTGGAACTGGACCTTGGTGGTGAAATCATCAAAGGTCAAGTTGAACTCTGCAACCCCCATGGGCACCTCACATTTCTGGTTGAAGCCAGCAATCTTGACATTTTTAACCTTAACCAGGTGTACATCAAAATAGTGCTTCTGGTACACCCGGTAAGGGAGTATATTCACCGCCGCCCCTGGGTCGATCAAGACCCTATTAATGGGCTGGCCATTCAATTGCCCCTTCATGTAGAGGGGTCTGTTGTGACTGCAGGTCGGCAGGAGCATGTCCTCTTCTGTAAAAGCCACAACTACTTCGGGTGCTATTTCTGCCAAACTGGCTTCAAGGTGGGCTGGCGTCTGGAGTGCGGCGATGATGGCTTGTCATGTTTCTTCATCTAAAGACAACATCTCCCACACAGTGAACCGGGTCGGGATCTTCTTGAGGTGTCTGACTATCCGCTCAGCAGCCCGCACCTTGAGCAACTTCATTTCTTCGGGCTTGCCGCGCCTGCTCCCCTCCTGCGGCTGGGGTGTCAGATCAGGGGATGTCTTGTTTGTGGGATCTGTTGTAGCCCGTTGAGCAGGTGGGTTCTGTTGGGCCTCCTCCGCTGCTCGCATGAATTCGGCAAGGTTTGGGGTACCGCTGAATTCTTCCTCGGGCTGGGCAGGAGTTGTAGCTGGTAGAGCTTGGGGAATGCTTGCTTTACTGGTCGCAGCGGACCCCTGGGGGTGCGCCCGCCTTCCTGCTCGAGCTGACAGGAACTCGGCGAATGACGGGGCGCCTTGACTCTTGGTGCCTCCGGGGTAGAGACCTGATGGGGGAGGGATCTCGGTGCCTCGGACCTCGGGCTCGGGAACCTGGTATGGTTGTTCCCCCCTGAGCATGATGTTGAGGCTGCCCTGAGGAGGGTGCCCCCACTTCCTCCCTGACCTGGTGGCGTGCTGGGAGGTGGATGCTTCAGCTTGACTCACCTCTGCTGGCTCATGGGGTGGGTCTTCTTCTTTTTCTTCCAGAGAGAGAGCGGTGTCGAATAGCGCCGAGAGGGTGTTGCAGGCGAGGAGGACCTCCTTCTTCTTCTTGCCCCTGGGTCTTCTCTTCTTCTCCTTCTTCCCTGCCGTGGCCAATGGCCGCTCTTGAGGAAGCTCACCCCACAGAGGAGGCTCTTTTTCTATTTCAGCTTTTGTTCCTGGAGCCAGCTTGAGTGATTCGAACTCCTCCCAGGGGACATATTCTTTTATCTCCACGGGCTGGATTTTGGGCTGCTCATAATCTTCAAGCCCGTCAATAATAGCTTGGAGTTTCTCGACCGCTGGGCTGGATTTCTGGTGCATTCGCAGCGGGACAGAGCTCTTCTTGTTGTGGGTGGGCCGCCTCATGACCAGCCTGGGGGCCGTGTCATGGCGAACCGGGCTCGCCGGTGGTGGTGCCGGCAAGGGTGTCGTGTCCCTTGGATGAATCCCTGGGGCGGACCGAGGGGCACGCGCCTTTCTGTTCTTTCCGGGCACGGTTTGCCAACCCTCTTGATCTTGCGCCGGGGCCAGGACAAAAGTCTCATAAGTGTCGCGGGCACAGGCTTCCGCCCACTCTTCTGGCAACTCCTGATATAGTGAGATCATGTTGACGGAGGAGGCTATGCTGGGCAGCTCGTGTGACTGCGGGGGGTCTACTTTATGTTCCCCCATGTCCAGCTCCCCGTCCTTGATTAAGGACTCAATACCGTCCTTGAAGACGTAGCAGTCTTCAATAGTATGCCCGAGCACCCGGTGGTACATGCAAAAGCGCGGGTCGTCCTTCTTCTTCAAGTCGCCAGGCCTTTTCGGCTCTGGCTGTGTGATTTTATGGTAGCTGGTTGTCCATTCAAACAGGAGCTTGGACTTGTCCCGGGAGAAGGAATATAACTTGTTTCTCATCTTCTCTCTTAGCGAGGGGCCTTCCCTCCGTTCTGTGGTTCTGGGCGGCGGAGGGTTGGCCGCCCCCTTGGCTTTCTCCTTCTACTTTTCAAAAGCCTGGAAGTCTAGTGCATGCACCTCCGGGGAAGCCGGCTTCTTCTCCGCCTGCCTGGCCCTCTGGCTTGACATGGCTGGGGTGGAGGAGTATCGGGCCAAGAATGCCTCGATCTCCGCTACCACATTGTTCAGGTGGTCAAATGTCTTGACCTCAGTACCGATCATCCTTTCTAGGATTTCTTTCTTTAAGTTTTGCTTGCAGATCTGCACTGCGTCCTCCTGATGCGGGGGGCGTTTGCACCTCATACTAAGGTTCCTCCATCTTTTAATGTAGTCGAGGGCCGACTCATCATTCTTCTGCCTTGTGGCGTAGAGTTCAACCATGGTAACTTCTCTCTCGGCAACGTAGAACCTTTCCTTGAACTTCTTCTGCATGTCGGGCCAATCGGCCACCGACCCGGGTGACAAGCCGGAGTACCATTCAAAGGCAAGTCCGATAAGTGTTGAGCCGAAGAACTTCAGGAGGTAGGCCTCATCGGCGGCCAGGTATCCCATGACGTTCACATAGTAGGCAATGTGCTCTCTGGGAGACCCTTGCCCGTTGAACTTTTCAAATTTCGGCGGCTTGGTGACGCCAGCCGGCAACTTCCTGGCAGCATAATGAGCCGGGTAGGGTACCCGGTAGACGTCGAAAGGCGTCTGATCCCCATCGCCCCTCTCGGACAGCTTCATCTCTATCATCTGCTCGAGCATCAACCGCCTGACTGCCGCCGGGTCGACTGGGCTCGGGTAGAAATGAGCGGGCTGCGCGCTCGGGGTGGCTACCACAGTCGCTCGGGGGGCCATGGGGGACCCTTGTGAAAGCGGAGCCTGTGGCGGGGTCACTGCTGTGCAATGTGCTTGCTGCGGGGGCGCGCCCCCGAGAGGATCGAGGGTCGTTGGAAGAGCTGCCTCTGAAGACTGCCCCCTGTCCTTGGGTACCTCGGGTATAACCTCGGTCTGCCAGGACATTGGGGGTGGTGTGTTTCGCTCATTCAGCTGCTTTTTAAGTGATTCGATTTCCTGCTGGAATCGTTGTATCATAAGCAGCATTGCTGGGTCAGCTGTGGGAAGACTGGGCATGCCCCCTGTCTCTTCGGCCGGGGCGTCCTCGGATGATGTCGAGGGTCCGCCACTCGTGTCGCCCGTGGTGACCACATTGGCCGTGAGGGCCGCAAGGGGCTCTTCAGGTACGGTCCCTTCGGTAGCTGTGGATGTCACACCGCCTACCGCTCTCCCTCTTCTAGTGAGGGGTCCCGGCTTGACGGCTATTCTGACCAATTCTTCAGGGTCAATGGGTAAGGCCCCATACCGACCATGAACTCCTGCCATATTACAGGTGAATGTCTGCCATTTCTTATTCTTATTTCTTCTTGACGCCCTCCTAGACGATCCTCCTGGGAATGTCAGCCTGTCAAAGACTGACCGTCGAAGCGGCGCTTCCTCCCGTACAGGGGACTGGCGCGGCTCCTCCGGGCTGGTCCTCGATTCCATGCTAGGTGCGGGTTCCCCCCTTTCTTCCTGGAAGGCGGAGGCCATTGCCCCCAGTAGTCTCTGGCGGCTGGCGGGGGTGCTACCCGGGCCTCGGAGGTAGTTCCTCATGGCCTGCTCGATCCCTTCCCACTCCTAGTCGGGGAGAGCGGCCTGGGGTTGCGCGTCGATGACAGCGGCAGGAGGGGAGTAGGCCGTGAGAGCCGGGCGGGCGGCATTGTGCCGGCGCCCTCGGCAACGGCGACGAACATTCTCGGACGGCACCAGGATGACAGGTGCTGGTCGGAGAGTGGGGGTCTGTACCTCAACCCTGTCATCGCGTCGGTCCCTCCTGGGGCGGAAAGTGCTGGGCCCTGCCTGGGCGGGTGCAGTGGGCTGGGTCTCCTTAGACACCCAGACTTGCATCAGTTTAGCCGGCCTGTGAACCGGTGTCCTCTTTGGTGCCACGACTGGGGTCACGGGCGCTGCCCTCTCTTTTAGCTTCTCCAGTCCCTGGAAAGAGTTACGGACTGGGACGGTTGAGACGACGCGGTCCGGCGCCGGCTGGGACTTCTGTCCGTCTAGGCGGACTCGGAGGGCTCCAACAGTCATTGACTGTTAGGGTGCTAGGCACGGATACAGAGGGGGGTGAATGTATCCTGCTACGAATAATGCGCAATTTAAAAAAAAACTTATGCTCACTAAAAAATGCTAGTTCACAGACTAAACAAACTTGAAAGCTAATGAGCAGTTGCCGAACTAAATAAACACACAGTGAGATCACTAGAGTGCTAATAATAGATAGCTCAATTAGAAGTCCGCTCTCTTGACAGATTAAAATACTCAGAACAAAATCTGATCAAATCATTTACTCAACCTGTAAGCAAACACTAGGAGCGCCCCTATGCAAACATCTAGCAGAAGCACAAATAGCCAAATCAAACCACAGCGCACAAGGGGTTTTTAGGTGGTTCGGTCCAGGAGACCTACATCCAACCCACACTCAACCCGAGTGTGGCTTCCACTAGCTCACGCTAGAAACCGCAGACTCAGTCTACAACAGGTGCTGCCACACAGCTTGACCAGGGGAACAACCTCCCCTCTTCCTCCCAACCAGAGGGACACCCAAGTGACTCCCAGCTACTTGGAAACTAGAGATCGCAGACCTCTCTTCCTCCAGACCAGGAGGGACACCTGGGCTTGCAACCACAAGCCCCGAACCAGAGGACTAGCCTCCCTTCCTCTAACTAGAGGGAACCCACAAGTGACAACCTGTCACTTGCAACCCGGAGATCAGATCTCCCTTCTCCTGAACTAACAGGAGGAACCCGATCCCCAACAGGGCAATCGGAAGAACAAGATAACCAGATGAAAATGGAAAAATAAAAACACGAAATGGAAATAATTTCAGCAAACAGAAAGCTGAAAAATGAAATGCACAATGTGGCTCTCAACGGAGCTGACTGGCCTGGATCTGATCCACGGTCCAGTGAAGACAGATCTTCAAGCAGCTTCTTCCTTCTTCTCCACGAGCTCTCTCGCTCACTCTCTATCTCTCTTTCTTTCTCTTCAGCTCTCTTCCTCTTTCACTCTCTGCTGCACTTCTTCTTCTTCACTCTTTCTTCTCTCTTCACTGCTATCTCTCTTTTTCTTTCTCTTCACCGCTGGATCGAGCTCTCTGTAATTCTGCCTTTTCTTTCTTGGCTCTGATCAACCTTCATCGGTGGGTGAAGGTTTCTATTTATAGCGGCAGTAGGTGGATAGGGCACAGCATGCGTGTGCTTCCCACGCTCGATCCAGAACCTTCCTGCCACGTGTCCTCATTGGATTTGTTCCTCTTGTCTTGGATCACGTGCAACCCATTTATTTGGGAATATTCTTCCTCGTACCTGTAAGGAGATAAAAACCATTAACACGCTGTATGGCCACCAAAACTAAAGCTGCATGAGGTATATGATAACAACACGACGTGACTTCTACACAAGATAAGAAAAGAATGACACGAGATACGAAAAGAACGACACGAGATACAATGGACAAGACTGACACAAACAAGGAAGGTGACACGAGGTCAGATCAGGATAGCACGAGGTGAGAAACAAAACACACGGAGTGAAGCAATAGGAGAACACACGATTTAGAAGAACACTGGGCGAGGTTAGAACGAAAACAGCACGAACTAACAAACGGCAACAAGGGACGACACGAAGTGAAACAACACTTGAAAACATAAGAAAAATAACTCGAGCACGAAATAGCTCGATTGAACGACTCGAAGACGAGGCGACACGGGATGACCACGACATGAAGACAAATAACTGAAACCGTCAAGAGTTGAAAACAACACGAAGACGAAGAACAGGAATTGACACGAAGTGTGGTCAAGGCGAGAAGGACACGGAGTCTAAAGAGAAAAACAGCACGAAGATAGAAGAGTGACACGGCTATCACGACACGTGATGAAGCAGTGACACTTAAATAAAAAGACTCGAGGAACAACAGTAAGTGACACGAAGTTAAACAAGCAGACATAAAAGATGACACGAGATGCAACTAGAGGACAGAGAGACGCTACACGAGGTTCACAGAGAAACGACTCGGAGTTCGTCAGAACTATTCAAGCTGCTTTAGTAACACAACACGAAGACAGAGGGAGACACGACACAAAGCTAAAACAACCGAGACTAGGACTCGAAGACATAGATGACAAGGATAGAACAACACGAAGTATTACCTCATACATGTTTTCCTGTCAAGCATGGAAATCAACACGAAGTGTTGTAAGCTCAGACGACACGAAATCTTTTCGTGTTAGTGAGGGGAAACAACACGAAGACTCAAATACAGAAACAGCACGAAGATGATGTACAGTCTGATGTACAGACTTTGAAGAACAGTCCAATGTATAGACTTACACGAGCGAGCTACAGTGCAAAAGTGTAGACTTCACACTGTACAGACTTGGAAGAACACTGTTGAATGTGTAGACTTGATCAAGAGAAGAGCTTCCAATGTACAGACTTCAGATAAGACGCTGCATTAGACGGTGGACTCTGTATAGACTTGAAGAACGGGAGACGATGGCAAGACACTGCACAATCAGATGTATAGACTAGAAGACAGAAGCCAATGCGTACACTACACTATGTACAGACTTTGCCAATTTTGAGACACTGTACATACTTTGTCAGGAAGGACCAATGTATGGACTTGGTGACGAGAAGGCGGTGTACACACTTATAGCGTTGACGCTACATGAGATGCAGGCTGTATAGACTTGAAGTTTAACATGAAAGAAAGCCAGTGTACAGACTTGCTGTCCTCACAGCTGACGACTCCAGTGTATAGACTTGGAGGCCTGAAGGCGATGTGAGTAACAGTCCAATCTATGGAATTTGACTCTAAATGAGACTGACAGTGTATACACTTAGCCAATGCAATGCACTGTATGGACTTCCATGAGACGCTCAATGTACAGACTTACTGCCAATCAATGTATAGACTCTGTAAATGCATATGAAAGCTTTATGCAGCAGATAACAGTCTGAAACTTCAATTTCAATGATTCACAGTGTAAGCAGATAAACTGACTGAACATATGAAAGCCTGAATGAACATTTCAGCAAGATGACTCACAGTGACTCACATCAAACACCAATCATCAAAACCAAATCAATCATCAAAACAGAACATCAATGCATGGTGACTCACAGTGATTAAGTCACATTAAAACCAATCATCACACACCCCTAAAGCCAATCATAAAAACCACAAACCACAGGGGCCAGGGGCACAACAATCTCCCCCTTTTTGATGATGGCAACAATACACAGTGAGTCATTCTGATGATGCAGGACATTCTTATGAAAATCATTCTGATGACTCAAACTATTCTCCCCCTTTGACTTCATCAAAAAGAAAAAAATAGTTTGAGAAGTGAAAGTAAACCATGATGCAACGATTGAATAAAATTCTCCCCCTTTGGCAAAAATCTCCCCCTTTGATATAAACTCCCCCTTTGATACCAGCAGAAGGAGATACCAAAATGCAAGAGCTCCCCCTAGAAATATGAATGCAAGAGCACAATGCTCCCCCTTTAAGAGTTTCTAGGTGGCATGATGCATATGACATGGAAGCTCCCCCTCAATAAGTGGAATCTTATGAGATAGATGAGAAGGAGACCACAGGGGTAAACAAGGAGAAGTTCAGTTCAGTGAACCAATAACATGAGCAGAAGAAATTCAACCAGATTTTTTAAGGAAGCTTCAATCCCAGAAAATTCAGTCAGATTTTCAGAGAGATATCAATCTCACAAGTTTTCAAAGTCTTCTATTATAAGGGCATTATGAATGAGCTTTATTGAACAGCATGGTTTAAACATGATGTATACAGAGTTTATCAATAAAATTCTGTATTGATATCTGAAACCATGTTTTTAATAAAAATGAACCAAGCCCTCATATTTATCTTGATTAATCTCCCTTTCTCTTACACAATCAAATCTATTGACTTCTTTCAGAATTACATACACTAGTATTGAAATCAAGCAATTATGAAGTCATATGATTTTGTCTAGGGTTGTAGCAATTTGATTTTTGCATCAATATTCAGATATTGAGATATGTTCAACAATTTTTCATGCTACAAATTTTACGAGCAGTCTAGTTCAGTGCACACCTTGTAACTAGAGGATATACCTTGATCAGAGGTCAATATCCCTAAGCACTTAGTGTGACTAACTGTCATGCTATATATGAACAGAGATAGCATTTACACATCATGACACACTCCAAATCATTTCTTGATGAGTGAGTTGTATTTCTCAGTGTGCATGCCATTACTCTGCCTGAATTTCAATGAATTCTTAATCAGAGTTAACTAAGGCACCTCATGACACAGTCATTTGGACATGTGTTTCTCAGTGACCAATGTCATTGCTCTGACAGATATTACCCTTTAGACATTTCAGAAAAATTTATTTGCTTCAAATCAATAATAGTTTCATGTACTTATTCAGTTGAAGTCATGTATTCAAAAGTGCAGATTTCAGAAGTTTTCAAGACACAGCATGAAACATATGGTTAATGTTTATTAAACATGCTTCAGATATTTTTAAGAGATTTTAAAGTCAAACTCATTGAATACATTAAACTTAAACCACATGAGTTATTTCAGTCATTCATAAAATTGTATAATAGAAGTTTTGGTGCGGACACCCGAGCAGTTGATCGGCACGACACACCGAGCCACCGGTACCGCACACGGAGTACGACTCGAGCCACCTCAGCATCCATCTGGCTCGGAGACAGCCTGGAGACTCCGCCTTGAGCCTCCCCATTTATTATATTTAGCTAGACTTTATGTGTGTGTAATTTGTATTTATTTCATTGCATTCGGTTTGCCATTTTGAGTGTAATAGGGGCTTACGAGCATTTCGGACCCCGTGGGCCCCACGGGCCCCCGGGCCCCACCACATTGGGCCACCTCAGTCTAGGGTCCCACGTGGGGCCAGTCAACATGTCACATGGGAGCATCTAGAACATTGACTTGTAATTTGACACATGGGGGACAATGGACTTGAAAAGTCCAAATGGGAGGCCACCTACCCCCACCCACCATTCAACCCTCCCTCCTTGGTCCAAGGGCCGCCCCCCCCCCTTT
This sequence comes from Amorphophallus konjac, assembly GCA_022559845.1. Taxonomy (NCBI): domain Eukaryota; kingdom Viridiplantae; phylum Streptophyta; class Magnoliopsida; order Alismatales; family Araceae; genus Amorphophallus; species Amorphophallus konjac. The sequence continues at coordinate 201,896,283 of CM040117.1, forward strand.
TATTTTTTATGCATTTTTTTTTGTGTGATGTTCACATCTCATCCCCACCCTCCATCCCCATCCCCTAGATCCAATGGTTGTGGATGGATGAGAGATGTAAGGTATTTAAACTTGTATTTTCCATTTTAGTGAATTAATGCATTCATTTGGAAGAAAAAACCTTGGAGCTCCAGCTTGGTGCGCCCCTCTCTCCCCCCTTGCAGCTGTGAAGGTTGCCTCTGGAGGTGTGACTCCTCCCCTATCAGTTCTGGTCATCCTCGCCGCCGCCACGAGCCGCCACCGCACCGCCACCGTCTTCATCGGAGTTCTGCCTGCGCAGTACCACAACAGCTTCCACAAAATTCAGCCATACACCACAGCCTCAGATCGAGCTGGGAATTTTACTGGGTGTTCCAGAGGTTTCCAGGACGTCCTCAAAATTTTGGTTGGTCATAAAGATCTCATTTGGTATTTTTGTATTTTCGTCCAATCCCAGTTTCCAGATCTGTCTCCTGTCTGTTTCCATTTCCACCCGCCCTGAGTTTTAAGTCTTAGGTCCACTTTTTGATTGTTTTTGGTTCGCCCAATTTTACTGCGCATTCTTTCCACTATTCTCTCCATCTCCAAATTTTCTTGAATTTTTGTGAGTCTATCTTATATTTTACAAAAATAGAGTTCTTCCCTAGCTACAGTACTTTCTGCCAGTTCTCAGATCCGACCACCAGGCACTCCAAAAATGCTATCAAATCACCACCACCTCAGAATCCAATTCCCAAAATTGTCCCAGCTTCGTGGTTTAAATATCTACAACTTTGAAGAAGCGCTTGATGTCTGAATCCCACTGTAAGTAGGCGGTCAATGGCCGTTTATAAGGAACTAAGGTGCTGATCTGAGAGTTCTGGAACTGTGTAACAGAGAATTGAAAATTAGTTAAGGTCCAGGTCCGCAGAGGTTCAGAGGAATCCACTAGCCTTAGGTTGGAGGATTTTTAGTCCTCTTTCCAACGGGGCTGGTTTCATCCCATTCCGGCGACGGGGCTGCTCACAGCGGCCGTTTTCGTCGAAGCGCGCACCTGAAAACAGCAAGCAGAAATCCGTGGGCAGCATTCCAAAAGCTTGGAGATCGGAGTTGCTCGGCCACCGGTCGGTGTTCCCGGCCGACCGCCTTCCGTGGAGGCGTGCCACCCGGGGTCCCCATCACAGTGGGACCCACTCCTGCAGGTCCGGAGGCCAGCGCCTCCCGTGGGCCCCACGGGCCCGCAGAACCCGCCGTTCGGAAAGCACTAAAACACGGAGTTCGGCACCGCCGGGCGACATCAAGATGCTGCCCGTCAACCCAATTAGCGTGATTCCCGGGCCCTGCATGTGACCTTTTACCTCCCTGTGTGGAGTGGGTCAAATTGTTGTATTTCTGTAAAATTGTGTTAACCGGGAGTCCGTGATTGGCCGGGGTTGTCTTCGCCACGCCGGGTGCGTGGAGGTAATGATCCGAACTTCTTGGCGTTCATTTGCTTAGCTAGTATACGGTCTTTTGCCGCTGCCGAGAGCGTAGGTACTAGCCCGTGTGTCCATGTCACCGCTGTGAGAGTGAGTGTGACCCGTCCCGTGACTCGATCCGAGTCCGGAAGTTGAGTCGGACTACCCTTGACCTCAGCCGGTTCCTTAACCGCGCACGGTCCGCGCTTTCCCTCGCTTGGGACGACGAGTGAGCTTGTACTTCTGTTAGCGACGTTTTGCCACTAGGAGCTCGTAGTGTCGGGCTTAGTGTCTCCCTGGTGTGTATTGCTGGTCGCGTATTCATCTAGAGTCCGAGGGTGGCACTGTATAGTGTCGTCTCCCGTGTCCGTCCCGCATCAGTTTGGTATCAGAGCAAGTCGAGTCTAGGGTAGTCGTTGCATAAGTCTTGCATAGTCTAAGGTTACCCCACACACACCTTCACTCGGTATATCCAAAGGTGTTGTCCGACCGTTAGGTTTCGCCTACCGGGAAGACCGCACACTTGCGCGAGTGACCTTCGGGTCGATTACCTCCGCCGCGTACCGAGTCTTGGCCGTGTCTAGGGTGTAGTCGAGTCTCATTCTTTCCAAAACAAAAAAAAAGAGTGTTTTCAAATTGCAATTAGGTCTAAGTGTATCATTTAGTGTGTTTGCATTAGTCGGTCGTTGTCACCTAGTCCGTACGTCTTTGCATGCCCACCCGTCGAGGCACCCAATACTCGCCACCACCACCTATGGCGGACTCCCGAGCCCGTAGTTCCGATGAGTCTTCCACGGCCGAGATGTTCCGGGCCATCATGGATCGTTTAGACACGCGTATGGATGGTCTTAGTACGCGTATGGATGGCATAGGGATGCGTCTAGAAGGGCGGATGAAGGTCCTCGAGGATCGGGCCTGGGTTTCGGAGCAGTCCATTCAAGGCCTTGTTGGGAGGATTGCCGTCCTAGAGAGGGGCCCAGTAGCGGCGCAACCCGCGCCGACGAACGGCCAACAAGAGCCGATGCAGCAACCCGCTGTGCCAAGGGCTCAGGTGGAGATGTCGGGAGGCAACAGGCGCCTATAGTGGATGATTATGCCTCCGACAATGATCACGGGGGTAACGGTCGTCGTCATCAACGACGGAATCGTGATGACGAGGATGACGACCGCATTCTTAGGGGTGTGCGTGCGGACCCTCCCACTTTTAGCGGGTCCTTGGACCCTAGGGTGTATTTAGATTGGGAGGCCGGCATGGACCGGTACTTTGAGTGGTTTGAGATGACGGACCACCGAAGAGTCCGATATGCAAAGATGAAGCTGCAAGGGCAGGCCCAAACTTATTGGATCAATGTGGAGAGCCTGCTCAACCAGCGACGTCAACCCCAAATCGGTACCTGGGATGATATGAAACTCAAATTGAGGGAGAAGTACCTTCCTGCCTCATATCGCCAACGTCTTATAGACAAGTGGCAAAGCATCTCCCAAGGGAACCGATCCGTGACCGAGTACACCGCCGAGTTCGATGAGTATTACTTGCGGTGCGGGGTCACGGAAGAGAGCACCATGACGATATCCCGCTTTCGGAGAGGTTTGCGGCCTAATTATCAATATGAACTCTTTCGCCGCAATGCCACCACTTTGGAGCAGGCATATCAGATTGCTCTCGAATTGGAGCAGTTCGAGGCCGAGTTTGAGTCACCCCATCGGTTGGGCTCCTTTCCCCTTCGTAGTGTCGAGTCCCGTGGCTCATCTGGCACGTATCCGAGGGCCCCCATGACACGACCTCAGGAGCCCGCTCGCCCCGAGCCCTTTGCTCCTAGGCCTCGTCCTCCACCCCCGAGGGACCTTCCTCGTCCCCAACATCTTACGGCCCCACCCACAGTCCGTCCACCGGCACCCGCACCTCCTGCACGTCCTTTGTTGCCTACGCCTCCTATCCGTCGGGAGGATAAAGGTAAAGGACCTATGATTGGGGAGCCTAGTGGATCACGGCAGCAGTGTTATCGCTGCAATGGGTTTGGCCATTTCGCCAACCAGTGTCCCACCCGCCCATCTCTTCACATTGGGGACACACAGGCCGAGGATACCACCCCTACGGGCCTAGAGTTAGTCAGCTATGAGGCAGATGAAGAGCTAGCTGACGAGTACTATGAGATGGGAGGTGAGGCCCAGGATGTCCAGCAGTCGACGATACCCACGTGGGGGTCGTCAGATGTATCCTCACCCAGCCACAGGTCAGTGATGACTGGCGTCGGACCACTATCCTTCATGTATTCTGTAGGCTGGGAAAGCAAATTTGCAAGGTGGTCATCGATAGCGGGAGTTGTATCAATGCAATCTCCACGAACGCTGTCACTCGTCTTGGTCTCACACCCGTAGACCACCCTTGCCCCTACTAGGTATCATGGGTGGATACCACTTCCATTTCGGTCAGGCTGCGGTGCTTGGTCCCGCTGCAGCTCCACTCCTACCGTGACGAGATCTGGTGTGATGTTCTCCCATGGAAGTGGGAAGTATCATTCTTGGTAGGCCGTGGTTATTCGATCGAGATGCCACACTCCATGGTCGGTCGAACACCTGTACCTTCGACCACGATGGCCAGCGGGTCACCCTCCAACCCGTTCGGCCCAGGAGCCCATCAGTCAGGGGTCCTACTGGCCCTAGCACTCCGAAGCCTTCCGTACCCGGGCCTAGTACTCCATCCCCAGCTCGGACTACGACTGTTACCTCTGGCCCCGGAGAGCCCTCGACGAGGAGATTGATGATGATTAGCTCCCGGGAAATGGAGCAGGAGCTTAGTCAGGGCTGTCCGGTGTTTGCCATTACGGTCCGAGAGGTGGAGCGGGACTCCGAGGGTGAGCTCCCACCCGAGGTTGTTCCCATTCTGCAGGAGTATGCTGATGTCTTTCCCGATGAGCTTCCCGAGGGACTCCCACCTATGCGGGATATTCAGCATGCCATCGACCTTGTTCCGGGATCTTCTTTGCCCAACCTTCCTCATTATCGCATGAGTCCCACGGAGCATGCCGAGCTTAAACGGCAGGTCGATGAGCTTGTGCAGAGAGGATCTGTTCGGGACAGCATGAGTCCATGTGCTGTACCTGCGTTACTCGCCCAAAAGAAGGATGGCACGTGAGAATGTGTATTGATAGTCGTGCCATCAACAAGATCACCGTGAAGTACAGGTTCCCTATTCCCCGCCTGGATGACATGCTAGACATGATGGCAGGTGCCACTATCTTTTCGAAGATCGATCTTAAGAGTGGCTACCATCAGGTGAGGATTAGGCCAGGTGATGAGTGGAAGACCGCATTTAAGACCAAGGACGGTCTATATGAGTGGTTGGTCATGCCTTTTGGGTTGACCAATGCCCCTAGCACTTTCATGCGGCTCATGACTCAGGTCCTTCGACCTTTCATTGGAGTCTTTGTAGTGGTGTATTTTGATGATATCCTTATCTATAGTCCGCACCACGGGGGACCACTTAGACCACCTTCGGCAGGTCTGTATACTTCTTCGGCGAGAGCAGTTTTTGCGAACCCACAGAAGTGTGCTTTCATGACATCTCAGCTTACCTTCTTGGGTTTCATTGTGTCTAGTACTGGGGTCTCCGCCGATCCGGAGAAGGTCCGGGCCATTGTTGAGTGGCCGGAACCCCGTACGGTTCATGATGTCCGCAGCTTTCATGGCCTTGCGACGTTCTATCGTCGCTTCATCCGCGGATTTAGCTCCGTCACCGCCCCGATCACGGATTGCATCCGTAAGGGCACATTTGTATGGACGAAGGCCGCATCTGCTGCCTTCAGGGATATCAAGGAGCGCATGACCCAGACACCTATCCTTCGACTGCCTGATTTCTCGAAGGTGTTTGAGGTCTGTTGTGATGCGTCGGGTGTTGGGATTGGAGGAGTTTTGAGTCAGGAGTCCCACCCGATCGCATATTTCAGCGAGAAGCTGAATGACGCGAAACTGCGATATTCCACGTATGATAAAGAATTCTACGCAGTTGTTCAGGCTCTTAGGCATTGGAGGCACTATCTTTTACATCAGGAGTTTGTCCTATACTCCGACCACGAGGCATTGAGGTACCTCCATTCGCAAAAGAAGCTTAACTCGCGTCATAGTCGTTGGGTCGAGTATCTCCAGCAGTTCACCTTTGTGCTTAAACATAAGGCTGGAGTGGAGAACAAGGTGGCTGATGCCTTGAGTCGGCGAGCATGTTTGCTTACCACCATGAGTGCCGAGGTCATAGGGTTAGAGAAGATGAAGGAGGCCTATGTTGATTGTCCTGACTTCGGTCAGATTTTTACCACCCTCCAGGCCGGACCCTCGAGAGACCTTGATGAGTATGTGCTTCAGGAGGGTTACCTCTTTCGAGGTAGCAGGCTATGTGTTCCCCGAACTTCGGTTCGAGATTTCTTAGTGTGGGAACTACATGCGGGAGGTCTAGCCGGCCACTTTGGTCGGAACAAGACTATTGAGGCAGTGGAGCATCGATTTTATTGGCCGAGCTTGAAGCGCGATGTTGCTAACATCGTGGCTCAGTGCCGTACTTGTGCTACGGCCAAGATGAAGAAGCAAAGCTCGGGTCTTTATACGCCTCTCCCGTGCCTGATGCCCCGTGGCAGGATGTTAGTATGGATTTTGTTTTGGGATTGCCACGTACCTCTAGGAAGCATGACTCGGTCTATGTGGTGGTTGACCGTTTCTCGAAGATGGCCCTCTTTATCCCTGCTCAAAGACTTCGGATGCTTCTAGGGTAGCCCGCCTATTCCTTACTCATGTGGTGTGCAAGTTCGGGTTGCCTCGCACTATAGTGTCTGACCGTGATGTTAGATTCACTTCCTATTTTTGGAAGACACTATGGCATATGATGGGTACGCACCTCAAGTTTTCCACTGCATATCATCCCCAGACAGACGGTCAGACCGAGGTGGTCAATAGGAGTCTGGGAGATCTTTTGAGGTGTCTAGTTAAGGACCGCATTGGGGATTGGGATCTCATTTACCCATGGCTGAGTTTGCATACAATGATTCGGTGAATAGGTCTACCGGCATGAGTCCATTTGAAATTGTCACAGGTCGTAGGCCTAGGAAACCCGTTGACCTTGTCCCCATGTCTATCCATGCTAGAGTGTCGGAGTCGGCCGAGTCGTTTGCTAGGCATGTTAGGAGTTTGCATGACGACATCCGTCGTTACATTGAGGCCAGCAATGCACGGTACAAGGAGTTAGCCGATGCCCACCGACACCACCGAGAGTTCCACGAGGGCGAGTACGTCATGATCAGGGTAAGACCTGAACGGTTTCCCTCTGGAACCGTTAAGAAGTTGCAAGCTCGCGGAGCCGGTCCATTCAGAGTGTTGAAACGCGTTGGATCCAATGCGTACGTTGTGGACTTGCCCGAGGAATATGGTATAAGCTCTACCTTTAATGTATCGGATCTTGTTGCATATAGGGACCCAGCGGTGATCCCTAGTGAGCCTTTTGAGCCATCTCCTCCCCTTGAGAGTGATCCCACACCTGAGTGTCCACTTCCACCTCCAGCCCCTTTTTCACGGCAGCGTGAGCATATAGATCGTATACTGGACGAGCAAGTGACAGTTACCAGGAGTGGATCTTACCCGCGCTACCTAGTGCGATGGAGAGGACGGCCCGCTACTGAGGACACTTGGATCACACATGGCGAGTTGCAGCAGATTGATCCGGACCTTTTGGAGCGATACAGGAGCGATGCAGACCCTTACTCGACAGGGTCGAGTTTCTCCCACCCGGGGAGAATTGGTGCGGACACCCGAGCAGTTGATCGGCACGACACACCGAGCCACCGGTACCGCACACGGAGCACGACACGAGCCACCTCAGCGTCCATCTGGCTCGGAGACAGCCTGGAGACTCCGCCTTGAGCCTCCCCATTTATTATATTTAGCTAGACTTTATGTGTGTGTAATTTGTATTTATTTCGTTGCATTCGGTTTGCCATTTTGAGTGTAATAGGGGCTTACGAGCATTTCGGACCCCGTGGGCCCCACGGGCCCCCCGGGCCCCACCACATTGGGCCACCTCAGCCTAGGGTCCCACGTGGGGTCAGTCAACATGTCACATGGAGCATCTAGAAGCATTGACTTGTAAATGGACACATGGGGACAATGGACTTAAAAGTCCAATGGAGGCCACCTACCCCCACCCACCATTCAACCCTCCCTCCAAGTCCAAGGGCCGCCCCCCTCCTTGTATTTTTTTATTTTTTTTTTGTGTGATGTTCACATGCTCATCCCAGCCCTCCATCTCACACCCCTAGATCCAACGGTTGAGGGTTGATTAGACATATGACCTATATATGCTTGTAATTTTCAATTTTGATGAATTAATGCCATTTGAACTTGGAAAATTGCTTGAGCAAAGGCCTAGGCCGCCCCTCTCTCACCCCTTGCAGCTGTGAAGGTTGCCTCTGGAGGTGTGACTCCTCCCCTATCAGTTCCGGTCATCCTCGCCGCCGCCACGAGCCGCCACCGCACCGCCACCGTCTTCATCGGAGTTCTGCCTGCGCAGTATCACAACAGCTTCCACAAAATTCAGCCATCAACCACAGCCTCAGATCGAGCTGGGAATTTTACTGGGTGTTCCAGAGGTGTCCAGGACGTCCTCAGAATTTTGGTTGGTCATAAAGATCTCATTTGGTATTTTTGTATTTTCGTCCAATCCCAGTTTCCAGATCTGTCTCCTGTCTGTTTCCATTTCCACCCGCCCTGAGTTTTAAGTCTTAGGTCCACTTTTTGATTTTTTTTGGTTCGCCCAATTTTACTGCGCATTCTTTCCACTATTCTATCCATCTCCAAATTTTCTTGAATTTTTGTGAGTCCATCTTATATTTTACAAAAATAGAGTTCTTCCCTAGCTACAGTACTTTCTGCCAGTTCTCAGATCCGACCACCAGGCACTCTAAAAATCCTATCAAATCACCACCACCTCAGAATCAAATTCCCAAAATTGTCCCAGCTTCATGGTTTAAATATCTACAACTTCGAAGACGAGCTTGATGTCTGAATCCCACTGTAAGTAGGCGGTCAATGGCCGTTTACAGGGAACTAAGGTGCTGATCTGAGAGTTCTGGAACTGTGTAACAGAGAATTGAAAATTAGTTAAGGTCCAGGTCCGCAGAGGTTCAGAGGAATCCACTGGCCTTAGGTTGGAGGATGTTTAGTCCTCTTTCCAACGGCGCTGGTTTCATCCCATTCCGGCGACGGGGCTGCTCACAGCGGCCGTTTTTGTCGAAGCGCGCACCTGAAAACAGCAAGCAGAAATCCGTGGGCAGCATTCCAAAAGCTTGGAGATCGGAGTTGCTCGGTCACCGGTCGGTGTTCCCGGCCGACCGCCTTCCGTGGAGGCGTGCCACCCGGGGTCCCCATCACAGTGGGACCCACTCCTGCAGGTCCGGAGGCCAGCGCCACCCGTGGGCCCCACGGGCCCGCAGAACCCGCCGTTCGGAAAGCACTAAAACACGGAGTTCGGCACCGCCGGGCGACATCAAGATGCTGCCTGTCAACCCAATTAGCGTGATTCCCGGGCCCTGCATGTGACCTTTTACCTCCCTGCGTGGAGTGGGTCAAATTGTTGTATTTCTGTAAAATTGTGTTAACCGGGAGTCCGTGATTGGCCGGGGTTATCTTCGCCACGCCGGGTGCGTGGAGGTAATGATCCGAACTTCTTGGCGTTCATTGCTTAGCTAGTATACGGTCTTAGGCCGCTGCCGAGAGTGTAGGTACTAGCCCGTGTGTCCATGTCACCGCTGTGAGAGTGAGTGTGACCCGTCCCGTGACTCGATCCGAGTCCGGAAGTTGAGTCGGACTACCCTTGACCTCAGCCGGTTCCTTAACCGCGCACGGTCCGCGCTTTCCCTCGCTTGGGACGACGAGTGAGCTTGTACTTCTGTTAGCGACGTTTTGCCACTAGGAGCTCGTAGTGTCAGGCTTAGTGTCTCCCTGGTGTGTATTGCTGGTCGCGTATTCATCTAGAGTCCGAGGGTGGCACTGTATAGTGTCGTCTCCCGTGTCCGTCCCACATCAAGTTTTCTAGTACAAAATTTTTAGATTTATGATCAAGATAGCCCATTGGAATCTTCATGAGGGACTGATAGATTTCTGAAGTCAAACGATACCAATTGATAGGAGAATTACCAATTGTTAAGAGAGATTTTGAAGCTCAAGGTTTTTCAGAATATGATCAAGGTTTGTCAACTAAGTGATAGTTAAAATACATGCCGTTAATGTATTCACTACCAGATTTAATTATCGGCCCACAAATTAATTAAAAGAGAATAGATAAGAAGTGAGTCCGAGTCGAATCCACAGGGAAATTCAGATTTTAAGGTAGAAAACCTTGAGTTGTATGCTTAAAAATTAATGACAAATAAACACTAAAGGAAGAGTTGATAAATTGAAGTCAACTAATCTAGGCAAATGAACTTAAGAAACTAAGGTTAACTTAAACACTTGCAATAAAGGCATCAAAAACACCACGTTTAGAGGAAGAGAGATGATTGTGAATAAACAAATAAAAGTAAAACACTTATATGAAAGGAAGAATGTGGCTACAATGAGTTGATCTAATCCAAGACACCTATGATCAATGGCTTATTAAGTTGAACTAAACAATGCCATAGAAAAGAAACTCAAAGGCACGATAAAAGAATAACAGTGTACGAATAAACAAATACAACGCGATGCTGTTCTCTCCCTTCTCTCTTGTGAACACCAAACGCTTGCAAAAGGAAATGCGGCTGAGGAACCACAACTGCAGCCGAAGGAGACGTCCCACGGATTCACAGAGGAGACGCTCTGCCTCTCTCCACTTCCCGTCTTCACGCCATGGGTACTGCAGCAACGTGGGATGCTTGCTGGGGATGGACGCAACACTTCCTCTCTCCTATCTCGGATGCCTCAGGTACAGTAGAAGGGGCTACAACGGACACACCCGGGGGTGCCACACTGTACTGCAGAGGAGAGCTCGCCACGGCACCTGCGAACGGCCGACGCTACACCGGAGAGAGAGAGAGAGGGCTGCGATGCTAAAAGGAACAGTAACTTCAAAAGTAAACCAAGCGTGAACTGAACTAAAACAAACGCCCCAGAAAGAAACCCCAACAAAGAAAACCAAAAGCAAAGCACGAACTCAAGCTCAAAGGAAAAAAAACTAAGCCCCCTCCCTTGCGTTCCCTGAGCCTCCCCTTTATAGGGGCATGGTCGACGTCGGCTGCTCCGCGGAACCACCTCCGCTTTCGACGCCATCACGCGAGCATCTCGTCACAAGGGAAACGGATGCCACCCGTTGAGCGGATAGCCTCCGCTTCTCATGCCACCGCTTTTATCCTCCGCCGGTGTCATCCACAGCGCCCATCACACTGCACACAGAGTGAACTGCCTCCGATACCTTCGCTTGTGGCATCTTCTATTGAGGCCATGCAACGAGCGGCCACCTCTGCCGCTATTCACGCGGTGACTATGGAGCGAACAAGCCACGAACGTAGGAGTGGTCCAACCAGCTTCTGGATGCAGGTGCCTCCTTCTTGCTTCGCAGCACACCGCCACCTTCCGTTTGCAAGCTGCTAACCCCCCACCTAATCTCGTGGACGGCATCTTTGGGGAATTCATCCATGCACGTGATGCATTTTCTTGGCCATCTCCTACGTGATGCCCCCCCCACCATGCATAAAATAATCACCATTTCTTTACATGATTAGCTCATTAAATTGCAACTTTAGTGCAACTAAGCCACTTAAATGCATGTATTGTGTATTTTGTACTGCCATGCACCCCACTTGGCCATCTTCTGCATCCATCAACTGGACCTTTACGTGACCACCATGCTACGTTTGCTGCAAGCCCATGCATGGCCCATCTTCTTAAAACCCACGAAACACCTCTTGTGATGCATGCAAATTAAGTCTCATGTATATGTATCTAGGCTTGCCATGCACGTGATTCTTTCATAAACCAACACTTTCACCTCCACGTGAAGACACCAACTGCACAACCTGCCATAATAAGAAGTGCACATGTGACTCTCCAATATATAATGATTGTAACACAAAGTTTTAATCAATGTAAATCTTATACACTCGAGTTTTAATTACTCCCAATAATCATCATTTTTCATGAAAGCTCAAGTGTTTAACAAAAATCTCTTTTTGTGAACATTTTCACACATAATCAACATTTTACTTAAAATTATCTTCCAATCGTACAAAAATAATGTGTGAGAGTATGAAGTTATCACACCCCCCAACTTATTCATTGCTAGTCCCTTAGCAATGCAATCAATTATAAATTAGGACTAACAAGAGTTCATAAATCACGTTTCATGAGAAGAATGTGAGCATCATGATTTAAACTATAGAATACTACAAGTTCAAGCAAAGTATGTCCGGAATAAACTTCGTCAATCCATGTATTTAGACACTTCCTCAGGTTACACTCAAAAATTTTTGTATCTCTTTGTGTATGTGATCTAATTTGATTAGTGGATATCAGACAACTGGATGAATGAGCCTTCTATTTATCACTTAACAATGATTTCCAATTCTACCTATCAGACTCTCGAATTACAGGTAGCTTCACTCTGCCTGATCATCATCATTTTTTTTTCATCATGGTGCTGCACATTCCTTCACTGTTTGACGCGAACCTCAACTCTTGCTAGGAGAAGCAGGCCCGGTTACTAAGATCAGGAGCATTTTCCATGAGTTTTTCATCATATATTATTTTTTTTCTTTCTTTCTTTTTGGTGCTTTGCACTTATTTGCAGGCAGGTAGCTTTTTCCCCACGATAAATCTTCAATGACTAGGCAGAATTTTCAATCCTCGCCTAAGTTTTAAGTAAAGAGCTCATCATCCTCGTGTTTAATACCTACTATTCTCATTAGTGTGTGGATGTGTGCGAGTTCAAAGAAAAATCTGAGTGTATTCCGAGAAGATGCTAAAAACATAACAAACTAATTCACCCTTTAATTCAATGCTGTCACAAGTGGATATTCTAAGCCTTATCATTTTGACAATGTTTCTTATCATGAAAAATGACTCTGAAGCATTTGTTAGGGGAATGTCATGAAAAAATTTATAGCATTTTGATGAAATTTAAGCTTAAGCTACCCCCCAACTTAAGTGGCATTGCCCTCAATGACATGCTTAAAATAGAAAATTAGGACAATATAGAGTGAATGTTGAGAGGATAGATACAACCTGAGAAGGAAGTTTTGCTGTAGAGACATGCTGCTCCATGCTCCTTGCTCCTAAAAAAAGAAAATCAATCATCATTTATTTATTTTTAGAAGAAAGAATTGGGTTGCCTCCCAATTAGCGCTAAGTTTAATGTCTTCAGCCAGACGCATGGAAGCTCAATAACCAACAAGTTGATTTTAGAATGAGCCACCACAGAATTTTGTTCTCGCCAAAATTTTCTTTTTCATGCCCTGAGAGATATAACTGGAACTGGTGAGTATAAGGGCAAAGCATATAACGGGGCGGAGACATGTGAAAAGGACCATCCCAATCAGAGAATAGAGGAGAAACATAGGGAAAAATCATGTCATCTATTACGAAATGTTTCTCCTGAGATTCTGTGGGATCAGAGCAATCAGTAGGTAGGGCAAGGTTGGGCCAACTGACTTGAAGAGTTTTAAAGGAATCACCGTAGTCAAGATTTGGCATAAGCTCTACCCTCTCCTCTACATTGAGATTATCACGTGGCACACTCAAATAATTCAGTTCCTTATTTACCTCAACTTCATTATTCAAATAAATGTTCAATTCTAGATCCATCTTCACTTCCTCTTCTTTCCCATCTTCAAAGTGAATTGCATCAAATTCAGGGGGAGACATGTGATTAGAGATTTGGGATTCATTATACTCTTCCTCTCCCCCTAATTGGAGATCATCCACCTCTCTAGCATTCCCCTCATGATGGCAATCAAGCACAAGCTCCTCAGATTCATTTTTAGGAGGGGGACTATGATCATTCATTAGTTCATCTCGTTCTTTGGTTTCTTTCCCATTGATTTCTTCAATCTCCTTAAAGTCCTTAGAGTTTTCATGTAAAATTTGCTGACAATTTCTCTCCATAATCCCTTCATCTTCGGAATCAAAATTTTGAGTTTTATGAGATTGAGGAATTAGTGAGTGATTACAGTCAGGGTAAAGGACATGATGAGTAGGATTGGATACAGAGTAATCAAAGGATTGATTTCCCTCCATGCTTGTGATTTCCATGGTCAGTCTATTGATTTGCTCTTGGAGGGGTTGACCTTGGAGAAGGAACTGATTGAATTGATCATTTGGGTGATTATCTGAGGGTGGCGGAGATGAATAGCAAGAGGGGAATGATTTGTATGTTGGGCTGGATCATAATAGTCATTAGAGTTTGGAGCCCAAGTTTGATTTTCCTCTTGTTCTCCCCCCAACTTAAACACCTCATTATTTTCCTTGACCATCATGAATTGAGATTCACTAACTTCCCCCCAATTTTCCTGATATGGTTGCTCCATATTATCCTCCTCATCAAAATTTATTTGAGAGTCATTGAATTGAGGATTGATGGGTGAATCATTTGGCGTGATATTGTAATCAGGCAATGGATGTTCAAAATTTTCCTTGGGGAGGTTATCACATTGGTCCATTTCTAGCTCTTTTTGGTATTGGTCAAGCATGACCTTCATTTCTGCCATGTCGGCTTGGAAAGATTGATTTTGGGCCAAAATGAGTTGAGTCACTTGATCAATGTTGTCCTCAAAATTAGACTTTGGAGGATCTGGATAGATTGGATGGCACTCAGACAGTGGTGAGTAGTTAGAATGAAAATCAGTTTGGTACTGAAGTGGTGAGGAGTAAATGGGTTGTCCTTCATGTTGGGCTTGATTGTAATGATCATTTGAGTAAGAATCCCAATCTGAAAAGTGTGAGTGTGAAGGACTTTGAATGGGGTCTTGATAGGGTGCCCAAGAAGAAGATTGTTGGTTTTCCCACCGTGGATATGAGTTTGAGTGAGAGAAATTGGTGGCAAAAGCCAATGGAAATTGGTTTGGTGCCTGGGTAAGAGATGAATTGTAAACCCCATTTTGGATGAATGAAGGATTTGGATGATATTGGGTAAATGATGGATTTGAATTCAAGTGGCCCACATGATTGAACATGGAAGAATTATTAGTGGGCCTGAACACAAGTGGTAGTGGCAATGCAAAAAGCCCAAGAAAGAGTGATATTATTTTTTTTTATTTTGTTTTGCAGAAAAGATTTTTTTTTCTTTGCAACCACTTGATCAACACATTAACCTACAAGACTTAGGGCTCCTTGGACTTAGAAGCACAAATAGTGAGAAGTCCCAAAGTTCAATTGCAATCTTGCACACACCGACCTTCAAGTTGGCCAGGTAAGAGGTAGGATTGTGGGAGGTTCCCCTTGCTTTCGCAAGATCCTAATTAATAAACCACAAATCCATTTAGGCGTAGCCTTTTAACCTCTTGCCTAGACACCAGCCTTTAGATGGTGATACAAGCACAATTTCCCTTAAGGTTCAACCACTAAGTGGGCTCAAATGTTAGCTTTCTCACAAATCAACTTAATCCAGCCCAAGTCCACTACCAAATCTGTCCACTAGCCAGGAAAGAGGTGGGGTTGTGGGAGGCTCCCCCTACAGATGTAGGGTCCTAATTAATAAACCACAATCCCACTTAAGGCGTTTGCCATCGGACCTCTTTCCTAGACACTAGTTTCCAAATTGATAATGGGCCCAAGTGAAATCAAATCTCAAAGTGAACCCTAGGGCCAATGTCTACTAGATTTTATTAGGCTTGGAAATGCAAAATGAAGAGTTGTGGTTTGTGGGCCAAGGAAGGGTGATCAAATCCCCACCTTATGTGATTATGGGTTTTGCCCTTAAGATAGTTTAAAATGAAATGCAACACCACATAGTCAAACAAGGGGTTCTATGCAAATTTGAATGTCATGTGATTAAGAAAAAATAGAAGAACTCACCTTGCCCCCGCAATCTTCAATGATGCATTTAACAAAATTAAATAACAAAAATAATTCTAACCTATATGATGCATGACTAAGACATGGAAATGTGGTTGCTAATCTTGAGATGATGATTTTTATTAAAGTTCAAGTGAATTTTTTTTTAATTAATGATCCTATCTAACCACAAGATATGAAAAATAAAGAAAATAAACTCAAATGAAGGAGGGAAATGTGAGTACTTACTTGAAAAAGCGTTCCCTCATTTTTTTTTGGAAATAAATGACAAAGAAAACTTACCTTTTTTCTTTTGATTTTCACTGCAACAATAAAAAAAACAGAAATGATTAGTGTCAATTTATGTACAAAAACACAAGATTAATCAACCTAAAAATCATAAATCTCCCCGGCAACGGCGCCAAAAATTGATAGTTAAAATACATGCCGTTAATGTATTCACTACCAGATTTAATTATCGGCCCACAAATTAATTAAAAGAGAATAGATAAGAAGTGAGTCCGAGTCGAATCCACAGGGAAATTCAGATTTTAAGGTAGAAAACCTTGAGTTGTATGCTTAAAAATTAATGACAAATAAACACTAAAGGAAGAGTTGATAAATTGAAGTCAACTAATCTAGGCAAATGAACTTAAGAAACTAAGGTTAACTTAAACACTTGCAATAAAGGCATCAAAAACACCACGTTTAGAGGAAGAGAGATGATTGTGAATAAACAAATAAAAGTAAAACACTTATATGAAAGGAAGAACGTGGCTACAATGAGTTGATCTAATCCAAGACACCTATGATCAATGGCTTATTAAGTTGAACTAAACAATGCCATAGAAAAGAAACTCAAAGGCACGATAAAAGAATAACAGTGTACGAATAAACAAATACAACGCGATGCTGTTCTCTCCCTTCTCTCTTGTGAACACCAAACGCTTGCAAAAGGAAATGCGGCTGAGGAACCACAACTGCAGCCGAAGGAGACGTCCCATGGATTCACAGAGGAGACGCTCTGCCTCTCTCCACTTCCCGTCTTCACGCCATGGGTACTGCAGCAACGTGGGATGCTTGCTGGGGATGGACGCAACACTTCCTCTCTCCTGTCTCGGATGCCTCAGGTATAGTAGAAGGGGCTACAACGGACACACCCGGGGGTGCCACACCGTACTGCAGAGGAGAGCCCGCCACGGCACCTGCGAACGGCCGACGCTACACCGGAGAGAGAGAGAGAGGGCTGCGATGCTAAAAGGAACAGTAACTCCAAAAGGAAACCAAGCGTGAACTGAACTAAAACAAACGCCCCAGAAAGAAACCCCAACAAAGAAAACCAAAAGCAAAGCACGAACTCAAGCTCAAAGGAAAAAAAACTAAGCCCCCTCCCTTGCGTTCCCTGAGCCTCCCCTTTATAGGGGCATGGTCGACGTCGGCTGCTCCGCGGAACCACCTCCGCTTTTGACGCCATCACGCGAGCATCTCGTCACAAGGGAAACGGATGCCACCCGTTGAGCGGATAGCCTCCGCTTCTCATGCCACCGCTTTTATCCTCCGCCGGTGTCATCCACAGCGCCCATCACACTGCACACGGAGTGAACTGCCTCCGATACCTTCGCTTGTGGCATCTTCTATTGAGGCCATGCAACGAGCGGCCACCTCTGCCGCTATTCACGCGGTGACTATGGAGCGAACAAGCCACGAATGTAGGAGTGGTCCAACCAGCTTCTAGATGCAGGTGCCTCCTTCTTGCTTCGCAGCACACCGCCGCCTTCCGTTTGCAAGCTGCTAACCCCCCACCTAATCTCGTGGACGGCATCTTTGGGGAATTCATCCATGCACGTGATGCATTTTCTTGGCCATCTCCTACGTGATGCCCCCCCCACCATGCATAAAATAATCACCATTTCTTTACATGATTAGCTCATTAAATTGCAACTTTAGTGCAACTAAGCCACTTAAATGCATGTATTGTGTATTTTGTACTGCCATGAACCCCACTTGGCCATCTTCTGCATCCATCAACTGGACCTTTACGTGACCACCATGCTACTTTTGCTGCAAGCCCATGCGTGGCCCATCTTCTTAAAACCCACGAAACACCTCTTGTGATGCATGCAAATTAAGTCTCATGTATATGTATCTAGGCTTGCCATGCACGTGATTCTTTCATAAACCAACACTTTCACCTCCACGTGAAGACACCAACTGCACAACCTGCCATAATAAGAAGTGCACATGTGACTCTCCAATATATAATGATTGTAACACAAAGTTTTAATCAATGTAAATCTTATACACTCGAGTTTTAATTACTCCCAATAATCATCATTTTTCATGAAAGCTCAAGTGTTTAACAAAAATCTCTTTTTGTGAACATTTTCACACATAATCAACATTTTACTTAAAATTATCTTCCAATCGTACAAAAATAATGTGTGAGAGTATAAAGTTATCACAAAGTCAATATGAAAGGATATGCTATGAAATCTGACAAATGTATGCATTTGACAACCTATATGCAATGCATTGACTCCCCCTTACAATATGCATTCAAACTCTCTTTTTGACATTTTCAATATAAGGAAATGCAATGCACTATATGTATGCAGGGACATGCAAAGACTCAACATTGAATGCTATGCAAGGATATGCAACTAACTCCCCCTGAAAACATGCAATGCTTGCACTGAAAACTGAACATATGATTCCAAATGATATCGTGACTTGTGTATAATCAGACTGTCCTATCAGCAAAGTGACCCATGGTACTAGGCGGAGCACTTGGTCTAAAAGACCACCTCACACATAGTAAGAACCTCCAGACAGACTTCCCTGCCTTTTGGTACCTTACCATTTATATACCATTGAGGTCATGCATGATAATTCAACATGCAGTCCTATATGCAATTCAGAATGCTCAGTAAGCTATTGCAACACACAAATTTCAAGCCACATACATAAACAATTCAGATTATTCAGAATGCAATTTGTTTTCAGAGTTTATGCATTTCAACAATTATCAAACAACTACAAATGGCAGATATGCAAGAATACATCAAACCAGATATGCAATAAGTTTCAAAATGGGAAATGCAGAGAGATTACCTTAACAGTGTGAGAGTGGGGTTTTCATTCTTGAGTGCCTTGGATCATTACCCCTTTTATTCCAGTCCCAAGGCACACCTGCAAAATAAAGTTTATTTTGCACAAACAGGTACCCAAGAAGTCTTGGGTCCTGACATGACATTATCACTCCTAGCAGGTTTTCTCAACACATTTTTAACTTGATAGCAAGGAGCAGTAGTTTTCAGATCTAATTTATGCACATTCTTGTTAGCATGACTTCTATGTGCATACACATGAGATTTTCTGTTAACAGAATAAAAATTCTATTTACCAAAACCAGTTTGGTTTTGATATCCTGCCAGCCAACAGGTTTCAGCCATGTGACCTGGCTTCCCATAATGATGACATGTAAATTTCGCAACATAGAGTTTAGCATGGTTATTTTGAACATGCCAACAATTTCCAGCTCTGTGGCCTGGCTTTCCACAGTTATAACATGAAGGTTTTACAAATTGTTAGCATGTTTGAGATTCACACTTCTACCCTGAATATGCCAACAGTCCTTGACTGTATGGCCATGCTTTCTACAGTGAGAGCAATAAAAGACATTCTTTTTAAAATTGAGTTCATTATTGCCATATCCCCCTTGGGCATGCCAACAGTCCTTGACTGTGTGGCCATACTTCCCACAGTGATAGCATGCAGAAGACTTTCTATTAATGGTAGGGAATTTAACAATTTTAGAATTGAATTTTCTACCCTGAGCATGCCAACAATCAATGGCCCTGTGGCCATGCTTTCCACATTCAAAGCATGAAATAGAATTTCTTTTAAAAAGGCCTGACCAGCATTCAGAGGTCTTGTGACCAATTTTGTTGCAGTTAAAACAGATGATATGCTGGTTCATTGAAATAGATTTGTTTTTATTAAAAACATATTGGTTTGCAGGGAATTTAGTATTATATGAATAAGAGGTTTTCTTACCACTAGCAAACCAGCAATGAGCAATTGAGTGTCCTAATTTACCATAATTAGAACATATGACACTCCTTTTCTGAGGTGAAGGATTTTTATCATGAGATCTCCTAGCATTCTTATCATCCTTCTCCATCAACTTACACTCATGCATCAGATGACCAAATTTATGACAGTAATGACAGATGATTTTCTTTTTGGATGCTTGTGAATGTGTGTGAGGACTGTGATCAGCAAACACTGATGAACCCTTTTCATTTATTTTCTGATTTACAGTCCTTTTCTGATTTTTATCCTCTTTTCCTATTTTCTTAGCCTTGTACTGAGTTGGAGATGAAGTAGAAGGCCTTTCCTGTTCAGAAGATTTGACAAAGACAGTTTTCAGGTTGGCTCTATCAACCTTCCTCATGACTGGACTGTAATCCAGTCCTTCCTTTTTAAAGTTAATCTTTGTTCCCAACTTTTTCTGAGCGATGGGCTGTTTGTCTTTAGAGGTGGTGGTTACATCTGAACCACTTACAAAAGATGCCATAACTTTGTTCTGAAGTTCCTTCTTATTTATCTTATTGTAGCCCAGCCCTTCCTTCCTAGAGTTGATTTTTATACCTAGTAACTTGTCTAGGTTTTTCTGCCCATCAACAAATTTAGACAAGGAAACTTTCAAATCCTGAATTTCATCTTCCAAGGAGGAAATATGTAGCTCATAACTAGCAATCTCTTGCTCACTGCAGTTCATAGCTTCATTCAAAACTTTGTTAGCAGTTTTATACTTCTCAATTTCATTTTCCAGATTGCTCAGTTTATCAGAATCTTCAATACAAACAGTTTTTCCTCTTTCCAAAACTAGAAGTCTTTCAGACATGGCACTGTTTAACAATTTTAATTTCTCAACTTCTTCTTTAAGCTTATCATTTTGAACTAATTCATTTATTAGAAGCTGATCTTCTGAATTGACTTCATACTTTCTTCCAGCCTCAAGTTCCTTCAAATCTTTTTGCTATTTTTCAAGATCTTTCTATAATTCTATATTTACAGACTTTATGGCATTGAATTTTTCAGTCAGCAATGTGTTCTCCTGTTTAAGTTTCTTAAATTTTTCATCATTTTTATTGGAGAAGTCTCTAAGAGAATCATTTTCAGATTTCAGCTTGTTTAAATCTGAGTTCACACTTTCAAGGTTTTTCAGCAAATCCTTACTCTGAACAGACTCATGATTAGCTAGGCTAAGCTTCTTTTCAAGTTTAGAGATTTCCTTTACATGATCTTGATCTTCAATTTTCAGCAATGAAATTTGTTTCTTCAACATTTGAATATCAGACATAAAAGCATCATGAACATTTTTCAGTTCATCACAGTTTTTACATGGAGAATTGAAACTGTCTGACCTACTATTCTTCTTCAATTTTTTGTATTGTTCTCTTAACTGTTCATGAGAGTCTAATAATTCAGCATATGAATTCTCCCAATCATCCAATGTATAGTTCTCGAAAGGGTTTACCTCCTCATCAGTATCGTCTTCACTTTGATTGCTACCTTGATCGCTGGCACTTTGATTTCTTCTGTTGGCCATCATGCAGCTGTCCATCTCCTGAGTTCGCTTCAGTGTATCCAGAATATCTTTAGCAGAACTGCAGTCAAAGAAACATGAATGAAAAGCTCTATCAGTAGCTGCCTTCATTAGATTTATTGCTATCTGATTTTCTTCATGCATGGATTTGTGACTGTCAGTCCATTTGGACTTTTTCTTTGGTAGTTCATGAGGACCATGTGAAATTACTTTCCACAGGTCTGGATTCACAGATTTGATATAATTCTTCAAACTAGCGAACCATGCATTAAAATACGTACCACTGAAAATCGGTGGACAAGCCATGAGAACACACAGATTAACGCAACAAGAATATTGATGCACTAAAAACAAATTAGCACCTAAGATTGCAAGATCGATCTGCAGGTCGCTGGACCTTGTATGCAGAAACCTGCTTTGATACCAACTGTTAGGGTGCTAGGCATGGATACAGAGGGGGGTGAATGTATCCTGCTACGAATAATGCGCAATTTAAAAAAAAAAACTTATGCTCACTAAAAAATGCTAGTTCACAGACTAAACAAACTTGAAAGCTAATGAGCAGTTGCCGAACTAAATAAACACACAGTGAGATCACTAGAGTGCTAATAACAGATAGCTCAATTAGAAGTCTGCTCTCTTGACAAATTAAAATACTCAGAACAAAATCAGATTAAAATACTAGAGTGTGGCTTCCACTAGCTCACGCTAGAAATAGCAGACTCAGTCTGCAACAGGTGCTGCCACACAGCTTGACCAGGGGAACAACCTCCCCTCTTCCTCCCAACCGGAGGGACACCCAAGTGACTCCCAGCCACTTGGAAACTAGAGATCGCAGACCTCTCTTCCTCCAGACCAGGAGGGACACCTGGGCTTGCAACCACAAGCCCAGAACCGGAGGACTAGCCTCCCTTCCTCTAACCAGAGGGAACCCACAAGTGACAACCTGTCACTTGAAACCCGGAGATCAGATCTCCCTTCTCCTGAACCAACAGGAGGAACCCGATCCCCAACTGGGCAATCGGAAGAACAAGATAACCAGATGAAAATGGAAAAACAAAAACACGAAATGGAAATAATTTCAGCAAACAGAAAGCTAAAAAACGAAATGCACAATGTGGCTCTCAACGGAGCTGACTGGCCTGGATCTGATCCACGGTCCAGTGAAGACAGATCTTCAAGCAGCAATTTCCTTCTTCTCCACGAGCTCTCTCGCTCACTCTCTATCTCTCTTTCTTTCTCTTCAGCTCTCTTCCTCTTTCACTCTCTGCTGCACTTCTTCTTCTTCACTATTTCTTCTCTCTTCACTGCTATCTCTCTTTTTCTTTCTCTTCACTGCTGGATCGAGCTCTCTGTAATTCTGCCTTTTCTTTCTTGGCTCTGATCAACCTTCATCGGTGGGTGAAGGTTTCTATTTATAGCGGCAGCAGGTGGATAGGGCACAGCATGCGTGTGCTTCCCACGCTTGATCCAGAACCTTCCTGCCACGTGTCCTCATTGGATTTGTTCCTCTTGTCTTGGATCACGTGCAGCCCATTTATTTGGGAATATTCTTCCTCGTACCTGTAAGGAGATAAAAACCATTAACACGCTGTATGGCCACCAAAACTAAAGCTGCATGAGGTATATGATAACAACACGACGTGACTTCTACACAAGATAAGAAAAGAATGACACGAGATACGAAAAGAACGACATGAGATACAATGGACAAGACTGACACAAACAAGGAAGGTGACACGAGGTCAGATCAGGATAGCACGAGGTGAGAAACAAAACACACGGAGTGAAGCAATAGGAGAACACACGATTTAGAAGAACACTGGGCGAGGTTAGAACGAAAAAAACACGAACTAACAAACGGCAACAAGGGACGACACGAAGTGAAACAACACTTAAAAACATAAGAAAAATAACTCGAGCACGAAATAGCTCGATTGAACGACTCAAAGACGAGGCGACACGGGATGACCACGACATGAAGACAAATAACTGAAACAGTCAAGAGTTGAAAACAACACGAAGATGAAGAACAGGAATTGACACGAAGTGTGGTCAAGGCGAGAAGGACACGGAGTCTAAAGAGAAAAATAGCACGAAGACAGAAGAGTGACACGGCTATCACGACACGTAATGAAGTAGTGACACTTAAATAAAAAGACTCGAGGAACAACAGTAAGTGACACGAAGTTAAACAAGCAGACATAAAAGATGACACGAGATGCAACTAGAGGACAGAGAGACGCTACACGAGGTTCACAGAGAAACGACTCGGAGTTCGTCAGAACTATTCAAGCTGCTTTAGTAACACAACACGAAGACAGAGGGAGACACGACACAAAGCTAAAACAACCGAGACTAGGACTCGAAGACATAGATGACAAGGATAGAACAACACGAAGTATTACCTCATACATATTTTCCTGTCAAGCATGGAAATTAACACGAAGTGTTGTAAGCTCAGACGACACGAAATCTTTTCGTGTTAGTGAGGGGAAACAACACGAAGACTCAAATACAGAAATAGCACGAAGATGATGTACAGTCTGATGTACAGACTTTGAAGAATAGTCCAATGTATAGACTTGCACGAGCGAGCTACAGTGACAAAGTGTAGACTTCACGCTGTACAGACTTGGAAGAACACTGTTGAATGTGTAGACTTGATCAAGAGAAGAGCTTCCAATGTGCAGACTTCAGATAAGACGTTGCATTAGACGGTGGACTCTGTATAGACTTGAAGAACGGGAGACGATGGCAAGACACTGCACAATCAGATGTATAGACTAGAAGACAGAAGCCAATGCGTACACTACACTATGTACAGACTTTGCCAATTTTGAGACACTGTACATACTTTGTCAGGAAGGACCAATGTATGGACTTGGTGACGAGAAGGCGGTGTACACACTTATAGCGTTGACGCTACATGAGACGCAGGCTGTATAGACTTGAAGTTTAACATGAAAGAAAGTCAGTGTACAGACTTGCTGTCCTCACAGCTGACGACTCCAGTGTATAGACTTGGAGGCCTGAAGGCGATGTGAGTAACAGTCCAATGTATGGACTTTGACTCTAAATGAGACTGACAGTGTATACACTGTATGGACTTCCATGAGACGCTCAATGTACAGACTTACTGCCAATCAATGTATAGACTCTGTAAATGCATATGAAAGCTTTATGCAGCAAATAACAGTCTGAAACTTCAATTGCAATGATTCACAGTGTAAGCAGATAAACTGACTGAACATATGAAAGCCTGAATGAACATTTCAGCAAGATGACTCACAGTGACTCACATCAAACACCAATCATCAAAACCAAATCAATCATCAAAACAGAACATCAATGCATGGTGACACACAGTGATTAAGTCACATTAAAACCAATCATCACACACCCCTAAAGCCAATCATCAAAACCACAAACCACAGGAGCCAGGGGCACAACATTGACTTCCCAGAGTTGGAGGTGCGGCGCCCTGAGCCGGTGCCGGTGCTGTTCTTCCGGAGCCTCCTTCGATGGGATGTCGACCCCTGGTGGGATGGGCCGGCAGTGTGGTGCACGTGGTGCATGTTGTAGCTGAGCGTCGCTGTGGGGACGCTATTGTTGTCTTCGGCCACAGCTCGGCCGGCAGCAGCTCCCATGGCCCCGGGAGTGGGGTCGTTGATCTGGGACTCCTCGGGTGCCCCACGTCGAGGATCAGAGTGAAGGCTACCCCCAAGAAGTTGGGGAAGCCCACAGTGGGAGGGAAGCTCCCGAAGGTGAGGGGCACCGCCATGTAGCCGCCTCGCACGTGATTCTCCACCACCTCAGGGCTGCAGACGACAGCCACTGTCGGCTCCATGATGTTGCTTTCTCTTCTTTGTTTAATTTATGCGTTTAGGAAAGTGGCACAATTAGTGTAACAAGAAGGGGGCCGCGGGGTCCCTAATTTCGGCAAAGAGATGAAGGGTGGATCGGTTCCACCGGGAGTGCTAGAGTTGTGGATGCACTTCTCGTTCGGCCATCGTTCCGGTCCGTCTGTTGGTCTTATTAAGTGTGTGGGCGTGCCAGTCACCGAAGTGACAATTTATTAGGGCCCCGAAGAGCCCATGGTGCGCTCGATCTGACTTCGTCAGACGATTGTGTGGTTCGTGTCGGGACCGAATCTCGTCGCGCCATAAAGGTCACGACGTCATTTACATCCCCCATACGAGGGAACACCCTTGATTAATTGCCGAAATTAGAGGCCCCGCGGCCGAAAAGAGTAATACTAAATATGCGAGAGAGATAGGGATAGATCACAATGAAGGTTGTATTAAGGCCATAAACTGTCGGCCGTGTCGGCCACTCGTAGACCTTTTGTATTCGGACACAGGTCCGTGGCAGCGTCACAATGAGAAAACCAAGGTAGATCCCTTCAAATGTCTACCGAGCATGCGGTAATTATTAATGAGGATTCGGAAGGTATCCGGAACGAGAAAACAAATCCGGTCCGATTAGGATGTCGGCCCGAGGTTAGATCAAAGCCTGTCCATATCGGGGTAATTCCCGAGACGCGGGCCCCACCTGAAAGGGCGGCGTTGTTATTCCCTTTTGCCCCGGGTCCCGGGGAGAGAGAGGGCTGCAGTGTGGACATTAGCGTCTTTTATCTGGGGCTTTCTTGGTTATATCTTCTGGGATTTCTGATTTGATGTTTACTGTTTATTCGTGCCTTTGTCCGGGATGGTTTCTCTTCTTTTATTCATGATTATTCTTGTTATTATCATTGGTTTGTTATTTATTTTTTATTACCCTCCTGCCTTTTTTATTGTGATTAATATTACGCATTTGGAGTCCTTTAATTAGCGTAATTTTTATTTATTTATTTGCTATTATTAATGCCTTTATCGGGCTGTATATGTGTATATGTATAGTGTGCCGGCGAAGGGGATAACGGGAGTGTACCGCTGAGGGCAGAGAGCGTGCCGCTGGTGTAGATTGGGATTAAAATCCACTTAAGGAAAATTATTAAGACAAGGCATGCAATAATCAATAATCAAGAATATGGAGAAAAATATGCACGAGGTGCACAAGGGGAGTTTGTGTGATCGCCAGAGACGCGAACGCCTCAAAAGATATAACAATTAATGAAGGGGAGAGATCGCGAAGAATACCTTGAAAGTGCGGGGATGTGAGTGCTCCTTTCTCTTCTAATCGGCCGGCCGATGAAGAGAGTTCTTTCTCTTGATTACCCTTGCAAAAAAATAACAAACACCAATAAAAGATGTGAATTAGAACATGGTGTGTGTAGCATCAATCCTTAAAAGATATGAGCATGTAAACATATGTGAGAACACACCTTAAGGGTGGTTGCCCTTAAACCCCTATGCAATAGGGTATAATGATGTAATGATGAATGATATAGGAAATAATAACAACGAAAAAACGTGCAAGAGTTGCACTGCTGGAGGTTCTCAACGTGGTTGAGAATAGAAATTAACAGGAT
The DNA here is from genome assembly GCA_022559845.1 of Amorphophallus konjac. Taxonomy (NCBI): domain Eukaryota; kingdom Viridiplantae; phylum Streptophyta; class Magnoliopsida; order Alismatales; family Araceae; genus Amorphophallus; species Amorphophallus konjac. The sequence goes on from CM040117.1 coordinate 201,922,825, forward strand.
GAACAGGTATGATGCATGCATGCAAATAATGAAATAACAAAGAGAGACGGAGAAAGAAGAATCTGTTCTCTGGCTTTGATATTCAAGGGGGAGAGAGCCCCTGTTGGATGAAGATGATGAAACAAGAAACTCCTCCTTAGCCAGGAACGGCAGCAGCCTGCGTGAAGAAAGAAAAGAAAACAAAAAAAACAAACAGAAAGCAACAGAGAAGAAGAACAACGGAGGGAGAAGAAAAGGATCGAAAGAAAGGGGATCCCACCTATTAACAGAGCAGTATGCTCTATTAAATAAAATCGAATGAAGGGATAAGAAGGAAAGAGTCCTTCGGAGGAAGAGATAAGAAGGGGGCAAGAGCCCAAAGAGGGGAGGATTAAGCTGGGCAAGAGCCCAAACGAAGCATGAGTCTCTCTGGGAAAGGCTGCGTTCGTTCGGAGCACAAAAGTGAAACACGACCTGGCTCAGGGCGTCAATTCAAGAATTGACGACCTTCCGAAGGGCGTCTTTTAAAAACACGCCCTGCACAAGGGCGTTAATTCCTGGATCATTTTTAGAAATGAAGTTGAAACACGTCTGAGTCAAAGGCGTTAATTAAAAAAACGCCTTAACAAAGGACGTTAATTAAAAAATTCGAAATAGGCCATTTTTCATTTCTCAATATTATTTTCCCATTTTTTAGGTGGAGGTGCATCTCGTCGCCCTGATTCCAACGACTATTTTTGCGAATTTTTCTGACACCCGGAAGGCCACCAAATCACCTCTGGAAGAGAGTGGAAAATAATATTAAAAAAATCAATTTGAAAAAGTGACGACCGTGTGTAAGGCGTGAATTCAATTTTTCGATTTTTTTATTCTTTTCATATTCAAATTAACGCCCATGGTTAAGTCGTTAATTCCCAAAAAATTCCGAAAAATTCTCAGAAAAATCTAGAAAAATGGAAATTTGAAAGAATGGACGCCCTCTAGTATAGTCGTTAATTTTTTAAGAAACGCCCAAGCCTAAGTCGTTATTTAAAAGACGCCCCAAGCCAAGTCGTTAATTCAGAAAAATAGGGAAAAATGCCCAGAAAATCCAGAAAAATCCAAAAAAAATCTAGAAAAATCCAGAAAAATAGGAGAAAATAGAAAAAATAAGGAAAGGGTAAAAAAAAGGAAGAAACCCAAGAAAAGTGAGAAAAACTACTCAAATAGAACTAATTTGAGGGTCAAATTGGGGCATTACAAGGTAATATGAGATGTACTCATAATAACGTCAATTTTGGCGTGTCTACAGCTGCCCCGCCTTGGCGTCTGCTTTGCAAGGGAACAGAGTAAACTGAAAAGTAGATGCCAAGGTGTGATGAGACACGCAATCGACATCACTTGATGAGAATCGAAATCAAAAGCTCGAGATAAAGCAATCTCGGGAAATTCACGGAAATCAACGATGTTTGGATAAAGGGGGAGGTGTGCACGCGGTGCACGAAGGAGATAAAATAAAATGATCAACTTCCAGCGCGGTGGAAGTACCTCAGGTCACAAACCTGCAAGTTTCACCATTGGGGAGCGGTTACCAGCCAGTGGACGTGCTGCAGCCAAGGTGGATCAAAGGAAAGGAGATAAAAATAAGATGATAAAAATCCAAACAAGGAGCTTTCGAGAAAATGACCCAAAACAGCGACAAAACGAACTGAAGACACAATTCGGCATGGAATATCTCATATCAAAGATCAAGATCAATTTGGCTCCCAAACAGCTCATCAGAATGATTTTTCAACAGTTGATTCAAAGTCCTACATGAATGCATGCTGGGTTTAAAGGGAGAATAAATCAAATGAAAATATAAGATAATCAAGGATAATATTGTTAAACTGCCCAGACTGGGTCAAGAAACCGATTTCGCGAGCTGATACTAAGCCGAAGCCCGTTTATCCACGCACCAACTCGCAAAAGGGAACCATCGTCCCCAGTCTTGGATGGCTCAACGGCCTATCCGTATGACTAAGATGCCTCTGGAATCGTCATCGTTTTTGATGAAGGGGAACTCAAATTCCAGATTTACCAAAGCCACAAGGTCCTTGATATAATCTAGTAGTATATGTAACATATAGTAAAATGCATACAGGGAGATGGTGATAGCAATGAGCATATGGGGAACTGAGAAATGAGCTGCCGTCACCGTGGGGGCTTGAATAATGATGATGCCCATTCGGTGGGACCAAGAGCTTCTTATCCTGCGCTCAAAGATTCATCAGCCAAGATATAAAACATAACAAGCAATGAATAAGGCATGTAAGCATAGCAAGCATGGCATGAATTATAGCATGTATATGGCATGAATAGCATAAGTCAAATCATAGCATTGTTTGTTGTTTTATCATGAGGAGACAATCTGGCTAATCAAGATTTGGAGATGAATGATCAAGATCTGATATAATGCCCATCGGCGGAGTGATCAGATGAAATTAGCAGGAGTTGATTAAAAAAAAAAAAAAATTTTGGAGATGAATAATCATGAGATATGATAATCAGAATGATATAGGGAGATATAACCAAAATGATATAAGGAAGTGATAACCAAAAATGCCCAGGGTGGTATGTCATGAAAATATCGGGAGAGAATCAATAGATTGATAGCAATAAGGGGAGGGAGGACTCATCCCGTGCTTCTGGTCCTTGGAAAGCTGTTCCTGCAAAACACCATCAGAAAATACAATGCAAAATTTTTGGATTTTGGAATATGCAAATTTTTATGGGTTTTGGAATATGCAAATTTTTATGGGTTTTGAAAATATTTGAATTTTTACAGAGATTTTTAAAATATTCACGTTTTTGTGGAGATTTTGGAAAATATTTGAATTTTTTTTTGTGTGGAGATTTTGGAAATATTCAAATTTTTTTTGTGGAGATTTTGGTTTAGACATAGCTCATGCAGCATCAAAGGGTGTTTTGAACCACTGGCTAGGGGTCCTTGCTCCTTCCCTTTTCGCTAAGGAAACTGCCCAAAGCTGGGCGTGCATTTGAAAGTGACATCCTATAACCGACCGTCTTTGATCAATGGTGCCCCTACCGAGGCCATACCCGAGAAACATTCGGTCTTGGAGGGAGAAGAGAAGAATAATTGGGGATAAACTTTATGCAGGATGGGAGATATCAAGACTTGAATGCCTTCCAAGGTGTTAACCCTCAAAGAGGTAGTCTGTTGTGCCGGGGCTTTGTGCCTTTAATTTTTAGACCCTTGACATGCATACGACCAGGATTTTCCCTGCGGGGACTTTGCCACTCTTGTCATGCCATAATTCATAATTTTAAATTTATTGAAATTCTGATTTTCATAATAGCCCTTTTGGGCGAGATGTATATCATGAAATTCATATTTATTTTTCTTTTGGGTCAAGACTGCCCCTATTTGAGACTCCTCTCGTATTGGGATTTTCCAAGGTTGGTCATCTTATCCGTCAACCTCTTGCACCTGCATTTGGCCGAGTAAAGAAGAGAAAAAGACTTTCAGAAATTCATGGCATGGCCAAGGTAGGAACGATGTCTAACCAAAGAGCCGGCTGAGGACGCCGTGAAGTGTGTGAGGTACCCAGCTAAGGGTTGCTCTTAAGCAAGCGGGGAGAGAATGTCGAATTCCCAGTACGGGGTTCTTATTAACCAAAGGTGCTGCGAAAGAAAGTCTAAAGACTCTTTTGAGAATGATTTCAATTAAATAAAAGCTTAAGATAAAGGTTTAAAACACCACTCTTAATCTCGTTAAGAAGCACTTGATTTTGAAAATCATGCGTGAAGTAATGAGAAAATGATATCATTAAAATGCATACTTACGCCAATATGTTACCTTGCGACCTTTGTAGAAGCAGCTGCCGCGAGAAGCGATCTTGATCATCGTGAGATTTGTCCTCTTTGGCAGTCAAAAGAATTGGAAGCAAAGGATTTGAAAGTGGCTTAACAAGAGGGAGTGGTGCCAAGACCAGACTCAGACGAATAAGGAGAAAAAGGAAGAGAGGCGAGGGCTAGAACTCCCTTGCTAAGGTGTGGAAACCCTGATCACATGGAACAATCTACAGAAGGAGAGGAGAATTAGAAGGAGGAGTGAGGACTAAAGCCTCGAAAGCAGTGGGAGAAAGGGCAGATGCCCAAGGCAGTGGATGTGGAAGAAGTTGGGTCGGACCCAGAATCAGGAGGAATTAGAAGAAGAAATTGGTAGATGGAAAGAGGCGGATCTGGAGGGTCCGGAAGCAGAGGAGGAAAATCATGAGAGGAGAAATCCGAAGGCTCTGGTGGGACATTGAAAGAAGGGACGCGATGCCCTGGGGAAAGATAGGGAAAAAGATGATGGAAGAGGTGACGGAGAAGGAAGAAGAGAATAAAAGATATGAAGTCCCGGAGGAGCAAGAAGATAAATCGAAAGAAATATGGAAGTTCCGGAGGTTCCGGAGGAATGAAATCAGGAGGGTCGCGATGCCCTGGGAGATGATAGAGAGAATAAGATGGAGAATCCGGAGGTTCCGGAGGAATGAAATCAGGAGGGAGAAGATGGAAAGGGGCGCGACGCCCTGAAAGGACAAGGGAAGAATCCGGAGGTTCCGGAGGGATGAAATCAGTAAGGAGAAGATGGAAAGGGGTATCATGCCCGAGAGAAAGGTCCGGAGGTTCCGGAGAAATAGAATCAGAAAGGGTGAGATGCCCAAAGAGGAGGGATAAAATTCCTGGTGGTTCCAGGGAAATAGCAGGAAGGGGGACGCGATGCCCCAAGGGGAGTGGATAAAAGGATGAATATGGATAAGATGGGAAATGCTGAATATCCGGCGGTGCCGGAAGGCGGGGAAGATACGGGTTTGGAAACCCGGGAAGCAGGAGGTGCAAATGCATGCAATGGGATGGATGCGATGAATGCTTGAAATGCGTGAATGCAAGGAGATGCAAAGAAGATGAATAATGTGAAGGGTGAAAGGATGAGATCTTCCTTTTTACCCTTCGAGTTGCCCATGAAGAAAAGGTGATAGAAATAGATGTGGATGAAGTTGAATGAACAAGAGTGGGAGAAATAGGGGACGGCCCCTTAAGATAATTGCCCCTCCACGGCAATGAACATGTATGACCAATTGGCCCAATAAACGAAGCTTCAATAAATGACAACCCCCTTGGAAAGCGAAAATCAATAAGGTGAGGGAGTCGTAGAGTTGGAACATGAAGCATTAGGTTGCCCATTGAATGTGGTGATGAATATGGAATGTTGAATAAAATGGGCATTCGCCCCTTGTAAGGAGTAATGAATTCGGAATTCGAAGGTTTGAACAAAGGGTGCCCTGCCCGGCCTTCAAACGGCGTCAATGCTTGGCATCTATTGAGCAACGGTGATGACTTAGCTTCTCCGACCATGCTTGGCACAATAACCCGGATTGACATCCGGTAAATGAATTCTTGCATCTTGAATGGCACGGTCGTGGCCAAAGTCTTCTTGCCCGGCTCTTGCTTATCCTTGGCGCGAGTAGCTGCAGAAGCACGCCCCTTCCGAGTAACAAAGGGAGGTGAGGCGGAGGCGGGAGGCTCCGTGGATAGTGGAGTTATAATGGAAGGTGTTGGCAAATGGGTGAGCGTAAGCGGGGGTTCAAACACGTCGAGTTTCTCCCTTTGCTTGCAAGCGGTCGGGGTTAGCTCGAGTGCAAAAAGTGGTGGGTCCTGCTCAGGATTAGCCATAGGTAAAGATGGAGGGTTAAATATTGGGGTAGGTAAGGTGGTTTTTAGGGATGGTGGTACTGGGAGGTCAATTGGAGGAGGTTCAGTGGTAGGTTCGGTGTAGGCCGATGTGGAGGTTACTGACTTAATAGGTGGAGGTTTTATAATGGAAGGCTCAGTGGTGGCTAATGGTGTGAAGGTTGATGGTATAGTGGGTGGAGGTGTAGTTGGTGGAGGGTTAATGGGTGAAGGTTTGGTGCGTAGAAAATGCCGGACGGGGCGAGCAATGTTAGGAGTGGGAGTGGGAATGGGAAGAGACTCAATAGGCGCCGGTGCGGACGATTGGAATATCGACCCATCGTCGTAACACCAACTAGTCTCATAAACAGGGGTTGAATTGGGAGTGGTTTCCTCCTGAGCAGGGGGTTCATTGAATGATAATGGAGGGAGTGGGAAATTAAGGAAACTCGGAAGGGGTGCCTGCGGAGCTTCATCATCATATACCGGCTCGTATTCTTCAATTGCCGGTTCTTCCTCGCTTGGAACGCCGATATCATAATCATCTCTCCTATCCTTCCATTCTCTCTCCAACTTAGTAATCTCGTCCAAAGCGGCATGGAGAGGATTGACTGGAATAGGAGGAGCCGTGACCCTCTTTATTTGTTCCTCCATCAATGTAATCTTATCAAGCAGAGATTGTTGGAGGGGTGTGACTGGAGCAACCAAGGGCTGGCAGGGCCTTGAAGGAGGAGGGGCCGTATAAAAAGGCCGTGGAGGTGGATCAATGGGCCGGCCCATGGAAGAACCCGGATGGGCCGGATTGCAATGAATAAATGGGCCTTGGGGCCGTGAGGGAGGAGGAATAGAAGGAGGCGGGTGATGGGCCACCCGAGAGGAAGCATGAATAGAAGGAGATGGGTAATGGGCTACCCGATTAGAAATATGAGTGGAAGAAGGAAGTGGGTGATGGGCCACCCGAATAGGATTAGAAGATGGAGGTGAATGAGATGCACCCTCAACGGCCGCCTTAAGGGCTTGGATCTGTTGAGGGGTGAGATGATCCAATGCATGGATGATTCGGGAGACCTTCTCGTCATTGGGAGGAGACGATCCCGAGAGAATAGGGGCTCGCAATTGAAGAGGGGGACCATGAGAATGGACATTGCCCTTGGGTCGGGCATGACCATAATAGTGAGAATGTGGTCCCTTGGAGAGATGGCGAGAATTATGTTGAACATGTTGAAGGTGAGGATTATAAGATGTGCTAGGTTGTATATCCTCATGAATTGAATTGAACATGTTGTTTTGTTTATCAAAGTAAGGCATTGTGCAAACAATTTGTAAAGAAACACACAAGTTGGAATGGTTACCTTGATTTTTATTTGTTTGAACCTTGGTGAATTAAGGATTTTAGCAAAGTTTGGAATGATTCACACAAGGGGGGAACCTAGTTTCAATATGATTTGAACTTCAATGCCAACTAGGGATCCTCTCTCACCGTATAGGCCAACTAACTCGGGACTTCAAAAGGGTACAACCAGCCCGGCGTCCGTGAGGGAATCCACGGGTGCGGGGACTTACGGAGGCTTGGAAAAGGGATTTCCAGTCCAAAGAGACGGAATGCTCAATGGAGGGTCGTCCCGATTCCAAGAGGGTGTGTGGATCCTAATGAAGAGGAGGGGGCTCCCAAACCAATGCAAATATGAATGAAACAGGGTAAACAGGCCAACCACAATAATATGATCAATCAACAAAGATAAGCATGAAATATCATGAAAAACCACAGCCGGGGGGGTTCTGTAAACCAACAGTAAAAACACGCCCTGGAAAGGGGCGCTACTAAAAAAGGACACGACGGTGTGACTGTCGTGAATCAAAGCGAGGGGCCCAGGGCAAGGGTAAAACGCGACTTATGGTGAGGCGCTACCAATAAAAGGACGCCCTATTCAATGGGCGTCAAATCAAAAGACGCGCCCTAATGTGGGGCGCTAATAAAGTAAAAGACGCCCTGTAGCAGGGCGTGAATTCACATGCATCAATATAAAGCAAGAACACCCAGAAATGTGCTGGAAAACGCCCTATCAGAGGGCGTGAAATAGGAAGCAGACGCCCTTGCTTAGGGCGTTAAATCAAGAAAAACGCCTCTTCCAGAGGCGTGAATTCACTTTCCCCAGAAAAACTTCGCGGCCGGCAGTATCAACACCCAATCACACAATCATGGCAATCAATAGAATAAGCATGCTCATCAATTTTATTTAAAAAAAAAGGACTTTCTAAACAAAAACCTATCAAACTAACAAATCACAAGTGGGAGAGTACAATGCAAGTGGAGGGTGCCCGAGGGGCACAAAAGGAGACGCACCGAGGGTGCAATAGGGGAGACGGCACGCGCGGGTGCCTAAGGGGAAAGGGTAATGAAAGAAGAACACAAAGGGTCCCACCGTGATCGCCAATTTGTAGATTGGGATTAAAATCCACTTAAGGAAAATTATTAAGACAAGGCATGCAATAATCAATAATCAAGAATATGGAGAAAAATATGCACGAGGTGCACAAGGGGAGTTTGTGTGATCGCCAGAGACGCGAACGCCTCAAAAGATATAACAATTAATGAAGGGGAGAGATCGCGAAGAATACCTTGAAAGTGCGGGGATGTGAGTGCTCCTTTCTCTTCTAATCGGCCGGCCGATGAAGAGAGTTCTTTCTCTTGATTACCCTTGCAAAAAAATAACAAACACCAATAAAAGATGTGAATTAGAACATGGTGTGTGTAGCATCAATCCTTAAAAGATATGAGCATGTAAACATATGTGAGAACACACCTTAAGGGTGGTTGCCCTTAAACCCCTATGCAATAGGGTATAATGATGTAATGATGAATGATATAGGAAATAATAACAACGAAAAAACGTGCAAGAGTTGCACTGCTGGAGGTTCTCAACGTGGTTGAGAATAGAAATTAACAGGATGAACAGGTATGATGCATGCATGCAAATAATGAAATAACAAAGAGAGACGGAGAAAGAAGAATCTGTTCTCTGGCTTTGATATTCAAGGGGGAGAGAGCCCCTGTTGGATGAAGATGATGAAACAAGAAACTCCTCCTTAGCCAGGAACGGCAGCAGCCTGCGTGAAGAAAGAAAAGAAAACAAAAAAAACAAACAGAAAGCAACAGAGAAGAAGAACAACGGAGGGAGAAGAAAAGGATCGAAAGAAAGGGGATCCCACCTATTAACAGAGCAGTATGCTCTATTAAATAGAATCGAATGAAGGGATAAGAAGGAAAGAGTCCTTCGGAGGAAGAGATAAGAAGGGGGCAAGAGCCCAAAGAGGGGAGGATTAAGCTGGGCAAGAGCCCAAACGAAGCATGAGTCTCTCTGGGAAAGGCTGCGTTCGTTCGGAGCACAAAAATGAAACACGACCTGGCTCAGGGCGTCAATTCAAGAATTGACGACCTTCCGAAGGGCGTCTTTTAAAAACACGCCCTGCACAAGGGCGTTAATTCCTGGATCATTTTTAGAAATGAAGTTGAAACACGTCTGAGTCAAAGGCGTTAATTAAAAAACGCCTTAACAAAGGACGTTAATTAAAAAATTCGAAATAGGGCCATTTTTCATTTCTCAATATTATTTTCCCATTTTTTAGGTGGAGGTGCATCTCGTCGCCCTGATTCCAACGACTATTTTTGCGAATTTTTCTGACACCCGGAAGGCCACCAAATCACCTCTGGAAGAGAGTGAAAAATAATATTAAAAAAATCAATTTGAAAAAGTGACGACCGTGTGTAAGGCGTGAATTCAATTTTTCGATTTTTTTATTCTTTTCATATTCAAATTAACGCCCATGGTTAAGTCGTTAATTCCCAAAAAAATTCCGAAAAATTCTCAGAAAAATCTAGAAAAATGGAAATTTGAAAGAATGGACGCCCTCTAGTATAGTCGTTAATTTTTTAAGAAACGCCCAAGCCTAAGTCGTTATTTAAAAGACGCCCCAAGCCAAGTCGTTAATTCAGAAAAATAGGGAAAAATGCCCAGAAAATCCAGAAAAATCCAAAAAAAATCTAGAAAAATCCAGAAAAATAGGAGAAAATAGAAAAAATAAGGAAAGGGTAAAAAAAAGGAAGAAACCCAAGAAAAGTGAGAAAAACCACTCAAATAGAACTAATTTGAGGGTCAAATTGGGGCATTACAAGGTAATATGAGATGTACTCATAATAACGTCAATTTTGGCGTGTCTACAGCTGGGAAGGTAAAAGGGGCGTACCGCTGGAGGCCAAAGGAGCGTGCCGCTGAGGCTCAAGGGAGTGTACCGCTGAAGGTTCATGGGGCGTGCCGCTGGGGCAATTAAGGGTGTACCGCTGAGGTTTAAAGGAGTGTACCGCTGAAGGTGGGGGATAGGGTGTACCGCTGGGGGCAACAAGGTGTGCCGGCCAAGGGAATTGGGGTGTACCACTGAGGGTTCAAGAGGCGTGCCGCTGGGGAAGGGATTTGGTGAGCGTGCCGCTGAAGGCTGGGGAGAGCGGGCCGGTTTATTAAAATGCACCGTTGAAAGGCCAATCGGAACGTGGTGGTGGAGGTTCGATCAGTTTTCGATTATTTTTTTTAAGGCTTTTCTTTTCTTCTTATCTTAATTTGTATGCAGTTTTATATAAACTTCTCCCCTGCTTTGTTCTGTTCGACCTCTCCGTCGTCAGTCGGAAGTTCGGGCTGCCAGGCAGTTAATCAGTTCGGTTCAGTTCTCGTTATAGTGCCGACAGTGGTTTGATGAGTTGGAAGGCTTCATTAATTATCCTGCTCATTTGTTGCCTCCTTTTGCCTCTTTTAATTATTTATTAGTTTCTCACAAAAATTCGGCAGCATCTCCCCTTGACCCGGGGCGTAAGGGAGATACAGGGAACGCGCCCACATGGGGTGGCAGAACCCGACAACTGGAGGTGGGCCCCCGGAGGAGCAACACCTTTATAGAGCCTCGGAAAACGTGGAGGAGAACGACAGACTGAAGGCCTCTAATGATGCGGGACGGACACGGGAGACGACACTATTAGGTGCCACCCTCGGACTCTAGATGAAGACGTGACCAGCAATACACACCAGGGAGACACTAAGCCCGACACTACGAGCTCCTAGTGGCAAAATGTCGCTAATAGAAGTAGAAGCTCACTCGTCGTCCCAAGCGAGGGAAAGCGCGGACTGTGCGCGGTTAAGAAACCGGCGGAGGGCAAGGGTAGTCCGACTCAACTTCCGGACTCGGATCGAGTCGCGGGACGGGTCACTCTCACTCTCACAGCTGTGACATGGACACACGGGCTAGTACCTACACTCTCGGCAGCGGCCTAAGACCGTATACTAGCTAAGCAATGTAACGCCAAGAAGTTCGGATCATTACCTCCACGCACCCGGCGTGGCGAAGACAACCCCGGCCAATCACGGACTCCCGATTAACATAATTTTCAGAAATACAATAATTTGACCCACTCCACGCAGGGAGGTAATAGGTCACATGCGGGGCCCGGGAATCACGCTAATTGAGTTGACGGGTAGCATCTTGATGTCACCCGGTGGTGCCGAACTCCGCGTTTTCGTGCTTTCCGAACGGCGGGTTCTGCGGGCCCGTGGGGCCCACGGGTGGCGCTGGCCTCTGGATCTGTAGGAGTGGGTCCCACTATGGTGGGGACCCCTGGTGGCACGCCTCCACGGAAGGCGGTCGGCCGGGATCGCCGACCGGTGGCCGAACAACTCCGATCTCCAAGCTTTTGGAATGCTGCCCACAGATTTCTGCTTGCTGTTTTCAGGTGTGCGCTCCGGCGAAAACGGCCGCTGCGGTCGATCCCGACATCGGATCGGGACGCATGAGCTATCGTTGGAAATCTCTCTTCAAATGCTTCAATCTAGACTTAGAGAGATCTGATGGACCTAGCCGGATCTTGAGTTCTTCTTCATAATTGTAGGAGATCAAACCACGGAACTGGGGATATTTTTGGAATTGGATTTGGAGGTGGTGGCGATTTGATATGATTTTTGGAGTGGCTGATGGTCGGATCTGGGAACTGGGGAACAGAACTGTAGGTAGGACTGAGAACGATTTTTAGAAAATATGAAATGGATGAACAAAAAATTAAAAAAAATGATGGATGAAGGGATGGATGCAAGGAACACCCAGTTAAATTGGGCGAACCAAAGAAAATCAAAAAATAGACCTAAGACTTGAAACTCATGGCGGATGGGAACCTGGACAGAATTTTGGCAGAACCAAAGTGGAAGGGTGGACGAAAATCAGAAATTGTGTAACGGGATCTGAATGACAAACCAAATTATATGGGATATCCTTGACACCTCTGGGACATCCAGTAAAATTCCTAGCTCGATCTGAGCTCGTGGTTGATGGCTGAATTTCGTGGAGGCTGCTGTGGTACTGCGCGGGCAGAACTCTGATGAAGGCGATGGCGGTGCGGTGGCGGCTCGTGGCGGCGGCGAGGATGACCGGAACTGATAGGGGAGGAGTCACACCTCCAGAGGCAACCTTCACAGCTGCAAGGGGGGAGAGAGGGGCGCACCAAGCTGGAGCTCCAAGGTATTTTCTTCCAAATGAATGCATTAATTCATAAAAATGGGAAAATACAAGCATATATAGGTCACCCATCTAATCCATCCTCCACCGTTGGATCTAGGGGTGTGAGATGGAGGGCTGGGATAGCATGTGACCATTCCACAAAAATTATAATAAAAAATAAGGGGAGGGGGGGCCCTATTGACTTTGGTGGCAAGGGGGGACATGTTTGGTAGCCACCTTGGACTTTGAAGTCCACTTGTCTCCCATGTGCCTTTTACCATTCAAACTTCTAGATGCCTCCATTTGACAAGTTGACTGACCCCACATGGGGCCCTTGGCTGAGGTGGCTCAATGGGATGGGGCCTGGGGGGCCCACGGGGCCCACGGGGTCCAAATTGCACATAAGCCCCTCTTACAATCAAAATAGCAAATCGCATACAATGAAATAAACACAAATTACACACACATAAAGTCTAACTAAATATGATAAATGGGGAGGCTCAAGGCGGAGTCTCCAGGCTGTCTCCGAGCCAGATGGACGCTGAGGTGGCTCGAGTCGTGCTCCATGTGCGGTACCGGTGGCTCGGCGTGTCGCGCCGCTCAACTGCTCGGGTGTCCGCCCCAATTCTCCCCGGGTGGGAGAAACTCGACCCTGTCGAGTAAGGGTCTGCATCGCTCCTGTATCGCTCCAGAAGGTCCGGATCGATCCGCTGCAACTAGCCATGTGTGATCCATGTGTCCTCAGTAGCGGGCCGTCCTCTCCATCACACTAGGTAGCGTGGGTAAGATCCACTCTTGGTAACAGTCACTTGCTCGTCCAGTATACGATCTATATGCTCACGCTGCCGTGAAAAAGGGGCTGGAGGTGGAAGTGGACACTCAGGTGTGGGATCACTCTCAAGGGGAGGTGATGGCTCAAAAGGCTCACTAGGAATCACCGCTGGGTCCCTATATGCAACAAGATCCGATACATTGAAGGTAGAGCTTATACCATATTCCTCGGGCAGGTCCACAACATACGCATTGGATCCAACGCATTTCAACACTCTAAAGGGACCGGCTCCATGAGCTTGCAACTTCTTAACGGTTCCAGAGGGAAACCGTTCAGGTCTTACCCTGATCATGACATATTTGCCTTCTTGGAACTCTCGGTGGTGTCTATGGGCACCGGCTAACTCCTTGTACCGTGCATTGCTGGCCTTACTGTGACGACGGACGTCGTCATGCAGAATCCTATCATGCCTAGCACTAGACTCGGCAGACTCACTATGCACTCTTAAAATGCTTAGCAAAATAAAAAACACACAGATGCACACACAACCCTAAACAACCCTACAGTTAGTCCGACCCAATCATATGCAAGGTGGTCTGGGACATCCGAATGTGTGCCATGCATACCCTAAGTGTGGCCTAATATCAGTACAACCATAAGACGGTCCTTTGGATTTGGGAGGTTTGGGTGGGACAGGAGGGTCGGGTGTCTCTCGCCCGTGAACGGACTCGGTGGGTGCCAATGGCCCGGCCCATGGGGGAGGGGTATAATGGTGACCTCCCCCAAAGAAGTGGAATGGAGATTGTGGACCAAGGGACCCACTAAGAAAGGGATCGAAGGGATCAAAGAATGTGTGACCCCTCAATATGGATTCCCTCATCTCAAGATCCCATGTGTGGAAGTCTAGAAGGTGTTGTTGATTTCCTTTATCCATGAAGAGAGATGAGACGGTAGGGGTATGAAGGTGGACTCTCTCAAAAAGATGGAGTAAATATGGTGGGTCACGGGGTCCACAAGAGAATGGGTCGAAGGGATCAAAGAAGGTATGACCCCTTGGACTAGGCTCCCATAAATCGATGTCCCACATTTGGAAATCTTGAAGGTGTAAATGATCACCTTCATTCATTGTGAGAGGTGGGACGACAGTCATAGGTAGAAAGTAAGATTCCTCCCTTGGGCAAAAGGAAATGAAGTCGGGCTCGGCCGACATAGGGAGGAGCAGAAGAACCTCCGTGGTAACATGACCCACGGTGTACACGGAGGTGATGGACCCTAAAGCGGGATGAGTGAAACTACGACCTGTGGGCCGGTCGAAGCTTGGAGCCAACAAGTGCGTAAATGTCCGCTGCCGGTCTAACCCTTTAAGAAGGTCATCCAATGTATCCACATGGTGACTAGACCGGAAAGTGGTATGAAATGAATGGATTGGCACCAGAGGTAGGATAGGGTCCATAGATGGGAGGGGAGATGGGACCAAACCTATCCTAAGCCAGCTAAAGAGTGGCTCGGCTATGAGTAGCTTTCCCGTTAAAAACACGGGTAGCTCTGGCTGAGAAGGCTCCAAATAAAGATCGGAGAGTGAGGCTTCTCCAACCCTTTTGTCCCCTAGGGCTAGAGATGTCCGGGTGGGACACTGTCTGGCAAAGTGGCCAAACCCTTGGCAGCGATAACACTGCTGTCGTGATCCTCTTCGCTCCTTGATAAGCGGACCCTTACACTTATCCTCCTGACGGACATGGGGTGTAGGCAATGGAGCTCTCGTGGGTGGGGAAAGAGGATCCACTATGATGGGGAGAGGCCCTTGGGATGGAGCCATAGATGGCACTGGGTTGGGACTACCGGCGGCTACCTCCTTATGCTCATGCTTGGTTCTATCTCGGCTAGGAGGTAGGCAAGGGGGAAGCAAGGATTCAATATAATCACACTTCCTATCCACTTTATCCAAAATAATTTGGAAGAGTTCGGCAATGGTGGGGTGTGGAGTAGGAGTAATGTGGTGGACTCTCCCATATGAACTCGGCTTAGTCGTGGACCTAGGCTCTTCTACATGCACGGCGCGTTGCCTCCGATTATGGCCCACTTGGGTGGATGTGATTGGGTGGGGTCAGTTGGAGGTGACCGGGCCGAGTAGGTAGACCTTCCTAAGTTCATCCTTCATCTCATGCCACGACTCGATGGGCCTTTGCCTCCTAACCTCTCTCATGCGCTCAATGCTCTCCCATTTCCAGGCGGCTTTGTGGACAAGCCTCTCTCGGGCAAAACTAACTTGCATGGCATCAGACATGGTGTAGCATTCAAAATATTTGTCCATGGTGGCCTCCCAATTGAGGTAGTCGCCCGGGTCATTAGAGCCATAAAAATCCGAGGCTTCGGGCCTACGAAAGGGGAGAGGATGGTTGCCTAGCCCATGGGTAGACCAACGGCCATATTGCACGAGTGATTGGGACTCCATGAGAAACTCGGAACTACAAGATGGGCATGATGACAAGAGACAAGACAAACTGACTAATGCAAACACACACTAGACAATGCACTTAGACCTAAACCAATATCCGGTACGGGGCGGAGTTAATCGATCCGAAGATCACTCCCGCAAGTGTGCGACCTCCCGGTAGGTGTAGCCTAACGTTCGGACAACACCTTTTAAGATACCGAATAAAGGGTGCAAATGTAATTTGAAAACACCTTTTTTTTTGTTTTGAAATTAATGATGGTCCTAGACTCGACTTATACTATGCAAGACATATGCAACGACTACCCTAGACTCAACTCGCTCTGATACCAAACTGATGCGGGACGGACACGGGAGACGACACTATTAGGTGCCACCCTCGGACTCTAGATGAAGACGCGGCCAGCAATACACACCAGGGAGACACTAAGCCCGACACTACGAGCTCCTAGTGGCAAAATGTCGCTAATAGAAGTAGAAGCTCACTCGTCGTCCCAAGCGAGGGAAAGCGCGGACCATGCGTGGTTAAGAAACCGGCGGAGGGCAAGGGTAGTCCGACTCAACTTCCGGACTCGGATCGAGTCGCGGGACGGGTCACTCTCACTCTCACAGCTGTGACATGGACACACGGGCTAGTACCTACACTCTCGGCAGTAGCCTAAGACCGTATACTAGCTAAGTAATGTAACGCCAAGAAGTTCGGATCATTACCTCCACGCACCCGGCGTGGCGAAGACAACCCCGGCCAATCACGGACTCCCGATTAACATAATTTTCAGAAATATAATAATTTGACCCACTCCACGCAGGGAGGTAAAAGGTCACATGCGGGGCCCGGGAATCACGCTAATTGGGTTGACGGGCAGCATCTTGATGTCGCCCGGTGGTGCCGAACTCCGCGTTTTCGTGCTTTCCGAACGGCGGGTTCTGCGGGCCCGTGGGGCCCACGGGTGGCGCTGGCCTCTGGATCTGTAGGAGTGGGTCCCACTGTGGTGGGGACCCCTGGTGGCACGCCTCCACGGAAGGCGGTCGGCCGGGATCGCCGACCGGTGGCCGAACAACTCCGATCTCCAAGCTTTTGGAATGCTGCCCACGGATTTCTGCTTGCTGTTTTCAGGTGCGCGCTCCGGCGAAAACGGCCGCTGCAGTCGTTCCCGACATCGGATCGGGACGCATGAGCTATCGTTGGAAATCTCTCTTCAAATGCTTCAATCTAGACTCAGAGAGATCTGATGGATCTAGCCAAATCTAGACTTTAATGAATTTACAAATCCCTATTGTACAGTAACCGAAACATCAGATTTACAGGGTACTTGTCTGAGAACCACCATTTACCGCCTAGTAAACCTCCGATTCAGCTCTTGAGTTCTTCTTCATAATTGTAGGAGATCAAACCACGGAACTGGGGATATTTTTGGAATTGGATTTGTAGGTGGTGGCGATTTGATATGATTTTTGGAGTGGCTGATGGTCGGATCTGGGAACTGGGGAACAGAACTATAGGTAGGACTGCGAACGATTTTTAGAAAATATGAAATGGACGAACAAAAAATTAAAAAACAATGATGGATGAAGGGATGGATGCAAGGAACACCCAGTTAAATTGGGCAAACCAAAGAAAATCAAAAAATAGACCTAAGACTTGAAACTCATGGCGGATGGGAACCTGGACAGAATTTTGGCAGAACCAAAGTGGAAGGGTTGATGAAAATCAAAAATTGTGTAACGGGATCTGAATGATAAACCAAATTTTATGGGATATCCTTGACACCTCTGGGACCTCCAGTAAAATTCCTAGCTCGATATGAGCTCGTGGTTGATGGCTGAATTTCGTGGAGGCTGCTGTGGTACTGCGCGGGCAGAACTCCGATGAAGGCGATGGCGGTGCGGTGGCGGCTCGTGGCGGCGGCGAGGATGACCGGAACTGATAGGGGAGGAGTCACACCTCCAGAGGCAACCTTCACAGCTGTAAGGGGGGAGAGAGGGGCGCACCAAGCTGGAGCTCCAAGGTATTTTCTTCCAAATGAATGCATTAATTCATAAAAATGGGAAAATACAAGCATATATAGGTCACCCATCTAATCCATCCTCCACCGTTGGATCTAGGGGTGTGAGATGGAGGGCTGGGATAGCATGTGACCATTCCACAAAAATTATAATAAAAAATAAGGGGAGGGGGGGCCCTATTGACTTTGGTGGCAAGGGGGGACATGTTTGGTAGCCACCTTGGACTTTGAAGTCCACTTGTTTCCCATGTGCCTTTTACCATTCAAACTTCTAGATGCCTCCATTTGACAAGTTGACTGACCCCACATGGGGCCCTTGGCTGAGGTGGCTCAATGGGATGGGGCCTGGGGGGCCCACGGGGCCCACGGGGTCCAAATTGCACATAAGCCCCTCTTACAATCAAAATAGCGAACCGCATACAATGAAATAAACACAAATTACACACACATAAAGTCTAACTAAATATGATAAATGGGGAGGCTCAAGGCGGAGTCTCCTGGCTGTCTCCGAGCCAGATGGACGCTGAGGTGGCTCGAGTCGTGCTCCGTGTGCGGTACCGGTGGCTCGGCGTGTCGTGCCGCTTAACTGCTCGGGTGTCCGCACCATCTAAGGGGGCATATAATGTGGACTGGGGCTGGCCAAGGAGTGTGCCGCTGAGGGCAGAGAGTGTGCCGCTGAGGGCTAAACAGGGGTGTGTACCGGCCAAGAGCCAAAGGCTACAAGTGTGCCGGCTAGGGGTGACAGAGTGTGTGTGCGGCTGAGGGCAGAAAGGGGTGTGCCACTGAGGGCACATGAGGTGTGTACCGGCCAAGGGCTAAGTGCTACAAGTGTACCGGCCAATGGCTAATTGGGTGTGTGCCGCTGAGGGCAGAGAGGGGGTGTGCCGCTGAGGGCCAGAACTAGTGTGCCGGCCAAAGCTCGGAGAGGTGTGCTGGAGGATTGAAAGGGCTAAGTGCATGAGCTGGGAGGTTTTGCAGGCTATTCACTGAAGGAGGGAGGGAATTCAAGGCCGGGGGTAGGCCACTTGATTACTGTGTATTCGGAGAGAGGGTAAGGGTCTCCCTCTCCCCTAAGCCAGTGAACACGGCAGAAGGCCATGTAGGGGTTTAGAGGGTTCATGAGGCCAAAGCTCACGAGAGACATCACATGTCGACATGGAGGCCCCCAAGAACACCGGAGCAATGGGGAGACGGAGGGAAAACGAACAACCCCATAAAAAGACCGTGAGAGCTAGCACAAGCCAATAAAACTCATAGAGAAACCCCAAAGAGGATGATTTTCATTTATGGGGAGCCAAAGGCCAAAGCCCTATATGCACATTACAGAAGAAATGCCCAAGACGAGGCCATGGACAAAGAAAAAAAAGAAATCCAGGACAAAGAACGGGAGGAGGAATGGAATACGAAAGGGCAGAAAACATTGGGGCCTAAGACATGGGCCACCATCCCCAACCCTCTCCCCCATTACATTCAACTCTCTCTCCCTTACTCTTGCTTCTTCCCGGAGGTCGTCGGAGGAGGCTCACGCCAGAACTCTTCTTCTTCTCTTTTCTCTTCTCTTCCTCTCTGTGTCTCCGTCTGTGTGTCTCCCTCCCTTTTCTATCTCTCTCCTCCTTCTTTTCTGTCGAAGGAAGAGGGTCTTTTATACTTCAAACAGCCGAAGCCCTCGAGCACGGCCGTTGAAGGCGGGAAGTGGCCTTGTGATGATGGCGTTTGACCTGCCCCGTCCTCGATCGTCAAGGGGGGGTAGCCTGCGTGGCCCAATGGACGGTTGCAACCTCGGACGGCTCACTGTGCGCCAAGGAAACGTAGGGCATGGGCGGCACATCGTCTTGCCGTTGAAAAGCTTCAACGCTATGCCGCTGGCGGGCTGAACAAGTGTGCCGCTGGGGAGCCAAAAAGGCGTGCCGCTGAACCCCTGGACGGGGTGTGCCGCTGAACAGCCCAGTGGGGCGTGCCGCTGAAGGCCCTGGGAGCTGTGCCGCTGAAGGGTCCATTGGGGCGTACCGCTGGAGGCCCTGGGGGCTGTGCCGCTGAAGGGCCCATTGGGGCGTGCCGCTGAAGGGCCCATTGGGGTGTACCGCTGGAGGCCCTGGATGGGGTGTGCCGCTGAACAGCCCAGTGGGGCGTGCCGCTGAAGGGCCCATTGGGGCGTACCGCTGGAGGCCCTGGGGGCTGTGCCGCTGAAGGGCCCATTGGGGAGTGCCGTTGAAGGCCCTGGGGGCTGTGCCACTGAAGGGCCCATTGGGGCGGCCAGCTGAGGGGCTAAATGGGCAATGTTGAGCCCGTTGTGAGCGCGAGCTGTGCCCCATTTAATTTTCTTCGAGGCCCATGGATTGTGGGGCTCTTTGTAATTGATTTCTCTTCACTGTCGTGACCCCTGGGGGTGGCTTCACGGTGGTATGCGCATTCGGGGCATCCGAATGACCAGTCTCTCCCGGGTTGCTTCTCTCGGCTTCGTTGTTGACGCCGAGTCGAACAGGATATCCGGGTGCACAATTTTTGGTGTCCACACATGGCCAGTGGCTCGCATCCTAATGCGACCTTCAGTGTGACTTATCCCTATCTCTCTCTTACGCAGTTAGTATTATTCTTTTCAGCCGCGGGGCCCCTAATTTCGGTAATTAATTAAGGGTGTTCCCTCTTATGGGGGATGTAAATGACGTCGTGACCTTTATGGCGCGACGGGATTCGGTCCCGACACGAACCACACAATCGTCTGACGAAGTCAGATCGAGCGCACCATGGGCTCTTTGGAGCCAGAATAAATCGTCATCTCGGTGACTGGCACGCCCACGCACTTAACAAACCGACAAACGAATAAAATGATTGATCAAACAAAAAGTGCGTCCACAACTCTGGCACGCCCGGTGGGACGGATCCGCCCTTCATCTCTTTACCGAAATTAGGGGCCCCGCAGCCCCCTTCTTGTAATACTAATTGTGCTACGTTCTTAAATGCAGGAAGAGAGAGAGGCATCATGGAACCGACAATGGCTGTTGTTTGCGGCCCTCAAGTCATGGAGAACCATGTCCGAGGCGGCTACCTGGCGGTGCCCCTCAACTTTGGGAGCTTCCCTCCCACCGTGGGCTTCCCCAACTTCTTGGGGGTAGCCTTCGCCAACATCCTCGAGGTGAAGGCGCCCGAAGAGTCCCAGGTCAACGCTCCCGCCCCAGGGGCCACTGAAGCTGCTGCCGGCCGAGCTATGGCCAAGAACAATACCAGCATCCCAACAACGACGCTGAGCTGCAACGTGCACCACGTGCACCAAACCACCGGCCCGTCCCACCAAGGGTCGACATCCCACCGAAGAAGGCTCCGGAGTAACAACACCGGCACTGGCTCAGGGCGCCGCGCCTCCAACTCCGGGAAGTCCATGACTGTTGGGGCCCTCCGAGTCCGCCTAGACGGGCAGAGGTCCCACGCGATGCCGGACCGCGTCATCCCAACCATCCCAGTCCGCAACTCCTTCCAAGGACTGGAGAAGCTGAAGGAAAGGGCAACGCCCGCAACCCTACACAGGCCGGCCAAACTGAAACAAGTTTGGGTACCCAAGGGGGGCCAGCCTGCTACACCCGCCCAAGTGGGGCCCAGTGCTTTCCGCCCGAGGAGGGCCCGACAAGATGGCAGGGTCGATGTGATGACTCCAACTTCCCGACCGGCACCCGTCATCCCGGCGCCGTCCGAGAATGCCCGTAGCCGTCGCCTAGGGCGCCGGCACAATGCCGCCCGCCCGGCTCTCACGGCCTGCTCTCCTCCTGCCGCTGTCATCGACATGCAACCCCAGGCCGCTTACCCTGACCAGGAGTGGGAAGGGAGTTAGCAGGCTATGAGGAATTACCTCCGAGGCCCGGGTAGCACCCCCGCCGGCCGCCAGAGACTGCTGGGGGCAATGGCTTCCGCTTTTCAAGAGGAAGGCGCCCGACCCGCACCTAGCGTGGAGTCGAGGACCCGTCCGGAGGAGCCGCGCCAATCCCCTGTTCGGGAGGAAGCGCCGCCCCGACGATCGGTCTTTGACAGACTGGTGTTCCCGGGAAGATCGTCCAGGAGGGCGACAAAAAGAAACAAGAATAAGAGGTGGCAGACATTCACCTACAGCATGGCAGGAGTTCACGGGCGGTATGGCGCCTTGCCTATCGATCCTGAAGAAATGGCCAGACTGGCCGCCAGACCGGGACCCCTCACTAGAAGAGGGAGAGCGGCAGGCAATGTAGCACCCCCAGGCGCCGAAGGGACCTTCCCCGTGTTGTGCCCTTGGCCCCTATGGTTTGTGGTTTTGATGATTGGCTTTAGGGGTTTGTGATGATTGGTTTTAATGTGACTTAATCACTGTGAGTCACCATGCATTGATGTTCTGTTTTGATGATTGATTTGGTTTTGATGATTGGTGTTTGATGTGAGTCACTGTGAGTCATCTTGCTGAAATGTTCATTCAGGCTTTCATAAGTTCAGTCAGTTTATCTGCTTACACTGTGAATCATTGCAAGTGAAGTTTCAGACTGTTATCTGCTGCATAAAGCTTTCATATGCATTTACAGAGTCTATACATTGATTGGCAGTAAGTCTGTAAATTGAGCGTCTCATGGAAGTCCATATAGTGCATTGCATTGGCTAAGTGTATACACTGTCAGTCTCATTTAGAGTCAAAGTCCATACA
The DNA here is from genome assembly GCA_022559845.1 of Amorphophallus konjac. Lineage (NCBI taxonomy): Eukaryota > Viridiplantae > Streptophyta > Magnoliopsida > Alismatales > Araceae > Amorphophallus > Amorphophallus konjac. Next base: position 201,944,919 of record CM040117.1, read on the forward strand.
TTGGACTGTTACTCACATCGCCTTCAGGCCTCCAAGTCTATACACTGGAGTCGTCAGCTGTGAGGACAGCAAGTCTGTACACTGGCCTTCTTTCATGTTAAACTACAAGTCTACACATTCAAGAGTGGTCTTCCAAGTCTATACAGCGTGAAGTCTACACTTTGGCTCTGTAGCTCGCTTGTGCAAGTCTATACATTGGACTGTTCTTCAAAGTCTGTACATCAGACTATACATCATCTTCGTGCTGTTTCTGTATTTGAGTCTTCCTGTTGTTTCCCCTCACTAACACGAAAAGATCTCGTGTCGTCTGAGCTTACAACACTTCGTGTTGATTTCCATGCTTAACAGGTAAACTTGTATGAGGTAATACTTCATGTTGTTCTATCCTTGTCTTCTATGTCTTCGAGTCCTAGTCTCGGTTGTTTAACTTCATGTCGTGTTACTGAAGCAGCTCGAATAGTTCTGACGAACTCCGAGTCGTTTCTCTGTGAACCTCGTGTCGCTTCTCTCTGTCCTTTAGTTGCTCATCTCGTGTCATCTTTCATGTCTGCTTGTTTAACTTCGTGTCCTTCTCGCCTTGACCACACTCCGTGTCAATTCTTTGTTATTTCCGTGTTCGTGTTGTTCTTCCTAGACCTCGTGTCCTTTTTATTTTTGTAACCACACTTCGTGTCGGTTTCTATTTTTCGTCCTTGAGTTGATGTCAGCCCGTGTCGTCCTCGTCTTCGAGTCATTCGAACGTTCGAGCAACCTTGTACTCGAGTTGTTTTCATTTGTATTCGTGTCTTCGTGTTATTTTTATACACTCGTGTCCTCGTGTTGTTTTTGCATTCGTAACCTCGTGTTGGTCTAGTATTTGTGTCCTTTTGCTGTTTTTATTTTTGTGTCTTCGTGTTGCCTTTCCTAGACCTCGTGTCTCTTTTGTTTTATAACCTCACTTCATGTCGTTCCCTTCGTTGTGTCTGATCTGTTACAGTGTATCTCGTGTCGTTCTTTTCTTATCTCGTGTAGTAGTCACGTCATGTTGTTATTATATACCTCATGCAGCTTTATTGTTAATGGTCGTACATCGTGTTAATGGTTTTAATCTCATTACAGGTCCGAGGAAGAACATTCCACACACCTGGGCTGCACGTGATCCGAGACAAGAGGAACCAATCTGATAAAGGCACGTGGCAGGAAGCTTCTGGATCGAGCGTGGGAGGCACACGCGTTTCGTGCCCTATCCACCTGCTGTTGCTGCTATAAATAGAAACCTTCGTCCTCTGATGAAGGTGATCGAAGAAGAAGCCTGAAGAGCAGAAATCCCTTCGATCCAGAAAAAGAAAAAGGAGAAAAAGAGAAGAAGAGCAGAAGGAGAAGAAGAGAAAGAGAGAGATAGAAGTGTGAGCCAAAGAGAATAGAGGAGCAGAGATCGAGAGAGTGAAAGAGAAGAAGAAGAAGAGAAGAGAAGAGGAAGAAAAGCTTACCTGAAGATCTGTCTACTGGACCGTGGATCAAATCCAGGCCAGTCAGCTCCTTTGAGAGCCACATTGTGCATTTCATTTTTCAGCTTTCTGTTTGCTGAAGTTATTTTCGTTTATTGTTTTCCTTTGTTTTATGGTTTGTTGTATTTTTCGATACTCTGTAGAGAGGTCGGGGTTCCTCCTGTTAGTTCAGGAGAAGGGAGATTGCTATCTCCGGTTGCAAGTAGCTGGGTGCTACTTGTAGGTTCCCTCCGGTTTGGATGAAGGGAAATCTGATCTCCGGTTCTGGGCTTGTGGATTGCAAGTCCAGGGGTCCCTCCTGGTATGGAGGAAGAGAGGTCTTTGATCTCTAGTTTCCAAGTGGCTGGGAGTCACTTGGGGTGTCCCTCCGGTTGGGAGGAAGAGGGGAGGTTGTTCCCCTGGTCAAGCTGTGTGGCAGCACCTGTTGCAGACTGAGTCTGCTGTTTCTAGCGTGAGCTAGTGGAAGCCACACTCGGGTTGAGTGTGGGGTGGATGTAGGTCTGCTGGATCGAACCACCTAAAAATCTACTGTGCAGTGGTTTGTTTTGTGCGTTCGCTCCTTGCCTCCTACCTCCCATTCACAGGTTATGCATGCATGGTTAGCTGTGTTATCTTGGATTGCTTATATTGTTCCTATCAGCCGTAACCTTGAGCATTGCACTTTGCTAGGTGTGTTTGGGTTGCACAGTTCTGTCTGCATTTCTGGTTTGATCAAGTGGCTGCATTGTTACAGTCCAACTGTTTGATCAATTGGTTGATTATTATCTTATCTCGGATAGCTCAATTGTCCCTATTCCGCATATCCGAGCTTTAGAGTTTTTAATTTAGGCCATAATTTTTTAGAGGGATACATTCACCCCCCTCTGTATCCGGGCCTAGCACCCTAACAGTTGGTATCAGAGCGGGTGTCTGCTTACACGGTCCAGCGACCTGCAGATCGATCTTGCAATATTAGGTGCTAATTTGTTTTTAGTGCATCAATATTCTTGTTGCGTTAATCTGTGTGTTCTCATGGCCCATCCACCGATCTTCAGTGGTACGCATTTTGATGCATGGTTCGCTGGTTTGAAGAATTATGTTAAATCTGTGAATCCAGACCTGTGGAAAGTAATTTCACATGGTCCTCATGAACTACCAAGGAAAAAGTCCAAATGGACTGACAGTCACAAATTCATGCATGAAGAAAATCAGATAGCAATAAATCTAATGAAGGCAGCTACTGATAGAGCTTTTCATTCATGTTTATTTGACTGCAGTTCTGCTAAAGATATTCTGGATACACTGAAGCGAACTCAGGAGATAGATGTGGACAGCTGTATGATGGCCAACAGAAGAAATCAAAGTGCCAGCGATCAAGGCAGCAATCAAACTGAAGAAGATGATGATGATGAGGTAAATCTCTTCGAGAATTTCTCTCTAGAAGATTGGGAGAATGCATATGCTGAATTATTTGAATCTCATGAACTGTTAAGAAAATAGTATAAAAAGTTGAAGAAGAGTACTCGGGTAGATAGTTCTAGCTCTCCATGTAAAAATTGTTCAAGTACGAAGCAATCTCATGATGCATGTCTGTCTGATAATCATATGTATAAAAACCAGAATGCAGAACTGAAGAAGGAACTTGAATGTGTTTACTCTGAACTGAACAATCTAAAATCTGAAGATGACTCTCTCAGAAAGTTCTCTAAAGAAAATAAAGAACAATTAGAGAAACTTAAACGAGAGAATGATTTGCTGATTGAAAATTTTAATGCCATAAAATCTGTAAACATAGAATTACAGAAAGATTTTGAAAAACAACAAAAGGAATTGAGGGAGTTTGAAGCTAGGAGAGAAAGCATGGTTAACTCAGAAGATCAGCTTCTAATAAATGAGTTAATTCAAAATGATAAGCTTAAAGAAGAAGTTGAAAAATTAAAACTGTTAAACAGTGCCATGTCTGAAAGACTTCTCACATTGGAAAAAGGAAAAGCTATCTGTACAAACGAGACTGAAGAGGTAGATGAGCTGAGAAAGAAAATTGAAGAATACAAAACAGCTAACAAGGTTTTGAATGAAGCTCTCAATTGTAGTGAACAAGAGATCGCTAGTTATGAAATACACATTGCATCTCTTGAAAATGAAATTCAGGATTTGAAAGTTTCCTTGTCTAAATTTGTTATTGGGCAGAAAAACCTAGACAAGCTACTAGGTGTAAAAGTCAATGTCAAAAAGGAAGGTTTGGGCTACAATAATCTAAATAAGAAGGCTTTGCAGAACAAAGTAATGACATCCTTTGTAAATACTTCAAATGTAGCCACTACATCAAAAGACAAACAACCCATTGTTCAGAAAATAATGGGAACAAAGATTAACTTTAACAAGGAAGGACTGGGTTACAGTCCAGTCATGAGGAAGGTTGATGGAGCCAACCTGAAAACTATCTTTGTCAAATCTTTTGAACAGGAAAACCCTTCTATCTCATCTCCACCTCAGTACAAGGCTAAGAAAACAGAAAAACAAAATAAAATTCATAAAACATCAAAAATTCAAAGGAACAATCTGCATGCTAAAAACTCATCAGATAAATGCCATGTTTTAAAGAAATCAAATGGCTCATGTCATTATTGTGGTAAGTATGGACATCTTATGAGTAACTATTTTGTGATGGAAAAAGATGACAACAAGCATGCTAGAAAATCTGTGTCTGGTCAGAAAAAGAATGTCACATGTTCTAATTGTGATAAAGTAGGACACACTATTGCTCATTGTTGGTTTGCAAGTAGTAAGGAAAAATCGTGTTCATATCATGCAAAACACTTTGCAAATCAGCAAGTCTTTAACAAGAACCAGCACATTATATGTTTTAATTGCAACAAAATTGGTCACAAGGCCTCTGAATGCTGGTCAGGTTCTTTTAAAAGAAATTCTATTTCATGCTTTGAATGTAGAAAGCATGGCCACAGGGCCATTGATTGTTGGCATGCTCAGGGTAGAAAATTCAATTCTAAAATTGTTAAATTCCCTGCTGTGAGCGACGTCACGCGGTTCGGGGAGCGGAGAAGAACGCGGAGCGCGCGCGGGCTCCTCTTTTTTTTTGTTTGCTTGCTGCAACACAGAAATGAGAGAAAAGAGAGAAGGGGCCACCACGGGAGATTGCTCCGGCGGGGCGAGCGGGACAAATATAATAGCAAGATATGGGGCGGTTCAAACGGCCATAGCGGGAAGTGACTCGCCGCGACCTCGGGGGGACGGGAATGATGCAGAAATTAAATAACAAGAATTGAAACGGCCATTGGGGAAGTGACTCGCCGCGGCCTCGAGAATATGAGCAGATAATAAGATAACAGAATATCAAGAGAATATAAGGAGCGGGAATTTAAATGGCCATTGGGTAAGTGACTCGCCACGGCCTCGAGAATATGAGCAGAATATAAAGAGAATATAAGAACGGAAATTTAAACGGCCATTGGGGAAGTGACTCGCCGCGGCCTCGAGAACATGAATAGATAAGAATATAACATATAAGAACGTGAATTTAAACGGCCATTGGGGAAGTGACTCTCCGCGGCCTCAAGAATATGGGCAGAATATAACAGAATATAAAGAGAATATAAGAACGGAAATTTAAACGGCCATTGGGGAAGTGACTCGCCGCGGCCTCGAAAACAATATGTGATCGCCAGGGGCCAAAGACCCTAAAATAAGAAAGTGATCGCGCCTACCTCAAGAGCGGGAGATGGCGGGTTGCTTCTTCCTCTCCTTCCGGCCGGCCGACGGAGAGGGCTTTCCTCGGTTACCCTTGCAAAACAACGACAAATAAATAACAAGTGGATCAGAAAGATGAAGGTGTAGTATTCAAATCCTTGCGATAAAAAATGACGAAATGATGGCAAGACACACACCTGGTTGGTGTTATCTTTTAAACCCCTCTCGGACTCGAGTAGGAGGAAAATGAGATGATGGATGCAAGAAGTGTATAAGAAGAGGCGCCCTTGTAAAGGGGGATGGAGGATGCGAGATGATGAATGCAAAAGAACTACGAAGAAAAGGAAAGAGTTGTCTTATTGGATGTGTCGATGGTGAAATCCGGCGGAGCTCCGGCAGCGTGGGGACGACGTGGAAGCGCGGTGGATGAAGACGACCTTCCTCTCGCGAGCGTGGGCACCCGAGAAGCCGGCAGAACCTCCACCTACAAAAGACCCCACGGGTTAGAAAATGACTCCGTAGCCTCTGGGCTCCGGTAGCCTATCGGATCACTGCCTGGCTCCCTCAGAACTGAGGGGGTGGGCCTCTATTTATAGGGCTCCGGAGGGTGGAGGCGTCCAGGACGCTGGACACCTCCATCAGGGCCGAACTAATATTTTATTCTATTTTTATTTATTTTTTTAGAATATTTTTGTGGAGGTGTCCAGGGTCCCGGACGCCTCAAACAGGTCCACCGAAAACCGACGACGGCCGCACGCGGTTTGGCACAACGCGTGGTTTTGTGAGCGGCGCCTCGTGATTCAGAAATGGGCGCGTCCAGGTGGCTGGACGTCTTCATAATTTGGATTTTTTCACACACGACAAACCGTCGTTCGGTGGCCGGCACCCGTGACGGAGTTGATGGAGGTGTCCAGGGGCCTGGACGCCTCCAAAAATATATTATTTTTATTTTTATTTTGTCTTTTATGCCAAGGCTGGCATTTTGATTTTTTTTATACTTATTTTTATGGAGGCATCTAGGGGCCTGGATGCCTCCATTAATATATATATATTTTTATTTATTTTTTTGTTTTTATGCCAACTGGCATTTTACACACATTTTTTGTTTTTGTTTTTATGGAGGCGTCCAGCGCCCTGGACGCCTCCATTAATATATATATATATATTATTTGGTTTTGGGCCCTGAGAAAAAATAAAATAAAATAATTAAAAACATGTGGGCATCCAGGGGCCTGGACGCCCCCATTAAGACCCACCCGGCTCCTTAGATCAGGCGTCGGCGGCCGCCCGGTAGACACCTTCTTGGTTCCGGAACCTCTTGATGCGTCTGACTGGTGTTGAGGCCGTCCGAATGCTGTGATGAGATGATTCCGGATGCCGAAAAAGACAGAAGAAGACCCAAGAAAAGGAAGCACTAGAGCGATTCAAAATGTGTAAGCCGTTGCGGGGCGTTGTATAGTAATATGAGACTTTCTCATGAGACGTCAAGAATGGCGTGTCTACAGCTGCCCCGCCTTGGCGTCTGCTTTGCAAGGGAGCGGCACGTAATGGAATGGTATTGAAGTGGAGTGAAATGTAGTGGGAGCGGACTGATAAGTTGATGCCAAGGTGTGATGAGACACGCTTGTGACGTTACTGTTTGGAATCTTTCCTGAAGTTTCAATGAGGCGACCTTGAAGAAGGTCTTTCAAATATTGACGATTACTTGGACGGAGATCAAATAAGAGAGGGTGAGATGTGCGCTCAGGCACGAAAAAGAGACCAACTTCTCAGTGTGAAAGTACCTGGGTCATAAACCAGAGGTTTCACCTTCGGGGAGCGGTTACCAGCCAATGTGGAAGTGTTGCAGCCGAGGTGGGTCAAACAAGGTCAAAAGTAAAGGAATATCTGAGGGTCTGTCCAAACAAGGGTCTCCTTTGGAAGAGCAGCGTAGGGCTGTCTCAAAGAAACTCAGTATTTCATTCGGAGTGGAATATCTCATATTTGTAAGAATTGAAGCACAGCGGCTTTCGCAATCTAATCACTTGAATGATCTTCCACAATAAATCAAAGTCCTATATGAATGCATGTTGGTTTTAAAGAAAAATTTAAAACAAACTAAAATAGAAAATAGCCAAGGATAATATTGTCAACTTGTTAAGAACGGGTCAGGATACCGATCCGGTGAGCCGATACTGGGCTGGGGCTTGTTTATCCGCGCACCAACTCACTGAATGGAACCGTCATCCCCATGCTACCACAAATTAACGGCCTATCCGTACAACCCAAATTCTTCCGGGATCATCACTGTTTTTGTTGAAGGGGAACTCAGATCTCAGATTCGTTCGGGCCGCAAGGTCCTTGACATGTTATAGTAGCATAGGTATTATATACTACGATGCATGACATGGTGTGGACGCACTTTTCGGCACTCGTCGTTCTCTTTTCTTTTCTGGTTTGGTCGTTTGTTAAGTGCGTGGGCGTGCCAGTCACCGAGGTGACGATTTATTCGGGCTCCGAAGAACCCATGGTGCGCTCGATCTGACTTCGTCAGACGATTGCGTGGTTCGTGTTGGGACCGAATCCCGTCGCGCCATGAAGGCCACAACGTCATTTACATCCCCCATACGAGGGAACACCCTTGATTAATTGTCGAAATTAGGGGCCCCGCGGCCGAAAAGAATAGTACTAATTGTGTAAAAAAAAAAGCAGGAGGAAATCACACCAAAGTACGCATTAGGATGCGAGCCGCTGGCCATGTCGGTCACTCGTGGACCTTTTTATATTCGGAGACGGGTCCGTGATAGAAACGTGATGGGAAAAGCCGGGACAAATCTGTCCAAGTGTCTGCCGGACACCCGGCAATTTTAATGATGACTCGGAGGGCGTCCGGAGCAAGGAGCGAACCCGATTCGATCAAGATGTCGGCCCGAGGCCAGGTCAGGACCGGACCATGTTGGGATGACTCCCGAGATCCGAGCCCGGCCTGAGAGGGCGGCATTATTATTCCTTTTACCCCAGGTCGCGGGGAGAGATGGGGGGGCTACGGTGTGGGCATTAGTGTCTTTTATCGGGGCCCTTCTTAGTTATATCTTCTGGGATTTCTGATTTGATGCTTACTATTTGTTTGTGCCTTTATCCGAGATGATTTCTCTTCTTTTATTCATGATTATTCTTACTGTTATCATTTGTTCATTATTACCCCTCCCACCTCTTTTATTGTGGTTAATATTGCGCATTCGGAGCCCTTTGATTAGTGTAATTTTTATTAATTCATTTACCGTTGTTAATGCCCTTATCGTGATGTATATATGCATGCATGTAGTGTGCCGGCGAAAGGGAAACGGGAGTGTACCGCTGGATATTGGGTGTACCGGTGAGGGCTGCAAAGGGCGTACCGCTGGAGGCCAAAGGGGCGTACCACTGAGGGCAACGAAGCCCAAAGGGGGGGCGTACCGCTGGAGAGTGTACCGGTGAAGGAGGGGGGTGATATAAAGTCTATACGTTCCCCAGGCTCGAAGTCTATACATTGCCAAGCCCAAAGTCCGTGCACTAGAGCAAAGTGGAGCAAAGTCTGTACATTGGCTATCATGAAGTCTGTACGCTGGCTGGCTCAAGCCTATACACTGGATAAGTCTATACATTGGAGTGTGAAGTCTATACGCTGCCCAAGTCTATACACTGGCTATCATGAAGTCTGTACGTTGGTTGGCTCAAGTCTATACACTGGCTGCTCAAAGTCTATACATTGCCCAGCATAAAGTCTGTACGTTGAGATATGAAGTCTATACGTTGGCCGCCCAAAGTCTGTACACTAGATAAGTCTATACATTGGAGTGTGAAGTCTATACACTACCCAAGTCTATACACTGGCTATCATGAAGTCTGTACGTTGGTTGGCTCAAGTCTATACACTGGCTGCTCAAAGTCTATACATTGCCCAGCATAAAGTCTGTACGTTGAGATATGAAGTCTATACGTTGGCCGCCCAAAGTCTGTACACTGGATAAGTCTATACGTTGGGGTGTGAAGTCTGTACACTGTCCAAGTCTATACACTGGCTATCATGAAGTCTGTACGTTGGGGTGGCTCAAGTCTATACACTGGATAAGTCTATACATTGGAGTGTGAAGTCTATACGCTGCCCAAGTCTATACACTGGCTATCATGAAGTCTGTACGTTGGGGTGGCTCAAGTCTATACACTGGCTGGGGGTGTATCGGCGAAGGTAAGGAGTGGCGTACCGCTGAAGGTCGACGGGGAGTGTACCGCTGAGGGCAGAAAGGGCGTGCCGCTGAGGGTTGAAAGGGACATGGTGATGGCCTGTGCCGCTGAGGGTCAATGAGGGCGTGCCGCTGAAGGTTAGAGGGGAGCGTACCACTGAGGGCAGAACGGGCGTGCCGCTGAAGGCCAATGGGGCGTGACTGTAGAGGCCCGATCAGTTTTGGATTATTCATTTTAAGGCTTTTCTTTTCTTCTTATCTTAACTTTCGTGTAGTTATATATATATAACTCTTCCCTTGTTCTGTTTTGTTCGGTTCGGCCTCTTTTTTTGCGGGTCGGACGTTCGGGCTGCCGGGTAGTTGATTAGTTCGGTCCAATTCTCGTTATGATGCCGGCAGTGGTTTGATGAGTTGGAAGGTTTCATTAATTATACTGTTCACTCGTTGACTCCTTTTGCCTCTTTCAATCGTTTATTAATTTCTCACGAAAATTCGGCAGCATCTCCCCTTGACTCGGGGCGTAAGGGAGATACAGGGAACACGCCCACATGGGGTGGCGGAACCCGACAACTGGAGGTGGGCCCCCGGGGGAGCAACACCTTTATAGGACCTCGGAAAACATGAAGGAAAGGGCTTGGGGACGAGGCCAAGAAGGAGGCTGTTGAGGGAATGAAGGGTGTGTCGCTGAAGGCCATAGGGGTAGCGTACCGCTGAAGGCTATAAGGGTAGCGTACCGCTGGAGGACAATCTGGGCGTGCCGCTGAGGGCCAATCTGGGGTGTACCGGTCAAAAGCCGAGCAGGTGTAGCGCTGAGGAAATGGCAGGGGGGAGCCAAGTGCCCGGGCTTACAGGCTAGTTAGGGGGTAAAGGGGAGCATGAGGCCAAGGAAAGGTCACTGGTAACTGGGCGTTCGGAGAGAGGGCGAGGGTCTCCCCCTCTCCTTAAATCGATGGGCACGACAAGTGGCCACGGCAGGGGGTGATGAAGAGCCCATGGGGGCCAAAGCTCACGGAGGGAGAGTCACGTTGCTACGGGGCTTCCAAAACGCCGGAGAAGGAAGGAACGGATGAACACATCATACGCTGCAAATATCAGAGCAAAAATCAACGGAAATCACAGAAGAGACCGAGGAAGGGTGACTCTCATTCATGGGGAGCAAAGGGGCCGGAGCCCTACTCATACATTACAAAAGAGAGTGCCCACGACAAGGCTGTAGACAAAAAGAAATGAAAGAAAGACAGCACAGGAGGGGGGAGGGAACCAGCTACAAAGGAAAGCCCCTAACTCTCTCTCCCATTACATCGAGCCCTCTCTTTCTCTTACTCTTGCTTCTTCCCGGTGATCGCCGGAGGGAGCTCACGCCGGGATGCCTCTTCTTCTCTTCTCTCTTCTTCTCTTTCCCCTGTGTGCCTCTTCTCCTGTCGGAGCCTCTCTCCCTCTTCCTCTTTTTTTCTCTGTCTTCTCACCAGCCTCCCCCCTTTCTTAGTTGAAGCGGGAGTCCTTTTATACTCCCTGCCGCCTAAGCTTTGAGCACGGCCGTCGAAGGCGGGAAGTGGCCTTGTGATCATGGGGTTTGACCCCCCCTGTCCTGGGTGTCAGTGGGGTAGCTTGCGTGGCCCAAGGATCGGTCGCCACCTCAGACGGCTCACTGCGCGCCAAGGAAACGTAGGGCATGGGCGGCACGTCGTCTTGCCGTTGAAAAGCTTCACGCTGTGCCGCTGGCGGGCTAAGCAAGCGTGCCGCTGGAGCCTCTGAGGGCGTGCCGCTGGAGGGCTTCAAATGGGCGTGCTGCTGGGGAGCCAAAAAGGCTTGCCGCTGAAGCCTCCGGAGGCTGTACCGCTGAAGGACTTCAGGGCGTATCGCTGAAGACCCCTTTGGGGTGCACCACTGAACCCTAAACGGGGTGTGCCGCTGAATAGCCCAGTGGGCGTGCCGCTGAAGGCCTGCTGAGGGCGTGCCGTTGAACGGCCTGAGGGGCGTGCCGCTGAGGCCCCTGCAGGGCGTGCCGCTGAACGGCCTGAAGGGCGTGCCGCTGAGCCCCTGCAGGGAGTGCCGCTGAAGGCTTGCTGAGGGCGTGCCGCTGAACGGCCTGAAGGGCGTGCCGCTGAGCCTCTACAGGGCGTGCCACTGAAGGCTTGCTGAGGGCGTGCCGCTGAGGCCCCTGCAGGGCGTACCGCTGAAGGCCCATTTGGGTGTGCCGCTGAAGGCCCATTTGGGCGCGCTTTTGAACCGGTTGTGAGCACCAGCTGCGGCACCTTTAATTTTCTTCGAGGCCTAGGGATTGTGGGACTCTTGGTGGTTGATTTATTTTTCCTGTCGTGACTCCGGAGACGGCTTCACGGCGGTGTGCACATTTAGGGAGTCCGGACGACCCGTCTCTCTAGGGCCTCTTCACTCAGTGCCTGTTGTTGATGCGGGGCCGAGCGGGACATCTGGATGTGCAATTTTTGGTGTCCACAAATGCCCCCCACCCATGGGTAGCGCAGGCAAAGGATGAGCCGGGCGGTGCCCGTGGGTGTGCTTTTTTTCTTTGCTGGCGTCGTTGATAGGGTGTCGGTAGCCGAGGCAGTTGTTGGTCTCGTCATTAGTGCCGGCGGGGTGTCGGGGGCTGAAGCACTTTGTTGGTCTCTTTGTCTCTTCATCAGTGCCGATGGGGTGTCGGGAACCGAAGCAATTTGTTGTCTCTTCAACAGTGCCTACGGGGTGTCGGGAACTGAAGCTACATATTGTTCTCTTCGTCTTTTCATCAGTGCCGACATGGCGTCGGGAACTGAAGCAGCACATCGGTCTCTTCATCAGTGCCGACGGGGTGCCGGGGACTGAAGCACTTTGCTAGTCTCTTTGTTTCTTCATCAGTGCCGACGGGGTGTCGGGAACTGAAACAATTTTCTGTCTCTTCGTCAGTGCCGACGGGGTGTCGGGAACTGAAGCAATTTGTTGCCTCTTCATCAGTGCCGACGGGGTGTCGGGAACCAAAGCATTTTGATGTCTTGTGTCTCTTCATCAGCGTCGACGGGGTGTCGGGGACTGAAGCATTTTGTTGGTCTCTTTGTCTCTTCATCAGTGCCGACGGGGTGTCGGGAACTGAAGCAATTTGCTGCCTCTTCATCAGTGCCGACGGGGTGTCGGGAACTGAAGCATTTTGTTGTCTTGTGTCTCTTCATTAGCGCCGACGGGGTGTCGGGGACTGAAGCATTTTGTTGGTCTCTTTGTCTCTTCATCAGTGCCGACGGGGTGTCGGGAACTGAAGCAATTTTCTGGTCTCTTTGTCTCTTCATCAGTGCCGACGGGGTGTCGGGAGCTGAAGCATTTTGTTGTCTTGTGTCTCTTCATCAGCGCCGACGGGGTGTCGGGGACTGAAGCATTTTGTTGGTCTCTTGGTCTCTTCGCCAGTGCCGACAGGATGTCGGGGACTGACATGCTTTGTTGATCTCTTAGTCTCTTGGTCTATTCGTCAGTGCCGACAGGATGCCGGGCGCTGACGTGGTTTGTTGTCTCTTTGCTCTTTTCTTTCTCCCCTTTTTTCTCTTTTCTTTTTTTTTGAACCACATTACCGGTACAAGCGCCCTTCCGGGTTTTCGCCGGTACCGGCCCCCTCTTGCTTTTGCCCACGCGCCCTTTCAGGTTTTCACATGGCGGGATACCCAATTTTGCTCGTAGCGCCCTTTCGGGTTTTCGCCACAGCCGGGTCGTTGCCATTTTTACCCTTGTTCCGGTGTAGGGACAAGTCCGGCGGGGTATCTCTATTTTTAACCCCATTTTATTTTCTCTTCTTTTTTTTTTGGCGAGCGAGGAATATGCGAGTGTAGGCTAGGGCACGAAGCCTTGCACCGGAAGATAAGGTTCACTCGTTGGCAAGAATAGAATGTTAGCGCAACGGGAGAATGTGTGTCGATTCTGATGTAAGGTCCGTAACGGCAATATTGTGCGGAGTGGGAGGCTAGGGCGCGGGGCCTTGCGCCAGAAAGGGACTTATTCGTTGGCAAGGGATTAATGCCGATGCAAGGATAGAGGTTCTGCCGATCCGGGCGTAGGGCCCGCGATGGCAATATTGTGTGATGCGGGTGGCTGAGGCCTGGGCCACGTGCCGGGGATGGGCCCTTTTGTTGGCATGGGAATGGCACCGTCGCAAAGGTGGAGTGTGCAGGGGTAGAGTGGTTTTGCTTGTGTGAATGCGTGTCTATCCAAGATCGTGGGGATGGAACGTTCTCCGGAGACACCTATTACAGTACGATACCGACTCACACATTGACACGTGCGAGTAGATGCGTAAGAAGATACCAGTATGTATATATATATATATATATATATATATATATATATATATATATATATATATTGAATATCATATATATATACTTATTTCTCTTTTTTTTCTCCTTTTATTCCCTTTCTCTCTTTTTCTTTTTATTTCCTTTTCTCTTTCTCTTTTTTTTCCCTTTCTCTTTTTTTTATTTTCTCCCCCCCCCCTTGTTTTTTTTTCATTCGTTCTCCTCCTTCCCCTTTCTTTTTTTTTCCTTTTTCCTTTTCTCCTTTTCTTTTCTTTTCTTTTTTTTTCTTTTGTTTTCTATAAATAGGGGGCGGGGGCGATTCGAACGGTCACCCGTTTCGAATCCCCCCCCCTTCTTCCCTCTTTCTCTCTCTTTGGCGACCGAGCGGACGAGAGCCCTCCCCCTCGTCCTTCTTCTTCTTCTTCTCCGAGCACGACCACCGCCGCGGCCGTCGTCGTTGCTGTTGCTCCGGTGAGGGCACCGCCGCAAAGGCCGTCCCCCCTCCCTCTTCTCTTCTCTTTCCTCTCTTTCTTTTTTTTTAGTCCCTTCTGTCTTCCTTCCCGTCCGGGACATGGCGGAGCCCTAGGCTCTATCTTCTTCTTCCCCTCCTTGCCGGTCTCCTCTCCCCCTTATCCTCTTCCCTTTTTTTTTATCTCTTCTCCTCCCCCCCCCCTCCGGCGCCGTGGCGGGAGGAAGCTCGTCGGGCGTCGGACGCCCAGGAGCGCGCCGAGGAGCGGGGCTCCAGCGTGCCGGGGAGCACTGTCAGGAGTGTGCCGGGGGGCACACATGGGTATGCCGGTGAGGGCTTGCAGGGGGGCGTGTCGGAGAGGGATCACCCCAAGGTGTGTCAGGGAATGGGGCTCTATGGGCGCACCGGTGAACGAGGTTGAGGGCGCACCGGGGAAGACATCCGGGTGGGTGTACCGGCGAGCGCGTGAGGGCCGTGCCGGTGGAGACAGCTCCAGCTGGTGTGCCGGGGAAGCTCTCGAGGGGCTGTGCTGGCGAAGGGGCACGGGGACCGTGCCGGGGAAGGCGTTAGGAGTGTGCCAGGGGAAGGCACTGCAGGGCGTGTCGGGGAAGCCTCGAGGGGCTGTACCGGCGAAGGGGCACTGGAGTGTGCCGGTGAGGGCCTGTGCAGGGTGTGCCGGGGAAGGCACTGAGCAGCGTACTGGTGACGAGGCTTTATGCCCAAGAGAAGGAGACTTTTGCTCGGCGGACTTCTGGTGTTGCCTCTCGGGGCCCACCATGTTTTGTTGGGGCCGTCACTCCTTGTGGACGCGCACCCGTGTTTTCCCCTTACGCCTCTGGCCTAGGGGAAACTCTGCCGAAATTTTGTCAGAAATTGGCAATATTTTATTCATTTGACTTGTAGCAAAGCCCTTCTTTTACATTCTTCCTCTTCCTTCTGCATGTGGCTTATTCTGATCTTCTGTTTATGTATCTTTGCAGATAAATGGCTGCCCCAAGTGGTTCCTCTGCTCCTACTGCTGCTATCGGTGCTGACCTTATCCCACGGGGTCCGATGCCAGCGGTTACCTGGTTAAATGTAGAGGACTTGGATCGGGAGCATGCAGAAATAGCCGCTTTGGCAGAGTCATCTGAGTCTGACGGGGAGACCATGGATTTCCAGAGGCTTGCCAGAGTTGACAGCGGCTTCACATTTGACCGGGTCACCGGGGAGGACAGGAAGGACTTCCCGAAGGACAGACACCTGGTTCGATTTCTGAAGCATTTTCGCTCGCGGGAAGGGCGAGACTTCCGGGTCGTGAAGAAGGCCGAGCAGGCCATATTACTGGCCCGGGATAGCTTATTGTACAGCGTTCCCCGGAGTATTCCGATGTACCTGGTGGGAGAGGCCCGGGAGTGGAAGCCAGTTCTGGGGATCGTGGGGGTGTTGCCGACCGAAGACAAGCAGGTACGGGCGCCTCAGTTCACTCCGGCGAGATAAGACCTATCTTCCGGAAAGGTGCATGGCGAGTCGGCCCGATTCAGCCTATTCTTGGCTCCCTTGAAGTGGGGCTATAGAGAAGAGCCGTTCATCCTGGACTGTTTGGCCGTCAGATTCAAGTATGAGCTGTCGCTGGGCTGGTTTGGGGAGCTGAGGCTTCAGGATGCACACAGCTTCCGGGAGAGGGCGGTGGAGTTTACGGAGCACGTGCTGTTCAACTATGCTCCGCTGCTGGTTCGGGTCGGCGTTTATCATAGCGTGTACGCCTCCCGGTACGGCTACCCCATCTCTAAGGGTCTCTGCTACGGTATGATAGAGGTATTCAGCGCAGAGACCAACACCTTTTACACGGCGGAGGGCGAGACTTCACTTGATTTGTGGAGTCTCGGTCAGCTGAGCGGCTTGCCCATTGACGGGGAGCCTTATGAAGAAGTATGCCTCCCCGACTTGATCAAGGATGAGACCAACGGGGATGGCTATTATTCTCTGGGGTATTCATATCGGTACCTCATGAAGGCATACCGGGAGCTGTACCAGTGCTCGTACAAGGGAAGGCAGCCCGCTCGTGGGGACAGGAAGAGGGTACGCCTGCCCTTGTGGCTGGAGTATTTCTATGAGGGGCCGAAGCGGTATGAGGAATTCCCCTGTGTCGGTACCGCTATCGCCCCCAAGAAGCGTGCAAAGCCCAAGCTTGATGTGAAGATCCCGTCTAGAGGGCGTCGAAGCAGGCCTAACCCGATGGGCTTGGATCCCCAGACCCATTGCGCCGCCTATCTCACGTACTGGCTATGCTCATTTGCCATGCCGTACGGCGACGAAACGGTGATTCGACCGGATGCCATCTACCCGACATGTCAAATGGCATGGGGTATCAGGCTGTCGCTGTCCCCGGCAACCCTTTGCTTGATTTACAAGGCCCTGGGGGACATCAGCACGCACCAGTTCCCGTGGGAGGCCCGGTACGTGTGCCCACTGCACTTCTTCAACGCGTGGGTCTACTCGCTATTCCCGGAGTTTGCGCCGCGCGTTCTCCAGGACTGGGGGCTGATGCCGAGGATGTTAGAATTTGCCAGTGCTGAGCTGGGCTCCACCTCCATGTGGATGTATGATATTCCGGGCCGGTTGACAACGGTCCCCCGGGATGCGGCTGGGACTATTCACTTCTGGACTCTGGCGGCACATTCGAGCCCTCTAGTGAACAACAAGAGGGAGTGCAAAGACGACCAGGTGGAGAAGTATGCCCACCCTATTAGCCAGGAGAATGTGATCCGTCCACTGCTGGAGCCGGAGCTAAGGGACTGGGCGTTGTCGATTCGCCCGAGCGTGCTGGTGTTTAGGAAAGGGGAGAGCGTATTGCTGGAGTCGTATTACCCCTTCCGATTCGGTCGCAATTTTGGGTATGACCAGCATATCCCTACTTATCATGCACAGTTCAGCCTGCCCTTGCGGAGTGTCCGGGGGAACTTAGTTCCCGAACATGCCAGGAGTTGGTGGGACTTCTTCCACCGGGCGGACTTCGCCTCCTTCAGAGTACCGGTCCCGGGTCGTGTTCCGCGAGTGACCCAAGATTATGTCAAGTGGTGGAATAGCCAGACGGCCTTCTATCGGCTACACAAGACCGATTGCTGGGATGGGGCCGAGAGGAAGTTCCTTAGTCGGCAGCCGGTGCCGGTTCTTGACATTGAGCCAGACCATCTTCTTCGGCTCAGGAATAGATAGGAAAAGGAGGTAGCAGCATATCTAGCGGCCTGTCGGGAAGCCCGGGATAAGAGGCCGACGCCGAAGGTGGAGCTACCTCCGGTGGCCAAAGATCATTATCAGAAGACGTTGAGGGACCTGTGCCGAGTTGGGAGCGACCGCCTGGACCTCATTAATTATCCATTCCCCATAGAGGAAGAGGGGACTCCCGCCAAGAGCTGGCGTCCAGAGAGGGATTCGGCCTGCCTGTACTGCACGTTCATGAGGCGGGAGGAGAGGCAGCCCAAGAACTATAAGGATACGACGTGGCTATACGTCCTTCTCCGAGTGAATGGGATGAAGATCGAAGATCTGATGGCCTCCCTCCTGAGCAAGTGCCTGCACATCCCTTATTATTATGCTGACGGATGGGGCATAGACCACTTTAATCTTTTCTGTCACCTCTCCTGAAAGAAGCACGCGGATCTGGCCAACCTTACAGACCGGTGCCAAACGATTGAAGATGTTTGCTGTCTAGTCCGGGAGGTGGCGCGTCGGGACAAGGAGACGTCCCTGAGCTACTGGCCGATCACGCTGCGGCTATACACTGGTCCTCATGGTATTCAGACCCTTCTTGCTCTTCGGTTTTGTCTCTTAGCATTGCGGCCTTCGCGGTGAGTTGGGTACTAATCGTAGATGCATGTACGTTCTTTCCCCTCTTTTCTTTGCAGACCACCCCGACAGCACGCAGATGGCCACGTACCGGAACCTCCTCCGGCTGGTGAAGAAGCCTGCGTATTTTGAAGCAGCGCCGCTGGCCCTGACCATGGCTCCTTTGCCCAAGGCTGCGAAGAGGCCCCGGGTTAAATGGCCTGTGAAGAAGGCGGTGTACGCCGCCAAGGCGGCTAAGCAGTGGGACACAAAGCGGAGGAAGACAGAAGCGGCTAAGGCTCCGACGGCTGTTTCTTCGGCACCACTAGTCCCATCTTTCGAGGAATTCGAAGCTGCCCATCCCGAGCCAGGCCAACCCGCCGGTCCGTGTCCCCGCTCTTTAGTGTGTCATTTGAATCCCCCCCCTTTCTTATTTGGGAGTGGAGCCCTGACACCCGGATACTTCTTTTGTCTCAGCTTCTACGGGAGAGCCCGTGCCCACGCCTGATATGGGTGAAGTTGCGGTCCCATCAGAGGCGACCCCGGCGGCGGCTCCGGTTCCCTTGCCGCAGGCAACGGGAAGGCCCCAGGTACAGTCACCCGTTAAGAAGGCACTGGCTGCTGCCAAGGTGGCCGGGCAAGAGATGGTAAAACGACGGCAGACTGAGGCATCCCCGGCTCCGACGGCAGCCTCGCCGGTGGCCCTTGTCTCGTCCTTCGAAGAATTCGAAGCCACGCGGACCGAGCTGAGCCAGGAAGCTGGTGAGGTTCATCGGCCGCCTGCGTCGTCTGCGGTCGACTGGCCTCCCGAGTTGGCCTCAGACTCGCGCACGGCGACGATACGCTTCTTTCTTACGGGTGACACTGAGGAACCGGCGCTTGGGCTGCTCCTGAGCGAGGATGCGGCTGGGACTCCCGAGAAGGCTTTGCCTGTTGAGGAAGCCTGTGGGTCACCCCGTGCCGCAGGAACTAAAGGGGGTAAATATTTTCGACTATACGGCTAGCTCCCCTTCTTTCCTTTCTGGGGGCTAGTGGATTCAACATGGCTTATCTTCCTTTGCATGACAGGCGTTGCCGTGGCGGCCACCAAGTCATTGTGGCGTGATCTCGACCTCCCGGAGATGCTGATATATGTGAGGAGGAAGAAGATTGGAGTGCGAGCCTCGCCTAGCCCAAGGGAGGACGTGCTGGGCAGAGACTCTGAGGTGGAAGCTCCTCTGCCGGCCCAGGCCGAGCCGACGGCGGTCGAGTCTCCTTCTGGGGAGGAGGTAGATTACAACTACTCTTCCGACGAAGCGGCTCCTGACGAGGGCGTGTCCGGGGCATCGGAGCCGCTCGAGCCGGTCTTCGGGGCCCCCTTCCTTGCTGGCTCCCCGAGCCTTGTGGGGAAGACCACTGTGAGTGTGAGCTTGCTTGGGCCGGCTCCCCTTCCCTTTTTGTGATTGCCTGACGACCTTATCTCCCCCCTCCCTTTTTTAGGATTTTCAAGAACCCACCGAACTTGAGGTCGCAGAGGGGGCTGCCCCGGCTGCGCTGATCGACCGTCCAACGGGAGTCGATGTCGGCATGGGTAAGTTGGCCTCTTTACTCGACGCCCTTCGAGAGGAAAAGCCTATGGAGCCCTCCGGTACTACCAGAACGGCGGGCGAGCCTCTAGAGGAGGGGGAGATCGCGCCTGAGGGTAGCATCATCCCAGTGGCTGAGGTGAGTATGCGGGCTCCGCGATCTCCCTTTTTGCATGGTTTATTCTAGATGGTGAATAGCTGATTCCCCTTCCCATGGTCAGGCGACGCCGATACCGGGGAAGGCGCCTGGCCGTGTCCGGAAGGCCGTGGCCAAACGGAGACCGAGCATTGGCCCGATAGCGGTGGAGGGGCCGGCTCTAGTCTTGGGCTTGGGGGCAGAGAGCCTTGCTGCACTCATGGAAGCGGGACGCTTACCCCAGATGGTAGTTCCGCTTCCACCCTTCCCGAAGCTCCCAGCCCAGATGGAGGACCCGCTCCTGAGGCAAATATTTACGGGGCTTCGCGCACACCTGGAGGGATCCCAGACGCGAGAGAGAAGTTCGTGGGTGGCGTTCTCGGGTCCGGCTCTACTCGAAGCTCCCCCTTCGGCCGGAGTAGAGACACCTGCACCCTCGCCTGCCGAGCTAGTGGCCAAAGCAGACCGAGCCGGGGAAGAGGAGACAGGGGAGCAGTGGATGATAGAGACGCCAGATGCTTCGGCGCTGGTCTCGGCCATTTCCTTAGCGGTGGTTGGCCAAGAACCCTCCGTCGAGCCATGCCGGCCGGGTGACTTGACCCTCGCCCTTCCATCTTCTTCAGTCGCGGTGGACGCCGGCTTGTGGGCAGAGGTGGACAGCACTGTGGAATTCACTCCCCCAGCCATGCCTTCGGTCAGTCACACCTCGTCAGAAGCGCCAGTCCGCCAGATGCTGGTAACGCTACGGACGATGCTCTCTGCCGACCTGTCTTTATCATATCGAGAGGTGCATGCCATTGTGACACAGTTGACCGGGGCGCTGCAAGTGTTAGGCTGTCCGCTGGGGGAATGGTCACGGCGGGTCTTGCTATTATTGAAGTACATCAAACGCCGTGAATTCCTGGAGACTCAAGCTCCCGATGAGCGCGCCGCTCTAGATGCCCAGGCGGACAAGTATCTACAGGCCTTAGAGGCTCGGCGCCGTAACAAGGAATGCCACGAGAAGGCCTTAGAGGAGGGCGAAGGTAGCGTTCGCTCCCTCGAGAGCCGGATCGAGGAGTTGGAAGGCTACCTTGCAGCGGCCAAGCTTGACCTCGCCGAG
Source organism: Amorphophallus konjac (assembly GCA_022559845.1). NCBI lineage: Eukaryota > Viridiplantae > Streptophyta > Magnoliopsida > Alismatales > Araceae > Amorphophallus > Amorphophallus konjac. The sequence continues at coordinate 201,965,645 of CM040117.1, forward strand.
GCGGGAAAGGCAGTTGCGGAGGAGAGGGAAGCTCTCGGCGTCGCCGAAGTTGAAATGGCATCCGTGGAGGCGGAACTTGCCCGTCTCGAGGGATTAAGGGGCCGACTGTGCGACAGGATAAACTTCCCTTGCGTCGGGATCTTCCCCCTTGAGGACATCTTCAGGGGCATCGACTAAGCATTTCTTTCCCATTTCTTGTAACACAGGGGTATGCCCCGCAGCATATGTAGCCTGATTCTCTTTTGAATAGAGCAAAGCATTTATGATTTCACGTGTTCTTTGTGTACGTATTTGTCCCGGAGGGAGCCTTCTTACCCTCCTTTCTCTTCCATGCGTATTGTTTTCTTCTTCCTCTTCCCTTGCTCTTGTATCTTTTCCCCTCTTTCATGTAGAGACCCAATTGCAGGGTATGAGTCTTTGCGGGGATTCGCTTTGGGAGGACCAGGCAGGGACCCATGTCAGGGTATAGGGGAGTGCTCGCCTTCCCAGGGGGAGGACGAGGGGACCACTCCACCATACCGAACGGGCGACTCCCTGGCTTTGCCGCAATATTGGAAGCGCGTGCTGCTCTCGGGCGAGGGGTACTTGGCCAGAGACCCTTTTCGTCGTTCCGAGATGGCAGATAGAAGGATCTGTTTAGTCAGTGACTCAGACGGGAGGTCCGAGCCAAAGTGGTACTCACCGCATGGGGAGGACGGAGAGAAGAGTTTGTTTAGTCAATGACCCGGACGTGAAGTCCGAGCCAAAGGGGTACTCACCGCCCGGGGAGGACGGAGAGAAGAGTTTGTGATGAGGGCATCTCACGACACTCCCTCTTGCTTTGGTCATCTACACACTCTTGATATGGATTGATCATGGTCTCCACTTGTTATCTTCATTTTCCCAGGTTCATTTTATGTATTTCCCTTTTATTAAGTCCTATCTTATGTATTTTCCTTTATTGAGTCATGTGGTTCTAGTACATTTCCCTTATTTTGCTTAATTGGGCCTTATTTCCTTAGTTATGGGCCCATAGGATTGAGTCTAGGTTATGCTCGGTCTTTTGTCCTATTGTCAGGGACATTTTGGTCATGTAAAGAGTGGTTGCCTATATATAGGCCCCATCTCTCCACTTGTACTCACTTTTTGGATATTGAAAAAAAAACCACTTCCTTTTACCTCTTAAATCTCTCTCTCTTACTCTCTTTCCCTCACTCTCTCTCTCACTCTCTCTCTCTCCCAAGGGGAGTTCGCCCCCACCCTCTCTCCTCCTCCCCCCCCCCTCACTTACTCCAACCCCCAACCACCTCCACTACCTCACCCACCTCCATTAAGACCCTCCACTTCCCCAAGCCCCTCATTTACTCCCCTCTCTTTGTCCCAAAGCAAATCCTCCACCTCCCAACACAATCCACCACTTCCCCACACAAATCCCACCCCTCCCTAGACCCATTTCAAATTTGAACCTTCCCTCCCTTGCCTTGACCGCCCCTCAACCCCCTCCCTTGAACCAAGTTCGCCCCCACCATCTCCCTCTCACCCCTCTCTCTTGTGCACCCTCATCCTCCACCACCTTCACTAGCAGACCATATTCTCTTCAGCCACACTTCACCCCCCCCCACCTCCATCTCCATAGCCTCCAATACCCCTCAAACACCACTCATCTTCCTCCCATAGCCATTAGAACCACCTTCCACCACTTTCTCTCTTGGCCATTCCCTTCCCCACCACTTCATCTTCACTTCATTCCCGCCCTGTTTCAGGAAGCAGGATTACAGCACTCGCAGAGAAGGCCACGGTCATCCCTCAACGACTCAGGAGGCGAGGCCTACATTTCTAGATTCGTCTACAAGTCAGCTTTCAAGGCGAGGTGGTTTCGTCGGCATCCGAGCTTGGTGCTGTCCGCAACCACCATTCTTCTCCGACTGTGCAGAACTTCTCAGACCAGAAGCCAGAGCAACAGAGAAGACTCTCCCACGACGAACCTTGAAGGAACCAGCCTTCAGGGTCTTCTACAAAGTTCTTCCTCCCCCTGTCCGCGTCCAGGAACAGAAGGCAGAATCCTGTTCGGCGTCCGACAACCAGATATACTAATTTTCTACCACAACCACGCCGGTCTGCCTCCTCACAGTCTGTCCCGACCACCGTCCACTTCTCTGGACATCCAGCTCATCTCCGACATCAGAAGACTTCCCCGTTTGTTGTGATGCAAAGTAGACTCGTATACGATTCCAACGAGTCCAGCGGTGGCAGATTTGGAGCTTAGGAGCGACCGTGGTAGCTTCTGCAACATGTTGTTTCAGACTGAGCTCGGCCAGAGACCAGAGCTGCATCCATCTTCCAGTCGCCAGAGCAGTCAGCCCCCAGATCAGAACGTCATCCAAAAATTCAAGCCGCACTCCTCTCTGGTTAGCAATCTTTTGGCGCAAGTCTCATCAGATTCTGAGCTCGTTGGATTTATTGGCTGCATCAACATCGACTCCCTATCCAGAATTACAGAAGCTAGACAGAATCGGCGAAGCTCGGAAACTCGGTTTCTTTTGCATCCCTCCCCACCCCGCTTGGCCAGATGAAGGCCCCTCCCTGCGTGGAGGTAGTTTTGAATGTATTAAGCATAACCCCCACCCCAAGATCACCCCTCCTGCGTGAGGAGTAGTGCTGTACCGTTTGCAATTTCAGGTCAAGCTACATCGCCGCGGCGATCGGGTGCATACCCTCGCCTCCCGGCGCGCCCTCGTCTCCGATCGGGATCGGTGTCTTCACACCGATCAGGTGAGCTTCTGATACTATCCTTAGTAGCCTTATTCCTGCTAGATTAGTATTGCTTTGATTGCTCGTCGGCGGTGAGAAGAGGGCTCGAACTTGCATGCTAGTTTGTTAGTGTCCACCGCGGACCGTGAGTGAGTGCCACCAAGCCCCCGCCCTGCGGGCCAGCCGCCCACAAAGTTGGGTATCCTAGACTTATTTGGGGTCAGCCCTAGCATTGTAAGTCCATTAGAATAATTGGGTCCCGCCTCGGACCTTCATCATTATCTCCCGGACCCACCGGGTGAACGTGTGAATCGGGTGAGCAAAAAGCGTCATCGTGAGAATCATTAAGCGCTTGTATGCTTGTGGGTCTAAGTCCTAGGGTCATCTCATCATATTTATTGGTCTTTGGGCTGTGCCACATCAAGTGGTATCAGAGCGGTCATAGGCTTGTCCTTACAAGTCTAGTCTTGGGTCACACTAAGTTTTTCTTAGGTGCATTCGCACACCCTTGCATAGCCCACCCAACTTTGCATGACCACTCGTAGTGAACTCATTATCAAGGCAATCCATCTTCTTCCAATAACACCATGAATCCCAATTCCCACGGTGACCGGTTCACCATGTCCTTTAGCTTCAAAGTAGTCCTACCCCACAACAAAATCACCATTGTGTTCCTTGATGAGTACCAATCGGGAAATTATGTCTCCCAAACTCTTGTGAACTCCTTGTCACAAGAAGGGAAAATTGTCATCCATGGGGAATGGGTTTTCGTAGAGTTCTACGTACCTTGTGTAAGCCGCATTCCCTCCAAATCCATTACGTGGGGTAGTGGAGCATGGTGCAAAATTCGGCCCCTTGGGTCACATATTATTTTGGGAAAAGAATGGATGGAAGAACAACAAGTAATCATAGACCCCGAAGGAAAAGGGTGTCACTTGCAATCCCCGGGAGATAAGAAAAGGTTCCACTTCCCAAATTCTTATAACCAAGCCCTCTCCATGTTTGAGCAAACCATTCAAAAGCGATCAGTTAAAGTGGAAAATGAGCCTCAAATCTCCATTGCACAAAACCAACCCGAACCCCAACATGAGCAACTCATCCCACCCACTGGTGAGCTAACCATAGAGGAGCCCCTAGCTACCTGGCTCAAGAAAGGTCCCATCTTGTACCCTTCAACCCCATGCAACCTCCCCATAGAGCAAGTTCAACTAGTGCCATGTCATTCTTGTCACACAACATATCAATCCTTTTGCCTTGTGGAAACCCTTGAAGACCTACTTAGGAGTTTGAGTTATCAAATGGGGTTGACTAGCATGTTGGCCATGGAACCCATTAAGCCCAAGTACCTTGCCTTTACCTACTCATCCATTGGCTCCATTACATCTATTTGCACTATAGGCCAATGCACTAGTGAGCTTCTAATTTTCCTGCCAACCCCTAGGGAACTTGACCCAATGAGCCCCACAAAAAAATGCTCTCCTCTCCTCAAGGTCACACTTCCTAGTGAGTCCACACTCTTGTTATTGCCCCTTGTCGATGAAGGTTCAACATGCATCGGGGAACGTCCTACTTGGGCCAACCTATCCAAGGACATAGAGGGATCCCTCCATAAGAGTTTCAATTTCTATGATCCTTTTGACCCCACTCAATGGAAATCCCCTCCTTCCACAAGGAAAGGGATTTCAATTCCCGATGAGTTTTACACCACTCCCCTACCACAAGGAGAGGGCAATCAACCTAAGGAATCCACTTTGGTGCTTACCCCATTAGGAGACGAGTGCCCAGCCCACACTAGGGAGTGTATGCTTTGGAATGCTCAAGGTCTAGGATGGGAAGAAGCCTCATTCCCCTCAATCCAAGTCCTCCTAGATCCACATGTTCCCTTCCCACTATCCCCTCATTACCAACCCACCTCCTGGCCCTCCTACATCTCTCCCTACCCCTCGCCCCTTTGCAAGGAGCAATACGATAAGTCCCACTGGGTTCATGATTTCCACTTCCCTATGTGTGCTAGGGACCCTAGGGCGACCACTTGGATTGAAACCCACCTCCACATCACCCACCCCTTAACCCATCTTGATCTGTTTGGCCACTCCCTATGGGCTTCCAAGTACTCCTCACCCACCACCCACTCCCTCCTACCCTCACCCACCATGTCAGGCCTAACCCACCCATTCCGAAATTCCGTCCACACTATGAGAGTCAATGCCAAGGGTGGCATCAACCTTGGAAATAAGGGAGTGACCCATCCCAAGATGTCCACCCCTTGGAACCGCTTTGACCCCCATGAGTGGAAACCCCCAAATCTCACAGATGGGACCATCTTGATAGGAATCCATGTATCACAACCTCTTGCATCATGTGGTCAGGCTAGTCACATCATTTGTGTCATTCACACACTAGGTCCAGTGCATGATAGGCTTACATTTGGACAAGTTGGTCTTCCCCCACTCTTCATCCGTCTCATGCATGATAGGGCCACTTGTGGCTGCCCCGGTCCACCTAAGAGCATCAAGGTCCACATGGTTTCTAAGCATGATAGGTCAATTCATGGATGCCCTGGTCCTCCTAAGTCTGTCAAAACCAATCTAACACTTGATAGGGCTGAATTTGGCTGTCCAGGCCCTCCCTTCATCCCTATAGGATCATCATTCATGACAGTGCATGGTTTTAGGCCTAGAAAGCCCTCGGATCTCATTCCCCTTCCCCCACATGCTAGGGTGTCAGTCTCAGCTGAGTCCTTTGAACAGCATATCAAAGAGTTGCATGATGACATCCGCAAGCATATAGGTAAAAGCAATGAGGCTTACAAAAGACGGGCCGATGCTCACCGGCGCCACTGTGAATTCCAAGTGGGGGACCCGGTGATGGTGAGGACGGAGCGGCTCCTTCCCGGGCCTGCCTCCAAGTTGAGGGTGTTGTGCCCTGTGGTTTTGATGATGGCAATTGTGGCTTTGCTGATGGTTTTGATTATGGTTTCAATTGTGGCTTTGATGGATCTTGATGATGGCTTTGATGTGATTTTGATAGTTGATCCTTGATGTGTGTGTGTTATTCACTGTGAGTCATCCTGCTGTGTGAGTCATCATGCTATTACTAACCTTTTGATCATAATGCAGTTCTTCATAAGTTTTGATATGGCATTGCATATTAGATTATGTTCAGTCTTGGCTGATTGGTCAACTCCTCAGTTCATGCATTATCTTTGGCTAAGTATATACAATGTCAGCTCATGCATTTGTCTTAGGCTATGTCTGTACAGCCTATGTCTCGTTCGTGTCAACGCATGGAGTCTGTACATCCTTAGTGGATCTTCGAAGTCTGTACACTGCTTGAGCCTCAGTAAGTCCATACATTGGTCGGTGGAAAGTCTGTACGTTTAGAAGTCTATACATTGGCATAAAGCATCTCTTGATGTATGTACATTTTTCATGAACCTTGAAGTCTATACACTGATTCACTGTTCATCGTCTTTGGGCATCAAAGTCTGTACATCGCCTTCAATCTTCAAGTCTATACACTGGCTCACATCTTCAAGTCTGTACAGCCGTGTGCTTTGAATTTTAAGTCTAGACATTGCACTGTAGCATCCATCGTCTTCGTGTTATTTTAGTGTCTATGTCTTCGTGTCATTTTCCTTCTTATGTCTTCGTGTCGTGTTTCTGAAGCAGCTCTAATAGTTCTGATGAACTTCGAGTCGTTTCCCTGTAGACCTCGTGTCATTCCTGTTTAGTAACCACACTTCGTGTCGGTTACTGCTGTTTCTGTGTCTTCGTGTCATTTTTGTTCCACTGCGTGCAGAACATTGCAGCACCTCGTGTTGCTTTCTGTGCCACTTCGTGTCGTTCTCATTTTACTTCGTGCTATTTTTTCATCTGACCTCCTGTCTTGCTCTCACTGACTTCGTGTCGTTTTCCTTGTTGTGTCCTCGTGTCAGTTACTGTATTTCCTCGAGTCGTTTCTCTTCTAAATTTCACTGCTTTATCACGTGTTGTTAAAGACGTGTCTATCTCATGTCTTCGTGTCGTGTTTACTAAACCTCGTGTCTTTGTCACTTTGTGACCTCACCTCGTGTCGCTTTTCTCTGTCCTCTAGTTGCATCTCGTGTCATCTTTTATGTCTGCTTGTTTAACTTCGTGTCACTTACTGTTATTCGTCTTCGAGTCGTTCATTCGAGCTATTTTGTGCTCGAGTTGTTCTTCTTATGTTTTCAAGTGTTGTTTCACCTCGTGTCATTTCCGTATTATGTCTTCGTGTTGTCTTTCCTATACCCCGTGCCTGTCTTGTCTTGTGACCACACCTCGTGTCAGTTTTTGTTTTCGTATTCGAGTTGGTTTCAGTCCATGTTGTTCTCGTGCCGTTCTCTTTGCCGTTTATTATGTCGTGTCATTTTCTTTACTTCATGTTGTAGTCACAGTATGTACCTCGTGTCGTTTTCTTCTTACCTCGTGCAGGACTTATCTGACCTCGTGTCATCTTCTTCGTTGTGTCTGATCTGCTACAGTGTATCTCGTGTCGTTCTTTTCCTACCTCGTGTAGTAGTCACCTTGTGTTGCTATTACATACTTCATGCAGTCTTAGCTTTAATGAGCATACAGCGAACTCTGAACGATTAAATATATTAATCTTATTACAGGTCCAAGGAAGAACATTCCACACACCTGGGCAGCACGTGATCCGAGGCTGGAATGAAGCCTACTGAGAGACTGCCACGTGGTCCTAATATTTAGGGCTGAAAGTGTGGAGGTCACACGATGGGGCTGCCGCTGATGCAGCAGCTGCTGCTATATATATGAGCCTTCTTCCACATAAGAAGGCAGATCGATTGGGCGAAAGGTGAAATCCATACAGAGAGCCACGATCCAGACAGTGAAGAAGAAAAGGAAAAAGAAGAGGAGAAAGAGTGTGCAAAAGAGAGTGAGAAAGAAAAGGAAAGAGAGATTGAGTAAGAGATCGAGATAGCAGAGTGTGAAGAGAAGAAGAGGAAGAAGAATAGAGAAGAAGAGAGAGCTAGAGTGATAGAAGCTTCAACTGAAGATTCGTTCCTGCTGGACCGTGGATCAAATCCAGGCCAGCCAGCTTCTGCGAGAGCCACATTTGTTTTTATCTTTTCAGCTTTCTGTTGCTGGTTTCATTTTTCTTTTAAACTATCCATTTGCTATTTTTCCGATTCTCTGTAGAGAGGTCGGGGTCCCTCCTGTTGGTTCAGGAGAAGGGAGATCGCTATCTCCGGTTGCAAGTAGCTGAGTGCTACTTGTGGGTTCTCTCTGGTTAGAGGAAGGGAGGCTCGTCCTCCGGTTCTAGTCTTGTGGGTTGCAAGATTAGGTGTTCCCTCCGGTCTGGAGGAAGAGAGACTTGCGTCTCTGGTTTGCTAGTGACTGGTGTCACTAGTGGTTCCCTCCGCTTGGGAGGAAGAGGGGAGGTTGTTCCCCTGGTCAAGCTGTTTGGCAGCATTTGTTGCAGACTGAGTCTGCGGTTTCTAGCGTGAGCTAGTGGAAGCCACACTCGGGTTGAGTGTGGGGTGGATGTAGGTCTGCTGGACCGAACCACCTAAAAATTTATTGAGCAGTGGTTTGACTTCTTTGTGTGTTTGTCGCTAGATGAATGCATAGGGTCGAGATAGGTTGATCTTCTATTTATGTTCATTTCATTGATGCGCACTCTATATGCTTGACAGTGGTTTCTGTGTCTGCATGATCTGTCTAATTGCTGCACACATTAGATGTTTGCTAGGAGCGCACTTCATATTTGTATACAGGTTCAGTAGATGACTGGATTAGTTTCTCTTCAGTTAGTCTTAGTGCTTTTATTCCGCAGTTCTGAGCACTAGTATTTTAATTGGAAGAAAGTTTTTTAAAGGTTATTCATTCACCCCCCCTCTGAATACATAGCACCGAACCTAACAATTGGTATCAGAGCGGTTCTCTGATTGATCAGATCCAACGATCTGCAGAGGATCCTATTGTCCCTTGTTGCTTTTCTGACTCTACTCTTTGCTGCATAAATCTACTTGCCAATCTAATCCATGGGTTCTCCACCGGTTTACAATGGTTCTAACTTTAATTCATGGGTTAGCAGTCTACACAAATATGTGGATTTGATGGATCCGGATCTGTGGAAGTTAATTTCACATGGTCCTCATAGACTGCCAAAGGAAGAGTCCGAATGGACTAAAAGTGATAGATCAAGAAATGGAGAGAATCAGAAAGTTTTGAGATTAATGAAAGAAGCTACTGACAAGGCTATACATTCTTGTTTTTATGACTGCAGGTTTGCAAAGGACATTCTGGATCAGTTGAAACTAGTTCAGAGGATGAATGAGGACAGCTTTCTGATGGCTGATAAGAGTGACCATAGCAGTGAACAAGATGAATTTGAAGATGCTGTGGAGGTAAACCCTTTCGAGAATTTCACTTTAGATGACTGGGAAGATGCATATGCTAATCTGTTACACTCCCATGAAAAACTGAGGAAGAAGAATAAAAGTCTGATAAAGAAGATAACAAATCTAGGGGATCCAGTTTCTGGGACTGAAGATTTTGAAAATCCTGAAGTTTTGAAAACTGAAAAAGAAATACTCAGAAGACAAGTGTCTAAACTAGATGGAATCCAATTAGAACTTGATCATGTTAAATCTGAAAACACTAAACTCAGACAACAATGTCAGGAATCTGACCAAAAACTAATCAGTCTTGAAAAAGAAAACAGATTGATCAATGAAGAGTTCAAGGCAGTTAGTGTCACAAACTTAAAATTTCAGGAAAACTTTGAAAACTGTACATCAGAATATCCAAGTTTCCTAACTGATGCAATATTTGATGATGATAAACTTGAGCAGGAAAACACTAGTCTAAAGGAAGAAATTGAGAAACTGAAACAGTTGAACTCCACCATGTCAGAGAGATTGCTGACATTTGAAAAGGGAAAATCTGTTGATGAAAATCAAAATGAGCTCAAATTGAAACAAGAGATTGAGACTCTTAAAAATTTGAATGATGTGATGCATCAACAGATTCTGGTCTGTGAAGAAGATATAGTCAACTATGAACATCAGATTTCTTCTCTTCAATCTGAAATAAATGATCTGAACAATACTTTGTCAAAATTCGTAGGTGGGCAGAAAAACCTAGACAAGCTACTAGGTGTAACAATCAACACTAGGAAGGAAGGGCTGGGCTACAATAATGGTAACAAGAAAGAATTTCAGAGCAAGTTGATGACATTTTTTGTGAAAATTTCAAATGTAGCCACCACTTCAAAAGATAAACAGCCCATCGTTCAGAAAACTGAAGAACAGAACAAAAATCAGAAAAAGATTGGAAAACAGAAAATAAATAAAAAGGGTTCATTAGGGCATATTGATCAAAGCTCACACACACATTCACATGCATCTAAAAAGAAAGTGTCATGCCATTATTGTCATAAATTTGGTCATCTGATGCATGAATGTAAATTGATGAAGAAAGATGATATGACTGCTAGGAACCTTAATGATAGAAATCTTTCATTTCAGAAAAAGAAAATTGAATGTTTTCACTGTGGTAAATTAGGACACACAATTGCACAATGCTGGTTTGCAAGTGATAAGAAAACATCTCATTCATATCATGATAAATCTCCTGCAAGCCAACATGGTCCTAATAAGAACAAATTTATTTTTAAAGATAAGCTCATTATATGCTTTGAGTGTGGAAAGACAGGCCACAGAGCTATTGAATGCTGGCTGAGGGCTGGTGGAAGAAATTCTAATTCATGCTTTCACTGTGGCAAGATGGGCCACATTGCAGCCCAATGTTGGCATGCTTAGGGAAGGAAGTTTAACAATAAATCTGGTAAATTCCCTGTCAATAGAAATATTTCTGATAGAAATGAATTTCTATTTGAAAAGAAAACACTTACATGTTTTGAATGTGGGAAGCCAGGCCATAGAGCTTCTGACTGTTGGCTGGCTTATGTTGGTAAACAGAATCTTAATTCTGTTAACAGAAAATTTCATGCATATGCATATAGAACTCATACTAATCAGAGTGTGCATAAATTAAATCTGAAATCTGCTGCCTCTTGCTATTACTGTGGTATATTTGGTCATTCAATGAATAATTGCCATCTTATGAGATCTGATGACCTACATGCTAAGAGGTTGTTTAGAACACCTACCAAAGGTGTCACTATTAACCATGCAGGACCCAAGACTGTTTAGATACCTGCCCATGCAAAATAGTGTGCTACTTGCTGGTGTGCCTTGGAAGCTGAAGAATAAAAAAGGGGGAAATAAACCAAGGCACCCAAGTTGATAAAACCCCATTCAGGTAAATTTCTCAAATCTGTTCAAATGAAAATTATGGTTGAGTTGAGAAGTCATAGCTTCATGCATACATGTTTTATTTTAATTGGTTTGACTCTTGCATTCATCTTTGTGGGCTTTCTTGTTTGTACTGTGAGCTGTGTGCATATATGAGAATGGCATAAACATGCACATGACATACATTCATTGAAAATCTGATGCATATAGGACTGTTTGTATTGCATTATCATGCATGACCACTTGGTATATAAATGGAAAGCTACTAAAGGGCAGAGGAAATCTGTCTAGAGGTTCTTACTATGTGTGAGATGGTCTTTTAGGCCAAGTTCTCCGCCAAGTACCAAGGGTCAAATCTGCATTTCAGAGAATGTCTACGTTTTCATGTGAATATTTTACTTCATGCCCCTGCATACAAGAAGTTAATTGCATTGCATTTCTTTACATTGAAAATGTTAAAAAGATAAATTCGAATGCATACATTTAGGGGGAGCATTATTCATACATCTGAAATCACTCAACTGTTTTTAGATTTACTGCATAGCATGTTAAATCTGTTGTTTGCATAGTCATTCATCACCTACTTTGTCTGCATGACATATAGGATGATTCAGTGTTTTTATTTAGAGGGAATCATTGCATAGCATATCACTTCTTTGAAAAATCAAAAAACAAGAAGGGAAATGTCACTGCATATAGATAGGGGGAGCTTGCTTAATCCGTTCTTCTCCAGCTATCTGATTCATCTTGTCATATCTGAAGTGTCAGTGATTCCATCATTTAAAGTGGTATCATATGATTTCTTGACTACTTCTGAAGTTGTTCAAAATCCGAATGCATACCTTATTGGTATCTGTTTGTCTCTCCTAAATCTGCTGAATGAGAGCTCTTTCTCTATTCAGTCAATTTTGAACATCTTTGCTCAAGAGCAGCTCAATTGCTAAAATTCTTCAGAATCATGTTGTTTAGTGAATATTCTCACTTGAATTACTCTGCTGAGATATGAAGTAAATCTTCAATCTGAATACTACTTCATAAAAGTTAAAATACCGTTAATGAGGAACCTTCCATTATACATGCTTAAGAACATTTGTTAACTGGAAGTGGTTTAAGTCTTATGTACTCTTGTTTGGTCACAAGAAACTTGAAAATATCTGTTTCAACCTCTTAATAAACTTTAACTGTCTGCTTCATGTAAATTCATGTAAGACTTTCTAAAATCTGAAAAGTTGATATCCATGTCTACGTTGACTGAGATATATAGTGTATGTGGTTGTTCCTAAACAACTAACTTGTTCTGAATTCTTTTAAGTAAAAGTATGGACAGAGCAATGACTGTGGCTACTGAGAAACCTATCCAAAGGATTGTGTCATGAAGTACCATGGTTAACTCTGTTTAAAGAGATGATTGGAAATTATTGTGAAAATATGGCAGAGCAATGGCATAGTTGTATTGAGTAACTGGGGATTCTGGCCTCTGATCAAGGTGTATCCTCATGCCAAAGATACTTTTAATGCTACCTCTGTTCTCTAAAATGAGAGAAACAATACGGTTGTCACACTGAGCAACTGGGCAGTCTGACCTCTGATCAAGGTGTCTCTCCACGTCAAAAGGTGCTGATAAACCAAAATTGTTCATTAAAGAAAGATTTGAACAAGTGTAAATTAAATTCTGAAAGAACAAGTAAAATTCAGGAGCACTCACTTATGTTACTCTTAAAGTTGTCATGGAAAGTAAACTAATTAAGATAGAAGTTGGTTGAACTAGAATCTTATATGAGCTTATAGTTCTTTTTTATTAAGTGTTGTTTCAGATATGAGTACAATTTCTTTTGAAAAATTTCAGTTTACATCATTCTTAAAACCATATCTGACAATCAAGGTTTCATAAGCTTTTATGATGGAGGAATCCAGAACTTAAGACTTTATTTTTATGAAGTTGGTATCTTGCTGAAAAGTTCATTATCTCAATTTTCTCAAATCGTTGAATCTGCTCATCCTATTGCCCTTTATCACTATGATTTGATTCAGACTGGTTGTCATATATGAGAGTTGCTGTCTTTGAATAACCAGAGTTCATCCTTGTAGATTTCTCTTGCTTCATGGATCATAAGGGTAGAATTCTCTGGTCTGTTTGAGAGACTATATGCATAAGGGGACAATGTGCTAGATTGTCTGATCATGTTATTTGTCTACATTAGCTCTATATCATCTACCATGTCAAAGGGGAAGTTTTGTTGCATATGCATGATTGCATAAGTTGTTTAACTAAGGGGGAGACTTGTTTTTAATTGCGTCTGATATGGTGTTACCCTCATCTACTGAACTACCTTGTGTGTCTCATATGACATCACTGGATTATCTTTCTCAAACTATTTTTTTTGATGAAGTCAAAGGGGGAGAATAGTTTGAGTCATCAGACTGACTCACTGTGTAGTGTTGCCATCATCAAAAAGGGGGAGATTGTTGTGCCCTGTGGTTTTGATGATGGCAATTGTGGCTTTGCTGATGGTTTTGATGATGGTTTCAATTGTGGCTTTGATGGATCTTGATGATGGCTTTGATGTGATTTTGATAGTTGATCCTTGATGTGTGTGTGTTATTCACTGTGAGTCATCCTGCTGTGTGAGTCATCATGCTATTACTCACCTTTTGATCATAATGCAGTTCTTCATAAGTTTTGATATGGCATTGCATATTAGATTATGTTCAGTCTTGGCTGATTGGTCAACTCCTCAGTTCATGCATTGTCTTTGGCTAAGTATATACAATGTCAGCTCATGCATTTGTCTTAGGCTATGTCTGTACAGCCTATGTCTCGTTCGTGTCAATGCATGGAGTCTGTACATCCTCAGTGGATCTTCGAAGTCTGTACACTGCTTGAGCCTCAGCAAGTCCATACGTTGGTCGGTGGAAAGTCTGTACGTTTAGAAGTCTATACATTGGCATAAAGCATCTCTTGATGTATGTACATTTTTCATGAACCTTGAAGTCTATACACGGATTCACTGTTCATCGTCTTTGGGCATCAAAGTCTGTACATCGCCTTCAATCTTCAAGTCTATACACTGGCTCACATCTTCAAGTCTGTACAGCCGTGTGCTTTGAATTTCAAGTCTAGACATTGCACTGTAGCATCCATCGTCTTTGTGTTATTTTAGTGTCTATGTCTTCGTGTCGTTTTCCTTCTTATGTCTTCGTGTCGTGTTTCTGGAGCAGCTCTAATAGTTCTGATGAACTTCGAGTCGTTTCCCTGTAGACCTCTGTAGATCTTAATTAGAAATCCACTTAAACAATTAAAAGGAAAAAGAAATGAATAGAAGAAGAATGGGAAAAGAGGGAGAAAAGGGGAGCATGCGTATGATGCTAAGGGAATGTGTGATCGCCAGAGACGCGAGGGCCTCAAAGGATATAAACAATAACAATATGGAGGGATCGCGAAAAATACCTTAAAAGCGCGGGATTGTGAGTGCTTCCCTTTCTCTTCCGATCGGCCGGCCGATGAAGAGAGTTCTTCCTTTTTGATTACCCTTGCAAAGATCAAAGACAACAACCAATAAAAATAGGAATTAGAATCAAGGTGAGTGTAGCATCAAATTCATAATAAAGATGAACATGAAAATCATGTATAAGAACACACCTTGTGGGTGTTGGCCCTTAAACCCCTATGCAAAAGGGTATGGGAGATATGATGAATGATATGCAAATAGGGAGGTGTGCAAGTGTTGCACTAAGGAGATCTCAACATGGAGATAAAAAGAAATTAAAGGAAGAGATGGAATAATGATGCATGCAATTAACTAAAGAAAAATAAGAGATAGGAGGGGGAAAGCTTAGCGGTTTCTCCAATTGGCTTCAAGATCTTCAATAGAGGAAGAAGAGGATGTAGAATTCCATGGATGTAGAGGCTCCAAATCTTCAATAGAGGAAGAAGAACTCCATGGATGAAGCTTTTAGGTGCATGGGAGTCTTCCTCCTTGAGCCTTTAGTCCGGCAGCACCTCCTCTTGAATTGATCTTGATGTTTTTTTACAAGGGAGAGAGAGGTCCTATTTATAGGGTTGAAATTCGGAATTAATTCCAAGGGAAATTAGGAAAACATGTTTTAGTGGGATTTGGAAGAGATAAACCTTAGGCAAGTGTCCCTTCAACATTGGAAAGTCATAGGAACCCTTTCCCAAGTGAAAAAAGAGATTAAATGAGGAAAGGAAGTGAAATTCGGAATTAATTCCAAGAGAAAATAGAAAACTTAGTTTTGGAAAGATTTGGAAGAGATAAACATTAGGCAAGTGTCCCTTCAACCTTGGAAAGTCATAGGAACCCTTTCCCAAGTGGAAAAAGAGATTAAATGAGGAAAGGAAGTGAAATTCGGAATTAATTCCAAGAGAAAATAGAAAACTTAGTTTTGGAAAGATTTGGAAGAGATAAACATTAGGCAAGTGTCCCTTCAACCTTGGAAAGTCATAGGAACCCTTTCCCAAGTGGAAAAAGAGATTAAATGAGGAAAGGAAGTGAAATTCGGAATTAATTCCAAGAGAAAATAGAAAACTTAGTTTTGGAAAGATTTGGAAGAGATAAACATTAGGCAAGTGTCCCTTCAACCTTGGAAAGTCATAGGAACCCTTTCCCAAGTGGAAAAAGAGATTAAACATTAGGCAAGGACTCTACTTCCCTAATCCAAAAAGGGTGATCAAACAACGCAGGGAACTCTCCACGAAAGACCTATTAAAGCAGGACACGGAAGGGTAAAAAATGACTCTCCGAATGGCGTTAATTTAAATTGACGACCTGCCTCAAGGCGTTACTTAAAAACACGACCTGAACAAAGGCGTCAATTCAAAGATTTAATTTTAGCAATAAAAATATCCTTTATTTGAAAATGATGAAGAGACGCCTGAGAGAGTAGGCATTAATTAAAAACACGACCCATGGAGGGACGTTAATTCTTATTTTTTGAACATTTGTACTCATTTTGGAAATCAGAAAATTCCAGAAATTGACGCCTTTGCCGCTAGTCGTCCTTTCTTCAAAACGCGTCTCAGACCAGGCCGTTAATTAAAATACGCCCCACTTCAAGTCGTAAAATCCAAAAAATAGAGAAAACTGCCCAAAAAAATTCCAGAAATATAGGGAAAAATAAGAAGAGGGGAAAAAAGGGAGAAATCCAAGAAAATTGGGGAAAATAACTCAAACAAAGTTAATTGGAGGGTCAAATTGGGACATTACAAGGTAATACGAGATGCACTCACAGTAACGTCAATTTTGGCATGTCTACAGCTGCCCCGCCTTGGCGTCTGCTTTGCAAGGGAGCAGAGCAAACTGAAAAGTAGATGCCAAGGTGTGATGAGACACGCAATCAACATCACTTGATGAGAATGAAATCAAAAGCTCGAGATGAAGTAATCCCGGGAAATTCACTGGAATCAACGATGTTTGGATAAAAAGAGGGAGTGTGCACGCGGGCACAAAGGAGATAAAAGAATGATCAACTTCCAGCGCGGTGGAAGTAACCCAGGTCACAAACCTGTAGGTTTCACCATTGGGGAGCGGTTACCAGCCAATGTGGACGTGCTGCAGCCAAGGTGGATCAAGGGGAAAATGATCAAAATAAGATGATAGAAATCCAAACAAGGAGCTTTCGAGAAAATGACCCAAAACAGCATCAAGGCGAACTGAGGATTCCATTCAGCAATGAATATCTCATATCTGGAAAGATTAAGATCAATTTGACTCTCCAAATCAGCTTATCAGAATGATTTTCCAAAAATTATTTCAAACTCCTATATGAATGCATGCTGGGTTTAAAAGAAAAAATTAAAACAAATGAAAATATAAGATAATCAAGGATAATATTGTTAAACTGCCAAGACTGGGTCAAGAAACCCATTCTGCGAGCCGATACTAAGCCGAAGCCCGTTTATCCACGCGTCAACTCGTAAAAGGGAACCATTGTCCCCAGTCTTAGACGGCTCAACGGCCTATCCATGTGGCTAAGACTCCTCTGGAATCATCATTATTTTTGATGAAGGGGAACTCAAATCCCAGATTTACCAAAGTCACAAGGTCCTTGATATAATCTAGTAGCGTATGTAACATATAGTAGAATGCATACAGGGGGGATGGTGATAGCAATGAGCATGGGGGAATTGAGAAATAAGGTGCAAGCACCGTGGGGCTTGGATGATGATGCCCAGTCGGTGGGACCAAGAGCTTCTTATCCTGCGCTCAAAGATTCATAAGCCAAGATATAAAACATAACAAGCAATGAATAAGGCATTTAAGCATAGTCATCAAAGCATCAATCAACCATTATGAGTTGAATCATGATATTACAAAGCATCATTATTTGTTATTTCGTCATGAGGATGACAATCTTGGCTAATCAAGATGTAGAGTTGAATGATCAAGATCTGATAATGCCCAGCGGCAGAGTGATAAGGGAATGATAATGCCCATTGGCAAAGTGATCAAGGAATTGATAATGCCTATTGGCAAAGTGATCAAGGAATTGATAATGCCTATTGGCAAAGTGATCAAGGAATTGATAATGCCCATTGGCAAAGTGATCAAGGAAATCAGCAGGAGTTGATTAAAAAGATCTGGAGATGAACGATAATCAGGAGATATGAGGAAATGATAATCAAAATGCCTAGGGTGGCACGTCATGAGAATATCGAGAAGAATCGATAAATTGATAGTAATAAGTGGAGAGAGGACTCATCCCGCGCTCTTGGTCCTTGCAAAGTTGTCCCTACAACACCATCAGACAATATAATGTATTTTTTTTGGATTTTGAAATATGCAAATTTTTATGAGTTTTGAAAAAGATATTCAAATTTTTATGGATTTTGGAAAATATTTAAATTTTTATGAATCTTGGAGATATTCATATTTTTTGTTTGATTTTGATCAGGAAATATTCAATTTTTTTGGATTGATTTTACAATATTCAATTTTTTTGGATTTTGGTTTAGACATAGCTAATGCAGCATCAAATGGTGTTTAAGCCATTAATTGGGGGTCCTCGTTCCTTCCCTTTTTGCTAAAATTTCCCAAAGTCGGGCGTGCATTGAAAGTGGCATCCTATAACCGACCGCCTTTGATCAACGGTGCCCCTACCAAGGCCATACCTGAGGAACATTCGGTCTTGGAGGGAGAAGAGAAGAATAATTATGACAAGCTTTATGCAGGATGGGAGATGTCGGGATTTGAATTCCTTCCAAGGTGTTTCCCCTCAAAGAGGTAGTCTGTTGTGCCGGGGCTTTGTGCCTTTGATTTTTAGACTCTTGACATGCATACGACCAGGGTTTTCCCTGCGGGGACTTTGCCACTCTTGACATGCCATAATTTACAATTTTGCTTTTATCAAAATTTTGACTTGATTTTCATAATAGCCCTTTTGGCGAGATGTATCATTAAATTCATATGAAAACTCATATTGATTTTGGGTCAAAACTGCCCCTATTTGAGACTCCTCTCGTATTGGGGATTACTCGGATTGGTCATCTCATCCGTCAACCTCTTGCCCCTGCACGCGGCCGAGTAAGGAAAAAATCCACACTTAAGAAAAAAATATTGACAAGTATAATCAATGATCAAGGATGTGGGGAAAAATATGCACGAGGTGCACAAGGGGAGTTTGTGTGATCGCCAGAGGGTTTACCTCAATAAAAAAATAAGATCGCATGTACCTGGTGAAAGATGTAATGCGGGATGAACGTGGATCTCTTCCTCCAACTCCAATCGGCCGGCCGACGAAGTGGGTTTTCTTGATTGATTACCTTATAAGAAAGACAATAAAGACAAGTAAAAGAGAAGGGATCAGCCAAAGTGCAGTAGTATCAGTCAAAAACCAACATAAAAACAATGCAAAGATATTAACATGCGCACCTTCTTTTTTGTTTTCTTTTAAAACCCCTTAAGAAGACTTAAGGGAAGGGGAGTTTGATGATAAAAAAAAATGCAACGGAACATGAACAGGGAATAGAAATATAAAGGATGGAGGGATGATGGTATGAATGAATAAAACAAAACAAAATAGATGAAAGGATGAGAACCCTGCTGTCCCTGGCGACAGTAAAGGGAAGAAACCGAATGATGATGAATGAAGCACCGGGTGTAGCCCAAAAGATGCAGAGGGGAGGCAGCAAGGGATGAAGAAAGCTTCTGCCCGTGATGAAAAACCCTTCTGAACGCTCAATTCGTTGAACACATAATGCGCCTAACGTGCTTTACCTGCTCAACCTGCTGAACCTGCTTCGGGTGCTTTTACTGCTGAACCTTTTTTCGATCGATCACGGCTTCAATTTATAATGCCTCAAGCGGATGTGATCAAACCAAGGAAGGATAAGAACAGGCAATGAGGCATACAAGGAAGGATCAAGATCGAGCAAGAGTCCATGGATGGCAGGGAACTGTGAGGGAAAGACGGAAAAAGGAAGGACTCTGGAGTGAAACACGCCTTAATATAGGGCGTCTTTTCTGAATTAACGACCTTCACAAAGACGTTTTCTTGAAACACGACCTAGGAAAGGGCGTTTCCTCCTAGATTTAATTTTGGAACGAAACCAAGCCTTGTTTGAAAGCTCAAATAACACGCCTTAGATAACGGCGTTAATTAATATCACGCCTTATGCGAAGGCGTTACTCACAAAAGCTCTTTTATAGATAATCCCAGAAATTAAAGGATAACACCAGGAATTGACGCCCTCTCATACAGTCGTCCTTTCTTTGAAAACGCCCTATAACAGGTCGTTTCTTTTAAAATTAACGCCCTTAATCAAGTCGTGAATCACAAAAATACAGGAAAAATGCAGAAAAACTCACAAAAATAGAAAAACTTCATATTACAGGAATATTGAAGTCTACTTGGGGCATTTATATAATAACATGAGATTTGATCAACAAAACGTCAATTTTGGCGTGTCTACAGCTGCCCCGCCTTGGCGTCTGCTTTGCAAGGGAGTGAGACGGAAATGGAGTGAAGTGCCACGAGCGTAAATGAGGTGGAACGAACTGATAAGTAGATGCCAAGGTGTGATGTGACACGCCTCAGACACTGAGCATTTGAAATCTTTCCAAGATTCTGAGTGAAACAACTCTGAGTGGTTCCAAGGAAACAATCGATTTGTTGGATAAAAGGAGGTTAAACTAAGTAATAAAAGGTGTGCGCGTGGGCACGACAGGGAAAGACCATTGGAGAGCGATTACCAGCCAATGTGGATGTGCTGCAACCAAGGTAAATTTTGCAGGAAAGTAAAGAGAATTGGGATAGGGATCCAACAAAGGGACACTTTCAAGGAATCAGCCTGAATGGCTTCAAATAGAATGAAGTACTTGATTTAAAGTGGAATATCTCATGTCAATTCAATCGAGAGCGAGTGAACTTCATTATTGCCATAACATGAAGATTTTCAGCATGAAACTCAAAGTCCTACATGATGCATGCTGGGCTAAAAGAAAAGATTAAAACAAACTAAAAATAGAAAATAATCAAGGATAATATTGCTAAGCTGTTTAGGTCTGGTCAAGAATCCATATCTCTGAGCTAACACTAAGCCGAAGCTCGTTTACCCGCGTATCAACTCAGAAAGTGGAACCATCGTCCCAAACTTTTAACAACTCGACGGCCTATCCGTGTGATCAAGCCTCTCCTGAAATCGTCATCGTTTTTGATGAAGGGGAACTCAAATTTCAAGTTCATCTGAACCACAAGGTCCTTGACATAATATAATAGCGTAGATATCATATAGTAACAATGCTTACAAGAAACAGATACAAAGTGATGATGCTGCCCCTACGGGTGATCCAAACGCCTAGAATCCTGCAAACTTCTGCACTTTGAAAATTCATCAGACTTCATTTATCAGTTCAGAATATGACATGATTATAAGTGCTTAATCATAAACAATACCATCAAATAATAGCACTTAAGTTCATCAAAAAGCGTGGAGAGGTCAAAATCCATAAGCCAATAAAACACGCCTAAGAGCAGGGCGTTAGAAGCATGAAAGACGCCATTCCACAGGTCGTTAATTATGAAAACACGCCCTTCTCAAAGGCGTTACCAATAAACGGGTCTTAGAAGAAAAATAACCTCATCCAAGGCGTTACATAAAACACGACCACTGGTAAGGTCGTTAAATCAAAAGAGATGCCCCCACACAAGGCGCTATCAATAACGAAAGCCTAGAAAAAAACGACCTCATGAAGGGCGTTACATAAAATACGTCGTCAATCAGGTCGTCAATTTAAAAATCGACGCCCTAACCAACGTCGTTAATTCAGCACGAACTTCCGTTTACTACTTTAACAGCACAGTCCTTAATCCAATCGAACTTCTAATCTCCAACAGCCTTACAACTCTCTAGATCTTTATTAATAGGAGGTCCTCCTTCAACCTAAACAATCACAACCCTGCAGCCGCCGAAACTTTGTTTTTTTTTCCCTTTCTTCTTCTTCCTCCGCTCTGCAGGTTGCGTCGTCCAAGCCTTTCCTCGATGGACAGGGCGCTGAAAAGATAAAAAGCCTCAACTCCCAGGATTAACGATATCCAAGGTCATGTAAGCAACAGGATATGCATGAATCAGGTTGGTTTAACTTTTTTATTGTGCATACTGTTGTCGAACATGCTTATTTCTTATGCTCATGTACTCTTCTTTTTGTTTTCTTCCCCTCCCCTCACAGGAGTACCCAAATCTTCCAGGGGCTAGGAGATATGTTCAAATCAAATGGTTGCCCCTCCTCCTTTCTAAATTCACATCAGACATGAGGGTATATGTAGCTAGATGGCATCTCCTGGGGTTGATAACCCATGCCAAGCATTATAGTCAAATCCACATAGATTGGGCTGCCATAGGAGCATTGATTGAGACATGGCACCCTTCCACCCATACCTTCTTATTTTCCACTTTTGAAGCCACCATCTTGCTAGAGGAAGTAGAGATGATCCTAGGCTTAAGAAAGATGAAGCACGGAGAAGAAGAAAAGATGGCCATCATGCCAAGGCCCATCTCCTCCCACGAGTTGCTAACCTCGTTGATACCTAGCCCAAATATAGTGAACCAAATTAAGGTCACTAAAGGAGTTAACCTCTTGAAGCTCGCCTCATGGGTGTATAAGAGAGCGGATCAAGCTAAAGAGGAAGAGGAGATAGAAAGAGTGACCAAAGCCTTCGTGGTGTGCTTGGCAGGAGCACTCCTATTCCCATCTACGGAGGACTTTCTAGAGGAATCTCAATTGAGCGCAGTGGTGAGCTTATGGGAAGAAGAAAGAGTGGGACCGGCGATCCTAGCATATCTCTATAGTGGGCTTACATCGGCGGCCATGGGAAGGCCCATTTATGGGTGCATGCTAGCACTCTCGAGTTGGATTGATCTACACTTCAAATTCGACTCATGCCACGAAGCCCAACAACCCTCCAGAATTTTCTCAAAGAGCCCACTCTCATATATAACCGGCTTATTAGGTATAAGCAATAGAGTGACCAACCGAATTCCTCAAATCAAGAAGAGAGGGGATTGGAGGGAGCACCTAAAGGTAATGCCAAAGAATCTTTTTACTTGCGTCCGGGGTGTATTTAAAATGCAGGAACTTCGTGCACGCTTCTCTATCGGGACGGACCTTCGTCTTATTGGTGCTTCGGACTTCGTTTTATATAATGCACACCGGTGCCTTCCTCAGCTTGGGCTCCCAAGGCAACACTTAGAGGACGTCTCTCATCTTTCTCCAATCAAGTCAAGGGATCTAGGCAACAATGAAGATGGTGAGGAAGTTATCACCATTCAAGCTCTATGGAGGCTAAGCAAGCTTCATCAACCTGTAGAAGACTTGGACGAAGACAAAGAACAGTGGAAAAATTATGTAACCTCATTGAGAAAAATAAGGCCCAAAGTGGCTCATTAGTATTGTAGTTCCTCTTTTCAAAATAATAAAGATTGTTCTCTGATTGAGCCAACTGCTACTGTAATTATGAACCAAATTATCCAAAAAACTGTGTTTCTGTTGTGAATAACGCCTCCAAGGGCGTCGTGAATTAAGAAATACACGCCTTATTTCAAGGCGCTTAAACGGGCCCTTCGTCAACAATTGACGCCTGCAGAAGTGGGCGTTACTTTGAATGACGACCCCAAGTAAGGCGTGACCAGATTCAAACCCAAAAGAATATAATCGTTAACTCATCAAAATAACGCCTTTTCCATAGTCATGTTTCAAGAATAAAACGCCTTTACCAGAGGCGTTACGTCAAACAGTAATGATGGCTTCCGTCATATCAATCAACGCCCATTCAATGCGTTCGATGACGGTTATCGTTCCCCATGCAAAATAAATTAACGCCTTAATCATCGTCGCCCATTTCCATAAAACGTCCAAATAGTGGACGTGAATTCAATTATAAACGCCTTACTCGAGGGCGTGTCTTCTTTTCGAAACCCAAAAAGCCATCGAGCCTCCTTTTCCTTCCTCCTTCCGTTTTCATTTCGCCCCTTTTCTCTGCAAACCCTAACCGAAACCTCCCATTCTCCCTCTCTCGTTCTCTTCTCTCAATCTCCCTCTGTTTCTCTCTGTCTCACTTCCTACCCTAGCCATGGCCAAACGCCAAAGAGTTAGTGCCCCAGACATGGTTGACCTCGACGCCTCCCACGCCCAAGAAGAAGAGCTCTCCGTGGAGGAGCTTGCCGTCGTGGCCTTTGAAGAAGAGCCGGTGGCGGCCGGCGGCGACGAGGCCGGCGGAGCAACGGGCGAAGCAGGAGATGCAGACGGTGGAGAAGAAGAAGGAGAAGAAGGAGGAGAAGAAGGAGAAGAGGGAGGACCGCCGTGCACGGCGGCGGTCGCTCCCCGGGGGCAACTCCGGCGGCCCAGACGGCCGCTGCCACGGCCACAACCCCAGAAGCACAAGAAGGTAGGTTCCCCCTCCCCATTCCATTTTATTTTATTTTATTTATATTTTTCATGATTTTTCATGGCCCTCGGGCATTAAACCTGCAACTCAGGAAAAACACGCCTCCCATAGGGGCGTTACTCAAACGAAACGTCCTAATCCAAGGCGTTAATTATTTTTATCTTTTATGAAAAACGCCATGAAGCATGTCGTTTCTTAAACTTATGATTTTTCATGAATTCCATGCTCATTAACAATTTCCAAAAATATTCGCATGCTATCAGTTATTTTGATTTTTTTTTCTGTCAAATTGAGAAACCCACGCCCTCCAGAAGGGCGTTAATTCAACAAGCAACGCCCAAACCAGAGGGCGTCGCTTCATTCATTAACGACCCAAAATTAACTACCTTTAGGAAAACGCCCTACCACAGGGCGTTAATTCAACAAGAAACGCCTAACACTGAGGCGTGATTAAAAAGTATAGCGAAACAGCCACCAAAGAACGCCTAAGACTTAGGCGTGATTAACATAAAAAACGCCCTTATTAAGGGCGTTACATTAAAGTTCTCTTTCAAAGACGCCCCCCACAGGGGCGTGAATTCATCAAGAAACGACCTGAGGGTGGCCGTGAATTCAAAAAATGCTAAAATTCGGTATTTACCCCAAATCAAATGCGATTCCACATGGATACTCAAATAATTCTTTTAATGCATGCAGGGGTTGATGAGGACCCGTATCTCATGGGTCATGGTCTGGGCAGCATACCAGGGTCTCCCCGACTTCCAGAGGGTTAGAGTAGAGGCCATGGGGTTTGGGGCTTTTCTATCCATTGAGCCTTTTAGACCTGACCTAGCATTGATCCAGGTTTTGAGGGAGAGATGGGATAGGGTTAGCCGGGCTTTTCTGATGCCCTGGGGGCATATGGTTCCTAGTTTAGAGGATGTAGCTAGGATCATAGGTTTACGGGTGGATGGTGAGGCCGTGAGTGGGTTCACCTATTCTGACTATACGGAGATGGCCCAGAGGCTGCTAGGGCTGGAGATGGTCTATGTGGAGCCTAGCGAGTGCAGGACCATTTTCCGCACGGACCTGACTACGGTGATGGGTCTAGGAGATGCTAGGCATAGGTCGGGGGAGACCTTAGGTGAGTTTGCACAGCGACTGACCGACGGGGTGAGAGCGGCATGCTGCCAGGACCCGGCTGACCATGAGAGAGCGGACCGAGACCTGAGGAGGTTCCTGCTGCTGCTGCTCGGGAGACTATTGTTGGGGACGAAAGCCGATGTCATCAACTGCCGCTTCTTAGGCATTCTTGAGGATCTGGAGACGGTTGGCACATATGCCTGGGGAGCGGCCCTGCTGGCGCATTTGATGGCCGATCTGTCCACGGGGACAGGTCGTGAGACGACCGTCAGTGGCTTCTCACCTCTTCTTCAGGTATGCAACTTCTCATTTCTTATCTTTTTCTTTGTTATGATGCATATGAATATAGTACTAATTGCAATGCATGGATGTAGGTGTGGAGCCACCTATACATGCCGATGGGGCGCGTTGACCCACGGCCAGGAGCTGAGGGATCCTTCCCTCTGGCGCGACGCTGGGTGCCTGTTATCTTTGGCGCCCCACTTGATTACGAGTTGTGGGTTCTACGGAGAGAGTTCCGCGACTTCCCTCCCTCGCTGGTATGTATGAATGAATGGTATGCATTTCTTTTTGTTTTTTATTTGAATATGATGAAATGATAATGATGCGTGTTCATGAATGCAGGTGCAGTGGAGACCATATGAGGGGATGACCGATGAGGGCCAGCCTTGGGTCGTATCGGGGCGACCTCGCTTCGGGCGTGAGCTATGGCTACATTGCTTGAGCGAGATCGAGCCGTTACGGCTTCGGCTGGTGATGAGGACCCTGGGCCTGCCCCAGGAGTGGATCGAGGTCGGAGAGCCTCGAGGGATTGGCAAGAAGACCCGCGGTCGCGCCAAGACGACCGACTGGAGGGTGCGCTTCGAGGAGCAGTACGCCGACTGGCGGCGAGGCGGGACCCCAGTCGTTTCCCACTCGACTGACAGCTCCGAGTACCTCCGGCGCTACTGGGAGGTTCACGCCGGCAGACCTCAGATGAGGGTCTTAGGGGTATGCACTTATTTCTAAATTAAATGTAAGTGCTTATGTAACTATTATGCGATTAACATGTAATGAATGCAGGATGCGAGGGACATAGCGGCGATAGATGCACAGACCCACCTCCACATCCTGGAGGACCAGCTAGCTGCCACACGGGCAGACTTAGAGACCCTGGTGAGTTTTTAAATTATTCCTATATGCAAATGAAAATTTTTTTTGTGGTGTTGAATTAATGATTAGCCACTGACGGTCTTGATGAATGCAGCGTGCCCAGCAGGGAGCAGCGAGGAGAGATCCGGGGGAGGCCTCCAGCTCGAGGGGGCCTAGTGCAGAGGTGACTGCACTGACGGAGCAGCTGGCTGGTGCGGTAGCGCGAGCCGAGGCGGCGGAGCGTGACCTTGCCTCACGGGTAAATCCTGAACTCAAAACCTCATTCCAATAATGATTAGATATAAATTGTGCATTGATAAAAATTCATTTTTGCAGGCTGAAGAGCTTCGAGCCACTCTTATCTGCGTAGATGAGGGCTTCCGAGCGACGAGCTCACAGGTGCGTGATCTACCTTTAACCACATGTTGTTATTTCATTTCATGAATTATTGAACTGTGGAACTGATGATTTGTTTACCTGTTTGTAGGCTGCTCAGCTGAAGGCGATACGTACCGAGTTGTCGATCCGCGATCAGCGGATCGTAGAGCTTCAGCGGGCCCTGCAGCAGCGCAGTGAGCTTCCTCAGGACGTAGCCGAGCTGCGAGTTGCCCTGGAGCTGGAGAGGAG
This sequence comes from Amorphophallus konjac, assembly GCA_022559845.1. Taxonomy (NCBI): domain Eukaryota; kingdom Viridiplantae; phylum Streptophyta; class Magnoliopsida; order Alismatales; family Araceae; genus Amorphophallus; species Amorphophallus konjac. Next base: position 201,992,457 of record CM040117.1, read on the forward strand.
GGAGCGTGCTCGGGAGCGCGAGGAGCGGGCTCGTGAGCGGGAGGAGCACCAGGCGGAGCGTGCCCGGTTCCAGGAGCAGTTGACGGCGCGGGAGCGTGAGCTGGCGGACTCGAGGACCCAGTTGATCCTTTCCCAGGAGCGGCTTCGAGTGTCCGAGGAGCGGTTGCAGCGAGGCCGTGAGCGAGCACGGGCTGCAGGGTATTCCTTCACTAGCTCCACCTTTGTGGCGAGTTCTTCCCTCCGAGAGAGGAGCGAGGCAGGAGGGCACGTTCGGGTTCCGGCCTCTTCACGGGGGCCTATGCCTCCTCCACTAGCGCCAGCTCGGGATGGTGAGGAGGAGGTTGAGAGCAGGAGAGTAGAGGAGGGTGGAGGCGAGAGCTGAGAGTTTTGTACTTGTACTCCTCCACCTTCACACCTGTACATGATAGACATGATGATATATACATATATGAGATTTGAGCTTTTGTTACCTGAGTACTTGTGTGGTTGTGGACTTGTGTTCGTGTACTTTTCTTTCCACGTGCCTCGTGTTTGTTTTACTTTGCCCTGTATCTGCAGCTGCGGTTTTTTTCTTGAACAAAACAGGTTAATTCATCTGTTCGACTTGGCCCCTTGCCCGGTGAGCAAGGGGTGTAAATATTTTGACCTTAATAATGGGTCAAGGGGCCAAGCCTTTAATAAGGCAATACAAAATAATCAAACCTGGGGAAATGCCTCATGCAATCACACGTATGCAAACAATAATTAAAAGATGTTCAGGCAAGAATGCAACTCATGCAATATGAGGAATGTATTTTTGTCCTTTTTAATATATATATATTTTTTTGAGGATTTTTCTGAAAAACACGCCTTAGATTAAGTCGTTACTATCGTGAAAAACGCCCTTCCAGACGGCGTTATTTTGAAAAGATATTGAAAACACGACCTTCAAAGAGGCGTTATTTTTAAATAAACGACTATGAGCTAGGCGTGAATTAATATGAATGCGCCTTGAACGAAGGCGCTACTTTTGGGCTGATAAAGAAATTAAGGCGGTGGGCCTTACTTGGTCATCATCTAAGATCCATTAATCTTTCTTGAATAATTAAAAGGGGAATTGGCGTGAATATGGTTGCATTTACACAAGATTTCGTACAGTGCATTCTCTTCGGTTTGTCTCGACCAATCTGCTGGTTCATGACTTTTCCAAAAAATAAAAGAGAAGCTATGAGGAAGCTCACAAAAGATTCAAAGATGCTTGAGGCAAAGCTACCTCCCCTATTCTTATGCCTGTTGGGGTTCAGTCTTTGGCGTAGGGACGCTTTGTTGCCTTTTTGCCTCTTCATAATGCATGCATACGCCCAAGGTTTTCCTTGCGGGGACTTTGCCCTCTTGACATGCTTTTCTTTTCACCATTTGACTTTCATTTCGGAATTGATTTGCATTGAATAGATTTTGAACTGATGAACAACCTAATTGTACTTGGGCTTTTGTGGCATTTGTTCCCTTTTGGGCCCTGACTTTCTCTTACTAGGGCGGCAGATAGGCTTGGTGTGTCTACCTCAAGACCTCTCTTCCTCCCTTGTGGGCCGAAGAAGAAAAGAATGGATATCGTCTTTCGCCTTTAGTTTGATTTCGACTTTCCATCAGATTTTGCACTGCTTGAACTCAAGAGTAAAGTGTAGTGTGTGCGGGGTCAACTCCCATTTTTAAATTAGCAAGACTGACGAATGGATTCTGAATTTTGACCTTTCGGACCGGGGACATTTGCATGTCATGTCAGCCCAAAAGGGAGAACCATGAAAGACAATCTTTTTTTGTTGATTTTGGGAAATATTCAGATTTTTTTTTTTTTGGATTATCCGGGAGATTTCTATTTTATTTGGATTTTTGTGAAGTTTTCAATTTTTGTTTGATTTTTGTTCAGGGGTAATATTTCTTGAGATACAAACCATTCCAGGGGTGAGTTAATTCCTCTCCTTCAGCATTAACCAGTTTATAAGCATTGCCAGGGAAAACATCTTTTATAACGAACGGCCCTTCCCAATTTGGTTGGAGCTTCGAACGAGGGCCACCCGGCTTTACAAAAATTCTCTTAATTACCATTTCACCGACCTTAAATTTTCTCTCAATTACCTTCTTTTGATAAAAACGTGAGAGCCTGTTTTGATAAACGCGCGCATGCTCAGCGGCGACCAGACGCTTCTCATCTAGGAGTTCCAATTGAGCAAGGAGTGAATCACGACGTTCATCGATAGAGAGCTCCCTATCCAATTGTACTCGAAGAGATGGAATAAGAATCTCATAAGGGACTACGGCCTCCATTCCATAAGTAAGGGCAAAAGGAGTTTGCCCAGTGGGGGTTCGAATGGAAGTGCAGTAGGCCCAAAGAGCTTCAACCAGCTTGTCTGGCCAGTCCGAGAATTTATTAGCCTCACACGGTTTTTTAACAATTTTGATTAAGGTTTTATTAGTGGCCTCTGCTTGGCCATTACCCTGCGGATAATAGGGAGAAGAATGATGCAATGCAATGTTATACCTGTTGCAGAGATCCTTGAGATCTTGGGAGATAAATTGAGGTCCATTGTCGGTGACGATGGTGCTCGGGATGCCGAACCTCGTGATGATGTTCTTCATGATAAATTTGCAGACGGTTGATGCTTTAATTTCCACATAAGCTTCTGCTTCCGCCCACTTGGTGAAGTACTCCGTTGCCGTGAGAATGAATGATTTTTGCTTGGTCAGGAGGTTTGAGTCACCAAGAGGTCCAATGATATCAAAAGCCCACATGGAAAAAGGCCATGGGGAGGACGTAGGATGGAGTGAAGAAGCAGGAGAATGAATCTTGTCGGCGTGCAGTTGGCACTTAACACACCTTCGAACATAGATAGAACAATCCTCTTCTAGAGTGGGCCAATAGAAACCTAGTCTAAGAATCTTCTTAGCTAACATCTGGCTGTTCACATGGCCACCACACACACCAGAATGCGCCTCTTCCACAACTTTCCAAGATTCATCATCATCGAGGCATCTCAATAAAACACCGGTGAGCCTTCTTCTGTAGAGCACACCTCCAACCAAAGTATAACGTTGAGCCACTCTCCTAATTGCCTTCTTTTCTTCGGCCGTGGCTTCCTCGGGATAAGACTGATCATTACAGTATCTGGCAATCTCATAATACCAAGGCTTTTCTTCGTCAGTCAATTCTTCTTGCCAATCTAATAGCATGACCTCTTTGCCTTTGAGAGCTTCATTCCGTCTAACCTTTCCGAGCACCTGATCCCTAATATCAAGAAAAGCACGATCCCTAATGGCTGGAGTATCACGCTGATGGATTAGGGGGACATGAAAATCACGCTCAGGAGGGAAGACTAAAGCGGAAGCTAAAGAAGCAAGTGCGTCAGCCAAGATGTTCTGGCTACGCGGGACATGAACGAAAATCAATTTTGTGAAGAGTTTGGCGTAAGCTGAAGCGAGTTCTTGGTAGGGCTTGAGCTTAGGATTGATAGTGCGGCACTTGACCAACACTTGGCGTAGAATAAGCTGACTGTCACCGACAATTCGTAGATGGGTGACACCATATTGATGGGCGGTTTTAAGACCAGCCAAAAGAGCTTCATACTCAGCTACGTTATTGGTGACGGGAAAAGTGAGCCGAGCAGCAAAAGGAATGGTGACCCCCTCGGGTGTTAAAAGAACCATGCCGATCCCTCTTCCTTGAGAATTAAGAGCGCCATCGAAATGCAACGTCCACATAGGATCATGGGATTGATTAATGGACATTAATTCTTCATCTGGGAACTCAGAATTAACAGGATCAAAATGAGGTAGAGGGTGATGAGCAAGATGTTCGGCGATGGCGTAACCTTTGATAGCTTTTTGCTGAATGTAAATGATATCAAACTGGGAGAGGAAGCTTTGCCAGCGTGCTAATCGATCAGTGAGGACAGATTTTTCAAGGAGGAATTTGATTGGATTCATGCGAGCAATGAGGTGAACCTCGTGAGCTAGAAAATAATGTTTTAACTTCTGAACTACCCAAACCAAAGCTGCACAAGTCTTTTCTATGGCTGAGTATCTCTGCTCACAGGGGTTAAGAAGTTTAGACAAGTAGTATGCTGCCCTCTCCTTACTTTCCTCATCCACTTGGGCTAAGACAGCACCTACGGAGTCATCCAGAACTGAAACATAAAGAATAAGTGGTTTGCCTGGAATTGGCGGCCTCAGGACAGGAGGATTGGCCAAATAATCCTTCAATCCGTCAAAGGCTGCCTGACATTTATCATCCCAATTAAACTTGACTCCCGGCTTAGTAAGCTCGTAAAACGGCCTACACCTCTACGAGTGCTGGGAGACAAAGCGGCGAATAAATTGCAACCTCCCGATTAATCCTCGGACTTCCTTCAAATTCTTGGGAGGAGGCATATCTCTAATGGCTTTTGCCTTGTTGGGATCAACTTCAATGCCCCTCTTGCTAACGATAAATCCAAGTAATTTCCCTGAAGAAACGCCAAATACGCACTTCTTGGGGTTCATTTTCAATTGATATTCTCGGGATCTCTGCAAAACCTTAGCCAGAACCCCAGGATGCTCAATCCTTGTTTTTGATTTTACAACCAGATCATCCACATATACCTCAATATAAACATGTATCATGTCATGAAAAATTGCCATCATAGCCCTTTGATAAGTGGCTCCAGCATTCTTAAGTCCAAAGGGCATGACCACATAACAATATGTGCCCCATGGTGTAGTGAATGAAGTTTTTTCTTGATCTTCTTCAGATAGGCGAATTTGATTATAGCCTGAAAAGCCATCCATGAATGAAAGAGTTTCAAATCCTGCTGTGTTATCAATCAGCACATCAATATGAGGGAGGGGGAAGTCATCCTTAGGACATGCCCGGTTGAGGTCCCGGAAATCTATGCAAATTCGAACTTTTCCATCTTTCTTCATAACCGGGACAATGTTAGCCACCCAATTGGGATAGAGGACGACTCTAACGAATCTAGCCTTATGGAGTTTATCGACCTCTTCTTTCATTTTCAAAGCCATGCTAGGGTGGAAACGCCTCAACCGTTGTTTTACCGGGACAGATCCTGGCTTAAGCGTAAGACGATGTTCAACGAGCGCAGGGTCTAATCCAGGCATATCTTCATAGCTCCACGCGAACGTGTCCTTGTATTCTTGAAGAACCAAGATGAGCGCCTTCTCTTCGGAGGGCGGTAAATTTTCACTTATGAGGACAATCCTAGGGTCTGCCTCGGTACCCAGATTGATTTCTTTGGTAGGTTCTTCTACTGAGGCTGATGGTTCGTCGAATCTTCTTATGCCATTAGCAAAAGCATCAGCCTCGTCCTCATATTCTTCATAACTTTCATCCCCTTCTTCAATAGGGTCTTCATCATTCATGATTTCATAAACGCCCAAACCCTCATCAGAAGCGATAGAATCCTCAATTTCTAACTCCGGCAAGATAATTGGATCTTCCACAAACTCAGGGAGAGCTAAACAAGCTTGGCATCTAACGGCCAATTCCAACAAAAATCTGCGAGGAATCTGCTTACCCTTGGCCTTCTTATGTGGAACTAACCCCTGATTTTTGTTAGAAGAAGAAGAAGAAGAGGAGGAAGAACAACCAGCTTGATCAGGGGTAAGAGATAAAAAAGCGGATACAGGAGGTGATACAGAGGAGGGCCCCTCATCGGAGGGGGAGAAAAAATTTACCAAGGAATCTTGGAAGAGCGGCCCCTGAGTTGGGACACACTCGGGAGAAAAATAGGAGGTTTCCTCAATAGAAATGGAGGATTGGAATGTTGGAGATTTGGCGTTTTTTTTTCATTTTTATCTTTTCCGTCATTTTTATTTTCTTTTTCAAGTAAAAAGCAATGCGGGGGGAGAGTAGCGGGGAGAGTGGAGATTGCAAGTTTGGAGAAGGATTCAATCAAAGATGGCCCATACGGGGGCGAGATGGAGATTTCGGAAAATCGCTCGAGGAGCGAAGGAGCAATAGGGAAGGAAATCTGAATTGAATTGGGTGATAAGTTGATGGTAATCGGTGGTGGTCGCGGCACGTGACCAAGCCAACGGGAACACAAGGAAGCTAGCACAGATGGATGCACAGAAGTGAGGGAGAAAAGGCCAGCCCACAGCCTATCCACGGTAAAGCCTTCTTCAAAGGGGACATCTGGCTCCCCAGTATCTGTGTAATCACTTAGCAACTGTCTCTTATCTGTGATTGCAGTGGGCATTTCAATCAATTCTTGAATCAGAGGCGGCCATTCTGGATCTGTCGGCATGAACAGGCGGCTTAGGGAGATTGTGATGTCATTCATGTCAAACCACCTGTACCAATCACATTCTGGATCGTCCATTTTCCTTATTTTATCTGGCCTTAAAGTCTCCAAGGCTTTGTAAGTGACCAGTGGGGCAATGTGCCGCGCAAACTGTCTGGCATGCACATCTTGGCAATCAAGTAATGAAGTAATGACGGTAGTCTGTTCACTGTTTTGAATGCCACCGGTAACAAAATGTGTCTTTAAGGTCCAGGTGAGCGGCTGGCGATCTGGCTTGAAAGTGGATGTCATAACAGCCCACGGCTCCCCTTCATTCTTGCCCGGTGCTTTGTAGCCTAAGCCACCTCGCGCAATCACCTTTCGAGGCTTAATGGGCCTAATCTTGCCCTGGAGTTTGGCGCCCAGGCCCTTGCCATCTTGATATCCCATTCTTATCAGAATGTTCCAGCCGGGGGTATTCATCATATTTTTCTTTTTCTTCTTCCCCTCAGAAGGCAGGGGTGTCATAGCAACAGTGGTAACAGTCTCAGATAGCATCGGCCGTGGACGGGGAACGTCCAACACAGATAATAACGGCCTATTGGCTGGCCACATGGAAGGAACTGATGAAGCTACATGTATGTCCTCCTCCGGTAAGATCGGCACGCTGGTCACCTTGATAATGCGGCCCTTGTGCGGAAACTTAAGGCACTGATGGTTTGTAGAGGGCACTGCGTCAAGCTGCTGAATATAAGGGCGACCCAGGATACCATTAAAGGTCGGATCCATATCCAGGATATGAAAATCTGCTGTAATGGTGGCTGGACCCAAACTGACTTTGAGAGTAATCATACCCAGAGGGGGTTTCTTTGTATTGTCATATGCTGTGACAGTAATGGTGGATGGCCGTATCTGACTCTCAGGGATACCACATAGCTTTAGAGTGCTTGGAGGCAACACATTGATAGATGCACCGGTGTCTACCAAACATTGCTTAACGGCTACTTTGTTGATATCAACCGTGATACATAGGGCATACTTTCTTGCTGCTAGAGGTGCTAACTCATGTTCATGGAATGTGATTGCCGGCTGACTGCTGGTAGGGGTTAAGACTGTAATTATCTGTTCAACCGGAAGGTCCTCATTGACCATAACCTTCTGCAGGTATTCCTTCAAGGCCCGCTGATGAGTGGTGGACCTCTTGATTAATTCAAGAATGGAGATTCTGGCTGGAGTGCGATCCAGGTGCTTTAACAGATCATACTGAGTTCCTGGCACTGAATCTTGTTCATGTTCCTGCTCTTGCGTCCCCTGTACGGGCTCAAGCTCTTTTTGTGGGAAAATGCGGTGGAATATCCGTCCACTGCGGAGCGGCGCTACACCTTGACGCGCCTCTGTCGGGGCAATATTAGGGGGAGGGTCGGAAGAGGAGGAAGGAATGTCGGTAGCAGAGATCCTGCTAGGGGATACCAAAGGTGAATTCAATGAAAGGGGCGCCCCTGTGAGAGGTGTAGTAGTGGTATTTAATAGAGATGCCCCTGCGGGAAGCATGAGAGGAGTATTTGAAGAAGGTCCCCTCGCAGGAGGCGTGGTAGAAGGGAGGGATACCCGAATGCGAGGAGTATTGGTAGGTGGTGGAATAAGGAGAGATCGTGGCACAAAAGATGGTTGTGCTGGCGGTGGAGGAACTCTTTCCGGTGTAGGAGTGGTAGAGGGAGTAGCGTGTGCTCGCGGTGAATGGAGTAGGAGTGGCCTGGAGGTCGCGGAAGTGGGATTGGTGGTGGTAGGCGGAATGGTAGATTGCTGTGGTGGTAAGTGGTTGAGGAGAGAGCGAGCCGGCAAGGTTGCAGAATTGGTGGTGGTAAATGGGTTGACGGGGCGTAGGAGAGAACGTCCCGATAGGAGACTAGAAGGAGAAGGAGGAACGCGCAAAAGGCGTGGAGTTTGATTTTGGTTGGGATTATGGTGAAATGCCCCGACAGAGGCGTTTTCTTCGTGCCATCCCTGCCCTCTCTCCACCTCGTAGAGAGATGTGACAGGGTTCACGTGTTGATTAGGAGCGTGCTCCGGCAGTGGATTACGGACGATCCCCATATCCTGCTGGGGTGCTGGAGCTTGCTGTGGTGGAGCTTGCTGCGGAGCTGGCTGTTGTTGATTTTGCTGTTGCCGATGCGGCCTTCTCTCTTTCATGGTGGCGATGACTTGTCTCATTTCATCCCAATTAATGCCACCCTGGTCATTCAAATCATAAATATGATCTCTGAAATGGAAACAACGATCAAGGTTATGACCAGGGGCGCGGTGAAATGCACAGTAACGGGATGTGTCAACATTGTCGGGCCACACTGTTCTTTCTTTTGGTAGGACGAGCAGGTTGGCGGCCATCAAAGCATTAAAAATGTCAGGGAGACTCTCTGGGAGTGGCGGATAATGGGCCCTCTTAGGGCCAAGTGGTGGTCTCCGTTGTTGTTGGCCATAGTTGGTAGGTGGGGGGACTTGATGGTATTGTGGTGGTGTTGGAGGGCTGGTGCGAGGCGCTTGGCTTGGTGATGGAACAAAAGAAGGTTGGGGTGTGAAGTGATGTTGTGGAGCGGAGGTAAAATGGGGGTTTTGCTGTGGAGGTGGCGGAGGTCGTGGGTTTGACTGGTGGTGGGGGTGACCAACTACGCCAACCTGCTCGTTTGTGACAGTGCCCTCAGTCGTGGGCCCACTGTTGACATTTACATTCTTTTTAAACAGCCGAGGCTTCGGCTCAAACATGCCCATGATGGGTGAATCCTTCATTTGTGTTTGTATATAACGAGCTCTTTCATAGAGCTCTTCCATCGTTGTCAGCCGATTCATGGCCAAAATGTGCCGGAATTGAGGAGTTGCATTAGAAATGACCATTTTCACTTGCTCCTGTTCCGACAAGGTGTCTTTTAATTTCTCGGCCATTGATCGCCACCTATCAGCAAATATAATGAAGTCTTCATCGGGCTTCATTTTCTCAGCGACCAGATCTGTAACAGAAAGGGAAGGTCTCACCCGGTCTCTGTACTTTTGCAAGAATTTCCTTTGGATGACATCAAAGTCACCGGCATCAGCTGGCTCCAGAGAATAAAACCATTCGAGGGCGGGTCCCTCAAGAGATCTTCTGAATAAATAGGCCAGAGAGGCCTTATTGTCTTGCCAAAAAGAAGTTTCATATCGGAAGTCCTTTAAATGAATGAATGGGTTACCGGTCCCATTATATCGCCGGAAATTCGGCATTTCAGAAGGTGGTAAATGGAATACTGGCAATGTAGGAAGAGAAATTTCCGGAGCATTCTTAGTTGCCGTAACCTTCTTGAGCTGCTCCTCCATGCTGGCTAGCTTCTGAAGCAAAAGAGTGTTGGTATCGGGCTCGACTGGGGCCCGGTTTTGAATAAAAGAATGTGGTATGGGCGTTCGTAGAACCCGAGGAGGTTGGGAGGATTGATGCCTAACTGCTGAATAGCTCGCTTGTTGGGCCGGCATGGCCGCAGTAGGTGTTTGCGGACGAGGGGAGGGAGGATGCAAGACCGCCTGGTCATTGATGATTTGATGGCCACTCACGGCCGGAGGGGGATTAGAAGAAGAGGGAAGGACGGATTTCCCCTTTAAGGCGGCCTGAATGGCTTGCCGTTGGGAGTCGTCCAACTGGGAGAGAGCTTGGATCAAATCTGAGACATCAATGGATGGGGAAGGGTTCCCCGAAGTGTTGGAAGATGGAACTTGAGACGAAGGGTCCGCCTCATGGACAGTGGTATCGACCACATGAACTTGTGAGTAATGGGGGTGAGGGGGAAGGTAGTTCCCCTCATAATAAAAAGAATCCTGGGTAGGGTCCTCATATTGACCAAATATGTTCTCATTCTCATCATCATAGGAGTACCCGTGGCCTGACATGTTGATGGTTTTACCTGAACGGAGCTTCATTCTTAAGAAAGAGGATGTTCAATGGAGGAACCGTCACAAAATATACAATCCAAACAAGACAATCAAATCACTCAACTATGTTTATGCAAACAAGGTTGGCGAGAAACGCAAGATTTTAATGTTTGATGTTCGAATTTAGGGTGGATTATTTGTGAAGGTTCACTCTTTTGCCAAATGAGACCTAGTTTGATCCAAATGTAACCTCCGGGTCAACTAAGTTCTTCTCTTTTTTAACAACGTATAGGTTCTCTAAACTCCAGGTACTTCGAGGGTACAACCAGCCCGGCGTCCGTGAGGGAATCCACGGGTGCGGGGACTTATGGAGGTCTTGGAAAAGGGATTTCCAGTCCAAAGAGACGGAATGCTCAATGGAGGGTCGTCCCGATTCCAAGAAGGGTGTGTGGATCCTAGGATAGAGAGAGGAGGTCTCTCAACCAAGCCAGCAAACCGAGATGATCCAAGCAATAATATAATGTCAAGACAAATGCTAAGCAATGAATAATAGCCAATCTGTGAAAAAGAACAGTAAAGACACGCCCTTGGAAAGGTCGTGTTCACAGCAAGAGGAAAGACACGCCTTGTGGGAGGTCGTGACTAAATGAAAACACGGCAGCGTGGCTGTCGTGAACTCTGTGAGGGTCTCACAGACCGTAGGAAAAACACGCCTTAGGATTAGGTGTTTATAAATAAAGGACGCCTGCCACTGAGGGCGTCAAAACTCAGAGACACGCCCTGATGGAAGGCGCTGACAATAAATGAAACGCCTCTGAGAGGGGCGTTAATTCACATGCACTATGACAAGTATGTAGCGAACAGCAGTTATGACCAGGAGAAACGCCTTAATGACAGCCGTAAATGAGAGATGAAATGCCTTGAAGAGGGGCGTTATTCCACAGACAGGATAATCAGCATGCAACACACAGCAGTTATAGAAATATACGCCCTGGAGATGGGCGTTAATGAGTAAAACACGTCCCTGTAAGGGGCGTTAAATATCAGACGAGAAAATGATGAAGATCATGCAAGCAGATGCAATAAAGACACGCCCTTGAAGGGGGCGTTAATTCCAGAAAACACGTCCCTGTGAGGGGCGTTAAATCAAAAGACGCCCTCGTCGAAGGCGTTAATAAGCAACAATTGACTGATCCGGGAAGCGTGCAGAGTGCACAATAGAAGGTGCCCGAGGGGCACAAAGGAAAGGGTACCGAGGGTACCAAAGGGGAAAGGGCACGCGAGGGTGCCTAAAGGGAAAGGACACACGAGGGTGTCAATGGGAAAGGACACACGAGGGTGTCAAAAGGGAAAGGGCACACGAGGGTGCCAATGGAGATGGTAATCAACAAAGAAAACAATGGATGTCCCACCGTGATCGCCAATTTGTAGATCTTAATTAAAATCCACACTTAAGAAAAAAATATTGACAAGTATAATCAATGATCAAGGATGTGGGGAAAAATATGCACGAGGTGCACAAGGGGAGTTTGTGTGATCGCCAGAGGGTTTACCTCAATAAAAAAATAAGATCGCATGTACCTGGTGAAAGATGTAATGCGGGATGAACGTGGATCTCTTCCTCCAACTCCAATCGGCCGGCCGACGAAGTGGGTTTTCTTGATTGATTACCTTATAAGAAAGACAATAAAGACAAGTAAAAGAGAAGGGATCAGCCAAAGTGCAGTAGTATCAGTCAAAAACCAACATAAAAACAATGCAAAGATATTAACATGCGCACCTTCTTTTTTGTTTTCTTTTAAAACCCCTTAAGAAGACTTAAGGGAAGGGGAGTTTGATGATAAAAAAAAATGCAACGGAACATGAACAGGGAATAGAAATATAAAGGATGGAGGGATGATGGTATGAATGAATAAAACAAAACAAAATAGATGAAAGGATGAGAACCCTGCTGTCCCTGGCGACAGTAAAGGGAAGAAACCGAATGATGATGAATGAAGCACCGGGTGTAGCCCAAAAGATGCAGAGGGGAGGCAGCAAGGGATGAAGAAAGCTTCTGCCCGTGATGAAAAACCCTTCTGAACGCTCAATTCGTTGAACACATAATGCGCCTAACGTGCTTTACCTGCTCAACCTGCTGAACCTGCTTCGGGTGCTTTTACTGCTGAACCTTTTTTCGATCGATCACGGCTTCAATTTATAATGCCTCAAGCGGATGTGATCAAACCAAGGAAGGATAAGAACAGGCAATGAGGCATACAAGGAAGGATCAAGATCGAGCAAGAGTCCATGGATGGCAGGGAACTGTGAGGGAAAGACGGAAAAAGGAAGGACTCTGGAGTGAAACACGCCTTAATATAGGGCGTCTTTTCTGAATTAACGACCTTCACAAAGACGTTTTCTTGAAACACGACCTAGGAAAGGGCGTTTCCTCCTAGATTTAATTTTGGAACGAAACCAAGCCTTGTTTGAAAGCTCAAATAACACGCCTTAGATAACGGCGTTAATTAATATCACGCCTTATGCGAAGGCGTTACTCACAAAAGCTCTTTTATAGATAATCCCAGAAATTAAAGGATAACACCAGGAATTGACGCCCTCTCATACAGTCGTCCTTTCTTTGAAAACGCCCTATAACAGGTCGTTTCTTTTAAAATTAACGCCCTTAATCAAGTCGTGAATCACAAAAATACAGGAAAAATGCAGAAAAACTCACAAAAATAGAAAAACTTCATATTACAGGAATATTGAAGTCTACTTGGGGCATTTATATAATAACATGAGATTTGATCAACAAAACGTCAATTTTGGCG